>PVIU01000034.1:0-596991 GCA_004026605.1 Ondatra zibethicus | reverse complement strand
TCCTCACGAGGGGTTTGCTGCACAAATTCCCAGTGGGCAAAATGTGCTGTGATTATCATGTGTCCCCTAGGAAGGATGAGGCAGGGACAGCAGAATCATGCACTCAGGTCAGAATGGAAGAATTCTTCAAGAGTTTTCAGGTTCCATGGTCTTTCTGATTCCTTCCTTCCTTTTAATAGAGGGATGTCTGTCCTGACTTTACAGGGAGGGCCCCCATCTGGTAGACCCAGAGTTTTTCACACCTCTTAATGCATTATCTGTCTATACCACATCTTAGTTTGAGCAGAAAGAACACTTGCATCTGTTTCCTAAGGTTGAGATCTTGATGAGCCTGTCTTGCCATTGACCTAGTCCCTTGCCAAAGTTTGCAGATTTCACACTGGAAGTCTCACTCCAGGCCTCCTCTGATCCTTCTCATTTTGGTCCTGTGGTCTTTCTCAATACCTTTATAGGATGTTTCTTCATGCCCTCGTGTGTCCTGTTCTAATCCACTTTAGATTCTCCGCTGTGTTAGTCTTCCGTACGCCCAGAATTGATTATCCAGTTCTTAAACAAGCTCATCCATTTTCTTTCTGATTGAGTACGTGTTTTCTAGCCTTCCTGAATGATCATAGACACACCTTGCCCTATTTTCTGGTCCCAGCTCCTTTCCTCTGTCCTGGACTGTTCTCCCAGGTCTTTAGTTGGGTTTACAGAATTCCATCTTTATGGATTGATTCATCTTTCATGGTCCATATGTTTTCCTGAGTCTGTTATTACTGAAGATTACTCCCAAGTCCCACTTATTCTGGAGCTGTGTATTTATGACTTGCTCCTTGACCTTCGAGTAGCTTGAGAATATCTCTCTAAATAACTCATCTGGGAAAGTCTTGCTGTCCCGTTTACAGTGCTTGTTACTTGGCTGCTTATTAAGTATTGGCTACGTAGAAATAAAATATTGGAGAGCCCGCACACTTCTGAGATCCCCTAATTCCAGTTCTTGTGGGATTACAGAGCAAGAAGGGAGCAACTGGCTCATTAGATGCCACATTCCTTTCTTTGTGGTCTATTTTAGTAATAAGAAAAACATTCCTCCCCACATCCCAGTATCTAGAAATTGGCATTTCCATAAACCATGGACTGCAGCACGCTTACCCTGCACAAACTCACACTCTATTTTCATGCCATGCTGCCTAAAATGGTCACAGTGTTTTTGTTCTGATCCTCCACACTCCGTGTTTCTTTTGAAAAAAAAAAAAAACTCTCAAAATGAAATTCTGATGGGCAGAATAACTATCCATTTACTTAGTTACTATATTCTTCCCTGCCTGAATAGTCCCCCAGTATAGTCTCTCTTCAGTAAGGCATGCAACCACGGTGCTTTGTAAACCAGTTTGCTTTTCTGAATTATAAGAAAAATATAGCTTTTATTTTTTCTTATCTCTTTTCTAAGCATGCTTTCTCACATGCTTTGGGCTTCACTGCTCCTCTAAAAAGCCCTTCTCACCGTACGGCTGCCTGCTAACCTGCGGTGGCTGAACTCCATCCTGCCTTGACTTAGCAGCGTAGTGTCTTTGCCCTCTTCTCTTCCCCATGCTTCTCCAGGAAACGGCTGAGATTGAGAGCTTGCGTGCATGGTGCTCTTTTGTTGTTGTTCGTTTTGTTTTGGTTGAAATTCTAATAAAGTTGTCCTCTTTGAATAAATTTTTGCTTTGTTTGACTTTAGGAAAAACAAAACAAAACAAGCAAAAAACCAAGAAAAAGCAAACCCTGAGCTCCTAAGAATTGTTAATAGCCTGAATGTCTACTAAATCTAGCACATTAACCCCAGGATCTACTGACTTTCTACTAAATCTAGCACATTAACCCCAGGATCTACTGAATGTCTACTAAATCTAGCACATTAACCCCAGGATCTACTGAATGTCTACTAAGTCTAGCACATTAACCCCAGGATCTACTGAATGTCTACTAAATCTAGCACATTAACCCCAGGATTTCCTTGTCTTTACTGAAAAGATGATTAAACTTTCATAAATTTGGGGTTATGAAGTCATGTCACTATTTATGAAGCTGAGAATATATTCATTTTACAGGAAAACGAAGAACTTAATGCTAAAATCTAGATAGTTACCATGGTATGTCTTAGAACTCATTAAATGGGTGTAAAATTATCTTGTCTTCCTTTATTTTATTCTATTCCTAATGGAAGAAATTCTTATAACATTATTTTTAGTTCATTATAAATTATTTATTGGAAGGACCTGCTTGACTAAATAATATGTTTAAAAATGAGAACCTAAAAAGTGAAGGTTTAAGGATTCATAGCAAAGTTTTTGGACTTGGGAATTCATGGAATCAGATTTTGGATTAATATCTTGTCATTTCTCAACAAAGCAGAGTGATCAATTATATAATGCAGCCAAATTATGGTTGTCAGAGTCCACTTGGACCCACTGGTGGCTGAGGAGGTTGAATCCTCCAAGGTTCCAGTCAGAAGGGACACAGCACAGGCTCCCTCAAGCTTTCTTGGTAAAGGCATTAATCACTCTGTGGTCCACACTTTGTAACACATACCCTTTCCCGCCAACGGCTGCATCTCAGTGCAAACACATTGAGGCCAAGACTCCAACAAAAGTGTTTGATAAGGATGCAGAAGTTCACAAGCTGACACCAATGAAATTGGTTCACCATTTCATGTAAAGGAATATACCCCATCCCTGAGACAGGGTTTCTCTGTGGCTTTGGAGCCTGTCCTGGCACTCGCTCTGTAGACCAGGCTGGCCTCAAACTCACAGAGATCCGCCTGCCTCTCCTGAGTGCTGGGATTAATGACCACCAGCTAAAGGAATGTTCTTAACAAGTCTCCCAAGCTAAACGGATTCATACTTATCTCTAGAAGTCAACACAATAACTTGGATGAACCTGAAGCAAATTATGCTAAAAGAAAACATGCCAACCTCAAAAGGGAACAAATGATATGATTTAGGTGAGTGATATTTTAAATATTAATTATTCTTTAAATATTTAAATCATTTTTATTATTTATTTAAATGACAAATTATTTTATTTATTTAAATAATAAGTTATTGTTTGTTATTTATTTAAATCTTAATTATTTCAGAATTATTTTCTTTAAGAAAGGTAGAAATTTCTTTATTCTTCTAGGGAATAGGTTGCAACTGTGACTGGGTGGTACCATCAGTTAGTGGGAACCCTGTCTGTAGAGGGGTCTGTGGCTACTGATTAAGCAGCTGTAGCTACTTACCACACTATAGGACCTGAACACATGGAATTCTGATCTTCTGAGTGCTATGGTATTTATAAAGTGCTAGAAATTAAAATATCCAACAATAACCTGACCTTTATGTAATAATAACAAAATCAAGCTCTGTTTGGCACTGTAAAAAGGAAATGAAACACACTAGACGGCTGGGTTCAGCTTTGTAGCTGTGTGTGAACTCAGTTTCCACACATTTGATTGGTCCTAGTAGTGAATCCCTGACTCAACCACCTGATAACCATCATATGCTGCTTGCTCTAATCTTTCACTTTAGGAAAGACAGAGAAATCTACCCTGGAGACCTGTGTACTATTGGGGCCACTAAAGACCATATCTTAAGCGCTCAGTCATGACACTCGGAGATTGTCTGATGACACCAGACAGACACTGCTGTGAGCTCTGATCAGCCCCACTAGCACTTCCTCGGCTTGGTGCACAGGCAATGGTAAGGCACCCATTTGTTCTCCTGATAAATGACCAGAATTTAGATATCCCTCCCACCCCATCTGCCAACCTGGTTAACTGACCATTCAGATGTGAAGAAGGACACATACCTAACTGTGTTCTCCTTCATGCTCATCACCTCTGGGGACATATCTCTCAGTCCCGCTCCACCCCACCTCACATCGTCCAAATCACATGTGTCTACTCTCTAGCCGCTTGAACACAACTGGTCACTTCATGAAGGGACTGAACGGCAGAATTCAAGGCTTTCAACTTCTGAAATTTTATCTATAGGCTAATTATAATCCTCAAGTCGAATTTTAAATTGTTAAAAGACTCATTAGCTTTAACTCTGTCCTTTTTCCCCAAAAGTCTCCAGATAAGAGTCCAGAGAATGTTTTCTAATTTTCATTTGAAAAAGATTATTTGCAGTTATTACATAATAAACAATCTTTTCTGTTTGCCATTTTCCACAATAATATACATGCTTTTAAAGGATTTGTCCTGGCCTCAGAATTATGCTAATGTGAGAAGAGCAATAACTCAAGTGTAGCCTCTAATTTCTGTAAGGGGAACTATGAAGAGACCCTGGGTGCTACGTTTGTTGTCAGCTAATTATCATGTATTTGCTTTTCCATTAGTCCAATAATTTTTCTGTCAATTCAGAATTAAACAGAAAGACAGTGAATTATATAAAGGCCTGCTTAGCATAACGGACACACCCTATCATTTCCTAGTCCTCTGATTTACAGCTCTGTATGCCCTTTCATATTTATATTCCACCCTATAAATAACTTCTGCACTCTTAGGTCTACCTCGCCATTAGCTCCGGTCCCTTCCAGCTCCTTATCCCATTATGGAAAAGGGTTTGAACATAAACTTTCCTAGCGACTCCAGTTCCAGCTCTTCCTTCGCTCTCCACCCCCACTCTGCTAGCGGTGCCTGTTTGTAAATAATGGGGATGTGGCTCTGGAAAACTCCAGTTTTAAAAATCCACTTTGGACTAGTAGCACATTTAGCAATTGGTCTTTGCACCATGCAGCAGTACAATAGAGACGGTCGTATCTCAGCGGAGGCTGTGACATGAGTCTTCCTAGGAATGGAAATGAACTCTCCCTGCTATACAGTGCAGTGTTTTAACTATGCCTAGGAGGAACAGACAAATAAGAATGCTACTGTTTTTTATTTATTTTTATTTAAAATGTAAATCACAAAAGCAAAAGACCAGATCCTGTAAACTATCCCCACATCCTTAGTTACAGGGTTGAGGGATTCCTAGTTCTCTCTCTAGCATTCTAGAGGAGGGCGGGGAAGGAGAAGGAGGAAGAGAACAAGTGGGGTTCTTCCTACATTAGAGGCACACCAGCTCAGCAGTAAAAACCTGGCTTACTTCTCCTTCTTCTAGCTTCTAGAACCTACTCCTAGGCATAGTGTGCCATTGTGGGAGGAGCCTGGCTAGTGAACTGACTTACCAACATCAGGGTCCACTGCTTGCACTCTGGTCAGCAGAGCCTTCGTGGCCGTGTTCTCGTAGACACAGGCAGTGTAGTGGTTGGAGGAGAACACAGGGGGATTGTCATTTACATCTTCCAGGAGCAGGAGGACATTGGAGTGGCAGAAGCGGCCACCCCCATCAGTGGCCCTGGCAATCAGGTTGTATACTGGGACCCTCTCCCTGTCCAACAGGGCCAAGGTTTTTAACTCACCTGTGAAACGAAATAGCAGCATGGTTGTTATGACTTTTCAGAAATGATCTTTTCAAGCAGAAAATCAATTGTATGAAGAATTCTAAACACACAGGAAATACCAAGGACATAGGCCTAAGTGCCCTGTAAATTGAAGAAATACAGCAAATTCAATTTTTTTAGGCATCAGGGAAATATCACAAAATTTTAGATTCAATGGAAGACCAACCACTTGACCTTCAGATTAATTAATCCAAATTTTCTAAGGTTTTCTGAGGTTCTTTCCTTTGGCAAATGTGGGAAGCTCTCACAGAGAGATGGCTCTAGGTATATAATTGTCCCAGTGTCCATGACCCATAGGCTCAGGGGCACAATATCCTGTTTCTAAACATGCCGCTTTTTACCCCATCTTTTAGAGGGAAATAAAACCACCAAAACTGGCTGCTTAACAGAAAAGTCTTGAGTGATGATTGTCAATGATTGTCAGTCTGGCAGGACGTACCAAGAATCGATAGGAGTCAAGGCTCCTGGCAGATTAAAGAGGGATTGTCTAAATTAGGGACTCCTGTGACGGACTTTCCGATTCGGCTGGTTGAGGCCTTAGAGCCCATTTTAAACACGGCAGGAATCTTGAGCTGTGTAAGCGGAGAGAGTGAGCGGAGCACTGAACTCATTTCTGTGTCCTGACTGTGGAAGCAATGTGCCCATCTAGCTACCCCACGCCGCTGCCGCAGGGGCACTTGTCAGGGTGGACTGGACCCTAGAGCTGTGAGCCGAATCCACCCCTCTCTCTGAACATTGCTTTTGCTAGGGTATTTTCCACAGCGCCTAGAAAAGCAACGAACGTAGATCCTAGCACCACAGGGATCAAGCTGAGTCTACAAAATAGCACAGTTCTAACGGACTTAGCTCATATTTATGCCTCACTACCATATCTCCTTCCCTCCCCCCTCTGCAAACAGTCTCCCCTCTACTGTCACACCATATAGGTAGATACAGAGCTGGATCTGATTTTGCATGTGAGAGAAAATGTGCAATATCTGTCTGTTCTTTCCTCCATATTACCCTCTCTTGTCACCTCACACATTCTTGCCTCTTTCTTCCTCCAAAATAGCCTCTTTGTTACCTTTATATCACATTCATATGAATATTTGTATATATTCATAACTGTAGAAATTACTTTTGTGGTTGCTTCAGTGTCAGTAGAGAATGGCAAGTGTAGTGAGAAGCCGGAGTAGTTGCTCTCTAGTGCAAAGTGTGATTTGTGGGTTTCTGCTCCTCTTAAATAACATTGGTGCACTTGGAATAAGCCACATGAGTTATAAGTCAGTTCCTCCTCAGTTTCCTTCCCAACTATAGCCAGTGTTCCAACACAGACCACACTGAGTCATTTGCGTCTTTTTCAGAAAGCTCCCAGGGGTTTACCAGGAGGACACCCAGCATGGTCTATTTCGAGATGCTTCTTCCTTCTCTCATGCTCTGACTCCTGTACCCTGCAGTCTTCTGCTGTAACTCTTAGAGTATTGCCTCGGTTTCCCATCTCCTTTCCTCAGAACAGCAGTGACTTCTGTGGTATTCCTACATGGCTGCCATTGCATGTCTTCTGGGCAGTCCTTTCCTGCACCTTTCCTTATTGTAGTTGCAGGTTGTCTCTCTTCTTATAGGGCCCAGAGAGTTAGGAGCATATCTCATGCGACTATGTCCTTGCTTCCTGGTAGGATCCATGGGTGTGAGACGAGGGGAAGGCAGTGATTTCGAAGATTTAGCTTACTGGGATGGACACAGCAGTGGAACTATGCAGGCTGTTTGCTCTTTACACTTCATTTAAAAATTCCCGCTAGATGAGCCACCCAATCCACAACACAGAAATAATTTGCTGCCACAGAAAACGACTTTTCCACCAGCTCTGACCTTCAATTCAGGCATCTGACTTTAGTTTATATAACATTATACCTTATAATTTTTGTCTGATTATGCAAGGACATTTGGGGGCTCACAGCTTTGGAGAAACTAGGCATGAATGTCTAATAAAAACCAGACAAAAGTGCTAATAACAACCAGAAGTGAACCGAAGGGATTTTACCATGAAGAAACTTTTCTTACTAAGCATCATGCCTAGTTTGCATGGTGACCAGTGTTTGTGATGCAATTCCTCTTCAATCTTTGGGAACCTGGTGTCAATTCACAGAGCTGTGTGCTTATTTAACACAAGTAAATGTGGGGAAACAGATGGAAGGAAGGGCGGAAGGGAGGGAGGGAGGGAGAGAGGGAGGAAGGAAGGAAGGCAGGCAAAGGGGGAGGAGAGGAAAGGGAAGTCCTGACCCTAACCAAGTCAAGTTCCTGTGGCCCAGAGTGTTCAAGTACACTTTGAACTGCTTATTTCATAGAGTCTAGCACATCAGAGCTTCATATCGAGGCTCTAGCTGAGTAACTGTCTACTCGTTGTGAGACCACACAGGAAGATAAATTCTCACATGGATATATAATGGCATTTCCACAAAGAATAAATTTTATCTTACCACTTTCTGGATCAAGAAAAAATTCATTGTTTCCAGATCCATAGAGTGAGTATCGTATATCTCCATTGGATCCAATGTCCGCATCCTTTGCACTGACCTTCAGAATGAGTTTATTTGATGGAATGTCTTCTGGAAGAGATGCTGAATATGCAACCTGGGCAAAGGTCAGCAAGAGTAAGTTAATCATTATTACCTGTGGTACAATATTCTCCGTGACGGTGTTACACCAGGCAGAATCATTACTGCCTGTGGTACAATATCCTCTGTGACGGTGTTATACCAGGCAGAATCATTATTGCCTATGGTACAATACCCTCCATGAGTGTTACACCAGGCTGAAATGTTACTATCTGTGGTACAAATTTTATAGCCACCATTTAAGCAGATTTCTTTAAAATTCATTCATATGGTTTAACTTTTGTGGTTTCTTTTTCATAGCCTGAGACCATATTTCAGTGTGCAATGAAACTTAATATATACATGTCCTTACATTTTCTGTGCATGTTCACCTACACATATGTATTGAGCACTCCCTGTATGTAAAGTGCATGGATGATGTGACTGGTGAGGACACAGTGGTAAAGGAAACAGATGCATCACTGCATCGTGAGACCTGACACTCTGACACTGATTGTCCATTTCTCTGTTGAGACCAAATGGGATCCTGGGATTGTTTTCAGTCTTTACAGAGTCATGGGCAACATCTGGCCTTAGTGCGTGAGATTAAGTCTACATACATCACTTTTCTAAGATGCAGAACACAAATATTGTCTCTTGGTCCACAGGTTAGAAGACATAGATTAACAATTACTTAATTTTCCCAGAAAAATAATGCAATCTAGTTCTTGTGTAAGCATTGTGCATTTGGACAGCAATGAAAAGGATATTTCACAGGGAACCTCAGGACCTCACTCACCAACTGGGCTCCCTAACAGCTACGTAATCTGCAAACAGGCAACTCACCACATAGGGTCCATTTTTTGTATCCAGTGATTTAGAAAGAGGCTATGAATTAATTAAAAAGAACCATTAAGAATTTCTTAAACGTTAGCTTTAAGGCTCATTATTTCAGTTTAATTGGGAGGAGTGGCATAGGGATTGGGTTCATGATCTTGCTGGCTATCTAGATTCATTTCACATTTAGGACATTTTATCCCAGATTCTGCTTCCTTCCCTTTTATGTTCAATGGACAAGAGCAGATACTGCTTTGAATTTAGGAAGAAATGAGCTTGACTTTAATTTTGGAGGAAGTAAGTCAGTTTTTAAGAAGCGGTTTTATTCCTGAAGCTCACCTGATCACACACTGGGCTGTTGTCATTTACGTCACTAACAGTCACTTCCACCATGGCCTGTGTGACAAAGAGTCCATCAGAGGCAGTGATATTGAGGAAGTAAATGTCTTGTTCCTCTCGATCCAGAGGTCTCTTCACATAGACCTTCCACTCATTCTGCACCATGCCCAGGGCAAACCGTCCTCGGGGGTTCCCTCCTGTGGTGGAAACAGAGCTTCTGAGGACTCAGAGTAGACACCCACATGAGAGCCCATGGAGGAGCATCCAAGTGTCCCTCAATCTCTACCCTTACGATACTGGAAAGAGTGAAAAGTCCCTTCATTTCTCCTGCAAAAAAAAAGCATGACATTTATACGCTCTTCTTGTATGAGAAGTAAAACGGAAACTTCCAAGCAAATGAAGTCCTCTTAGAGAAGCTGGGGATGATCTTTTGTTTAGTTTCCCTTAAAGATAATCAGATTCAAACTGTGAACCATCAATTGGCTCCTTGGGACGATGCGATTGGCTTTCTGCTTGGTCTCAAGAGAGGCTGTATTACACTGTAGTTCTTGTCAGCAAGACAATTTCATTAGCCTCTGAGTTGATTATACAATCAAGGAGAGGCAGATAGCTTTGTTCAGCTATCTTTTAATGGACGCTTTATCATACAGCTGAGGTCTTCTCACAGGGACTGGAGTTTGGGGAGAAAAGTTTGCACCACACAGGACAAACCCCTAGTAGTAAAAGAGTCCCAACCAGAGGTCATATAGGAAACAGCTTAAAGGTGAGCATTGTAATTCAATCAAATTGGGGAGAGCGAAGTTGTGGAAATGGGAGGGAAGTAGGCGAGATGGAGAGGAACGGCCCAAACAGATTCCACTTCCATTCATGAACCCGCATGGAGACCAAAGCTTGGCACAAGGTGGGAAGAGGGACCGAAACTTGACCTCTGCCGCCTAATCAGGAAATCATGCCAATTCTGACACCCAGAAAGGCTGGGCCAAAGACGATAGGAAGTAGTCAGAATGCAGAGTGAGGAGGACATTTATTGGGCATTCAGTAAGTACTTAACCTCTGCGCTGGGCCACTGTTCGAGATGGCAGGGATTCAGCAGCGGATGCGACCACAAAACCTCCTGCTTCACAGGGAAACTCAGGTTATAAAGGGGAAGAATGGCCATAGGTGGTGACCTGACCGAGTAAGGAACTGAGACAGCCCATCACTTGGGTTCCTCTGCGTGTCACCCAAACCCCCACCCTATGGAAATACTAGAAGACAGACTTTGCCAAAGGAATCCAGCAGCCAACCTCTGTTTACTATTCCACATTCATCAACAACGTACACTTTAGTTTTGGTTGCATGGGCATCCTGGAAGCCCGTATCTCTCCCTCCTGCCCCTTAGGTGGGCTCTAAACAGTCTGCAGCAGTTCAATTCATGGATTTTCCTTTCCTCAAATAAACTGTTTACCATTTTAATGTGAAGCTTGGTATGGCGGTGTGCTCCTGTAATGCCAGCTCTATGAGGCTGAGATGGGAGGTAATGAGTTCAAAGCCAGAGTGGGCCACATAGTGAGTGAAGAGCAAAACACCTAAAGTCATCTCTGAGCACAACAAACAGAACGTAAGGAAATATATTGCAAACTATTATATTATTGTAAGAGTGAAAGTGGATCACTTCAAAAATCAATCTTTTTTATTATTTTTATAAAAAGGTAAGCATATGGTCCTAGAATTCTGAGTATTACACTGGTTCCAGGGTCTCTTCACTGTAAGAAACCACAGGATGAATGGACCCCAGTCATATTAGATGTCACATTGCTCATCCAGGGCAATGGTTCCACTCTATCTATAGGGATTTTCTATCATGTGTAGATACGTTTGGTTGTCATAGGTTGGTTGTGAGTCTGTGCTGCTGGAATCCCACGGGTAGAGGGGTCAGGTGTGGCCGTGAAACAACCTACGCTATATAAAGAGCAGCCTAGCTCCCATCAGAGACTTTCCCAGCCCGGGTGGAGACTGGGAAACCCTGCCCTGGGAGACTCAGGGTCATCCCTATAATATCGCTCTCTGCTACCACTGGCTGGAATTCAGTTGTGCTTTAGTTGAATATGATTTCAGCACACACAAATTTAACCTATCTATTAAACGCCTTCAGTGCTGGCAAGGCCACACCGTTCCTTTGTTACATAAAGTGATTAATGTTCCTTTGTTAGTCTGAGGCAGCATCGCCAACTTGTGCTACATCAAGAGCAAAGCTTAAATCTAATTAAAATCAGTTGGTGGTTGGCTCTGCTAATAGTATGAGGGGCTTTAAGCTGTGTTGCGCTCATTACCGTAGAGAAGCTGATGGGATGGCCCTTTAAATCATCTACTGATACTTCAGAGACTATGAAAAAACAGTTGAGTGCTGGTATTTAACAATTCTTTTGAGTACAAAGAGTCTCTTGGAGTGTCTCCCCTAGAAACAAAATACAAGTAAGTCAAATCCTTGCCTTTTTTCTGTCTCTCCTTACCAAGATGCTCTTGTGTTTTAACTTCAGAAATACACGTTTTTTAAAAAATGGAATAAGAGGCCAGGTTTCAGAGACAGCATAAAATGCGTGAAGTGTTCTTATGTGAGAAATACAAGCTCCGTAAAAGACACAAAAGGAGAACCTCCGGAAAGCGTGGCCTTCTCAAGCTTTCGTTGTTTGCTCCAGTACGATCTTATTCTGCAGTGATTAATTAACTTTTCCACTAACAGACTTAAGCAGAATCTGTGCCCTGAGGGCATCCTAATTAATTCATTTTTCACTCGGAATAATGTGGTTTTTCTAAGGGGAAAGCCACCTGACTACAAGCATTGATGGATTATTTAAAATCTTTTGGCATGTGGCTTATGTTCCTGGCTCTGAAAGTCTCAGCATCAAGGTGTTGGCTGCAAGGCCCCAAATGGATTTTAGGAAAGTCTTTCCCTGGAACCACCAACCCTTCTTCTTCATCGCTGCAAGTGGGTTATCTCCAAGAGCTGCTCCTGAGCAGGGGCAGCCATCACTCTGGCTGAATCCTGCAGCCTCGCAGAGCAGTGGTGACATTCTGTGCACGCTCAGTGGTCTTATTTGTCTATCTTGGTTTTTCTGGTGAACAGCAACTTTTGGGGGTGGCGGAGGGAAGATAGGCAGGCATTCCAAGGAAAAAGGGCTGTCAATAGAAATATCTTTTGGTCTTAAGTTATAAATTTAGAATTTCTCAGCAAAAAGTCAAACTGAGACTTCTAATTTTCATGTGTGCATGACAACAGATTTTTATGACCAGAAGGAAGCTGCGCAGAAAGCTTAGTGGGTTCATCCTACTGTTTCCTAGCATTGTTAGAAGGTCGGAGGGGAGTAAAGTTTTAAAACACCTCTCCCTACTAAAAAGAGCTATTATTTTAATTTGTTCAGTTAAAATATTTTGCTTTTTAAAACAACAGGAAGTGATATTAAGGTTGGTACCAGCTCCTGTATGAGCATTGTAGACTACGGCTGAGTGGAGAACCAACAACTGAAAATCCCCACGTAATCAGATTTCTCATTCAGAACCAGAAAGTTCCACCACTCTCATCCTCAGCTCACCTGCCTTTCTTCAGTAAGCAGACCACTGAGCAAAACTGGGTGGTGGGACTTACCCGTAATGTGGTAGCTCACTTGGCGATTTATGGTGGAGGTGTCTTTGTCCATGGTGCTGAGAACAGCTACCACCTCTCCCGGGGGGTCGCTCTCCTTTACTTTTCCTCGGTACACCTCGTGAGCAAAGATGGGTGCATTGTCATTTATATCTGTCACCTTGACTGAGACCACAGCCATGGAAGAAAGAGAGAAAGCCTCTCCAAGGTCAGAAGCCACCACAGTGAAGGAGAAGGTAGGGTCTGTCTCATGGTCCAGGTCCTTCAGTGTACTGATCCATCCTGTGTTGCTGTCAATATTGAATGCTTCCATTACCTTCTCAAGATGGGAATCTGAGTGTAGGGAGTAAGTGACTTGCCCATTGGCTCCCCAATCCATGTCTATGGCTCTCACCTGGGCAAGCTTGGTGCCGACAGGCATCCCCTCCATTATGATCGTCTCGTAGCTTGGTGTTTCAAAGACTGGCCTGTTGTCGTTCAGATCCAATACCTTGACATCTACATCCACTGTGAATACGATGTCTACCTTGTCCAGGGGTATAGTAGCTGCTACTTTGAAGTGGAAAGCTGGGCTGACTTCATGGTCAAGGCGCTTGTCGAGCTTGATCGTGCCTGTCTCTTGTTCTATGATAAAGACACCCTCTCTGTTATTCTCCGGCCGTTCTCCATTAACTGTGCTGAACCGGACACTCTGATTGGGCAGTATCCTCAGGGTGTCCACTGTGCTTCCAATGGCTGTATCTTCTGCAAGGGCAAAGGAGTACTGTGACTGGGTGAATGAAGGCAGGAACGTTTCAGGGGGCAGGACATGGATGTAGACAGGGATGAGGGAGTGCCTGACAGGGATGCCGCCATCTACTGCCTTCACGAAGAAAGACAGCACCGTATTTTTCAGTTGGTTAAAATTGCCCTTGGTCACCATCCAGCCATTATCAGGATCGATTTCCAAGAGGTCAGCCACTGAGACCGAGGCCTCACTGTAGAGGGAATATGTAATCCTAGAATTTGCTCCATCATCTGGATCCCAAGCTTGAACTTGAGTGACTAGGTGGCCCCTTCCGACATCAGCCCTGACGCTGGCCCTGTACTCCACCGTCATGAACTGTGGGGCGTTGTCATTCTCGTCCACCACAATCACCCTCACAGTGCAGAAAGTCGTTCTGCCACCACCATCCAGGGCCCTCAGATAAATGCTAATATCCCCTTCCAGAGGGTTTTCGCGGTCCAGTCTTTCCGTTGTGATGATCTGTCCATTGCTGTCTATGAGGAATCGATCCTTGGCAAAGTCATTGATGATGGAGTAGCTGATCTGTCCATATGTTCCTGGATCCCCGTCTGTGGCTGGGACATGGATGACCTTTGTCCCAGAAGCTGCATTCTCCCTCACCTCGGCTACATATGTGCTTTGTGAAAAGGCAGGGCTATACAAGTTAGCCCCCAGGACTCTGATGTGCACCTGGGCAGTGCTGGTAAACAGCCCATCAGACACAGACACATTGAGACTGTACAAAGGCTCCATGCGTTGCTTCCTGTGGCTAGACAGCGTGAGGACTCCACTCTTACTGTCCATCAGAAAGCTGGTCCGATCATTCCCAGATAAAATGCTGTATTCCAACCGGTCAAAGTCAGAGCTGTCCGCATCTGAGGCTTGCACACAGGTTACAAAATGACCCCGGGGGGCTAATTCACTCACATAGGACTCATAAATGAGCTGATTAAACACCGGGGGGTTGTCATTGATGTCAGAAATGTAGATGTGAACCAGGACTTCAGTGCTCAGGGATGGAAAACCATTATCAGTTGCTGTGACCCTCAAGGTGCAGTGTTGCACCACCTCGTGGTCTAGCATCCTCGCTGTCAGGATTAGGCCACTTGAGCTATCGATGTGAAAGTAGTCCGTGCTATTGTAAGTATCCTGGACAATCTGATAATGCACCACCTTGTTGTTTCCTGAATCTGCATCAGTGGAGACAAGTTGCAGAACTGGGGTTCCGATGAGAGATGCCTCAGACAGTGTCGTGTTGTAAGTGGGCTGATCAAAAACAGGAGTGTTATCATTGACATCATCCACTAGCACGTCCACAGTGACTTCAGCCCTGGCCCCTGTAAGGGCATCACTGGCTCTCACCGTCAACTTGTAAACGGATGTGGCTTCATAATCCAAAGGACTAATGACTTTCAGGACCCCTGTGTCAAAGTCGATGTTAAACTGTTGGAAGGGATCCCCATCAATGATGAGGTATATGATGCCCTGGCCTTCTGGGCTGGTGGCATTGATACTGAGAATGGGAGTGTCCATTGTGACATCTTCATTGATTGATGCTGTATAAAAGGGCTTATCAAACACGGGCATTGCTTTGTTAACAATGGTGATGGGAAGTTCCACTGAGTTGGACAGAGATGGATTGCCACCATCCTTGGCGAGGATGGTGACCCCATAGTCAATGTTGGAGAGGTCTGCGTTAAATGCTTCTTTTAAAACCACATTCCCTGAATTAGGGTTAATTTCAAAGTGGCCGTAGTCATCCTGCAAGACATAGGTCACTTCTCCATTGGCACCTTTATCTTTGTCGATGGCTGTCACCCGGTATACCAGAGTCCCTGGCTCAGCATCAACTTGCACAGCAGCATAGTAAGGGAGGCCCACAAAGACAGGAGAGTTGTCATTTACATCTTCAATGTTGACTCTGACTACCACCCTTGCCACACGCAAATGGTCTAGCTCACGACTGGCTTCCACCACCAACTCATACAACTCCTGTTCTTCGCGGTCAAAGGGAACTCCTGTGGTCTGAATGACTCCTGAGGTAGATTTTATCTTGAACTTATTTCCTGGGTTTAAGATGCTGTATTTTAAAGGCTCGTTAAGGCGGTTTCCAATTGCATTGACAATAGCAACTTTGGTTATGTTTGTGCTGTTCTCTGAGATAGAGGTGGAATAGAAACTTTGTGTGAAGTGGAGGCCACTGTCCATGGCTTCTTTAACCATGATAGTGACCATGGCAGTGCTGTAGAACTTTCCATCAGATACTTTGACTATCAACATGTAATGATCTTTGGAGAGATTATTGTTTTTTATGGTGAGCACTCCACTATTTGGGTCCATTTGAAAGTGATCCACACTGCCTTCCATGAGGCTATATGTCAGTTCAGGGGGTACCTCAGAGTCAGGGTCTGTGGCACTCACCTTCAGAACCTCCACACCAACATAGGTGGGGAGAAGTAAGACGGCCTCAAACACAGCCTGGGTGAACACAGGTGGGTTGTCGTTCACATCTCTCACCTCAATGTTGACTTCAACTGGGCTCTCTGCAGTCAGCTGAGGGCTCCCACTGTCTCTCACGTGCACATGGAAATGGAAATGTGCAATGGCTTCATGGTCTAGGTTGGCGATCGTTCTGATAGCCCCTGTGCTGGAGTCCACTGTGAAGAACTTCTTGGCTGTGGACTCCACAATCTGATACACCAGTAATGCATTCTGGTTGCTGTCAGCATCGGTGGCTCGGATCACCAGTGGGCTGTTGTCTAGGCTCCTGACGATGCTGTTGATGGGCGCAGCCTCGCTCAGGCTGCCTGAGTACTGAGAGAAGAGAAACACTGGGGGGTTATCATTTTCATCCACAATCTGAATGCTGGCAGTGGCATTGGAAGCCATGCCTGCCATGTTAGTGGCCTGGATGATGAGCTGATAGGCAGAGGTCTGCTCATAATCCAGAGCTCTCCGAGTGGTGATGACTCCAGAATATGGGTTTATGGTAAAGACTCCATTGATATTTCCATCTTTGACCTCGTAAATGAGAGTTGACTGGCTGATGGCAGAGATGAGGATGACAGAAGTTCCAATATCAACGTTTTCATTCACTTCAGCTTGGTACTCTCGGTGAGTGAATTTGGGGCGGGAGTTGTCAGACACACTGATGGAGACGCGCACAATCGCCGTGGCAGACATTGGTGGGGAGCCTTGATCTGTGACTTTAACTGAAAGAACAAACTGACCCATGGCTGTCATGTCTGGCTCTTTGGAGATGGTGATGATGCCCAGGACGGGTTCAATCTTAAACGTGTTCCCCGTGTTTCCTGAAACAGAGACACCAATGATGAAGTGAGTTATGTGAGGGTCATTGAAGCCTTTCAGTGATGAGAGTGAAAGCAAAAGGAGAACTTTCTTTCTGTGATACAGAGAAGCATCCCAAATGATGCTTAGATTAGATCAAATCAGTAGCTTTCCAATCCAGGATAAGATTACTAGCAACAATATAGCATTGTGTACACATCTGAACTGGAAAATAAGAGCACTTACAGAGGAGTCCCTTTCTTGGAATATGTGGTGTCCTCATTCCTAGACCCATGATAAGAGGGATAGCTGGGATTGGCATGTCCCTCCACTAATGCATCTGCCTGTGTGTATGCATGTATGCCACAACTGTAAATATAAAATGGATATATACTGGTCCAGAGAATAGTGCTGAATTTTCTGTCTTAATCTTTAGAAAGGAGCACTGTAGGAATAGTTTCAGAATACTGCCAAGGTGACTTGCTTTCAGCTTGTACTATTGATAGACTTTGGATGTGGGCACCATGCTACATTTTCACATGAAAACTGGCTTTCTCCAAAGGTAACTTTGGTCAGGTGGGGAATTCTTCTAAGTCATTGCTTGCTTTGCAAATTTTAAGGATTTCGTCAGAATTTCTCTTCCTTTATTCTTTTCTTTTATCCCTTTCCTATACTGTATGAATACACACAGGCACGGCCCCAGGTGTAAAAGTGGCTATCAGAAACACAAGATTGTTCCTCTAATCTGTAGTCACTCTATTTGTTTGCCTTAGAGAGCTTTGGGTGAAGGAGAGGAGTGATGATCCTGGAAACTGTCCTTTACACTAACAGGGGGCCCATTTCCTGGGGAATGGAGGCATGGGTGCTGCTGTGAGGTGTCTGTCATGTGAGCTAAGAAGGCTTAGAGTAGAAACAGCATCCATGCCACCCGAGCAATGGTCCTCCCCAAGTGATGCAGAAGCACACAGCTCTGACCAAAGGATGCTAACGGTTCATGTCCATGCACACTGATGTCAATGTCCTACTTCACAGTGAGTAGGCGAGCCCTGCCTCAGTCTAGGTCAATGGATTTTACAGAAGGGATGGCGACGCTAAAGCATGTTTTCTCTCCAGTTGGCCTTGATACCCTTGCTGTCCCTTCTCTGTGGAGCCACACGATACACCCTTCCAGGGTGCTGTGCTCCCACATCAGGTTCAGCTGGCCCTCTCCGCCCTTTCCCTCTTCAATATATTGACATTTCCTTGGAATTGGCTAATTGCTTATTCTTTCCTTCTACTCATGAATCTTTGGAAAATTAATATCTGGTTATTATACAAGATTCAAAGCTCTGCCACTGCCCCACTCCCAACTTTGTTTCAGTCCAAAATGAAAGCTTCAGTATGACTTTCAAAGCCAGGCAAAAGATAGGAATTTTATAGCCCACTGGAAAACAGAGCAAAATCTGGCTTATCTGAGGCTTGGGAGACAAGTTCAATAAAACCCAGAATCTTATACAACCACCCGTCACTTGCTTCTGTTTCCCTCATGTGAAAGGAGTGTGCTCAGCTGCTCTGTGAGGGCCTGCAGGTCCCAGGTCTCGATGTGTGAGAGGGGACAGGCAGGCCTGGGGACTGGCTGTGTGTGTGCGGGGTGTAGAGGTGGGGTCAGGCAGGCCTGGCTCTGTGTGTGTGTGTGTGTGTGTGTGTGTAACAGGAAGGTCTAGGATCAGGCTGGGGGGGGGTGCAGGGAGGCCAGGTGGGGGTTGGGCTTTGTGTGAGTGGCAGGTAGGCCTGGGGTAGGGCTATGTGTGTGGGAGGGACAAGCAGCTGCGTGTTTAGAAGGGGCTGAATGGCTATGACAGGTTTGTCATATACACTATAATTCTCATTAGACTTTTATGTATACAATTAAAAGCTGGGGTTTTTTGAGATAGTTATATTCTCAGAACTTTATTTTTCTGGAAATGTGGGTTTTCTATGTAAAATATATTTTAAAGTCATAGCTTTCGTACTTTAGTCAGTTGTCAAAGCAATGACTGAGCTCCGTGCTCCAGTCCTCGAGGGAAAACGTGAGGGAGACAGTATTTTCAGGGATGTAACTAATATGTTCCTTGACAACCTAGTATTAGTTTAAAAGTAGTTTGAAGCCCAGGAATAAAAGTAGTAAATTTATAAATATAATACAGATATAAATATCCATAAATGATAAGAATGGCAGAACTAAAGCCTTCCACGCAGAGGCTCGCAGTGACATGAGGCGATGTGTATGGATGACACAGGAAAGGAAGAGATTAGATGGACCTTAGGAAGAACAGTTGAGGATGGCACCTGGAAAATGCTTGCCGTGATATTTAATATTCATTTCTTAGTGTCCTGTTTTGTAATCTAGAAGAGCAAAGATAATTTATTGTTGTAATAACAATACTCTGGGGTAATCAAGAGTTGCTAAGTAGGTCTAGATCTGTGGAAACCCCAGCAGTAACATGTGGGAAAATTTTGCGGGCGCGTGGCCATTAGTGAGCACCATCTTCTCTGTGGATGGCAGCACAATCTAAAAGGTAGCTTTTACATTATTATTTTTTAAACATTTCATAACTTGTTTTTTCTGTTTTTGGTTTTTCCAGACAGGGTTTTGTCTTTTTTTATGGTTTTATTTAACTTTATTTTATGTGTATTGATGTGAAGGTGTCAGATCCCCTGCAACTGGATCTTCAGACAGTTGTGAGCTTCCATATGGGTGCTGGGAATTGAACCCGGGTCCTTTGGAAGAGGAGTCAGTGCTCTTAACCACTGAGCCATCTCTCCAGCCCCTAGATTATTATGATACAGGGGATTTTATATGTTATCGGCTTTGCTTTTTCTCAAATTTCTATTCCTAAGCGACTTTCCTATCATGCTTATTTTAATTCAGCTGCTTATTCAAATGCTCTACATTTAAGAGAAGGGCAGGAAGCTGTCCCGTTGCTGTCATGGAAAGAATGTGCACTTGGCATTGCTCACAGGCCAGAGAACACTTTGGGAACGTGCAGCGTGAATATTCAAAAAGAGCAAAATGGGAAGGGACACAGAACAGATAAGGGAGACTTGTCATTTTTAGCTTCATGGTCTTTTATTCTTGCTTGGATATTCATCTCTGTCATAAATGTTTTTAGCTATGTACCTTCAAACCATCTATAAACTGCTCTTTAAATGTTAACATTCTTGGGAAAACACCAAGATTTAAGACACATGCTCTCATTTATTTATCTGTCTGGTTTAGCAAATAGTTTAGCTCCCATAGGCACCAACTGCTCTGTTGCTCGGACCGCCTTCAACCTAGGCAAGGTGTTTGTGTTCATGGTGGTGTGCCGAGCTTCCTGAAGTCTTCAGTCCACCCACTGGGAAGTTAACCCAACTGTGGTTATTTCATTCTGAGTTCATGGTTTGTTGGTTTCTGGGTCTGGGACACTGAATTCATTACACACTTCTTTTCTTCATTTCAGAAAACTCCAAGATTGAATGTAAGGAAGGAAGCTCTTCCCTGGCTGCCAATATTGAAAGGCTAAGAACTTTATACACACCAATGCACCAATAGGTTGGTGAGCTCACAGGGCGGGCTGTGCTGCGGAGGGAGGGTGTCATGCTTTGTGCTGAGGCCTGTGCAGCTCTCACCTGCTTCTATGGAATATATGAGCTCTGCATTTTCCCCTTTGTCTTTGTCCAGAGCTGTCACTTGTAGAACAACTGATCCCAGAGCAGCTGATTCGAACACCGATGCTTCATACAGTGGATTGGTAAAGTAAGGGCTGTGATCGTTAGCATCCTCCACATTCACAATGACTCGGGCCAAGTTTCTTCGGTAAGGAAATTCCTGATCTCTGACCTTTAGGCAAAATATAAGAAGCAGTAGGACTAAAAACTTGAATCTCAAAGAACTCACATGGCTATGTTTGTTGAGAAAACAAAATGAGACAATGCATGCAAAGTGCTTGACCCAGGCTTGCACAACTACAAAGCACTCAACAGTGGTATATGACAGAGGATGGGGTAGGGGGAGGTATTGAGAGAGCTTAAGATTATGAGCCATTTGAAAGCAGGGCAGCATCATCTCTGTTGTTCCACTGGATGCATGGCCTGTGATGACCATGTTCTCTCATTTGGTTTCCATGGTCATTTATTTCTTGTTATATACTTATATTCAGTCATGGAATGGTAGACAGAGATTCTTCTAAGGGGTGGGATTAATAATACAGTATTGTTACAGTCATTCATTCATTCATTCATTCAACTAACATTTATTGCTATCTATGATGTCAGGTTCATGGCATAAATAAAGTGGTTCAGTAGTGAACTAGGCGGTCTCTACCTTCACGAAGATTAGGATATTTGAAATGGGTGATACAAGCAAGCCACAGAAAGGCATAATACCAAGCAGTTAAATGCCAGCATGGGATACATTTAAAGGCCCTCATAGTGAGTGCAAAGAGGAACATAACCTAACATTCAGCTTCCTGGAAGACAGAGCAAGGAGAAAGGAGAAGGAATAACATGATGGTGATGGTGACAAGTGACGTTTTTAGGGGAGCAGAGCCCAGAGCTGCTAGAAAACCTTGACCACCAGGAAGATGCATTCAACTACAAATTCTAAGACCCCTCAGTGTGATTTTGCCAGACAAATTTGATTAATGACTTTAAAATTAACCTGAATTGCACATGGCAAAAGCTTATAAATAATCTATTCTTTATCCATGTGGCTCTGATATTATTTGACATATTGTTAATTGAATTAATACCCTTGCTTTGTTCAGTTTTAAGCTGGAAATGCGAAAACATTGGGCCATATACACAAGGAATGAGAAAAGTGTTTTCATGACTGTTCATGGAAGAAATGAGCAGGTGAGGCTTGGAAGAAGGTGGCCTAAAGCGGTCTTTGTTCTAAGCATCTAACTACACAAATTATGAACGGTGGGCAACCAAACTGATTTTTCAGTTTGCTGAGTGAAGGATGAACAGAAAGGACTTGAAAAAAATGAGAATGGAATTATTCACCACTATGAGGCTTCTGTTTCTAAAATACCATGTAAATATCACCATGGTCAGTATGCTATGATGGAGTTCTATAGCTTGGTCATCCACACCCAAGAATACAACTGAACTCTATTTGGAGATTTTGTTGTTGTTGTTGTTGAATGAATTGAACACTAGACCAAAGAGTGTGATGACTTTGTCTATCTCAGTACTTGTGAGATTGCTTTCTGTGTAATATGTGCTCAAGAATATTTGTGAATGAATGAATGAATGAATGAATGAATGAATGAATGGGCATAGTAGTGAACCAGGCAGCCTCTGGGAACTGCCCATCTGTCTCCTGGGGTCTTAAGAGGCAACTGTAGCTTGGGACATGGCATTCAAGTTGCATCTTGTCCAAGAAGATTCCAGTGAAGGAAAAAGTTGTTACTGTTGTAGATGACTTGGGAATTCATAGATTTAGGCATCTCATACTCAATCAGTGCAGGAGATTAAATCATGGCCAGCCTTCCTGTTCTTCAGGAGTATAATGGGAGCTCTGATAGGCAGAGCCTGTGCATGCCAGTGTTGTTCTGAGCTTATTACAGGGACAGATTATAGGCCATAAGGGAATCAATGATAATTCTCACTCATCTTTCTTAATCACTGGATGGATTACCCAAAACCTCACTTGAAATGCAAATCCACTTCTACATAATTTGAAGGAAGGCATGTTCAGTTCTTTTGGGGTCACTAGTATTATCCATAGGTCCAGCACCAATGAAATACACCATAAATTGATGTGGGTTGAGAGAACAGTGTGACTCTAAATAAACCCCTGAGTTGGGAACATTGTCTGTTGCTTTCTTCTCTAAACCATCTGTCAGCAGCATTTTGTGAGTGGCCAACATCTGCAGAATTAATCTAATATTTCAACTCCTTCACTGAAATACAAAGGCAAAGCTGAATGTACCCTGACAGTGCGAAGGCTAGATTTACAGACTTTAAGGGCCCTGGTTTTCTGAAGACTGAGGTATATATGCCCTGGCTGGTCAACGGTTCTGTCAGGAGAGAAAAGGCATGAGTCTGGTCCTACCATTATGTACCCTGACAGTGCGAAGGCTAGATTTACAGACTTTAAGGGCCCTGGTTTTCTGAAGACTGAGGTATATATGCCCTGGCTGGTCAACGGTTCTGTCAGGAGAGAAAAGGCATGAGTCTGGTCCTACCATTATGTTGAGGATGTGCTTGTCCTGAGCCTCGTGATCCAGCCTTTCAGCAGTGTAGAGTAAGCCTGTGTTGGGGTCCATCCGGAACTTCCTCATGCTGACGGCGTCGATGCTGCTGTGGATGGTGTAGCTCAGCTTATGCTTCTCGTCCCTGTCTGTGGCCTCAATCTGCAGTATCTCTGTATCAGGAAGCACATCCTCAGAAATTGTCACATCATAATGTGGCTGGGAGAATTCAGGGCCGTTATCGTTATTATCCAGCACTTTGATAAATACCTGTAGTCAAAGGAAGACAAGAGTGTTAAGGAACCCCAATGTATTCACTGCTAATGAAAGAGGTCACCTTTTTATTTCCTCTCTCTTTGTATCCTTGCACCCTAGCATTCAGCAGCAATCTCAACATAGAGCAAACTCTCTTATAAAAAACATTCGGCCGGTAAGTAGCTGACGACAAACCATCAGTTCACAGTAACACCAACATCAATTATGATTGTATCTATAATCTCATTTACAATTGAACAGCTGAGGTAGCCATGAGACGTGGTAATTCCACAGACCAATCTGAGGCGCAAGGTGAATGATAAGAAGGTGGCCTTCATTTGGAGGTTTCTGTTAGCTAAAGTCTTATCTATATGCCATTTCTTATGGTGGACGAGCAACAACAGTGCAGGGAGGGATTAATCTTTGTCACTTTGACTGCATCAGAATCTCTTAGGAGACACACTTCTAGATACGGCTTTGAGGTTTTTTTTTTCTAGAAGTTTAACTGATGATGGAAGACATGTCTTGAACTTTAGTGGCAGCATCCTGTGTGCTGGGGTACCAGGTTGAACACAAGAGAAAGGAGAAGAAAGCAAGCTAATTAGTGACCTCACACTCCTGCAGCCCATGCTTCCCTGTTGTAGTGGAGTGCAGCCACTCAGCATAGAAGGAAAAATAAACCCTGAAGTTGTTTTAAGGTCTTTCTTTTACAACAATGAACAAAGCGATTAATACAAGGTGGGGAGAAATCAAGATTAGGCAGGGAGAAGGGAGGCAGGGATGAGGTGAGCTGGATGCAGTCAGAGCTTCTCAGTAGCCATAGCATCACCCTGCATTTGTTCTCTGAGAGATGACTAGCCAAAAGCTTGCTTAGATAGCTCCAATATGAAGCTACTATTGTTTCTTCATGAGGTCCCTTGTTATGGAATCTTCTGGGCAGGTAGAGAAGTGTACCATTAATCACTCAGCTTTGACAGCACTCAGTGGCTTCAACTGTCTTCCTAATCATCCCCACCTGGCACCCAGACTGCTTTGAAGCAAATCACAGCTATCATTTCAGTATGAATTTCTAACAGGCAGGGACTCCTAGAGTAAATAAAGTCATGTGTACAAGTACCTACCAGAGCATTATTGTCCCTAACTCAAAAAACAAAACAAAAACAACCCCAGGAATTCTTTAATGTTAAATGTGCAATCTATGCTAATATTTCTCCACTGTTAAATATGCTGTGTGTATGCATATATAAACTTCTTTTAATCACAAGCACTGTACTCAACACGTACTTTCACATTTTAACTTACAGAATTTCCATCTACCTCTGTAAATTTTCCCGATTCTCTTCCCCGTGCTTATTATTGCTATGGAAGAGACTGAGATTTTTTCTGTTTAGTTCCCAGTCTGAATTTTGCTTGCAGCATCCCTGTGGCTTTTCTCTACACGATAGTCCTCATACTTGTTATAAATTGGTAGAGCGGTCTAGGAGGCATGATTTCGGTTCAATTTCCTTTCTAGTTTTACTTACTTTTATAAACATCGTTCTTGAGTGACACATGCTTCTTCTGGAGATGTACCCTATCTGGTTTTGTCTCTCATACTATGATGCCCGTAGTCACTGGTGATCATTAAAGGCTAATCTATTCATAAAATATTTAATGTTCCGATTCTATGATCCCTCTCTCGTTTGTTATCTCTCCTTTCTATGCTGGAATGTTGACTGGCTTGATCTTGTCCAGGTGACCACAGCTGCTCTGAATTCATGGATGCCCACAGTCCTGTGGTGCCCAGAAGGCAATGTTCACTCTAGTCCCACCCAGCCTCTGGCTCCTTCCATCCTTCACTCTCATCTTTGTGATAGTCACTAAGCACTGACCAGCGTAAGGGGTGATGCGGGTGTGCCATTTATGGCTGAGCACCGTGCTGACACTCAGCCCAAGGCTGATAGGGTTTCTAGCACAAGGAGAGGAAGAAATTCGCCCTTATTTGACTGTCCTGTTGGTTGAAGCAGTCATGTTTACTGCATTGTGCATAGGTCCTTGGCCAGAAGGATTGTCTTTAGGTTGGTGCTTGAGTTTTTCTGTCACAATCCTGGTATTCTTTGAGTTCCCCTCCCCTTTCTTCTTTTCTCACTCCTTTCCTCCCTTCTTTGATTGATTGATGATTGATTGATTGATTTTGATGTGCTAGTAACTGAACCTAGGACCTTGCTGCCCTAAGTCAGCACTTTGCTAATGAACTGCGTTCCAAGCCAACTCCCTTGCTTTCTGATAATTGCAGCTGGTGTTACTTTCAGAACTGTCTTGAACATTTTCTATTCTATTCTTGAATTATCCATTGCTCCAAAAGTCAGCATCTCCATTTCTTTCTTTGGTTAGAAATGATATTTGGAGATTACAGTCTAGTACTGGGAATTCTTAGTGGATTGACTTCAGTTTTGCTCTCATTCATTGGACAAAATTAGAAAAGAATTTAAAAAATCATCAAATTTTAATGAATTCACAAATATGTTTCTGATTGTGGTGATTTTACTTGGTGTCATTGTTTCTGCGTTTGTTTTTTTCTTCCTCTGAAGCTGACATTTTTTATAATTAGTCATTGTTTTGTTTGAAATATGAATGCACAGGACTCTGAAAAATAAAGTTGGCATTTCTCTTATAGATATTCAGAACAAGTTGGTGCTGTGTTTCGGCTCTCTTCTGCCTGAGATGAATCTCCAAGGAGGAGCCCAAAGTTGAATGAGATGATGAACGTCCGTTACCATATTCTCCTCCAGAACTTGATTGTCATGTAAGATAATTTGCTTCCATTTATTTCCATAATTTAGAACTTCTTTTTAAAGGACAGACAATGACTTATGATCTGGACCAATAAGGAGTGTCCAGGGCATTACTTTAAAGCAGCACCTTGTTGATTTACAAAGAAAGCCTGGGGACTTCGTTATGGAACCTAGACAAGCTCACAGAAGACAGCATTGGGGCAACCAGATTCCTTCGGGTGCCGCACGAGCTCATCCCTGAGTATGCACAGCTTAAAGTTTGTGTTAAGGAAGAAAACATGTCAACTATGTTTGGAGCAGGTTTAAGTAACATACTTGCTTTTTCAACATTTAATTTCTGTTTTTTTTTTGTCATTTTAAAACCATACCAAGTGTTTTTGTAGAAATTTAGGTTCTCAATGAGTGGGTCATGAAAAGGGCATGAAGGTAAGGGGAGAATTGTTGGGAAGGAGAAATGCAGAGGGAGTGGGAGAGGAAAAGAGGAGGTGGGATGGATACGATTAAAATATTTTATATTTTTATTAGACTAGTGAAGAAAAATTTAAAAATTTAAAGAAATTTGGCTTCTCTACTGTAGACAACTTCTATTAAAAACAGATGGTTTCTCATCTCTTTTTCAATGTAGTGATACTACACAATTCACTTTGTATTAGCAATTACAATGAACAGAAGATGCCCATTGTTCCCAAGTGTCTGGAGACGGTTTTTGTTCTCATAACTGAAGGAGGGAGCACTGGTGGTATCCAGTGGGTATAGGAGGGAGCACTGGTGGTATCCAGTGGGTATAGGAGGGAGCACTGGTGGTACCCAGTGGGTATAGGGCAGAACTGCTTGCTGCTCATGGCTCGGGCAGTGCTGAGGACCCCGCTTGATATCCTGAAGGTAAATTGGCCATACAGAAAGAAATGTTCTTCCAGGGAGCATCTTGGTCAGTCATCCTTTACGGACTCATTTAGATTTTTCTATTATTTGTTTTTAGAGTGCATAAAGAAAATAAATGTGCCTATGTCTCTTATTAATTTCTCTGGCATACAGTCCTGTCCTCGCATTGGGAGAGCTGTTTGATGAAATATTTTTGTGTTCCACTCTTCCAAGGGTTCATCAATGTGCATTCCTACATGTATGCAAGAACTCCAGCCTTGCCAATAAAGTTTGTGGGAAGACTTGGAGTCTTTGCCAGCCTGATGGGTGAGAAGTGGTCCCTCAGCTTCGTTTTCATTTGCATCATCCTATTAGGAGCGAGGCTGAATTAGGAGTGGTTCCTACACTACAGAGCCCTTTGCATTTCTTTCTCTGTTAAACTGCTTATGCCAGTTCATTCTTCTGTGGGCTACAAAGTTTACTTTCCTTTTTTTTCTTTTGGAAACTCAGTGATATAAATGACAAGGTTGTGCTAAATTCTGCCGTGGGCTTTATTCTGGGTGCAAGTTTCTTTGGCATGCCACGCAGAAGGAAAAGGCACCCAGCGTTTCCTCTGTTGTTGCTGGGTGGTGAGGCGTTTTGAAATATTTTCCATTTTCCATGATGCAGATGAACACACGCAGCACTTACAGGTGGCATTTGTGTGTTTTCTTTTTTATCACTTTCCTTTCTGGTGCATTGGGAATTTTTCCTGCAATAATATGTGAGATCAAGATCTAGTTTCATTTTTCTCTACAAGGCTCTATATTTCTTTCTATGTTACCTTTTAGGGTTGGATGTGAAACTAGAGGTGATCTTACATTTTCCTTTATAATTCTTCTGACTCAGAGCTTGATTTTGCCTGGTTGCCCTGTGTCTTACAACACAGTTTTACATGGCAGGGATGGGGTGCCTGTTCTTATCTTACTCCTGACTAACAGGAACACCACTAATGATTTTTCCATTTCATTGTATCTTCACATATGACTACATTCTAGAAAATATTGACGTTTTTCCAAATAAATATACCCAGACATACTACCCTGACAAATAGCTGCACAGCTGCTTACAGTGACTGAGATGTGGTTTGCTGATTGGGGTGGTAGCCACTTTATCATGCCTGTGGCATGACCATTTTCACTTAGGAGAGATACTGGCAGGGGCAAGCTTTGTGCCCTAGCTTGTACTTGCAAAAAAAGTCGAGAAATGTGCCAAGAGAGTTTGAGGTATTGTTTTTATCTTTAATGTATTTGCAAAACCATATTGTATTCTTTGAATGCCAATTCTTTAAAAGTTCAAGTAACTTAGTCAAGATGCTAAAATATTTGTTTTCAGAGTGGCAGTTACATCAACAGATGTAAAAGCCTTTCTGGCCAGCAAGCTGCCCTGGCCTTCACTAAGTTTCAAAGCTGATGTGATCTTCAAATGCTTGCCTCTTTCTGCCTGCTTTGTCCTGACCCTAATCTACAGTCAGAACAAGTGTTCCTCTGTAAAAGACTTCCTTCTCCTCATTTGCTTTTTATTTCCCACAGTTGGGGCCATTTGTGAGCTCCTGAACTAACAAAGCAAAGTAACTCTCAAAGATGTTGTGTTCAAAATGGTAATTGAAAAGCTTACAAAAGCACAAAGGACTCAAAGCAGGAGGGAACCCAGCCTTGGGAAGTATCTCCAGGGCTGGTTCAACGCTGCCCCCCACAAACATGTTGCCTTCCACAGGCTCTTCAAAGCTAAGTCTGGGTAGGTGCCAAAGCACTGCTTTACAAAGGTTCGTGGTAGAACAGTACGTGGGGGTGAATTTTTGGGCAAGACCAATTAAGTCCTAAATTACTGAAATTCTGCTCCGCTTTTGCTGGCGTTTCTAAGACATATTTAAAACATCTTTTCCAGGGGAGAAGTCCCTCTCATTCCTCTCAAACGTGTGAATTTTATTTTGGAAAGTACGAGTAGAAAACTTATATCACATTTGCTTCCTCTATAGAAGTGCATCATATTTGCTCCTTAGTCTCTATAATGGTTCTTCAATATAGAACAGTGTTAAAGGATGTGGCGAAAGTCACAAGAGCAAGGTCAGATTCAATTCTCATTTCTTCAGAGCCAGCTCTGTATTCATTCATGATCGTTCTCATGTGCACTTAGGTTACATATACAATAAGAATAAATTTACACCGTATATATGTTAACACATGTGTATAACTCTCATGTTTTTTGCTATAGAGAAACACTAACTCACGAAACAGATAACTGGCATAGCTATTCTCCTCTCAGGAACATTAGTCAAGCAATTATTTTAATAGAAAGTTCCCTGCTACCTTGAAAGTAGGAATCTATTTTCAAAAATTGATTTTCATAGGGTGCCAGCATAGATCTATTACATATACTGAAATTTTATCATTCTTTGTTTCTTTTAAGGAAGTCTCATATGGTATTTTATCAATATGCAGCTGGGTCTCTTCGGCTGGGTCTTAATCTGACTAAACGCCAGGGAACATTAGGGCCAGGCAAACGACACTAACATGGATGGAAGAGAGCTCTAGGTGGGAGGAAGCCTTCTGGGGCGTCTTCTGAGCTAACGAACATCTTTAGAAGAAATCATTCTCTTTTCTGCCATCTGAAGCGTATGTGGACGGAGAAAAGGATCAAGACAGATGACATATTTTCACGGTAAAATCTGTTCTAAGTGAGCAGGGCAGTGAGGGACTTCAAGCAGCCTCAGCGATGCGATCCACGGGGGAGGGGGGTTCAAGTCTAGGTTTGGGAATCTGGTCATAACTCTTCCTCACTCCCACTCCAATCAGTGCAGGCCACACTCAAGTAGCTGCTTATCAGAGCTGGAGAGTTTTGGAGGATATGGAAGGAGATGTTTAATGTCCGGCTTGGTTGTAGAGCCACAATTATGAGCTTGTTCTTCTAGCTTTACAAACACAAAGCATGCCCTGAATAGGAAAAGGATATTAAAAATCGCAAACTCTTTAGTAAAAGGTGAAATATTTATACAATCTGGAGAAGGGTAAAATAGGAGAGGGGAGGGAGGAAGGAGAATGGGAGAAAATGTGTAGCTCAATAAAAACAAACAAACAAATCACAAAATCACATATCTCAAGTCCCTGAAGGAAATCAACATAGCTTTTAGATTACTATTTGGCCAAGACTATCTCTGTTTTCCTTCACATATAACAATAAAGGTCTCTCATGTAATTTATAGCTATCAGGTATGTTTCAATTTAAAGCTGAGTATCAGATTGTCTTAATAAAGTCTGTATGCGTTCAGCATGTGATAGTTCCAAGAACCTTCTCATCTTCAGTATTACAAAAATCTATGAAGCACATAAGATTCTTTCACAGTGAAGAAGACTGAATCTTAGAGTGAATGAGCTGCCTTCCATGGGAATACACACAGGTCAAGTGCCAACTTGGACTTGTGCCATTCAATTCTGGGTCAATACTTTTTCACTCTACAAGATACTTTCCCTACTGGATGAAGTTGTATATTTTGTAGCTATAAACATGTACAGGAATGTTTTACGAATAGCATATTTTTGCAAAGGAAGAAATGGGCTTGTGTCTCTTTCCTGTGAACCCAGACAGCCATTTAACCAGTCTGGGCCTCGATTTCTCCTTGAAAAAGAATGATGATAACTCCTGATTCAACTTTCCCAAGGTTACTGGGAAATAGACATTCCTAATGAGACTTGTTGAGTCTCCCTATGCAAACATCAAGTTTTATATATTTGTGTGCCTTTCCATCCATAAGCCTTTGGGAGAGCCATGTTCTACATTGTTTTACATTTTTCTATGAAGATGCAGTAGCTCTGTCTGATTTGGCAGATGTACAGAAAGTATTAATATTCATCATGGATCGTCCTTAGCAACATAAATTCTTGGGGTTGAAGCTATGCTAAGAGGACGCTGGACTTAGGATAGCTAGGAGATAGTCTGAAGGTTACAGGTATCGTGTTTCCCAGGAGACCAACTTAAATAGGTGTGCTTCTTGTAACTCCTGCCTTAGAACAGACTCTGAAGGCTTAATGTTGCCTTTGAGAGCTGGCACAGTTGCATGGATGAAAGAGCAGGCTCTGGTGTCTGCCTGTGTGGGTCTGAGTTCAAGGTCTCCTCAAACCACTTGACATTGCATTGGGCTTGACCTAAATAGTAAACCATAAATTCCAGTAGCCAGTGGGTTTCATATTTCTGGCACAAAAAGTCATTGCCAACTTAGATAAATTAGGTGTTAAAATAACACCTGATATTATTATTATCTCATAATTCTGAATACTGAAGACAAGGCCAAACTCAAAGGATTGACATAGATGCATTTGTTTTTAAATATTTTCTTTTCTCATTCAGGCTCAATATAGTGCCACCTGGTTATGGGACTGGGGTCCTTGTTTCCTTGATGGATCCCCAACATCTTGAGGCCACCTATATATTCAAATTGTCTCAGATCTTCCTTGCATTGGATTCTCTGTCTTCTCCCTTTCCTTCCTTTCCAATTCCAGCTGGGAAAAGTTGGCAGTCAAATCTCTGTTAGTAGGTAGGTCCTATGTGGTGACCTTCGATCTTAATTATATCTCTTAAGTACCTTCTGCAGAATAATGTAATACATCAAGATTCTAAAGTGAACATCTAGAGTATGGATATTTTTGGAGGGGAGGTAGGGTATACCAATTCTGCCTGTAATGAGTATTTTTAGTATCTGTTTTATAAAAGTTGAGGGATCTACCCATCTTTATCTAGTGGAAGCCAATTTAAGTAGCCTCTGGTCCCCCTATAAATGACTCCATGAATCTTTAGTAGGATAATGTGACTGACACTCTTGCCCTAACTTGTGGTTAGCTATCTCTATAAAGCATCTTAGCTCTTTTCTAATGCAAATGGAAGTGTATTGTCTGGGAACCAGGGCTGGGATCCACTTAAACTTCTATAATTCGACTTAGGTTGGGGTAAATGGTGACTCCTTGTTGGTGATTCATTCCATTCTCTGTGTGCCCCCCCACTCCCTGTATACTTTCCAGTCCTGTTGTTTATGACTACCAGGGCTCCTGAGATTCTTCATCTTTGCCTGAAGCAGACTGTCCAGAGACAACTTCTCTCTTTCGTCCTTCCCTTTCAATGCAGACTTCCTTGCTCATCTCTGGCTTTCTAAGGTGACATGGGAATCACTTCCATCCTGTGTTTTAATATGAAAAGGACAATAATATCCTTTGTCAAATCCTGCACAGTTTTATGCAGAAGTCTTTGTCCACCTCATCAGGTGGCTTTTGCACATGTGGGGATGCTTTGGTTTCGTATTTTGTTCTTTGATATCTTTGTAATGTGAAATGCACAGGTCCCTTTACAGGCTGCACTCAGCCTGGACAATCCTCAGAAAAAACGGGATATTTAAGTAGCATCAGATTCTGTAGCTTGGAGACACAAGAATCTGTGAGAGTCAGAAGAGCAGGACAAGACTGAAGACAAAGACAGGTTTCATGTTGACACTGAATCTCTGAGGCTCTGATTTATTTGATATTTGTGAAGTAAAATTCAACACGTTGTTTATGGCTGATGAGAAACCCATGTCCTACTGTGTTTTATGATCTCTTGTGAACAAAGGAGAGATAAATCACCCGCGGAGTTCTGAACAGGTGGCTTGTAAACTACAGGACATTAACATTACATGGAGAAAGGTGTCTGTTTGGTGGTATAGTCGTTGCGTTGTCTAGGGTCATGGATTTGAGTGCATTTTAGCAGTTTCTAAAAGAGTGTAGAATGCTCTGTTTATTTCCAAAACATGCTATTGTTCAAATATGCCTGACACTGTTGCAGAGAACTGTTGCTGCTGCCATGTTCAGGGAAGTCTGGGCTGACCAAGGGCTGGTAAACAGACAGGTTCAACTGCCTTCCAATGGCGACAGTCTTGATGAGAACACAGTCCATGCTTTGGAAGCTGAGTTCTCATTCCTTAAGGGCATGGTTCCTGAGCACAGCATGACGAGGGTTTTTTTTTGACAAGAAAAATCTCATGATGTCCTTTATTAACCTCTTTAATTTGCTCTTGCTAAGGGGACCTACAAGTTCACCCCAGTTCTCAGGTTGCTTACGAATGGTCTGGATTGAAGTCTAAAATGTATATAAGCTTGGAAAAGCATTGTTTCAGACAAATTCTCCTTTAAAGGTCTCATTCAAAGACTTGCAATTCCATATTATTTTAGTGAGTGTAGATTAGACATTTGGCCTTAAAACTGCATTACTAGCTTAGTGTGGTGGAGTGCGCCTTAATTCTACTGACTATGTGACCACAGGCTGAAGGATTGCTTCGGCTTAGGAGTTTGAGACCAATATGGGCAACACAGCGAGATCCTGTCTGAAACAACAATTAAAACTATACCACTGTGACCTTAAGCACCTTAGTTCCCTGCATATGGCATTGATTGAAGAAATATTTATAAATAAATGCTACTAAACTGTTGCTCATCTCATCCTAGTGGAATTCTAAATGTCTTTCTACTAACTTTTTCATCGCCATTGCTAATTCATATGCTTTGTACCTCAGAGATCTGGCGTGCCTTCTAGATAGATCCTGCTGGATATGTAGAATCTATTCATTCATTCATTCATTCTGAAAATATTTAATGAATTATACATTCTACATACACTGAATACTGCTTTATTCCACTAGTTTTAAAACCCAGTGGAAAGTCTGGAAATGAATAGGATTCCATGCTTATTTTTATTTTACTAGAATATGCTTTGGATTTTTAATTAGCACAGAAAAGCTGGGGTTGGCTATGATAAGAAACCACTAATTTTTTAAAAAAACAATTAGTTTAAGTTCCCATTTAAAATGAGTTAGCACTAACAACATAGCAATGCTGCACTTGGATTGTTTGGCACTGATCTTCTAGCACGCTCTTCTATTGCCTAGTTTCCATGGAATCTCAGCCAGGGGGCCCCATTTATGTGTCTAGATTCGAGTTTCAAAAAATACCAAGGATTGATGTTGTTTTAAATAGGAAGAATACATAATTTGTGGTCCCAATTGGGTCAATTATCAGATATTATGGGGTGCTATTAATACATATTCTGGGTTAACAGGTGTAAGTGGGACTCTCTAAGGCAAACAGGGTCCTGTAGTCACCTGATAAGCTGGAAGGGATCAAAGTGAGAGTCAGGAGCGGACACACACTGGCTGTCTATATGCGAGTTGTTTCCATGTATAGCTATATTCAAATGGAAAGTAAATGGTCACTTGGAATAAACCCCATTGTCACCTCAACTTCTACTACTCTCTGATTACAAGGAAACAGTCATGTGGCATTTTTTGCAGCATCTACAGACCAAGAGACAGTTGTCTGGACAAGCATATGAATTCTCCTTCCTCCTGCTTTCAATTTTCCTGGTTACAAAAGTGTAAATCATATTTAAAATAAATCATCACTTGCTTGCTTCTGGCTTGGTAAAACTTTCTTACTCACTACCTAAATGTGTTGAGAAGAATTCTGAATATCCATCTGGGTCCAGGAGAGAGCAGGGTCCAGATCAATCATTTGTGTCTGCTGGTGTTGTGGGAACAACAGAGGGAAGCAGGGAGAAAGAGCAGAGTTGCAGTATGTGCCATATGGGGCTGGGCTTATGGTTCTGAATAACAAAACAGAAATCTTATATTTATGGTAAATCCACTGTGTTGAGAGCTGGCACTGAGTCAGTCTCACTTGGGAAGCAGTTCAGAGAAGAAGAAAACTCGGGAGTTTTCTTCTACTTCTCAATGTCTTTCCTTGGCACTCAAGAAGCAGAAGAGAATCTCCCAGCCCCAGCTGCATGGTCACATCAGCAGGGACTCTGGGACTGGATTCTAGCTGTCAGGACTTTGGCCTTGCTCTCACCAAGCTCCAGGTCAGAGGGTACAGAGAACCCCTAACACAGAAACTACAGTGGATACCCAGGCATCAGTCTTGCCCTTTATTGAGGCTGTTTGACCTTGGCTAGGTAACTTCCATCTCAGCACAGAATTTAACATGGGCTCCTAGGTATCTCTAACTTGCCTTTTTCAGTGATTGAAGAAATGAGGAGGGGAAGAATCTCAAGCTGAGCTAATACCGACAACTACAACAGTCCACAGTAAATGACCAGGGAACACATGCACACCACTCTTGCACGAGCAAACAGCCACAGTCATCTTGAAAGAGGCAGCAAATAATTCCACAATGTCACTGCTAGACCCTTTTGTCCCAGTTGTTCACTAAACAATTTTCTGAACACTAAAAATCCATGGACATAACTTATTACTCCCTGGATCTATTTTTCATTGTTTCCATTTCCCTCTTTAGCAGATCTTTTCACATTCTTAACTATCAGTAACTCAACAACTTACCTGGGTGACAGCAACATTGGTTCCATCGGTGACTTCCACGCTCATGTTGTAGACCGACCTTTGCTCTGCATCCAGAGGTTTTGCAATGACAATTGTCCCAACACCCTTCTCTGCATCAAAAGAGCTGTCAAAATTCCCCCCTGATGATTTCACAGAAACAACATGAAATTAGCACATCTGAGAAGGTATTAAGTGTATGGAGGCATATATCTCTATAGGGTGTTTTTATGTAGATACATTTTCTAGCAGGCATCCCTATAGCTCAATTTCATAAACCTTAAATGGGACCTTACTATTTCTAACTTAATTCATATTTCAAAAGCCATACTCTATAAGCATAACAAGGGCCCCCAGAACCAATGAATTGTAAATAAAAATGTCAGCATTAATGTAAGACTCCATAAAATACTGAGAAAGCTAACAGCCCTCCAACCCCTCTCAGCTACCATGCTGCCAACTTCAGGGATTCTTTAACTTTTTCTCCAGTAGAATACATTCTTAGTAAAAACTATTCCAATTACAATAAACACAAATGAGTTGATACTTTCAGGTCTATTCTAGGATTGTTGGTAAACATTTGGCTGGTAGGATTCAGAATCCCTCAATTAAATGTCAGAAATAAAATTATGAATAGAGCAAGATGAGAAAAAATTTTAAAAAATGAATTTCATATGAAAAAGTGTCTCTCTGAACATTGGGATATTCAGAGAAATGTTTTTGGCATCTTGGCAGTGTAAATTAATTTTCTACCATGTTCTGTTGGTTTCACAGAAACAACAAGAAATCATAAAATCAGAGAGGTATCACATGGATATTATTTTGCTGATATAACACCAGTGAACTTAAAAGGCAATTTACACAAAGGTTTAGAAAAAAATTATCTTTTGTCCTTTTGTCTTGAAAGACATAGTTAAGATGGTTAGAATTGGGATCATTTTATCTCTGAATAGAAGTGTCACTTACAAACGTCCCCAAATTAGAGACCTCTTTAAGGAAGAGAAAAGATAGCGGTCTAAGTGTTGGAACAATTTTAATTAAATGTCAGTATATGTTCACCAGTGCTACTTATTTTTGTCTGGAATTGCATGTGTGAAATACTTTTGATTTCAGATGGTAATTTTATTTAACTTTAGTATGTAGGGCAATGCATTTATTGAATTTCATATTTTAGAAAAGAGAAGCTTGGCTTTTTTACTTCCTACAGTCTTGGGATTTTATTTTTCTGGTCATTTACAACACATTTTCATGATATTACAATATTAAGTAGGCAAATGAGTGAAGGGGGTAAAGAGTCACATCTGAATTACTGAAATTTGTGCTACAGTGAAAGGTAAACAATACGGTTTACTTTCTAAAAATATAGGCATGTATAGTCTAAGTACCAACTGCTTGCAGCTACCATGTTCACATAGGATTCTTTAATTACTGGAGAGAATATAATTGCCTTTAACATTTAATTAAATCTGTAGAGATACAGGGGTACCAAAGAGTTGCTTGGAGATGATATATTTCCCAAAAGTTTCATCTAGAAGAGAATCATCTTCCAATTACTGTCGTAAATTGATTTACCGAGAAGCACTAGAAGCTAACTCCAAAGAAGAGTTTTGAGGACTCGGAAGAGGGGGTTCCTAGCCTGAGAGGAGAAGCAGGTCTTAGCATGTGACTTCCTGTTGAATGCAATGCTTTCTTGGTTTGCTCATGGAATAATGCAGAAAGCTGATCTGGGTGACTGGAGACGCCAGTCATCTTAAGTAGCAAGGGTGACCATTTACCTCCAAGAAGTAAGTGCTGGGGAAAACACAAAACAAAACAAACACCTTTGCCATGGAGACCCTCAAGGAAAGGTAATAACAACTCCAAAGCCATGAGAGAAAGATAAGGCTACAACTTCTCAAGCTGCTTCTGGAGATATTAACTCATGGTCTCAGTCACAGCTCACTTAACTAATTAATGGTCTGCCCCCATCCCTGGTGCTGTTCACTTTCCTAAAGATGAAAACTGAGAGTTTTGTTTTAGACTGCGGTTGTTTTGGAGGAATAGTGTTCATACTCCTGTGTCAGCTATTTAGGAAAGTCACACATTCGAGGGTCAAAAGAAGAGAATTGTGCAAATTATTTCTCATCTGGAAGATGAATGGAAATGGAGCTGAGAGGAAAGAGGAGTAAAGGTTTCCAGTTTCAGTTCTTGCTCTCACTAATTGTGGCCCTTCTGTGCAAAACACACTCTCACCCTACCTGCATAGGGGTATAACATTTGAGTATTTATGTGTATTTATGTAGATTATATGTGTTTTCATAATTTCTGCTTTTGTTAATATTTTGGCAACTTTTGAAAATTTGTTTTTATAATCCTCTCGTTTCTACTTTGCATACATATGCCATGTTTGTATTTGTTTCTTTCATTTGTTTTTGCAGTTTAAGTACTCCTGATGAGATACTTTTGATGTCATAGAAGAGACAGATCATTAGCATCCTTGTTACATTTTCCCATCCACCAAGTGGCCAGCATGCTATAATACTCATTTCTAGGACTTTTGCTTCTAATTAAGCCAAGATTTCATTTAAATCAAAATCTTCCCAAGTTTCCAAATGAATTTCTGACAAGGGACATAGAATCTAGACCAGCAGTTCACCATCAACCCACACACAATTTAATAACCTACACTTTAGCATCCTATTTCATAAGCGACTCCATGCCTTTCCCCCAGGTCTTGTTTTTCCAAGCTCCATTTTAGCCTGAAAGGTGATTTCAATTTTGTGTGAAAACAAGTCCAAATCATCTGGGGTGAGGCCATTAATCAATACAAGGAGTCCGTCTTCACTAGCAGCATTCCGTTTAAGTAAGATGTGCTTCCTCAGAGCCAGTAACAGAACATGCAAAGCCAGAGTGTGCTGGGTGCAACAGCATGAGGTCAAATAAAAAGTGGGCAGAAAAGGACACTGCAGAGCTGGCCCGAGTCCCAGCAAAGTGGGGTTCAGAAATGTCACAGCCTGTGCATTGCTGCGGGGGTGTGCGGCAGAGGTAGTTAAAAGCGAGGTTGTGAACAGCCCACATGACAATAATTTACTTTAGGGACATTTCTCTTGAATCATTTTTGATCAAGACAGGTGTCACAGAGTAAAGACAGAGCTGAAGAGGCATACTGAATTTCTGTTATAATATTATAAAATTTAATGTATCAAGGAGGGGGCCCTGAAATGACTCTAGAAATGGGACATGGATAAAAACACTTGGAGCCAGCATCTACCACTCAATTCGCTGGGGTATAACTGAATTGAGCTTTTTTGTAAAGGTGGGTACCCCATTTGAGATTTGTGGATTACATCATCTCTCGATCTCAAAAGGTAGGGCACACCTGATAGAGGAAAAAGGGCCCTGCTGGTACTGTCTCTGCACAAAGAGACCCAGTAATAAAAATGGCTCAGCTTCCAGGTTCTTCCCCTAAAAAATAAGTCTGCTCTTGCACGTGTAATTATAAAATACCAACCCAAATCTAGTAGCCACCCAGGGGGAGGTGTGACTGAGGAGCTTCCAAAATCCTGAGCAACTGAATCTCAATGAATGAAGGGAGCCGTGCACAAGCTGTTCGTTCAATTTCAGCATGTACACCCGACTGAAGGAAAGACATTCAGTGCCAGTTACGGTGTGATTATGAATAAATTTCTGCCTTGGAATGAAGCAAGCACACAGCAGGCTGATCTTTAAATGGCGGGCTGGAGCTGGAGGGCAGGAAAGAGTGGTAGGAAGGGGAAAGAGACCTAGAATTTAGTCCAAGGTTCCTTTTCTTAAAATAATTAATATGTGAAGTATTTTTAGACTTTTATTATTTTTCTAATCTTTCCTTAGATATGATTCTATAAATGACACTGTTGCTATGGAGAAAATTGGGTCCTGTTTGTGATGAAGGCAGAGCACGAAGGTAGAATGGGAGAGATGAAGTGTTTGATGTCCACTGACTTGCTGCACAGAGTTTACCCCGACGGAGGAGCAGGTGAGTTAGAAGTAGATGTGGCTGCCTGGATAGGGTGACCAAGCTCTGAGGTCTGCCCAACCTCACGTGGCAGAGGACAGCTATGACTGCCAACAAGGCCATGACTGGTCTTTTCTAACAAGGTTTTTCAATGAGGACAAGGGCTTGCTTTATCTTGATGAAGTCTAGTTTATCAGTTCATGTTGTTGATTGTTTTTTATTCTTTACTTTTTTTGGGGGGGAGGGGGAGGCTGCCACCCAGCTCCCAAATAAGTCACAGGCACAAAAATTAGAGACTTATTTAAGACTCGAGATTTCGTTTTATTCTTTTAACATTTAGCAGAGTAATTGTAGTTCTCAGGCATGAACTTGGAGGATTATGTGTCAATTTCACAAGGTTGGACACACCTGGCTGAGGATGAAGCCACTACCAGCGCTGTGGGGAAGAGGGGCTCACCTTCTTGACCCAGACCCGCATCATCTGCGGCTGCGCAGGAGACAAGGTTACAAAACGACAGGTGTAACTTGAGACTGCAACAGCCAAGGATTCCAAGTCACAGGGATCTACAACCCACTGAGGACCAAGGTAGCCTTGGTCTATCAACACAGAAGGATGATTGAGAGATTCCTGTTAATATTGGCTTTCTCCTTCCTGACACTGGGTGAGGCAAGTCAGTCTGTATGCAAGGTAAAGCGTCTATTTGATTCAGGTAAAAGCTAAAAACTGGAGATCAGCATGCCTCCGTACTTAGTGAGGAGTTGTTAATGATGGCGGCCTTTACAATTCAAATATTTGCCATCAGGATGAGATTCTGGGGCGAGCTGAGAACCAGATTGTCTGCACATGGGAGGGGATGCAAATTAAGGGATGGCTGAGGGGAAATCGGAGCCTCCTGAGAAGTGTGAAGATACATGACAAAGCCACAAAGGATTGTGGGTTATTTTTGTTCCCTTCGTTTTCTTTCCCTCTTAACAAGGAGAGGGAGCATGCTGTGTGTTGGGCTGTTCAAATCCACAACAGCTGAACTTTATTATGTTTCCTTTTAATTACAGCCTTCTTAGCTTGGTTATAAGTAGGGCTTGTTTCTGAGAGCTGAAGGAATCTCGCTACAGAGAAAGCAGTCTCTTTGGAGTCAAGAGAATGCAAGTGTCTTAGGCTTGGGGACAAAGTGCTGCTCCCATGGAGTTTCTGTGACTTCGGGATCCGGTAGGAGGCAAGGAAACTCATGGAAGTCTGGAAATATGCAAGTGAAAGCAGGCTGTCAAGGAGAAGAGGAGACTAAAACATTTTTGTCATTTGACTGAATGAGGATTCGCCACGCTGAGCAGTTTAAAGCAGTACATGCTAGATCAGGATGGTGTTTCCTGGGCCCTTCAGTCTGTTCTTTGTGGGTGTCTGGATGCACTAGGTCTGTGGTGGAAACACCGGTTGGCGTATTCTTCACAAGTGTACTTGGGAAAACCTGTTGGAACCCGAGGCTTCATTTCAGATCCACGTGGACCTTGCTTACTTATCCCACGCTTAGTCTCTGTATTTCTGCACAGGTCATGGTTAGCATTCAGTACTAAGAAGCATTGCCCACTATGCTAGTCTGATCAAAGATGGTGCTTAGGCAAGGAGGAAGGGAAGACTCACAAAGGAAAAATATGCAAGAAAATTTGACAGTAAGGATGAAACACCTGAAGATGATAAAGCAAATGAAGGGCTTTAAACGAAGGAAGAGCATGTCAGCACACTGGGTAAAATATGACTCTGGCAGATGAGCTGCGTTTTCGGAAAGGAGATTTGGTAGAGGGCAGCATCTCTACTGAAAGCCGCCCAGCACCTGGGAAAAGGACCTGATGTCCTACGGTGAAGGAAAAAGTTGGCATCTCAAGACACTGTTGGCGGGACGTGAGGATGGAAATAAAATCATGATCTGTTTGGGCAGAAGGCCCAGTAAGTTCAATATGTAGCAGAAACTTGACAAACTGTTACCAGATTTACAGAGAAATGTCTGTGATGGAGAAGTCCAGACCAATGTGCAGAATCCCAGTCCTGGGATTCTTCATTGAAAAAAACCATTCTTACTCATGCAGTAGAATGGATGAGGAGGTAATCTATGGGAGACAGCAGTGCTTAGAAACGCGAAGATAAAGAGACATGAAACCATACTTTGCATATCATTCCTGGATTATATTTGGATGCTAGGAAATATGTTCTCTATAAACCCCTCTTTCTCCTTGGACTAGTGAGGCTATGTGAGTGGTGTACAATGGAATGTCACACTGACCCTGGGCAGGGCCAGGAGTCCCCAGTAGGGTTAGTATGGTTGCCGGAGGCATCACCAACAGTCTCTGTATTGTTCACTCACTTGAGGGTGCAGAATGGCGATGGGATAAACATAAATGGAAACATACAGTAGCCCTGATAACATGATATGGAAAGCCTGTGCTTGCTAACCTGCATACGTATGGAGATGCTGAAGAATTGCAAACTGGCCTGAGCAATTGATGCAGGTGACTGACCACACTGAACATCTGAGAAAGGTATGCTAGTGAGAATTACCATTTATGGGCAACCTGAGCTAAGTGGGTAGAGGTAGGATGCTCACGCAAGGGACAGGAAGCACTGTTATCCAAGAAGAGATGCTTGCAAACTGAGTTGGTGAAGAAATGGGTAAAGGTGTCCAGGCAGACAAAAGACAACTCCCTGGGGACATGTGCAATGCTTCCTTGCATCAAGAAAGAAGAAACTATATCATACAGTAGCTGAACAAGCAGAAAACTGCTGAGATGGTGGTGAGACACTTCTCATGGGGCCAGAAGATGTTCCATCTCAAATATGTCGGCAGAGATGAAGAAGGAATAGAAAGGATGGTCATGTGAAAAAGGTGGTGAGATTGATGTCAATTAAGTAAAACAAAGATACCCTATGTTTTGCAGAATAAGATGCAGAAGGCAAGCCCTTCTTTGTTGGGAGTTCAGAGGACTCTTTGAGGTTTGACCGGGAGGCAGAACATTCTTTTACTATGCTTCATTAAACCAGATGTGGAACCTCCTATAAATGCTTTCCCCAGAGCCCGCTGTTCTGGAGAAGTAGCTCCTTCCTACCTATACTGGCCGGACATCATGATTCGTCCACACTGGTGCTCTTCTGGCTACTCCACTGCTCACAGAGAATCGTGGGAAGTGAGCTCTGGCTCAGCCCTGATCAGACCCTGGCAGGCACACTCGCCCTTTCTCTGACAACAGCCTGTTTTATTTCCCCTGCCCTGCACACGTTTCCTCTCCAGTGCTCTCCCTGCAGGTTTGTGGAAAGGCTGTTTTGCCCTTTTCCTTTTGCAGCCTGGCGTGCTTGCTTGCTTGCTTTCAAGGAATTTAAAGGTTGGCTCCCAAGGACTGCCCTGCCTGCTTCCTTCCATCTGCTTTCTCTATTCAGGGTGAGCGGAGGCTTACTGGCTACACATGCACATCTAGGTTCTGTTTCCTGTCCTTCCTCTTGTGGACGGCAGCCAGGGGACTCTCCTGTGGGGTTTTTAGTCTGAATGCCACTACTGCTGAAAAATAGAGGGGCGGGAATACATTTTCATTTATTTTCAATTGGAAAATTCCTAGTTAAAAAACTAACCTACAAAAAGATAAAAACAAAACAACAAAAAGCCCACATACCTCAAAAGCAATGGAAGAAAATCAAAACAATCCCCCCAAACCCCAAACCCATTTAATCTCAAACAAAGAAGTCATTGGATACGAGTAATGAGATAGCTGTTAGAGGCATGTATGAAATCTGTGGGCTGCATTTCAGTCTGTCACAGGCAGTTATGAAAGATGTAATTCAATTTGTTTAAAAAAAAACGTAAAAGGCAGATTGGATAGCTGTATTTTAGCAAATGTGTTTGCACTAAGGGTACCTTCTGTTGAACAGTTCTGCCCACAAGCTGTCTGTAGAATATAGAACATCTCTCGAGCATGCTTGCCACCTTGAAGCAGGGCAGTCGGGAGCAGAAAAAAAAAGAACAGAATGCAGAAAAAAAGGTGAAGAAAAAGAGAGAAATGAAGGACAGCAAGTCTAGTACCATCAATACATTTAGAAATGAGATTAGCCAAGTGTGACAATAGAATTAAAATGACACACAGAAAGACATTAAGTTTGCAGTAAATAACATACTATGGAAAAATCCAGCCAGAGAGCACTTTCTGTTCAGCTTAGCTACAGAGTTGGAACGAAAGCACAGGTCGGTTATTCATTTTACTGGCTCTTTTGCATTTCAGCACTACTTTTAACCTTAGGCTTAATTGCTAGGCTTTATTTTTTTTTCTTTTGCCTTTTAAATTATTTTAAAATGTATTAATTTATTTGTTTGGCTAGTCCTTTCAAATAGTGAACTTCATTTCCTGATATGCTCTAGAGACTTCAACTTACCAATGATGTCAAACCACAGAGGGGTGTTAGCTGGTTGCACAGACACCACCCCTACAATCTCTGTTACTCTGTCACTTTCCATGACTGTGAAGTTGTAAAATGGTTCATCGAAGGTCAGCGGGATAGGTGAAGGTGGGGGCTTCTTAATCCATTCAATATGGAGGCGAGCCGTGGAGGATTTCTGTGGCCGGCCATTGTCCACAGCCTTGATCTACTCACACATGGAGGGAACACAGAAAGAAGGCTTAGCGCTCCTGTCTGTGGGAGTTTAAATCCTTCACTAATACAGTATTGAGCTAAAAGACCATTTTCTGCAGTGTCACGAGAAGAGTGGTATCCTGTTGAGAGTGAACTCTGGAATGGGAGCAGATGATCTGTTTGGGAACAGGACCCACACTACGTTTGCCAGAAGCCAACTTTTAAGATGTAAAACCATGAAAAATAAATGTTGTACTTACAGTTCACAGTATTTCAGGGGCAAGAATGATAGTTTACTTGAGTAAAGATAGCCAATTTGATTCATCACAGCATGACTCTGATGTCCCCTCTAGTGAGAGCTAAGGGGAACTGAAGTAAATGGGAGTCCCTATTTGTGTGGTAGGATGTATAAACATGTGCATACACTCATGTGATCATGTACATGTAAATTTATGGATGTGTGACTGTATGTAAGTATATCAGATGTGTACACATGAATACATGAATATGAGTGTAATTTTGTGCATAGATACTGAGTGTGTGCATGCTTGAGTCTGTGCATTCATATGTGAATATGTGTAAATACATTCTATGTGTGCATGCATATGTGTTTATGCATGTGTGATGTACACATGTGTGAGCATGGGTATGAGTGTTTACAGCATGTGAGAGTACATATGTACATGTGTGGGAATATGTGTACAAATGTGTGTGCATTTGTATGACCATATTCATGTGTGCACATGTGTGAATGTATGCATGTTTGTGTCCCTGTGTGTGAGCATATGATGCCTGTGTGTGTATCACAGCTTCTTCTGCTTTACTCTAGATACATACTGTCCTTTATCTATAGCACCTTAAGAATGATTTAGGTCCCAAGATTTGTGGTTGGGAGTAGAGGTGGCGGAATTGGGGAAGGTTTGCTGATAAGACCCATCAAAGGAAACTCATTATTTAGGACATCACCTAGCAAGGTAAGAGTTCTTGCCTGTAACTGGCTCCCAGACAGCAGCCTTTCCCAGCTACTTCTGTGCTCTCCAAATGAGAGATTTGCTGATCAAAGGCTCGCCCTACCCCACTGATGCTCTGGAACTGAATCTTACCGTCAGGATGTCATAGCTTCCTGCTGTGAATTGCTTTCTGGAGGAGACCATGCCAGTTTTGGGGTCAATAAAGAATTTTCCATCATCATTCCCATCCACAATACTGTAGGAGATTTCTGCATTGGGGCCTTCATCTCGGTCAAATGCAAAAGCCCTGTAAATGGGTTCTCCCCTCTTTTTGCGGTCACGTTCTGGAAGCTTGATCTGGTAGACCTTCTCCGGGAACTGGGGCTTGTTGTCATTTTCATCCAGAACCTGAACGACCACCCAGATCGCTGACTGTTTTGGAGAAGACCCACCATCTGTCACTGTTACCTGAATTTGGAAAGGGAAAGGATGATACAATCAGGAAATATGCATATTGTTATTTGCTTGTCCCTGCCCATCCCACACATGTCCCATTTATGCACTGGGCCATCTGAGTACTATTATTTATATAGAATAGACAAATTTCTCACAGTTAATGCATAAGAGAGTGAATGCCTCCAAACCAGCAATGACAGTCATTGCTGGAGGGACAGTGGCAAAGCAGAGCAGTTTGTAGTTGGTTTCTGCTGCTGAGCCACATGCCATGTACTAGTGACTTTTAAAGGCAGAATTTATTTGAGTGTGGAGCCTGAGGGAAGAGGCTAATCCACTCTCTGAGGTCTCCTGGATAAGCACTAATAACCTAGTCAGTTCACAAAGTCCCTCTTTGTGATGCCACCCCCTGGGATCATCAATTCTACATAGGAATTCAGTGAGGGCATCACAAAGGAAAAGGCCACAACAAGGGTTTATTGTTGAGTACAGCAGAGAAGAAGAAGAGTTGACTTTGCAAACTTCCTAGTTTATGTAGTCCAAGACTACAGAGTACATAAACTAAGTGAATATAAAATATGCCTTCCCAACAGACACAAAATACATTATCTAATCATTATTATACATTGACCCATGAGGGTTTCATCAAACCAACAGACAAGGCTTTTACCATTCAAACTCTGCTCTTCTCTTTTTTCCCCATCATGCTGTGAGCTGAATTGTTTTTCCCCTTGAAACTCACGTGTTGATGAAGCCCTGCTCCTATTTGGGCCTGTTATGCAAATGAGATCTTCAAGGAAAAGGGTTAAAAGGTTGAATGAGATCATAAAGGAGAGTCCTGACCTAACTGGATTCTTTATTAAAGATGATGTCCGATGTCACATTTCTCTCTGCCATGTAAGTGTACAAACCGAGAAGAGCCCTTCACCGTGCCAGAATGTGACCAGGGACATCCCAGTCTCCTTATTATTATCTTAGTGTTTGTCTCATTCCCAAATTCTGGTTCCCAATATAACAGCATTAGCAGATGGGGTTAGTCAAGGATGGGATTAGTGTCCTTAAAAAAGAGGTTAAGAAAGTTTGCTCGTCCACTTCTGCCCCCCTAAAACACATCCAGAAAGTTCCATATGTGAGGAAGGGTGCACAGCACATGGCTATTCATGGGCTCTGTGTTTGTGTGATCAGTTTTACAAGGGAAAACATCTTAGGGTGGAAATCTGTGAACAAAAGATGTGCTCACTTAGAGTTGCAGAGCCTGGGAAGTTCACAGTCAAGGTCCCAGGAAAATCTCTCTGTGTAGGCCTCCCTACAGAAAGAGCATTCTAGATGTGCCTCTGATGACAGACGGGTACAGACAAGCCCCACTGACCTTTTTAAAATAATGACACTAATTCCATTATGATCTAACCATACTTAATGGTCCTGCCTGCTGATACGGCTGTACTGGGAATTAAGACCTTGAGAAGACAAGCATTCAGACAAGAACAGGGAGAGTGGGGAAGTCCAGTTTACCGCTCTTACTTCTGGGAAAGGCTCCTCCTGGCTTGCAGACCCAGCTTCCTACCTTCTGCTTAGAGGTGTCTGGTGTCTCTTCTTTATATTATTATGGAGCAACAAGAAGAGCATGAAATAATTGGTTTGTGCTATAATGATGCATAATTTATAATTCACATAGCATATTTTAAATACACTTAACAGTTGCTACAACCTAATTAGGGGGGGATCAAAATTATTGGAAAAGAGATTAAAGTTTCTTTTTCAAATGGAATTATAATGTAGTTTAGCTTCTCTTACAAGCTGCCTGGTAGGGCAGCCTTAATAGACTCAAGATAGATTTCTATCGGAGTTCTTGCTTTTGTTGAAAAAAAAATGAATTAATGCAGTTTTCTTCCAATGTTATGTTCTCTGTTGGTTTCCTCTGCTTTGCAAAAATACCACTGAGACCAGATGTGTACCCTGGCTGGATGTGGGCTCCTGGGTCTGTGAGTTCTGAAAAGACATGCTTTGTCCTGCTCAGTGCTCAGATTCCACTCCAGGAGAATTGTGTTGGCCCAGACTGATTTCTTGGTTGCTCTTGCTGTTTTCACTGTGCCTCAACTTCCTTTTTGTTGACTGTTACTATGTACCCTGCAGTGGGTTCCGAGGCCAGGTAGCTAAGGAAAGAGACCCTGCTCACTGCAATAACCCACCAATTATCTAACAGCTCGTGTATGGAGCATGCAAACTTCCAAGTGCAGGCCCTTTCAGTGTGTGGAAGCAAATTAACCCACATTTTCCCACTGCTATGACCTGTCTGCCATGATGTGAGCAAATTAACCCACATGTTCCTACTGCTATGACTTCTGTTTGTTTGCTTATTGTGTGTCACCATGGGTTCAGAATTGACAAGGGCAAGAATTATGGACTAACATGTCTAAGACCAAGAATTCTTCATTTCTTAAGCTGTATCTCTCATGCGTTTCATCATAGCAGCAACAAGTCTAACTACTACAGTGTCCCAGGCCTCAGCCCATCTACTGGACATTGCCAATATGGAAAGAGCAATTGTATTGGAGATCAAAGCAAAACCCACTGAGACATTTCCCCAACAGCTTCTCCTCTGTGTCGTTTGCCATGCCAGGAGCCACCACGCTCAGGCATGACCCATGTGTAGGAGCCCCTGCTCTGCTGCAGCCTGACAAATCAACGCTGCTATTCTAACCTAGGTTTTCTGACCTTCTCTGTAGATCAATAATCAGTACCTCTGGCAATTAATCAGAAGCTTGAAAGATTCGTTTCTTGCAGGACTACAGCTAACTCCTAACAAAGGGGACACAGAGCATTCAGTGCCACTGAGAAGACAGTGAGGTCAAGTCCATTTCATTTTTCAGTGTGGTCTGGGAGTGCCAAGCAGATGCAGAGGTAGAGAAAGAGGCAGAATGCAACTGGGCCCACTGGATTCAGGCGACACAATGACAAAAGAAGCAGTTTTCACAACTATTTCTGGACGATAAAAGAACTTTAGAGGACCACAAAGAAGTGGAGGTTAAGGAATCTGGGGTAACACCAGCCAGGGAGAAGCTAGAGCTGCTTTCACCAAACTTACCTGATATTTATTATAGTTGTCATTCCCCGTCCCACAGAGCATGGAAGTATAACTTCCTGGCAGCCGAGACCCTGACACTTGTCTAGTGCCTCGTCCAATGATCATGAGAATATCTGAGAACATATTTACTCTCTCTGAGCTGGAGAGTTCAAATTTTACATTCCCTCTTATTGTCACCTGATCATAACCAGCTATTCCAAGGCCAATATATTTAATATTTCAAACCCTTGTTTGAGGAGTCCATAGAGGCTGCATGTTCTACATTTGCCCTCAACACTGTAACATGTTCTTACTTTTCGGTTTTGTTTTATGAGCTTATCTGTTACATTTCTTTATAAGATATTCATTAAAATATGAGATCCAGAAAGAATGACTCTAATATATTCTGTTCAAGGATATTTCCTGCCATACAGAACAGTACTATGAAGGTCAGTTTTCATTGTCAACTTGACCCAACCTAGAATTACCTAGGATGGCAGCCTTAATAAGAACCGTCTAGATCAGGTAGGGCTTTGGTCATGTCTTGAGGATTGTCTTGATTGTCACTTGATGCAGGAAGACACAGACCACTGTGGGCAGCACTATTCCCTAGACAGAAGTCCTGAACAGTATCAGAGAAGAGCAAGCAAGGCAACAAGCTTGTGTGCATCGTTGCTTTCTGCTCTTGGCTGTATAGACATGTTGTACTAAGATCCTGCTACCGGAACTTCTTTGTTATGATGGACTATAAGCTGTAATTGTAAACTAAAATAAACTTTCTTTCAGAGCATTTTATTACAGTGACAGAAATGAAACTCAAATCAATGCCTAGAATATAGTATTTAATAAATTTGTGTGGAATAAATGAAAGTTATATCCAGGAGCTGGAAAGACAACTCAGCAGTGAAGAGCACTGGCTGTTCTTCCAGAGGTCCTGTTTTCAATTTCCAGCAACCACATGGTGGTTCACAACCATCTATAATGAAATCTGGTGCCCTCTTCTGGCACGCAAGTATACATAAAAAATAAATCTTAAGAAACAAAGATCAGGCTTCAGGCAAGCCTTAGGGCATTTTCTTAATAAAAAAAAAAAAGAGGGGCTGGAGAGGTGACTCAGAGGTTAAGAGCACTGACTGTTCTTCCAGAGGTCCTCAGTTCAATTCCCAGCAACCGCATAGTGGCTCACAACCATCTGTGATGAGATCTGGTGCCCTCTTCTGGCCTGCAGGGATACATGCAGACAGAACAGTGTATACATAATAAATGACCCTTTTAAAAAAGAAAAAAAGTGATATTCAGTACTCTTCATGCAGAAGCTTGGGTTGAAACAAATTGGAACATTAGCTGAGCAACCAGCATCCCAAGAGAGAACCAAACTTCCAATATCGATTCTTAACACACACACTTGCACACATGTGCACACAACCCAATGTCCTCTAAACTGTGAGTTTTCCAGTTTACATCTGCAGGAACTGAGGCTCAGAGGCTGCATAACTTGTGCAGGGCCACACAGCCAGTTAGTAGGAGAGTGATGGCCTGCTCTGTGCCTCACAGTTTGTCACCACAGCCTCCCTGTTCACCTCCCTGTCAGTCACAGCCACCATGTTCACCTCCTGTTAGAAAAGCTACCATGTTCACCCCCTGTCAGTCACAGCCACCATGTCCACCCCCTGTCAGTCACAGCCACCATGTCCACCCCCTGTCAGTCACAGCCACCATGTCCACCCCCTGTCAGTCACAGCCACCATGTTCACCTCCCTGAACAGGTCATGGAGTAGCATCTGATCACCATCTGTTTGGAAGTCCCTCCCCATGTAGCTTTGGATCCATATCCAAGCATCCAGATGTCCATCTAAAATCAAACCATCTTCGTTTATTGATAATTGGGAGCATCTTTGATTGTTTCCATTCTCTGGGCACTTTTACTGTTTTCTGTTGCTTAATTTCTGACACTAGCCACGGGATATGGGCCCAATGTCTTTCAGTGTTTCAAGACTTAAGGAATGAACATTTGGGGTGGGAATGGATTTTCTTTAGCCCCCTTCAGAAAATGTGCTGCACCATTCTGAACACAGAAGTGAAATGGTCTCACTTCAGAGATGAGAGAAGATATGCGGTCCCAGTTTTTCTCGATAGGGATCTCTAGTTTATCAGGAACTCCATTCTGTGTTGATGATGGTAGGCATTATGCTAAATTCATGGGAAGTATGAGTTGTGTATCCTTAAATCAGTCACAGAGAAAAAAATGTGAGTACCATGTCCATGAGAGATGACAGAATGACACCAAGGCTCCTTCATCTGGTCTGTTGTTTCTATGCCTTCTCCCTGCCTTATGCTTCCTCTCATCAAAATACTTGCCCATTGGCACAGCTCAGTCTCCTTTGTCTGCACATAGCTCAAATGCATCCCTGCGGGGCCTCAGCTTTGCAGTGTAGCAACAATGACAAGTGTGTGATATGCATTGTGGCTTTTCCATCACTGTGGCTGCTGTCTCTGGAGGCCACAGTAAACGTAGTAGTTTGCTCTTTACATCAAAGACATGATGTGGAGAGGTGATGTGGCTTCAGACCTCTTCAAGAGGGTAACAGCAGGTGGCTGTTGCTGTCATGGCTCTGCAACCTTCCAGGCTAAATCCTTCCCTCTTGTTCCAGCAATCGTCTTACCTTGACAACGCCCCTTCTCCTCTGCCAGCCCTTTGTTTGGGCCTCTTGATTGCTGTGAGCTATTTTAGCACCTGCTATTGTTCTAGAGAAGACAATTCTTGAAGGAGGTTTACAACTTTGTACACCTTCTCATTATCTGCTCCTCGCCTAGATTGCAGGTTCTGGGCAAGGAACAAAGGTAAGGATAAAGCCATTTGAATTAAGGGAGGGTGTCTAAACACACACAGCCGTTAAGCTCAGGGGAGCTGCAATACTGACCCTGGTAACTCCTGGACAACATGATGGAGCATTGCTCTAGAGTTTTCTGGCTGGGATTAACCTTCTCCTCTTACCTAAAGGCAGTGTACAGGTATTGCCATGTTCTTTGAATATCATTTAGGGAGCCCGTTGACAAATTACTAACATACAAGCACGTTACCAGTCTCTTTGATTTCATCACAATTTAAAAATTGCTTAGATGAAAATGTTTAGGGATACAAAGAGGACAAGTGGTTCTAGGAAGGGGGAATACAAGGCAGGGAAGGCATGTCTGGAGGGGAACATGTTCAACATAAAATATTCAACTGTATTGAAAGGTCTTATGTAATGGTCCTTTTGTACAATAGATATAAACCACAGAATGCAAAGGACATGCTAATTAGGTCGAATTTCAGATACAATGGGTGTTAAAATAATCTTGATGAGAATAACTTTTTGTTTTTGAAAAATTTGTGTGTGTGTGCATGTTTATGTGTATGTGAAGGGCGCCCAGGTTTCATGGTATGCACAAGCATGTGAGAGTCAGAGGGAAACCTTGGTGTGGTCCTGTCTTCCACCTCGGCACAGGTCCCTTTGTGAGGTCAGGCTAGCAGGCCTGTAAGTTTCAGGGATTCTCCTCTCTCCACCCCCTCTTGCCATTGGAATGCTGGGATTAGAAACCTGATGCTATGTCAGGGTTCACATGGGTCAAGGCATCCAAACTTGGCCTTCGTGGTCATATAGCAAGTGCTTTACCCACAGAACCACCTCTCCCATCCTCTCCCGGACATTTACTGGGTGGATGAGCTGGGGGTGGTGTGACTTAGGTTACCTGTGTGTGCTTGAGTGTTTCCCTTCCTAGTTAACAACATGAAGAGGATGGATGACGGGACCCATGACTGAGCACTTTCCTACCCTGAAGGCCTCACGTATACAGAAGAACTTTCAAAAAGCAGCTCCCTTTGTATACCTTCATGCCCCCAGAAAGCCCATAGCGATTAGGAGTACTAGGAAGGAACAAGGCTTGCCAGCTCTCTCCTGGTTGAGCTCGCGCAGAGGAGACTGAGGTCTACACACATGAGCTTCTTATTCTGACATCATTTTACCAGAAATAACCTCAGTCTGCCCGAAACATTGGTACCAAGATCCCAAGCTGGTTTTCAAGATACAGACAAGACATGAATTCATGAATTAATATGAATTTAGATAATCTCACATATGTACATGTGTATATGCACTCACACACAAATATATGGGCATGTGAGTATATGTATATGTGTGTATATATATATATGTGTGTGTACATATCTCAATGTACCTAAATAGATAAACACACACATATACATATGTGTGAATCTAGTTCAGTATTTTGAAGTTTAATTTATATATTTCCAGAATGCTGAGTGCTTTAAAAAGCTACTGTTCTATAGTAGATAGCATATTTATTTTCCCCTTTTTATCTTTATGTAATTTTATAAATTTTAAATGCCTAATTCTCTGGAGATAATAGGTTGAAAGTTACTTTATCTTCTCTTTGCAGGTAGAAAAACAGAGAAATAACTTTCTCAGAAAATACTCAGGAGTAGATAAAAGGGCTGGGTTGGGCTGCAGACCTTTCTGCTTGTGAGCTCAGACTCCTGCATTTCTGGGAAGACAAGAGCTTCCTGACACTGCTATAAAGAAAACTGCGAGCAAACAGTAAACAAAAGGGCAGGTCTCAAAGGAGCAGCAGCTCTTGAAGATAAACTTCAAAAGGTGAAATCATAGAGCTAAAATTAACTTCAGTGGTTCCCCGCATTCTACATAGCAGAAAAGCATCTGGAAGCTAGCATTAGCGCATATACCCCTAGGTTGTTTGTTTTGACAAGCAGTTTCTGTTATTTGACCTATAATTTGGTATTAAGAAATCAATTAAAAGCGTGCTGTTCTAGCCCCAAACCACACTGCCTGTTGTTTCCCTTGTTGAAGACCACACTTTCTGTGAACTGGGGATGGAAGTGTCTCTGTTCTTTTGAACTTCACTCAACCAGATATTTCTGGAAAAGACTATATTAAAATGATGGAGATGTTTTGACATTATAAGAGATCTACTGAAAACAGTAATGAAAGGGCAGAAGGGGGTGGAGAAGAAGAAAAGACTGAATGAGGAAAGAGACAAGGAAGGAAGGAGCAAGAAGGACAGGAGGACCTGTTGTGGAGATGCGATGCAGACACAAGGAACAATGTTGTGAGCAGAGGTGAGCACATTGTCTTCTATGCAGGGAAGGATTTTACATAGAAACAGTAGAACCCACTTGTTACATCTTGTGATTGTTTGTCTTTTGCAAATAGATGGGAAAGCAGCCAACAGGGTTTGCTTTAGATTGCTTTCTGTCCACAAAGTTTGTCTTTCTGAGTTCTTACAGGGATGGACACAGCCGCAGTTGCTCTGCTGAAGATGCTGCCTGATCCCTGGAACCAGGATCCTCAGAATAGGACCACAAAGTCACCAAATTCATCTTCTGAAGATTTATCTTTGACCCAAGAAACTCACAACATTGAGAAACTCAGGACAAACTCAGACCCTGGTCCCCACAAAGGGCCCTTCTGAGTACCTAAGGAAGTTTATTCTCCCTTTCTCCCCTCATCCACGTGGAGCTTTTTCTCCCACGTTATTAAGCCACTAAAGGTGCCAGCATAGGGTTGGTTCCCTTCTGTATTTGCTGGTGGAAGGTACTTGTGAATCTGGCATCTAAGACTACAATGACATCTTTTCCCACCATGTTAGACCCATCAAATCCTAAATGACAGCTTTTTTAGAAAGAGCCATGACCACTTTGGCAGCACCTACTAACATTGTAGGCTTCCCCAAGCCTCTTCATAACACTTTAGGAAACAAAGCCTTTTGCAGCCTGATGGGCCTCCCAGCTTCATAATCTTTCCCCGCCGAGAGGTGTGCACCAGCTACTAATCTCACCGCTTTTCCATTTCCTTGCAGACTTGTCTGCTCATCATTTTCTATTCACAAAACTGGCTTGATTCTAATCTTCCCCATCATCAGGGGCTAAACACCTCCACCAGTGTCCTTAGAAAGTGGGTGATTACCACCCGTCTGAGAACTCCCCATTTTGCACAGACGGATCTGATCTGTGTGCTCACACGTGTGCTTTAAGAGTCTTGACATGAACCAAGCTGTGACATCATGTTAGCTTCAGGACTAAACCCTCCCGCATTATTTCACAGCCCTCCTGACATCAAGGTTCTTACTGATATACTGCTTTATATTACTCTCCCTGTGAAACTGAATCCACCAGGTTTGCATGCCAGTGGAAAATGCACGTTAATAAATCGCCTTCCATTTCACTGCTCTGGACCACATGCTTTCTGTTTCTTTTATCCTGGAAGATTTCTGTGACTATGCTCTACTGATGGTGTTACTTGTGCTTAAACACTAACGCTTCCACATATATATACACACACATATATTATGTCTTTCTTTCCGCAGCCAAGGCTTAATGCAAAAATAAAGACTCTGCTCCAGTTACTGGCTCAGGAAACAGGCATTTTTCTCTTCCCACTCAGAAATTCAACCTAGGTTTTTAGAGCAACTTAGCAGGTCATTTAACACCTGTCTACCTAAAAATATGGATCTAAACTCTCAGAGAAATCAGACCCATGTGTATAGAGGACAGTCCATATGGACCAAGGTAGAGGTCGTAAACTGTGGCCAACAGGTTTGCTTTATTTACTCCAGGCAGCATATTACAAAAATTTCTGCGAACCATTTAAATTGTGTGAGATTTCCTATGAAAGGTGAACTGTTTGGTTCCTCCTGAAAAGCAAACCTTCTGGACCTGGTGTTCTCCCCTGCACCGCCAGCACTGCAGGGGTGTGGCTGTTATTCATTGCTTCTCTGGAGAAGCTGTTCTTAGGATGGAGACATGTATCTTGCTACCCAAGCTCTCAGCAAGAGGCTATAAAATAGAGACAGGGAAGAATGTTCACGTAGAAGCAAATGAAGAGCAGCACATATTTTTTCTTTTTGTAAACGGAGAGCTTTCTTGTCAGCTTCATGCACAGACCCTTAGCCTACTACACACTTTACTGATTTATAGTGCTTGAATGGATGCTGTAAGCCTGCGGACTGTAACCCCTGCTTCAAATCTCAGGAGAGGTTCTTTTTCATTGTTGTCGTTGTTTCGATAGTACTATATTTTAATACATGATAAAGATAAAACCTTAGCTTTTGGCAGAATCTGTTCAGAACAACAGAGTTACACATTTATTATTCCTTCCCTAGAGATATTAATCTCAAGGACTATATTTTTAAAAGAATTTTTTTAAAAAATAAAACAACCCTTATTCAGGCAATCATGTATGCTAAAAATAGTCTTTTTCTGGGACATGCCTCTTGTCCCTCTCAGCACCCGATCAGTCACTAGTTAGAAGTGCATATGTCTTCCTCCAGACTGCATGCAGCCATGCACCTTAGATGACATCTTCTCCAGAGCGCATGCAGCCGTGCACCTTAGATGACATCTTCTCCAGACTGCATGCAGCCGTGCACCTTAGATGACATCTTCTCCAGAGCGCATGCAGCCGTGCACCTTAGATGACATCTTCTCCAGACTGCATGCAGCCGTGCACCTTAGATGACATCTTCTCCAGAGCGCATGCAGCCATGCACCTTAGATGACATCTTCTCTAGAGCACATGCAGCCATGTACCTTAGATGACATCTTCTCCAGAGCACATGCAGCCATGCACCTTAGATGACATCTTCTCCAGAGCACATGCAGCCATGCACCTTAGATGACATCTTCTCCAGACTGTATTCAGCCATGCACCTTAAATGGCATCTTCTCCAGATTGCTTGCAGCCATGCACCTTAGGTGACATCTTCTCCAGAGTGCATGCAGCCCTGTGCTTGGTGCAAAGCTTGGCATCAAAGAACAGAGGCCAGAGTCAGTGCGCTGGGACCTACTTGGCACTTTGTTCTTGTACAGGCCACCACCTGTATGTGCTCATAATTCTGACATGTTCTCACCTGGAATGCCAGTTATAGTTCATGCCTCCTTCTCTATTCATGATGTCAAGCTATCATGTACTTAAACTGTGGTGTCTGCCTTACGCAGGGTCTTTTTACTTCCACCCTTGCCTTACCCATTCCGTCCATCACCCAAAGTCTTCTAAACTGAACTTAGATGATTGAATGTCAATTATTTGCTAGAAACCCTGTGATAACTCTTCATCGCTCAGAGTAGATTTTGCAAAACATGCAGAGACTGCCAGACAGAAGGGAACTTGCTATTGATTATAATCCAGGATCTCAGAAATTTGAAGAAGGATAGTCCCCTCTGTGGCTTTTTAATACAGAGAAGAAAGTCTAAAAAAGTAGCTCAACTTTTTAAAACCAATCTTTCTGAGTTTTATAGATAGATATAAGAACCTTTAGTGATTCTCATGAATGTCCCATGCCTGACATTTGAAGGGATGTGTTTAGGAAGTGCTTAATTATAGGACAAGGCCCACACTCTCTATTATCGACAAACAGGATCCCTGAGGTGTGATATGCTTGTCTTCTGGGCTTTCTTTAGCTGTGCATCAATCCACTGCACACCTAAAGTTCTACTCACATAGCCAGATGGCTCAGTTAACACACACTTGCTAGTGCTGGGGGCCAGTGTCTGGGCTCTGGCTATGCAGAAGTAAGCAAGCAATAAGGACTTCCTTGAATGCCCAAATATATTCATTTCAGACCCTTGGCTACTGTTAGGGGTTCCCATGCATGGGATGTTTGTATGTCTCCTATAGTTCTTGCAAAACCTTCTGTGGCCTGCTGTAACAGTTTGCGTCTTTACAACTTCTCAGCACATTCAGGTGGAGTTGTTCCTTTTTAGATTTCAGTGGGCCTTGTTTATGCACCAACATGCTCCCTGATCACACATCTTAGTCCTCATTAACATCTCTGCATTTACTAGGTTATGCATCCCCCGAGAGTAAAGGTCATGTATCAACCACTGCATTGCTGGCCTCTGAAACAGTGGTCTGGTATGTAATGGCTACAGATCTAACATCATTTTCATTTAGTTTTCATATGAGGTAGCAGGAACAAGGCCCTGCATCAGTGAATAAATTATTTACTCTATTCTGGTTTTTTCACTCATAAAGGAATGTTGCTTTTATAGCAAAGCAAGGTTGTTAAATTACTAATAAATTAAGGAGATGTCCTGTAGGTTAGAAACAAACGTAATTCATTATCCCATTAACAGAGTGATTAAAAGCCCCATGCACTCTTGTATTCATCACACAACAGGTGATGTTTGCTCTTTACACATAATAAAATTAAAATCTCTAGGGAAATGAGTCTCAGGATACAGCCACTGAAAGAGACAGGTGGCTCCCCTTAGGTATTGAAAGTATCTTAATTACGTGCACATGATGGCAGAGAGTACCTGTAAGCTTTAAGTAAAGATCAACTCAGTAGACTTAAATGGATTCAAATTCAAGAGTTAAACAGTATCAATACCAATATCTTAAGTTATAGTTTTTGTATCCAGCAAGTGTATTGTATCTGCATTGATATCCGTCAGTCCTTTCTCTGGAGGGGAATGCACCACAAGGACAAGTATTAGCTGTCCCTCTTCTGCTTCCTCCAAGTTCATGCTCTTTTCCATCAAATGCTTTTGACCCAACATAAAATTATCCGTCTCTCCAAAGAGTAGATTTGTGAGTTCTTCAAGGACAAAACTATTCTTTTATCTTTTATCTTTAGGGCCTGGGTCAGAATAACTGAAGTGTGAGCTATATACTGCCAGAGACAGGAAAGCTCAAAGATGAATAATATGAGGAGTGAAATATTTTGGCTATCTAGAAAATAAAACCAACTCTAAATATAGGAGTGGCCAAAAGAAATGTCTAGAATTGTTAATATTTGTTATGGTTTATAATGAGGCTGCTCACATCATGGCAGACAGGAAACAGAAAGAGAAAAGGAGAGGGTGAGAAACAAGGTTTAGCCCCCAAGAACATACCCACAGCGATCAACTTCCACCAGCAATCCACTAAAGTTTCCAGAACCTCTTAATCTAGTGTCACTATCTTTTGCATGTGGTGACACTCTACATGCAAAACAGAATAGGCAGCTTGGAGTAATAAGGTGTGAGGCTGGGAGTCATTGGTGCCCCACACTCCAGGAAGGAACACAGCAATGTAGAGGAAGGTATTTAGAGAAGCAGTCATGAGAATTTGGAACTGAGGCCGGTAACATACTGCAGCAAGCACTAAGAGGACCCTAGGCTCCAGGAGAGTTGCAGAGGAGGCTTAAGTCCCAGCCTCTAGTAGCTCACAGTATGTCAGGAGGTGAACACATGAATCAGTCATCTCAGTAGATTGCAGGCAATACCCACCGGGGAAGCACCACTCCAACAGGGTGCTCTGCCCGGCCACAAGTGCACAGCAACAGGGCCATATAACCAGCAAACGAAACTTCAAGAAACATGAGTTTAAATAAATCTTTCTTTTTAAAAAGTTGTTTCTCTTAGGTATTTGGTATAGTCAAATAAAATGACTTAATGCAATATTTTAATAAAAACTCAAATGAAATGATTATGATGGCGCTCTAGTAGTTTGTCATATATCCTTGAAAAACTGAAACAAATGTTGGAAGGATAGGCAGGTTTTTTTTGTGTATTTCTGTAACTTCTAAAGTTTACATCCATGGAATTAGTAGTGGAATCTGTCCTTTAACTACGAACCCACACAGACTCAGAAATTTAGGAAAAGAAATAATCCCAAAGGATAATTTCTCGAGGCCTAGAATTTTCACCCAATTCCTAGTCAACATTCATCTGCTCTCATACCCAGTGTCAGGATGAGTCTTCACTTCTGTGGATGAGGAGGCAGAACATTAGGGAAGAATGTTCTCACCATGATGCCCCAGGTAGTCCCTGTCCTCGGGCCTAGATAATGTAAAAATAGTGTCTGGTGAGCTCTCTATGATGTCAAAATCGAACTACATTAAATGTGCTAAGTCATGAAAGATAAATGTGAGTTACACTGCTTCAGGAGTCAATTAAAGATAGCTGAGTTAGGTGTCTATCTGGAAACTCTGGGAAGAGACTTCGCCTAGTCAAAAAGCCATTCCAAAGGCATTTGCAAGAGTCCCAGTCAGCCTGTGGTTTCTTTGCCAAGTAAATCCTAACAAACCTCGATCTGACAGATGATGTCATGCCGTCTTGAGTTTCGCCCTTAGAGTGATATGATGGTCAAAGTTATGCTCCTTCTAAGAGCTGTATCTGTTCAGAGCAGAGCTGCCTGCGCCTGTGCTCAACAGATCAACCTGCACCACTTGGCTTGCAAGGCACAGAGTGTCATTGTCAGGAGAGTCCTACTTCCTCTGCTTCTTCTCAGAAGGTCAGGCCTGTAAGTGCCTTTGCGTGAAAGATCCTGAGATCTTTGGTGGGAAGCCCTAAAGAGCAGTGAGCAATGAATAATGGATGTCTCTTTGTAAGAACTCTTTTTAGCGGGCAGCCAAAGCTATTTTTACTATATTGCAAAAGCACTTAGGGAGACATATTCCCAAACCACATTACAGGATGTGTGAGGTGCTGGAGACTGCCAAATGCTGGCAAAGTTTATCCTGGCAGTTCCCACTCGTGGGGTGCTGCATTATGAGCACTAGTTGTCCTGATAAGCCTTCTTCTAGACTTAAGTACAGAATTTTGTGAATCAGTACCCCTCTTTTTCTCCGGGCTTTTTCAAAAGAGTAGGCCTAGATTCAAAGATGAGAAACCAATCTATGGACTATATAGTTCAGATCTGGGGAAGCCTTGTACACCCAGAAAGTGGAATCATTTTCTGAAACTCACAAATTCATTAGATTTTTTTAGAATGAATAACTCTGTGGGAAACCCAGACCAAAACAAATTTAGGAAGTGCCAATATCTGTGGATTACAGAGTTATCAGCCTCTATGTTCCCATGTCTAGGCATATTGCCATAGCACGGGACCATCTTCACTTCCTTTGAAGTTGGAAGAAGTTATGCAATTGACCAGACTGAGGGATGAGACCACAAGGCAGTGCCTGGCCAGCAGCAGAGGACCAGATAGCAAAGGAATATGCCTGAAGATCTGGGCCTTTGATGGATAGCGGTTTGGACACATCACTACACTGCCAGACAGACTGACAGCAAGACCCTCTGTCCTCTTAAATGGCTTCTCCTTGGATGGACCTCAATCCCTGAGTCACTTCAAGTCTTGGTGTTCTTAGGTTTGGTGGATGGGTTGCCAGAGCGACAAAAATCCAACAATATATGCTGGAGGGACCCATGACTTTCTGTGTTATTAGCAATGACGACAACGAGGCCATCTCCTTTCATCCCTCTCAGAGCACTTTGATCTCTGTGATCCTGTTTGAATCTCAGCAGCTTAAGTAGGAAAGCTGTTGAAGGAATTCTAATCCCAGCGATTGTAGCTAGAAGACTCTACAAGGTCAAAGTCTTTCCTTCAAGTTCCCTGACGCACAGGTCACAGGAAGGTCTTGACAGACTTAGCATTTTGTAAAATATAGGTTTATGCTCTGTAGCCCTTGGCAGACCTGCATGGTCCAGCAGAGATTCACACCGTGCCTAGAAAATGTCAGCTGCACATTACTGCCACACAAGTAAAGGCATAGGGTATCTACATCCAAGAAAAAATTGTATTGTTCATATCAATATTCTTCTTGATCTCTGTGTACTTCTTTTCTCTATTCACTGATGCTAGAAGATCTGTAACGTGAAAGCCCTGTGGGAGACAGAGATGAGCACGAACTAAAATATAGCATCCATCCACAGGAGCTGCCCATCTCAAAAGATGTCAGTTATGCTATAAATAATGAATGCATGGAAGGAAAGAAGAAGGGCTCCATGTAAAAGCAACCAGGTTAAGAGTCCCTCATTGTCAGCGATGCTGTGGTATTATTCAAATGCCACATCAGTGTTGTGGGCAACTTGATATTTTAAAAGGAATGCCTTTTGCTTTTGGGAAATCAAATGTCTCTCCCAAAGAAATCGGTATTATTGAGTTCTCTTTTATAAGGTGATTATAAAATTCTTCATAAAACGGGATACTTCGAAATCCATCTGGAACCATGTATTTGTGCTGCTTTGGACTGCTGCCCAGAGGGCCTCTCAGTGTCCTGCTTATTCTTAAGATCTGTGCTTCTCACAAAATGCTTGGGGACAAAAGAGCATATATTTTGCATACCCTTTACAAATGTAAGAATTATGAGTTAATGATGAAATGAGGTTGTTTTCCCGTCTCTTGGTTACCACCCTGCCACCTTGTTTCAGTGTGAACAGGAGCTCATAGCAATGGCTTCTCAGAACAAGGCACTGGATGCCTGGACACTGAGGCTGGAAGGACTGAGACATCAGTTTCCGTGAGCCTTCTTATCATCTGAACACCTCCCGGCACCGCAGCCATTAATACTGTTTTGTGGTGTGTAATACATTTACTGAATTAATGCATGAAAGGCTATTCTCCCCAAGTTATGATATTAACTCTACTGATAACCAAAGTTTATTAATATATAGTGAAATTTTCCAGTGTCTTATTTTAAGTGAATTCACACAAAACTTGATTCTTATTAAATGTCTGAATCATTAATTTTTGATATTTTTTCATTATGTGTGTCTGTGTGTACATGTGAGAGCAGATGCCAACAGAGACCAGAGGAATCAGATTCCCTGGAGCTGGAGCTAAAAGTCATTGTGAGGTAACTGATGTGGACTCTGGGGAGTGGACTTGGGTCCTCTGCAAGAGTATTGTGATGTAAATGAAAATGGCCCCCATAGACCCATGGGAAGTGGCATTATTGGAGGTGTGGCCTTATTGGAGTAGGTGTGACCTTGCTGGATGAAGTGTGTCACTGGGAGGTGAACTTTGAGGTTTCAGAAGCTCAAGTCAGCCTAGTGGCAGTCTCTTCGCGTTGCCTGTGGACCAAGACTTAGAACTCTCCGTACCTCTGCAGCGCCTTGCCTGTCTGTGACTTGCCATGCTTCCTGGTATGATAATAATGGACCAAACTTCTGAGCTGCAACCTTCCCCAATTATATGTTTCCTTATACGAGTTGTCTTGGTCATAGCATTTCTTCATAGCAATAAAACACAAATTAAGACAAGGAGAATACATGCTGTACTGCTCAGCTATCTCTTCAGCCTCTAGGTCAGTGGTTCTCAACCTGTGTGGCACAACCCCTCGGGGGGTCACATATCAAATATTTACATTAAGATTCATAACAGTAGCAAAATTAGAGTTATGAAGTAGCAGTGAAATAATTTTATGGTTGGGGGTCACCGCAGTATGAGAAACTGTATCAATGGTTGTAGCATTGGGAAAGTTGAGAAACACTGCTCTAGGCCATTAAATTTTGATATTCATGTAAAATTCTGTCGTGGGTAAGGGTCACTCGCTTTTCCCAGTGGCTTAGGATGTAGATTTCTAGGTATGGCAGCCCCTCTATTTACTGTTCTAGGACCAGGCTCTCCCTAGTGTGAGTGACCCAACAACGACAGCCCTAACTTGAAGCCTAAGTTACAAGCAGGGAGCCCAGGATTGAAACTGTCTGGATGGCTAGGAACTGGGAGTTGGATGATTCAGGGACCTAGGGTAGAGAGGAAGGATTGTAGCACCCAGAAGGATCAAGGACACCAAGAGAACACACTCCATGGAATCAACTAAGAAGGGCTCATAGGGTCACAGATACTGAAGCAGCAACTACACAGTTTTTGTGGGTCTGTGCTAGGTGCTCTGTATATGTGCTGTGGTTGTTTGTTTAGCTCGGCATTTTTATGGAACTCCGAACAGTGGAGTGAGGGGTGTCACTGACACTTGCCTGCTCTTAGCATCCTTTTCCTCCTACCAGGTTGCCTCGCACAGTCTTCATATGAGGGTTTGTGCCTAGTTGTACTGTGTCTTGGTATGCCAAGTTCCGGTGATATACTGGGAGGCCTGCTCTTTTCTGAAGGGGATGGAGGAGCAGTGCACTGGTTGAGGGGGTGCTGGGAGGAGTGAAGGGAGGAGAGACTGTGGTTGGAAGGTATTATAGGAAAGACAAATTAAAAAGAAAAAAAGGAAAAAAGAATTTGGTGTGTTTCATTCTGAATAAGCATTTATATATACAAGCTCGCCTATCTGTACAGACTGGCATAGCCGTACACACTGTGACTGTAGCTAGGTGAGATCCTCAACCTGTCTTAGGATTGCTGTAGAGAGGGATAGGGATCAAGTTCCTTGTATCCACAGGAACCGAATTATAGTGCAACAGAATGCTCTCGCTATTCCTCAGATCCTCAGTACTGTGGCTATGCGGAAAGACCCTGATGGTAATGACAGGATCCCACATGAATGGAAATCAGAGACTAAAATCAGGCTGGCAATCCTCTTTGTTCGAGTGTAATCAGTAGACCAGGCAGACTATTCAAAATTCCATTTTCTTCCCCCCTCAGCTGACACTACACTTCATCTGCTTTCCAAACATGTTGAATTGTGATTTAGGATCCTCTGAGGTTTTACTGTTTCAGCCTTCGGAAAGTTGCAATTAAACACATTCTAAGCAGATGTCACCTTACCATGCTTTTGGAAAGGTGACAGAGGGGAAAAATTAGCCATCGCAGGAGAAGAAATCCTAGTTAAGGCTCTTTCTTCTCTCATAACTGCATCCTGCTCTGTCTTTATAGCAACAAAGGTCTGTAATCAGTCTGGCTCCAGCTTTGTGCAGGCACCAGAGGGAGGGCCCGGGCAGGAGTTGTCTCTCTTTTCACATGTATGAAAGGAAGAAGAAAATAAAAGACCACCTTCGAAGTGACTGAAATGGCATCTGAGTGGCAGAACTTTCAGATAAATGCATCCTCCAATTAGGACTCTATAGCCCAGATACTAGGAATGTTTCCACGTCAAAGAACAGAAATGTTGTCAGATTTATGACCCTGTAGTTCTGATTGCTACTTGAGGACTAAGAATGTCGTAGAGTCTTTGGTAAGACAGTGCCAATGGCTTGAGATGGAGAGACGGGGCAGATTCTGTAAAAATCTGCAGTATTCTTGGAAGTCTGATGGAGGTTTGATCAAATACTCAAGGGTCACCTGGGATGAATTGAGTCCTATCAGTTGACAATTCTCCCTCCAAATCCACTCTTTCGTGGTGTGATCTGGCCCGATCGCATGGGCCTTCAGTCACATGCAGCTATCTCAACATGGCAGCCAGTGGTTGGGAGTTGTGGTTGGCTCTGCAGAAGGTGCACAGCTGGGCTGGGTGAATGGCATGCAAGCCTGAGGCATGAAAGTCATTAGCATGGTCTCTTCCTGAAGCTTGTGGGCTGGGGCTGGGTTTATTCATTTAGAATAGGCTGTGTCTATAGATCTAACAGATCTGGAATGGACAAAGAATTTAGTACACAATATGTCTCAGAGGTGGATAAGAATTTGAGAACAAAAGCTCCATGAATTTTCCTGTTCCTGACATCAGCCTCATGGAATAGTCTTAATGCAGTTGACTTTGTCCTAAGACCGTGACATCATCTTCCTGGAAACCCCCCCCCCCAATCTATATTTATTCCCTCAAAACTGTAAATCAGTTTTAAAACCATAAAAATGACTATGATTAGTGCCCCAGGGACCTGAGTTAATGCTACTTCCCAAGGCGTAGCATGGAAACACAGGAGTAGCGTGGGTGCAGAAGAATCAGGTTCTTCGTTCAACAAAGGTTGGTGGGGGCAGCTCTTTTCATGCCGAGCCAGTGTGCTCTGATGCCTTACGGAGCTTCTGAAGAGTGCCTGCCGGGATCTTTGTGTACTGTTCACACATTCACTTTTCCGCAGAGTTCTACAGATTCTAATACCCAAGTCTATCTTACAACTGTCTCTCTTCTTCATCCCCTTCCTTAATTCAGACTCCCATTCACTTTTACCCCAAATAGGGCCATGACATCATATTTTACTTTGTGTACAGCTCATGTTTCCTTTGCAAGTTCAGAGAACAGTTTCCAAAGGAGCTGTGCTAGTTCATTTGTCGACATTCTACTATGGTCTGAACAACAGCCGCAGACCTGCTCTTTATGAACACGATTCCATACACACATCACTGCTTCTTTCTGTAATATGCGCACTGTTCTTTTATCTCCTTGTCTACTTGACAAATAACTACCATTTTGTCCTTCGTTTTCAAGTACTCATCATGTTCCAAATAAACAAACATGCTGCTTTAAAATTTATGTGTTTCAGAACATAACCATTAGGGTGACCAACTGAAATTTCACTTGTAACTGCTGATGCAGATAACTTAGCCTTTAGGTCTGAGTGCAAACTTTATTGCACTGCACTGCGTTTCCCCCCCCCCCCACTCTATGTCCCTGAGCAAGGTCATCTCTGCTATCTCTAACGCTTTGCAAACCATCTAGAGTCCTCTATTTGACCCCTTCTCCATACTCAACTGTAAGTGTTTGCTTGATTTGCCCAGGTGACAATGGGTTAACTCCTCATCCTCTAACCCCATGTCTGACACACAATAGGACTTAGAATGGGGGTTTATGGACACGGAAGACACTAAATTAACCTCATGTGGCTTTTCTCTACTACTAGAAGTTATTCTTTCTCAAGGAAAACTAGGTAAATGTCCATACATAGGATCCAGTTATCAAAGATTCTTACCATAATTTTCCTAGCCACGCTTTTCTTATATGTTAAAACCTCAAAGGCTGGTGGTGTATCTCAGTGGTAGAACATGTGATTAGCACGTGGGAAGAGTTGGGCTTCAATAACTAACACCCCATATATGAGGAAACAAATTGAAACATTGTACAATGTTTTGGGTGATGATAAACTTGGCACAGCTTCCGAGGAGCCAATGTGTCACAAGGGGGTAATTGCAGATGCAGGGCACATTGGCATGTTAGGTACCAGTGCCTATTCAACTGTCAATTCCCAGCAGAAAAAACTCTTAATCCACCAATCAAATGTTACACCAAAGCATGTAATCCACATCATAAAAACTTATTTCAAAAACTGACATAAAAATCAATAAGTACTTATATAGTCTTTAAATAATCTTTTCTGTTCTGAGGATTCCTAGATCTGTACCTCTAGCTTCAATGTCAAGGACAGCTTTGATCATTTGCATTCAAGGTGCTCATGGGAAACTTCCCATTTTTGCCTCCTGTCTATCTTAGACTTACGGTGCCAAACTCAGCCTATACTGTCTCTCTCAAAGCACAGCTGTCTATGTAAACCAAAATGGCCCTTACACTAAGCTTGCTGAGTAGGGGTTCTTTTTCCTTTCCACAGTGAGGATTCTTCTGTTTAGAAGCCTTCTGTCCATCCCTTCGTTTCCCCTTCAGCTACTCTGCTTCTCACCCTTTATAATTTGATGATGAAGTACTCATTAGACATCTGCTATGCAGTCCTCAGGTCTTTTCATCATCTAGAACACCGTACACATGGCTCTGAAACCCTCTATAGGATGACAGAAGAGAGACCATCAGAGCCACCACATTCCACCACAGCCTCATCCATTCAAATTGATTCCCCGAACTTTCTAATGCAAGCCTTGGGCTAATAGCACCAGAATCTTACAAGTTCACCTGTTTTCACGGCAAATCTTTCAGAACACAGGAAGGTTCATTTGTTATTTGGCTATGGAGCACGGTTCTTGGCTATGTCCAAAGTCTCCAGCAAGACACACAAAGTCTGCTCATATCCAGCTTCATGCCTTGGTGAATACTGCTCAAATTTCCACTGTCCCTGTCTTTCCCCCTCTTCCATGTCTCCCCCCCAGAGTCTCCAGCTAACCATCTCTCCTTTAGTAGCTATTCTCTGTATCTGGAACTTTACTCAGATTCATCCTGGGTCCTGCCTTTATCATTTTTTTACTGTCAAATTCTCTCATGGTAGCTGGCTCTCCTCAGCTTTCCCTCTTCATGTCCTGCTCTGTGGATCTTCCAATGGCCCTCAGCAAGCAGCTTCTAGAGCTTTGGCTCCTATTGAGATTTTGTTTTATGAGGCTACGATTCATTTGAGGGATAAAATAACATTGTACTTACCGTTGTGCCGTGGACATAGAGCAGGCAATGTGAACAGCCTATGGAATGAGTAAGGATTTGAGGAATGCATAGCACCACGTTCCGCCCTACTCAGAGGAGCACATGTTGAGGCTTCTTTTGCAAACTCCTGTATGACCTAATGATGGTTTGAAAGAAAATGTTCCCCATAGGAAATGCCACTATTCAGGAGAATGGCTTTGTTAGAATAGGTATATCCTTGTTGGAAGAAGTGTGTCACTGTGGAGGTGGGCTTTGAGATCTCATATATGCTCAAGCTTTGCCCAGTTCACTTCCTGTTTCCTGTGGATCAAGACGTAGCACTCTTAGCTCATTCCGCAGCACCATGTCTGCCTGCACACCAGCATGTCCTACCATGATGATAATGGGCTAAACCTGTGAGCCACCCAATTTAAATGTTTTCCTGTGTAAGAGTTACTATGGTCATGGTGTGTTGACAGAGGCTGCTAGTTCATTTCCCGACTGCCCTGACTTGAAATGATCACACAGAAACTATATTATTTAAATCACTGCTTGGCCAATCACTTAAGTGTATTGCTAGCTCTTATATTTTAAATTAACTCATTTCTACTATTTTATGTTTTACTCTGAGGCTCGTGCCCTACCAGCAAGGTTTGAGCTGGCAGCTCACATCTTTTCTCCTCTGGTGGCACCATGGCTTCTCCCTGACTCTGCCTTCTTCCTCCCAGCATTCAGTTCAGTCTTCCCTGCCTAGCTCTATTCTGCCCTAATCACAAACCAAAACAGCTTCTTTATTCATTAACGAATAAAAGCAAAACATGTACAGAAGGACTTCCCACACCAATGGTGTCTCTTCACAGCAATAAAACCCTAACTAAGCAGACCATAACCCCATTTCATCTTTGAATCAGCTTATCATGGCATTCAGGCCTTCTCTGTATAATAATTAAGTCACCTATTGCTGCCATGATCCTTTTGTTGTCTTTTCCTGGAAAACCTTTTAGTCCATGTTACCATGAATTAAGTGGAATTAAGTGGGTAAATGTCTCTTTAGTCAGCAGAAAGAGTAAAACAGAATTCAGAAGTTGACTAGGATTCATGTTCTATAACCAAGCATGATTCTAAATCACACAATTAAAGCCATTCACTCAATAATCATTTACTAAGTGACTTTTATGGGTTGCTATTATGAAATAACTGAATTAATTTAGGACACAGAAATCCATAAAAATTTAAAAATATAAGAGAAGACAATGGGAGAATGGAATATAATCACAATATATTATTTACAAGTGAGAAACTGTCAAAAGCAAAATTGATTTTAAAAGAGAACAAAGGAAAAGCAAATATTGTTGTGTCAGAGACGCAAAGACTGACACTATCAACTTTACTCCTACAGGTCCTCACCGAGAGGAGTTGTTTTTGTTTTTTTTTTTATTAAAGAAAGGACTCTTAAGACCTCTCAGAAGCCCTTAATGTTCAGAAAGCAGGATATTTTCATGATTGCACATGAGGACATGAAAACCACTGACATCTCAAGGACACCAGGAAGAGGCAGAGTGCATCCCCATGACCTGACAGGATTGCCTCTCCCAGTCCAAATCCAGGCTGTGTAGGACCTGTGTGTTTGTGTCCTTCATTGAAGAAGGAGCTCAGCCTACTCCAGAGACAGAACTGGGCGAGGATGCTGTTGCGCTATCAGGAGCACTTCTGACATTTGGGGTCATAGAGTTCCTCAGTGTAAGGGCTATCCTCCGTGAGCTGGTGAGGAGCTTCTTTAGCCTCTGCCCACTCTAAGTCTTGTACTAAGGGAACAACAACAAAATTTCTCCAGACTGCCACCTGTCTTCTAGGGACAAAACTAGTCCTAGCAGGGAAATATCAATCTATTTGATGTGTAGAAACTATTTCTAGGTTTTAATGTTTCCTTGAGACAGGATTATAGAGCCTTCCTACCACACCCAGACAGAAGCATTTCTAGCTTCAATAGAAAGTGGAAAATGAAACAGTACTTAACATCTGCATTTACAAATCCACGACTCAGTAACAAACACTGAGTTTTAGCACAGCAATACAAAGTACTAACCTGCAAGACTCTCTGAAGGGCGTGGCAGACACGGATAGAGAGTGCCAAACATGAGATTAACTTATAATCAAGTTTTGGAGGAAAGTTCAGTTTCTAAAAGAAATCTTATTCTATACATTTTATATAAACTGAATCAACTCTTAGGTGTAAGAATACATATAGTAAGACCACAGAAGTTAAACATTATTTGAAATTCACATTATTGAAAATTGTCTTTTATGAAGCTTGAATAGATAATTGAAGATACAAGTGGGCATGTCTCAGAAATAACAATGGCTGTTCAACTATAGATAATCTTTGTAAATGTTAATCAGTATGCTCATAAACACATTAGGAACTGCTAGAGATCCCATAAAGAAACTGGGATGGGATGAGAAAAAATATTTACTTCCAAAACATATTTATAAATAAGTATTTAGGAAGACTATTACCAAACTCAAAGAAAGTTAAATTCTGACTCAGCCACTAGACTTGCAATCAAGAGACGAAGCACAGTGTCTTTGCATAGCTCCCTGCTCTCTGAAGCCAGACAGCGCTGCAAAGCTGGATCCCCATTCTCTAAGTGGAGGAAGAGCATCCCTCTCACCGAGCGTTACCTGAAACAATACGGTAGAGAGCATAAAGGCGGAAATGGGACACTGGGGGACAGAGGGAACCCTGGGAGGAGGAGCACAGGGAAGGTGATGGGCAAATAGGGTAAAGTGCAATGACACACACATATAAAAATGTCACCATGAAGCCCACTGTTCTAATCACTAGTTAAAACATTTTGTAGGAGAGTAATCTGGAAACTCTAAAACCCAACACAAATATATCAGTTTCAATCAATTTTCTATGTTCAACATAACTTAATGCAGCAAAATCATAAAGGCAGAAAAATCAAACCCATGGTTTCATTAGTGACTGGGAGGTAGTCATTACTGTAAGAGACCCTGAGTAAGGAGCTGACTGTGGATTCTAGAGTAGTCTCTTGAGTATTCAGATTCGATGGGTACTTAAAATGTTTTCTAATTAAAATTTCATTTAATTTTTAAAAGAATTTGGGGCAGGCAGTGGTAGCACATGTCTTTAATCCTAACATTCAGGGAGCAGAGGCAAATGGATCTCTGAGAGTTCAAGGTCAGTCTGGTCTACAGAGTGAGTTCAAGGCCTCCCAGGTCTACACAGAGAAACCCCTATCTCTAAAAATCAAATAGATGATAGATAGATAGATAAGTAAGTAAGTAAATAAATAGAACCCTTCCAGCCACCTACCACTGCTTCCGTTTTTCCCCACTAGAAGTTCAGTCTGCCTTCCCATATGTGGACTTAAGCAGCAGCAACCCTACTCATTAACATCTTCCACTGAAGACATGTCACAAGAGCCCTATTCAGGGTGGTTAAGGGAAAGTGACTACTTTACATCCTCCAACAAACTAACCCAACAGAACACCCAACTTCAATACAAAGGAAGCTTTGGTCAATTTCTAATGAATTCTGATTAACAGTTAAGATACTGGAAACCCTTACAGTGGGCTGAGTGATGGCACCAAAGGAACAAAACCAAATACTAGAGACTGTACATGTGACCCGACTTAGAAATGCATCCTTCCAAAGATGACCAAGCATCTCTGGATTAGCCTGTTGGCCGTAGTTGATCCCTCAAGTATACTCATCATATAAACATAGGGGTCACCCATGGAGAACCTTCAGACAGTTTTCAGAAAGGACCAACATAGCAAAGCTGATGGAAGTTGCTGGAAGCTTGAACAAACAAAAATTCTTGCCTAGAGTCTTGCTAATTTTGACTCAGTAAAATTAATATTGAGCTTTTAGCCTCCCCAAATTATTTCTTGTTGTCTTAAGACAAGTGTGCGGTCATTTGTTGGATAGTAGCCTTAAGCAAATATTAGGTGACTAAAACTAACGCCAAATCAAAGCTGGGCTGTTGCTCACTGCAGCAGCCCAGCTCTTCTGTAAATGTTTCAAATGAAAGCTTTTCTCCTCTTTTAGGTGTTGGGCCCTGAGTTCTTGATTTATTGAAACAAGATTTTGTTTTATGTACAGGGGCCTTGGACTTTTAATCCTCTTACCCCAACTTTCCATGTGCCTCGATTATTAAAGTACCACACCTAATACTAGCCCTGAATTTTTTAACCCAATTACTTACATTTCACATGTGTATAATATTGCATTCATATGCCATAATCAAGTCACACACATACATGTGCAAATATAATATAATCAACATAAAAAACTGTGTACAAATACACACTGTTTCTTATGTGTTTTTAAATATATAAGTTGTAAAAAGAAAAGTCAGACCTTCCTTCTCATAATTAGATGTCTTCTAGTGTTGGTGAAGCCGAAAACATTGGTGGCCTCAACTCCAGAGGTGAAAGTTTAAGATGTATTCTTAGAGACAAATGTCAACTGGAGACCACTGAACTGAACTGGCTTTTGGGAACCCAATCCCCAAGCTGGGTTGGTTGCCCAACCTTGATTCATGGGGAGGAACTTGGTCCTGCTTCAACTTGATATGCCATGCTTTGTTGACTCCCTTTGGAGGCCTTCCCCTTTCTGAATGGAGACAGAGGAGGAGTGGAGGGGGGAGTAGGGGGGACAGGAGAGGAGAGAGGGGAAACTATAGTTGGTATGTAAAATATTTTTTTTTAAAAAAAAACAAAAACCTGTGCAAGAGGTGAACATTGGAGATTTTTGAAGCATGTTCTCTACCCCATGGTCTGTGTCTTCTTGTAGCTGAATTTTATCACCAGCTCACCTAGTAGGATAACCAAATAGCCAACTCTCATCTTCTTGTCTGTGTCCATGTGTGGAAACTGAGCTTTTTAGCCTGCAGATTTTCCACTATGGACTGAGTAAGGGGAGTTCTGTTCCCAGGTTCTCCTCCGGGACTCTATTTTCTCAACATGTTTCCTTAAAGTGATTATCAAAACTCCATGTAAGATTTTTGAGTCTTCCCTTAATTCCTGCCTTCCTTTCACACCCAACAGACCCCCAAGAGCAGAGGGGCAATGCCTCTGTCACAATGTACACCCAGGTCCCCAGCCAGTGTCTGATAGAATTTAATGTACACTTTTAAAATGAATCTTGGCATATCCAGTTTGTTCTCTAAGGGTACCAGATATGAGAAGAAAGCCAGTATGCTTTAAAAAATCAATACATCGAAATAAGCAATATACAAAATGACCAGTTTGCCAGAGGCCAATTTACCAAAAATCAATGTGCTAAATTTACCAAAACATTTCTTTCTTGTAACTGTTTGCATAGCTAATAGAAACTCATATTAGATTCGACAGTTTGAGCAGCTTTTAAAGACGTCAAGGAAGTTGGAGGTGATGATTGCTTTACTTGTTCTTAAAAAGAGTGTTTTATGGGCATTCACGCTATTGAGAGAACCAGAGTGTCTTAGATTTCTGCTGCGAGGATTTATCAGTGAGAAGCCCTTCCTAGTGCCTGCTCTCTCAGGGAATCCCATTCTTGCTTCCTTCCTCCTGCCCTGGTTGATTCCCACTTCTCAGGTGGAGTCTATATGCACACATCCACTCAGCTGCCACATCCCATTTGCTGTAGCTCCCACCTGCCTGGTACCTAATGGATTAGCTTATCATTTGTGATGGGATGGTTTTGAACAGTTCAGGTTTCTTGAGCTGTTTTTGTATGTTTGCATGATAATTCCCTTAATGTTTTCAACCAGGATGACTTTTCAACCCTAGTTTGATGCTGGAAGCAAGCTCCTTGTTAACTTTTATCTTGTCATATGTGGAGAGTTTGCTTCAGGCATTAAGTATCAGTTCATTCCACAAGCACCATTTGAAATACTTAGAATTTAAGCATCTTTACAAACAATACACATAATGACTTATATATATATATGTATATATAACATAATTCTTGTGATTAAGATTCATATTTTAATAAGTATTAATAAAAATTTTAGTATTATTTATTGATACAGTTGATTCACATCTTTCTATATTAAATTTCATATTTACGTATGAAATTTTAGTTATTGACCACTAAATATATTTGACTGAAGATTAGACATAGATTAAAAAGATTAAGTCACTTGTGCTTTTCATTTTGAGAACATGAGAATCTTCAAACACTGCTGTGAACAAAGAAAAGGAAAACCCTGGCCCAAATGCCCCGTGGCTTGTCATAGCTGCTGGTCAGTTCATCCAGTATGAGTTCCACTAAACACGGTATTTGATATGTTAGTGAATTTGATAGAGTAACTTACACTTTATAACTTTAGAAAGCAGTTATTTTGGTAACTTGCTAATTTGAAAATTAAAAATATTACTGCTTAAAAAAATGAACTGTGAACCTGTGGCTTGGTGCCCAGCAAGGCTTTTTGGCATGGTTTGTTCCTCTTTTGGCTCCTTCTCCTCTCTCCCCTTCTTTTTTTTCTCCTCTCTTCTATTTTTTAAAATTCCACCAGATCTCAGTGTTGTGGCTTGTAACTTGGTTTTTTTTATCAAATGAAATTTAAACAACATTGACCAAACTTTCTGCCACTTCCAGTCCAGAGTAAATAATTCAAAGCTTACTAAGTACGGAATGCTCTGTGCATATTTAACAGTACTCAAAGCCAAAGACTCCTTTTCACAAGCTAGGATAATACTGATAGATTTAGCTGCACTGTGGAAGGGGACTGGAGCACCCACCTCCACCTTCTCCTGATCCTCCCAATCAATGGGCTCTATTGCCATTCCCTGTGAACCTGTCTTGACTTGGAGACTTGCTTTAGTCACTGAAAGACAGTCTAAGGGACAAAACTATGTCATGATTCCGAGCTGCAAGGGGCTTTCTAGTCTCTGCCCTTGCTGTACGTGCGAACCTAGACCATTACAGTGTGATACTAAACAAGGAGAGGATGCACAGAGGAGAGATGATGCTCTGCCTGTTGCAGGACATGAAGTCATTCTCGACCCCATGATCACAATCTGTGTGAACCCCACGGAACACAACTGAGCCTGTAAAGACACCAGCAGCCTGTACACTGGAAGCCAAAGCAGGTGAATGAGTGATAGTTACATCATCAAGTGTTGCTACATGGCAATGAGTTCACGACACAACTGTATCTCATGCTTTATAGGTTTCAAGAACAGATCCATCCAAACGCAGCCCAGCATCACCCACTCAACAGTGTGATTAGGTCGAAGGCTCTGAGTCTCAAAAGATTCAGTGGAAGCCAACAACAATAACCTGTTAGCAGGGTCCTCAGTGGGATGACACTGGCTCTAAGAGCCACGGTTGTGGTCTGTTTCAACTGTGGGAGCTTTAGGATCACGCTTCCTCCACATGTAAACCACACCATTATTTCCATCCCTCACCAGGACATAGATTTTACTAACACGCATGCCATAATATCCACTCACCCAAAGTATGCAGTTAAAATGTCCTTCTAAAAATTACAGGCTGCCACAATCATTACAGTAAGCTCATTTTAAAACACACAAACAACTTGAACAGGACATAGCTGTTTACTTCCTGATTTTCAATGGCCAACAGTCAGTGAGCTTGGACTTGCTGTTTCATGGTCAAGTATTTCTTCCGCCAGCCTGATTTTCCCTTTGCAACGTGTGCTGTGTGCTTTACTCCTGAATTCTAAGCTGGAGTCCTAGAAGGTTGTAGAGAAACCCTCAGAGGATGATAAACATTGAAATTAAAGGAGCAAATTTAGCAGAGTTTGAATTTGAAGCATAGATACACTTTTATGATAATTCATTTAAAATGTAAAACACTAAGCAATCTAGATGGCTAGTAATTTCCTGAATCTGAAAGTAAGGACGAAGAAGGGAAATAAATGGAGAGTTAGGGGTAGGATGAAGGAAGGGAAATAGATGGAGAGTTGGGGTGCGCTGCACATCTCTGAAAATGTTTCTACTCCCCTTGTGCAGTGTGAAGCAACACCGCTACATTACCTCTTTCATCAAATCCATCACAGCTCACTACCTCAAGCCATGTGTTTTGACAAAAGCATAGCTCCAATCGTATGAATAAAAAAGAAAAAGAAAAATAGATTCATTATAGAAACTGACCATGGAGCTCAACTTATTGTGGCTTTCTAGTCCCTAAAGAAAATTAACTAAATTATATTTGTAAGCATTTTAAATTAAAGGTTAAACAACATATTAACAGTGACTTCTTGTCTTAATTTTGAGCATCAAACTCTACGTCTAAGAAGATAATCAATCCTAGAGTTACAAAGATATTAAAGTTCTCTAGAAGATCAATCAGTAATTATTTAGTTCTCAGAGCCTAAGGGTTAGGCATTGTATTAGACAGTGAGGAGATAAAGGTAAAAACGTCCCTCAGCAATGTTCTTCAGGCCATCTCTGGAGAGTGTATGTGTTTCAAATTCGAGATATCTGTAGTCTACAAGTTGTGGGCACAAATATCATTAACCAAGCTCCTGTAGAGTGGGATAAAACCCAGGGGAGACAGTCAGGCATTGTGACACACACATTTTAATACCAACATTCTGAAAGAACAGGCAGGTGGATCTCTGAGTTTGGGACTAGCCTGGTCAACAGAGCAAGTTCCAGAATAGCCAGGGCTACACAGACAAACCCTGTCTTGAAAAACAACAGCACCACAGGGGAGAGCAGGGAGCAATCAGAGCAATTCAACAAGAAACATTAACCCTTAAATAGCTACAGGAGCAACAAGGAGCAGCATGCCATGCCAGGACAGAGGCAGACAGCTTTGTCCATGGCTTTGTCCATGTTCCAGGCTCCGCTAGACAGAAATCCCTGGACAGCCAACTCTGTTTCAGAACAAGATCCATTACGAATTACTAATATGATGCCTACTGCCAAAGAAAACTTGAAAAGAATTACAGAAAAAAAATTCCTAAATAAGTATATGAAAAACATGTAGAGAGAATATAGGCATGTGTAATTAACATGAAAATAAAGGACAAGAGCTAAGGTCATTGTGAGAACAATAAGAGAAAATGCAGAGGGCAGAAAGCTAGCACAGTTTAGCAGCCAATGGTTCATTATGCAATAATTGGCTGCCATTCTCATCTACCATGGAGCAATGAATGCCTTCCTGCCACCCAGCTCTCCACGGTGAGATGCCTGCAGCACAGCTCTGTCCTTAGATGCAGAGTCAGAAAACAAGCGCCCTTCTGAGCAGCATTGCCACAAACTATTCTGAGACAGATGAACAGTATAACAACTGTAGCCCGAGAATTCAGTAAGATCCAAGAACACAATACTTTTAAAATGTTGCCATGGAAAGCTACATTGCCTCACTCAATGTATATTGATGACATATATTCATGTGATCAGACATGACATGACGATATTCCTCAAAGCATGGAGAAGGACACAGGCTCACATTTCCAGGCACCCCCTGGGATAAACCTGATAGGAAGTATAGGGTGTTGTTTGAGACACCAACAATGCAGCTGTCTTTGTGAATGGCTGCTTTGGGATTTTATTTACCAAAATGAATTCACTTATTTCCAAACATTCCTTGAAAATTTACTGGTTGCCAAGCATTGATCTAGAAGCTGTAGAATCATGGAAAACAATGTAACTTCATCTTAAAGTGCTTATGGTCTGGGGAAGGTAGAGCAATAAACACTAAATAAAGAAAGCAGAAAAGCAATTCCAGGTTCTATGTGCTTAAAGTCATGCCTGACAGAATTTCCAGGTTGAGTTTTCATTTTTCAGACCCCTCACATTGTCTCCTGTGTGTTCTGTGTGGGAGCACTCTCAGACTCTCACACCTCCTGTGTGCTCTGTGTGGGAGCATTCTCAGATCCTCACACCTTCTCCTGTGTGCTCTATGTGGGAGCACTCTCGGACCCCTCACGCCTTCTCCTGTGTGTTCTGTGTGGGAGCAAACTGAGAACATGAAGCTGGAAAGTTAAGTATGGGTCAGCCCAAGCTCCACCTAGCTCCAGCCAATCACTGCACAACGTTCCTAAGGTAGTGTCTTTTTACTTTCAAAGCCATTCACAGACCAGCTTGGGGTCCACCCCATTTTACCCAGGAAGTAGGGCACCCTGTCATATGCTCTTGGTGGCCTATTGAGCCTCAGGAAACAAGTTTGGAAGGGAGTACTCTCCTCTGGAGAGATCACCCCATGGAAACATGTCACTGTCTCAGGATGCAAAAGGACAGAAAGAGTTGAACGGGCTTCCTTGGGGCCAGGCTGAGGGCCTGGCCATTTTAAATTCCACTGTCACTTCCAAGAATGCTTAGCAATGCTCACATCATCAGTGCCGTTTGAACAAAAGCTGTTTCATGGAGACCATGGCTGACCATTTGCCTTGATAAAGGCTTCCCTGGGCTTCAGAAGGTGGCAGTCCAATAAGCCATGTCTTGTTTGTCCTGGTCCTCATCATACTGAGGACAAAAGCTACACACCCTAGGCCATCAATGAAAAGCTGTAGAAATGATCTAAAATCAAATTTAAGTGAAGAACAACACAATAGCCAAAGCCCATGGCAGGACCATGAGAGAAGAGAGGTTTGGCACAAACACTTAGAAGCACATCCCCTTCCTGTGATCCTCATGCAGAGTTCTTGCTTGTCAGTCTTTTCAGATTTAACAGCATCAAAGTGAAGTCTCTTGTCACTTGGGTGACAAAGCCATCCCATGCAATTCTAACACTCACTTAACAACCTCCTCTGTGGGAACTTGAGTCATGGGGGTCCTTCTGACAGGTCCTCAAGGTAAGATTGTACCACTCACTTGTTAGCAGGGGACCTGAGAAGGTGCACCCTGAAGGTAAGGGGATGTCCTTGATGGTGGCGCCTGCTACATTTTCATAAGCATCAAAATGCCTTTATCCTTTGTATTCATGAAATGACATTCCTATTGAATTACAAGTCTAAGAAGATTATGCTAGCTTTGGGACAAGGTGGGATTTTATTATGTGTGCCTTTTTTTTTTTAACTTTAAGACGACAACTAACAGTAGTGCAGCCTATGCCAGGCACTCCCCTGTTCTCAGTTTATTCCTCTCTATAGCATTTCAAATACCCAACAAGTTGGTTGTAATCATTCCCATTTGTAGCTGAGGGCATTGAAATTGTCATGGAATAAGAATTTTCTCTCACCCATTCAGTGATCTCTGGCAGAATCTTTATTGCAATTATGGTTGGCTGCAATCATGAGTCTCTCCCCACACTGGGAAGAATGCTGCTGGAGCAATGAGCTCCTCCCTTTAAGCAAATACACCATAGGCTGCTGCGCCAGGAAGAACAGGCTTACTAAGGTGGCAAAAGGAAGAGTCCAGCCCCTATCCCAGAGTCTCTACAACAGCATGCTTCTGGGACACCTTCTTCAGATAACAGCACACAGCTAAGAAGGAAACCGAGATGCTGAGGCCTTAAGCCAAGCTCCAGTGTTTGGAAACAAGGCAACTGATCACACCCTTTGAGTCAAGAACTTCATGAAAATGAGCAAAATTGAAATACATGTAAATCTACAGGAAAAACTAAATAAAAAAAAAGGACCTTTTGCTTTTCTAGGAAATGTCCCCTGGCCCCTGGAGCATCTTTTCCACTGACATCACATGTACGGGGAGGAGGAGATAAGCAAACAGGGGGACTCCACAGAAATGAACTGAACTCATGATGTCTGTACCGGCGAGCTACTGGCTCCAGCTCTGACCTCTGGGACAGACCAGGACCTTCCCTCTTCTTTTCAGAATCCCAGAGTTCTGCGCACTCCTTTCTTGCCGCACTTTCATCTCTCCTGGTGTGCTTCCCCAGGCTGTGAAGGGCAGACCTCACAGCCTGCTCCTCCTCCTCCTCTCCAGCTGGACGGCACCCTCCCCTGGCGGCCTTCCTTATCCGTGCCTGTGAATGTGTTGGCTTCCTGCTCAGGCTTCACAGCCCTGCGTTCCCATCCTCCCTCCTTTTCTAACTCTTACTCTGCTTGCCAATCAGGTTCCCTGCATCACCATCTCCCAAGAGTACCATACGCTTTACTACTTACGTTAGTACTAGAATCATGTATGTTATTTTCTTTGATATTGTTCTTCTTCTTATCCAAGGCTTGGAGCTCTCCCCTTTTCTCTAGGTGAAGTCTTGGACCCCATCACACAGAAGTTGATTCTCACACTTTTACAAACAGTTCTGTTATATATTCCCCCTCAATTAATCAGCTGATAATTAAACTGGTAGCCCCAACCCTTTTAGGGCAACCTTTTTGATGATTCCTATGTTTTATAAAGTGGAAAATCTATATATGTGTCTAGTTATGTCTGCCCCTAGCTATTATTTATCATGGGCTGTGTGATAGTAAATCTTTATTGTCAATTTTGCTACATTTACAAGTATCTGGGTGCTTAGTAAGTATACCTTTGAATGTCTGTGAGGACATTTCTAGAGAGGATTAGCCAAAGGGTAAGACCAAACCTAAGGATGGGTAGCATCCATCCACGGGCGGGGCCCAGGAGGAAACAGAGACCTTGCCAGCCAAGGCCTGCTCTCCCTGTGCTTTCCCAGCTGAGCCAGCCGCTCTGCTCCACCTTCCCTGCCGTGGCAGACTGAAACTTCCGACACCACAGCAGACAAATCCTTCCTTTTTTGAGTTATTATTTTGTCACCATGATGCAAAACCTAAAGCTGTCTCTGTACTCACATTCACCTTGATTTGATAGAATTTAAATATTCCCCACAATTGTAATTCATTTCTTGATGCGCTCAGCTCTTCTGGTAGTTTAGCTACCCTATGGTTTCCAAGTGAGGCAAAAGGAGGAGCTGAAGATCTGAAGATTGCCAGGTTCCCAAAATAGCTTTCTCTTCCTTTTTTAGAAACAAAATAAGCAAGACAGGAGTTTCTTATAGTTAGCTGGTGCTTCCCTTTATGGAATATCTATTCCTCAGATAAACAGTTCACAGTGCCTAGTAGGCTCCCGGAATTATGTCAGTACTAAAGACATGATTGATTTAAAAAAAAAAATCTGTGCGACTGGGAGTGTGGGTCCATACAGAATGCCTACCTGACGTGTGGGAAACCCTGGGTTCCATCCTCAGCATCATGCAAGAAAAGCAGACAAAACCACAACTATCTGTGTCAGTTTCTATTTAACCAAAAGGAACCTTGACTTCATGGGAGAAATTCGGGAAACCGACAGATATTCCTCAGTCTAGTCGTAACTAGGTCAAGCTAACAGGCAGGGGGTTGGGCTGGGTAGGTGGCTTCCTGTTCACTTTTTATTTATGTTTTTTTTTTCTGTTCCAGCATCTGCCGGGATCATAGCATAATTGAAGATGAGTAGAGTGGTTTAAGTATCATAGACAGACTCAAGTTCTCTCTACTTTTCTTGTTTTCGTATGTGCATGTTGAGAAATAATGATGTAGATGGCTTTAAGGACAGAAATTGGAAAAGCCAGTCAGCTAAGCCTCTGCATTTTCATGTGGGAAGGAAAGTTTCTCTGATTTTTTTTAATGAATTCTTGAACAATTCTGTGGCTTTGCTCCAAAAATGTCCCGCTGGAGTAGAGGATTACCTTACATGGGTCATTACACTTCCAAAGCTCAAAGAGGGCATTAAATCAAAATTCCCTGCACCTAGTAGGCAGAACATCACGACACTCAAAAGCTGTGAGAGCGCTAAATGAATTCTGAGCGCCAACATTACCAGCACTACATATTTACTGAGTTCAGTGGGGTGCTAGGCACAGTGCAGACAGATTATGCAAGCAGCCCCCACAAAAGATCAGCAACAACCATCTCCTATGAACTCGGCCTTCCATTGACTTTGGAAATAGACACTGTAATTTGACTTGTTAGAAGCAGACTCCTTTCAGAAGGACCCTCAAGGTTCTCTGTGCCTTTGTTTGATTTGAAAGTGGCTGATTCTTTGCAGTTTACCATCGATGAATGTAGCCAAGCCTCCCAACTTCTAAATTACCATAAAAATGCTGAGGGCATTGAACTGAAGAACTCATCCCTTTGCAACTGAAAATTACCGATGAAACCTTGTGGGAAATATTAAACATATCAGTTGTAAAACAGATAATGCACTATTATATATTTTTTAATTTAGATAGGAAAACATGCATTTTCAAAATTAATAATGCTGGTCCTTTAAACCAGTCTGCAATTTTCACACACACACACTTATACACTCATGCTCGAAAGGCATTGAAAGAATTTCATCATTAAATTCAACTACTTAATTTAAGTATCAAGCAATTTCCAATTTTTTAAATTTATGTGCATTGATGTTTTGCCTGCATGAGGGTGTTGAGTCCCCTGAAACTGTAGTTCTAGACAGTTGTGAGCTGCTGTGTGGGTGCTGGGAATTGAACCTGGGACCTCTGGAAGAGCAGCCAGTGCTCTTAACCACTGAGCCATACCTTCAGCCCCACAGTTTCCATTTTTTAAACTAACCCAGGCACAGAGAGGTGAACTAAGATGGGCATGAGGCACGTGCAGAGGCAAGGCGCATTTGTGGAACCATAAAGAGTGACTTTACATATATGGAAAAACTCAATTTAAAAAGCCTGGCTTTCTTTATGTAAATGCTAACCCATTAGGGTTAAGAAAAAAAATTAAGCACTTTAGAGAAAATGGGTTATAAACTGTCATTGTTGAATTTAGTGTTCTGACAGCTTTGAAAGTGACTACAATGTAATTTCCCAAGTTGGTAGCCACAATAATAGAACATCTGGATGTGATTGAAATGTGTGTGGCAATTAAAAAGAGAACAAGGTGGCGGTGGAACAATGCTCCTCCATACACTGATAATTCTCGTGGTTTTGAACTTATAACCCAGATCTCAGGTGTGGTTCTCAAGGGCAGCCCTTCTTTTAGTGGCTCACTGTCATCTGTGATGTGCGTTCATCTCAAGTCTTATCACTTTCCCGTCTTGCTTCCTTAACGTGCTGTGTCAGGTCTTTTGTCCAAACACCTGTGTGAGCACTTAGCATGTAATCTCAGATGTAAATTGGCCAGAGTGCTGGTCTCTGCATCATGTAAGTTCTGTCCCACAGGGGTCAAATAAATTCATGGTGGATCATGTAGAAACGTGAGCTAAGGGGTCCAAGTTCGTTTTTCTTTCCAGTTGGCCTCTACCTAGATGTGGCCCTTTCTAGTGTTTCTGAAGTGGGTTTACCTACAGTTTCCTGTTCCCAGCTCTGGAAATGTCCGCCGCAGTCCCAGGTCTCCGGAGCTCCTCTTAGATAAGAGCTAGCTGTAAAGTTGAGCTGCCACCCAGTTCTCCCTCCTCGGTTTAAACACACGGAGCAATGGAGGATAAAAGTGCTTTTCAATTCAGTTTAGCCAATACTTAAGGGTCTAGCAGGTTTAAACTCAGTGCCAGGAAACAAAATCAGTCTTTAAGGATCCTATAATCTTTGGTCTTGGTACACTCATATCATAAATAATATATTTACGTATATTTTACCTCCAAAACAGGGCATTTCATTGATGTATATTATTTTCCCTGCCATCCCTTCCTCAAAAGCACACATCAATATTGTGGGAAAGTGGGTTTAACCCAGGGCAGCAGTGATGGATTAGCATGCACACTAGGGGTTTTCGGAGTCACTCCACAACCCAGTCTCAGTTGGAGACATAGGGTTATGTCAACAGTTGCTTCTCTGCCATGGTTATCATCTGACAAGAATTTGCTTTGCCTTTTTTTTTTTAAGAAAAAGGTTTATTGACTTTTATTTTGTGTTTGGCTACATTATGAATATGCACTATATGTATGCCTGGTGTCCTTGGAGGCCAGAAAAGGGTATCATAACCCCTGGAACTGGACTGACACACAGTTGCAAACTGCAGTGTAGGTGCTGGGAACTGAACTTGGGTGTTCTGCAAGAGTAGCTAGTGCTCTTAACAGCTGAGCCAGACTTAGACGCCAGGATCATTCTTTCCAGCCTAGGATGGCATCTGTGCCCTCTCAAAGACACACAGACCTTAGCTACAGTAGTGATTCATCTCCACTGACGTCAGAAAGAGTCAGAGGCAGCAATGCTAGATGTGGCTCCATGGTCAGATTTGGTTACCCTTAATTGAGGATTTTAATAAACTATCATCTAGACTAGCTGGGTCAAAAGTATTGGTTAATGGGAAGATTTTAAGGTTGTGTAGGATTCACTGATTGATACCTTTGGCGAAAGATGGTTACAATGTGGCTTCAGTGAGAATTGTGCTGTGGTGTAGAATGTTAATCTACCCTAAAAGTGAGAGGAATAGCTAGTGTCTGAAAGTTGCTGCGATACCCAACGGTGCACACCTGGGCCAGCGAGGGTCCTCTGCTCCTGCTTCAGTGCTGTCTGACCCAGCCGTCTGTTAAATGCTGTTGGTTGCTTTCCACAGGTGTTTGAATTGCTTTATGAACAGGTCAGTCAACAGCCTCTGAGTGGGCTGCATACCAACAGCACAGACATTTAAGCAGAGGGCCTAGGAGGAAGGCCAGGCAAAATCCATGCAGTCCTCTGATGGGTGGTTCCCTACTTAAGGTCATCACAGAGTTCCACAGAGTACTGTTTAATGAGACCCCATAGGGACACATAAATTTATCAATATGTAAATGAACACAATAAATGAAATTTGATTTTAAAAGAATATTTACAGTATTATACTATATTCGACAGCTTCGAAAGATTTATATGGATGCAGACGCCTGCATATGCACATACATGCAGGTGCCCACAGAGGCCAGCAGAAGACAGCCGAGCTCTTGGAGCTGGAGTTACAGACAGGGAGCTGCCTGATGCGAGTGCTGGAAACCAAACTCTGGGCCTCTGCAAGTAAATCCTACACAACCTTAAAATCTTCCCATTAACCAATACTTTTGACCCAGCTAGTCTAGTGCAAATGCTTTAAGCACCAAACCTCTCTCCAGCCATTTTGACAGCTTTTATGTGAGGTTATGTGGAAGAGATGTGTGTATGTATGTAAATGCAAAAATGTTCTGAAAGATCATACAAAAAATAGAAAAAGTGATTACTTTTGGTTGGGGAAATTATGGATGCTAATAGTTTCCTCACCAAAGTTTTTCCTAGTTGTTTATGTTCTTTTGCATGTGGTACTCTGATTTTTTCTTCCCTACAATGAATATGTTTTGTATTATATGCTTTTGTACATCATAGGTACGTGTTTGAAACCATTTCATAATTCAAAATAACTGTACTTACAATTCTACCCTAGTCAGTCTAAATTTCTAGGGGTTTTAGAGTAGTTTAGGTTTTTTTCTCCCTTGCATAAATGTTAATGTGTGTATATGTATGAATGTACATATGTATTTATGTATGTACACATGTATGTTTTTATGAATAGTGTTAGTGGATATGTAGTATTGTGCCGTGTGTATAGATGTATATGTGTATGTGCATGAGTATGTATGTGTGTTTGTGTGCATAAATGTATGTGTAACTAAGTGTACGCATACATGTACACATATATGTGGACATACATATACACATTCACATGCACACACAGATACAAATACATATATGTACATATATACACATATTTATGCACACATACATATATATACAGACATATATACAACATGCACATACTCACTCAGACACACAGAAATATATACACATGCATGAATAAACTATATACATATATACATAAGCAGAAAACATTCCATATATGTGGACATGTAGGTACACATGTGTAGGCATGTATGATGTATATGTATGTGTGTATATATGTGTGAATTTGTATTTATTGTGGACATGTACTTTTGTGTATATATGTGTGAATGTACATTTGTATTTATTGTGTACATGTACTTTTGTGTATGTATGTATGCAGGTATATTCCTGTGTGTGCATGTGAGTATATATATGTATGTGTGTGCATATGTGTTTCTTTGCATATATGTATATAGGTCTATATATATTTATGTGTGTATATATACGTACATGTGAATTTGAATGTTTTCTGCTTATGTATATATGTATATAGTTTATTCATGCATGTGTATATATTTCTGTGTGTCTGAGTGAGTATGTGCATGTTGTATATATGTCTGTATATATATGTATGTGTGCATAAATATGTGTATATATGTACATATATGTATTTGTATCTGTGTGTGCATGTGAATGTGTATATGTATGTATGTGTATGTGCATTTATCACATATAGTGCATTTATCACATATATGCATATTGTCTATCTATCTGTGTGTTTGTGTGTGGATGTATATGTTGTAGAATATTATTTTAACTAGGCAAAGCTGTGTTGCATTTGTTTATGCTATGGAATATTACTTTAACTGTGTAAAGGTGTGTTACATTTGTTAATGATGTATTTGTTTAACAATGAAAGGATATGTGCTTAATTATGTAAAGATGTGTGACATTTGTTTTACCTAGGCACCTGATTGGTCTAATAAAGCCTAAGACACCTGATTGGTCTAATAAAGAGCTGAATGGCCAATAACTAGGCAAAGAAAGGATAGGCCGGGCTGATGGACAGAGAGTATATAAATAGGAGGAGAAAAGAATGAGAGAAGAACAAGAGAAGAAGGAGGAGAGAAGAAGCCTGGGACAAAATGCCAGGCAGCTGTCAGGCAGCAGACATGAGAAGCAGTGAAAGTAAGATATACAGAAAGTAAGAAAAGCAAAATGTCTTGAGGAAAAGGCAGATAAAGAGAAATAAGTAAATTTAAGTTAAAGGAGCTCTCCAGAAACGAGCCTAAGATAGACCAGGCATTTATAACTAAGCAGAAATCTCCATGTCGTGATTTGGAGCTGGTTGGTGGCCTACAAGAAAAGGTCTACTACACGTCTATGCTTTAGATCATCAGAAATGGATTGGCCCCCCTCATATGCTAATGCCCCTGTGGTCTGACAGGGACTTTGAAGTGCCTTGCTCTTGGAAGCATTTCTGAGGCTGGGCAGATGGCATTGCACATGTGTTGAAGCACAGATCCTGGATTTGTCATGGCCTTGGGTGGGGGTTGTGATTTTTCAGGCAGAGTCATGCCCTGGCTATGGCTAATAGATACAGAACAGCATCCTCTGTTTCCTAAATGCTGAATAAATAAAAACCCTTATCATGTTCGCTTGTCAAAAACAAACAAGAGGATCTCCAATTCCTGCAGACTCTGAGAGCCTGTTGGCTGCTGGTTTGGATCTCCGCCAATGTGGCTAGAGTAGCGCTTTGAATTTAACATGGCTTCCTGCACTCTCTGTCACCTCCTCAAGCCCTTCAGATGTTCATCTTGGAGTTTGGAAAGGTGAGATTTTCCTGAGGGATTCTTCCTGACACAGAAGCATGTAGAATGAGCCATGCCTCTCTCCAGAGGAGAAGACACTCTAGTTTGGTCCGACTCCTCTGGATTCTGGCTGCCTGGTCCAGAGGGCTTTAGAAGGTACAGTGTTAAAGAGTGGTTTATACATTGTAAACAAATGTCAATTTCTTTTCTGTTTTATTTGAAGTGGTCACCTGGAAGTATATACAATATCAATAGTGCCATAGGAAAGTACATATTAGCTCAAGGCTTAGCTCCATGCATAATCCTGACGCGTTGTCATCTTTAGAAGCGCACAGTGGCCAGGAATTACAACAGCTATCATAAAAAAATTCTAAGATGTCTTTCTGAATTATATCTTTATCATCTCCTAAGGGGTGACTTAGGAATTGTTCCTGGGCTTTGAACACAGGCTGTGGTTCAAACAGTAGCCTCTATGCGGAGTGGGATGGCGTGACACAAAAGGCTCTTCCTTCCTTCATACAACAGGGAAAGTGGCTAATACAGGACAGCCAGGAAGTGTCCTTCCAGTTCTCTTAGGATTGAGTTCTGGAAATACCAGTGTGAAATGGGATTGTGCTTGTCTTTCTCCAGAAGTTATCGTGGCTTCCAGAAGCAGATGCTTACTCAGATAGGGAATTCCTGGAAGCACATTCACAGGAATGTGGACTGACATCCGAGCCAAGAGGAAGTAGGACAATAACTTCCTAACATGCAGCACATTCTCTTATTGTGCGGAGAGAGTAACCTGAAGCCTGATTAAATTAAATTATATACCTAGATAAAATTACCAAAGGACAAATTTAATTAATAGGAAAGTGCAGAGATTTCCAGGTGTGAGGAAAATCAGAGTTATATGAGTTGCATCCTACAGAAGATGATGGATGAGTCTGTGAGAGACAGACACTTCCATGCCTGTAGGTGTCAGGTACATCTCTGCTATGATATGTTATTTAAACCAATTTTACCACATAAAGTCTCACCACATTCTCTCAGGCACTTCAAGTTATTCGCACATTCAGGATTATTTCTCATCTACTGCCTCTATACAGGACAGGACCCTGTCCGGTCATCGTTTTCGATTTACAAATAAAATACTTTCTCTGCTCTCTTTGGGAGATTTTAATCAGAACATCCAGCCCTGAACAGAGCATCATTTCAAAATCAAAAGAGAAGAATAATCATGTTTCCTTTGCAAGCAAGATAGAGACACAGACAAGTCAGGACTTTGTGTGTGTTTATGTGAGAATAATCACACCCATGTGAGGGAGTCAACTGCTGGAGCAGTTACAGAAAGCAAAGGTAACTGGCAGGGTGGTTTTTGAAGACAAGAGAGGAAGGAGGAGAAGGGAGAGGGAGGGGCGAGCAGGGTTTGGAGATGTTGTGAGTTCCTGGCTCTCTGTGCCTTGTGTATATAAAGCAAGGTCTTGTTACTTGCATTTTACAGATAAAGAAAAGCATAGTTGGAGACAATTTAACTTGGCAATCCTCATTCAAATGGAAGGAGGCAGAATCTCTAGACTTCTATCTCGAGCTCACAACCTTTAGCATGTGCTGATAGTGACCCTAGCACTATGTCTTTTTGGGTGACACCGGTCATGCCATACACACTACATCCAGAGTTTCTCAGGTGTAGAAAACAGAGGCAAGGAAGCCAGTCTGTACTGACCACACATCCATTGCTCACACACACCCTAGTATCCACACATGGGGCACCTTCCAGCTCTCTTTCATCCTTTACGGGAAGGACTGGGGGGTCTAGAGAGGTCCAAGGCTGCATCTGAGCTCTGAGAGTCTACCAGATTCAGGCACTCTTGAAATGAACGCCAGTCTTCCCCACATGGCCTTGATTCAATACCTCAAGAAATGGAATTTTGTGCCTTTGGGGAGCTTCAGCATCTGATAGGTGAGAAACCAGTCTACATTAGTGATTGTACTGCAAGGGAGAGCTGGTGCCTTTATTCCGTATTTTGTAGCTGACTTCTCTAAAAATGGAGTAACCTAGACCAAAGATAAAACTACCAAGGCATGATCCTTATTCACTCACTAATTAATGTGTCCATTTCTAAGATTCTGCGGGTGTAGGAACTGGCCTCCCACACCACAACCACAACAGCTTGTCAAGAATGTAGAAACCTAGAATACATGAGTTACTAATTTATTTTTGCACCTGTGGAAGTGAGAGAAGAGCAACATAATGTCTTAACGTAAGTGACTTCCCAAGGTGGGCGAGAATTAACACAGAAACCACAGAGGAAAGAGACACTGTACATGCGAGTCTATCTGCATTCCTAGTTACTCTTCCTGCATTGGCAAGTTCTCTGGATTCTGGAATATTCAGCTTCCTCTGGTATCCACATGGTGTTTGTTTGAGAGACAGTCTCACTACGTAGAATTTACTCAGAACTGTGGTCCATCTGCCTCAGCCTCCTGAGTAACAGGTGAGTCACAACAGTCATGACAGCCACAGGTTAATGTAACTTCCTTACAGAGTTGCAAGACCATGCACCCCACATACAATAAGAGTAAGTATCTTCAATCAGTGTATAACTGAAGGGCCTTCTATCATGGGGATAGCAACTAACTCCCAACCACCCATGTCTTCTGGGTGCCGTATTGGCTTCTAAACAGGCTCTTTCAGGAAAAGTCAACTTCATCTTATTGGAAAGGAAAAATATGAAAGAGACCAGAGGTTACTATGAGCCTTAGAGGATCATAGTGTTACCTGAGCGATTAAACTCCCTAAGAGGTTAATGCCCAGGACTCTCCAAATGGATCAGAAGCTACAGACATCTATGTACAGTGGAGAACTCTAGTCTGCACTACAAAGCGTTATTTTTCAGGACTATTCATTATAATTACTAGTTACATTAGTTAATAATAGTTAATATAACTTAATATTATTTATAATATTCCTCTCATGATCAATTAAAAAGCAAATGGGTATATTGAAACTCCTGTGATGTTACATAAAATAAAAACATCATGACTATAAAATAAACAATTTAAAGGTTGAGAACAAGAGAATAGAAGAGGAAGAAGGAGAAGGGAAAGAGGGGGAAGAGGTGGAAAGAGAGATGGGGAGAGAGAAACAAGAAAGAGAGGAGAGAAAGCTTCAGCTGGCTTCTGAGTCTCAGTAGACTTTTGAGGACAGTGCGCTCCAAGGCAATGAGGTGTGCTCTGGGGCAGCCTGGTCTGATTCTGATGACCCAGAGCCCTTAAATTCTCAACTCTGAAAGCCTCAGAAAGTCAACCTCCTGCTCTCCCTGCATCCCCAATGGGGCCCTCTCCTCCAGGCCACACTGTCCTACCTGGGTCTCACTAAAACCTCCCACTGTCTTCCACTGTCCCTGCTGCCTGCCCCCACCTTGACTCTGTAATCAACTTGTCAATGGGCAAATGGCTGTCTGTCACACTCCAGGACAGTATGGGATCCTTGCTGCATCTATCTGCTGCTTTGCACTTTGACTTCCCATCATGTCTCCCTCTGCCCCTGCTCCACATTGATACCCTCCTCTACTTTCTGTTTCTTGGACAGAATCTCAGACCCAAGCCATCAAATATCACCTCTTTAAATAGGGCTTCCTAATCAACCCATCCCCCACCCCCATACATTCTTGCATCCCGGTGGTACCTTTCTTAGTGGCTTCTCCCTTTGACTATGGCATGGCTAATCACTCCTGCCCTCAGTCTGTTGGGGGCCTGGGTGTTGCCTAGCCACAGCCAGAGACCCGGCTGCATTCAGTTGCCCAGGACCGCTGTTTTCCTCATCGGACCTCAAGCTAAGCAAGTTCAAAGCACCAGCCTGTTACTCCACACTTAACTAAGTCTCTGAGTCAGAAAGCATCAAGGATGTGTATGGTAAGTGAAGCCTACTGACCCCAAACAAACTTGCATCACTTCTCTGCAGTATATCGCCCTCCCTGCTCTGGGCCACACCCTCCCGAGGATGCCATGGGCTCCACCTAAGGAAATGCTGTCTTCTTTTCCTCCTTCTGGGTTGTAACAGGGCTAGCTACCTCTTAACAAAGCCCTTCCAGGGCTCTTGATATCCTTCTGGAGAGTAGAGAAACACACAAAACAACACAGGCATCACCAACCTGGACCAGTTGGAGTCTCAGTCCATTAACAGGATTTTGGGGAAAGAATTATTATAATTATTTTTGTCAGCCTGTAGTCTTTATCTTTATGGGATAAAGAAGGTATTTGAACAGATTATCACAGGGTTTTTCTGTAATAAAAACACTCTATTATGTGTGGGACTTGGAGTTCTGAAAAATACTTTGCTATAGAACACAAGATTTGATGCTAACAGTGTCCCTATAAGGTATAAGTACTATGCATGCTCTGTAAAGCTTCAGGAGAAGGAAATAGAAGTTGAGGGTGATTAATTACATAGCATGATGAAAAGCTTTAGGCTACACAAGGCAGAACACTTCAATGCCCAGTGTTCCTTACAAAGCTCCTTCATGGTGAAAAAATAAATAAAGGAGGATTCCAAAGAGATTCCTGTATAAGATTTGAGAGCTGTGTATGTGCAGTATAGGTAAGTGTGTATTTGTATAGGGGTATGCAGGTGTATGTGTAAGGTGTGCAAATGTCTCTAGGCATATAGATGTGTGTGCAGGAATATAGGCTTGTAGTTGTATGTAGGTGTGTATATATATGTCTAGGCATGTGTGTGTGTGTGTGTGTGTGTATGTGCAGGTGGTACATGTGAGCAAATCTTAGGGATAAAAGAAACATTTCAAAAGCATGCATATTATCAGCCCTGGACAATGCCCTCATATTTGAGCATCATCCTCCATTCCGTATCACACCGTCACACTTAAATCATGGTGCTATAAAGCTCCGTCAAGCTACCCAATAAAGACCCTGGAAGTGCAGAAGATCCGCAGACCTCTCTCGTATCTGTCTTCTCATCTGTTGCCTTATACTGTCTTTTAATCTCTCTCTTCCTCAGAAGTAATGCTCTTAGAGTTTCCTGTGTGACTGCTCCTGTCTTGATGAATTATGGCTGTGGGTTTTGCAGTTTCGGGAGCAGTCATCTCGGGCTGTGAATCAAGGTGCACCTCTCAGCCTCAGCCCTCTCCCCAGGGTGAGAAATGAGGTGAACAGCGTCCTCTCGAATGACATGCTTCGCTCTGACTGCAGTGCGGCTGCTTCCCCGCACACCTCATACACATCTGGAGCTGAGGCCCTTGGGGCTCTTCCCCACAGTGTTCTCTGATTATTGATAGCCGTCTGAAGTCCAGGCAGACACGTGCAGGCACCTGCCTGTCCTTAAAGGGCTAAGTGCTCTCTGCGAGCCTCTCTCCGCTCACAGGCTCACAGCTTGGGTAAGGTTGCATTGGAAGCCTCTGCCTTCAGAATCAATCAGGCCAGGAGGAGCACCTGCCTTGGAAACCCACTGCTTAGACGCCTTGAGGTTCTCACTTGTGATGAAGGTTAGGGGAGTTTACTGAAAGTCAGCTTTAATGAGTGCTGCTTCTCTCTATGCGCTTACCTCCAGAAAATGTTCTGCCTGCTGCTCTCGATCCAATTTCCTTGAAGTCGTGGTAATCAGACCTGTGTAGAAATGAGAATATTTGACTTTTAAATATCTGGGGCAGGTAGCTCATTGAATAAGGCAAAAAGACCAGTGAAAGGGAAAGTGAAAATGATGGCGAATGGTACCCTCCAGTTCCCAGGGAGGTTCAGATTGTTCTTAAAGCAAAATCAAACGTACTAAGAAATGGTGGGACATGACCTCAGGTCTATGTAACACAGAAGAAACACCGCTGCCTGGGAGGAATGCAAAAACTCTTAGGAAACATTGTTTTTCTAATATGAGGCAACCCAAAGATGCGTTTACCTAGGGCTGGAGTCCTCTGGGAGCCATGCTAAAGGCTATTATGTTGTTAAGAGGTAGTTGACACTGATTAGATTCTGGCTATCAGATTTCACTTTTTTTCTTATTTAATTTTATACTCTTGGAATTATACTTTCCAAGAAAGCAATTTCTGCAATAGCTACACTTGTACACCTAATTGTCTCAAGTTCAGTAGCTCTCACAACAAACACTCCAACTGTAATTTTTCTGTTTTATGTATTCAGATCTTTACACTAAGATATCCCGAGTGGAAGGACCTATATCTTCTTTCAGTGTCTATAAAGACAGAAGAAATGAGAAGGCAGACCTTGGAGGCCTCTTGGCTCATTGCACAAATTTGTCTTTTGCACAGTTTATTATTTTTATTGTGAAATGGAAGTTAGGAACCTAAATTTATTTCCCACTTCTCCATTGTAATATCTCTGAAGAAAACAGAAGTTGGATGTTTTTTTTTTTCATGGTGTGTGCTGATTAACGAGGAAGGAGCAAAGAATAGTCATGTACGGGAAAGGTTTTTGGGGCCTACAGGGAAGTTTTTGACCTCAAGCTGCTGAGCTGTAGATGGATGGGGGAGGACATGGATTCTAGAGAAACAAGAGGCCATAAGAAATTAAATTATGTCTTAGTGATATCCAAAATAACATCTCAGTTAGAGTAACACAGCTCTCTACAAGCTGGCCCATTCCCTCCACCCTGCATGCCAGAGTGGATCACAACCAATGCTTCATTCACTCTCACTAAGACCTCATTCATGTGGTTCACTCTAGATTCCTAGATTCTCTCTCTCTCTCTCTCTCTCTCTCTCTCTCTCTCTCTCTCTCTCTGCTGCAGGTTGGCTATAATGATATAATTTTAATGGACAAAGCAATGTTATGATTCATAAGCGACATGTGGGAAAATTTACCAAATGAACTTACCTATAAATCACATAAAGGTGAGAACATTTGAATCACACATTCTTAGCAAATTTGAAACATATAACAAACACACCATTATCAACTTGTTGTACCCATAGGCTTTTCAGATTCTGCTCGTGTTGGCCAATCTGATATGCCACATGTCGCCGGTACCCTCCTCTGTCATCATTACAATTGTTTGCTCTCAGGTCTGTGATTTACCAGTGGGCATATGGACATGGCCTGATGTGAGTGCCCTGCCATGTGCTTCCAATGCTCTTGCCCATGTGGTGTAGGACTCCTGCAAAACCGCCCCCACAGTGTTTGGAGGTCAATAACTCCCTCTCCTCTTCAGTACCCGGATGTTTAACAACACAGAGTTATTACTCTCTGGTTTCCTGTATCAGAATCTGAGAAAGAGGACTCGGTGTTTGAGAGCAAGGAACCATCCACCTCGACTCTTCTTCCTACATCTCACTCTTTCCACTGACATTCATCTTTTGTCTGCTCAGCCACATCTAGAAGCTTCTATAATAAGGAAAGGCAGGAAAAGAAAAAAGCCCGGCTCCTGGGTTCATATTGACTGCGGGTCTGTGTGGTCTGACACCCACTCTTCAGTTCTGGACCATGCTGTCTGACAAGGTCATATGTCATGACAGCTCATTTCAAGCGAATAGCAGCTGTTTTCACACAGAGTGAGGCATGGAAGCCTTCTCCCAGCTTCCAGCCCCCTCAGAGGGAGTCCTATGTTAGAGGACACAATGGGAATGGGACATGCTTGTTACATGTGGGGGTTGGAGGAAGAATTCTGCTTCCTACTGCACTTCTGTGACTCTTTTACACACACACACACACACACACACACACACACACACGCACGCACACAAAGAGACAAATATATAGAGAGAGTTCTCTCATGTTACCAGTATTCCTGCAACTTGGGCTCAACCAGCATGGATGCCCAGGGCGACAGTCTGCTTTCTCTCCTGGGGATTGATAGGGGACATCTCCAGAAAATTTGCATAGTTTTTACAATGCTCACATGGGTCTCAGAGAACAGCCCAGAGTCTCCCATCTGTGCCCTTCATAAGTGAGTTTATCAGCTCACAGAGAAGGGAACTTGAGACACTTTCCTCAAGCAGGGGACTGGAGTTGGGAAGCCAAGCTGTTACTGCTTCTAGAAGGAAGCCAGTCAGAAGTCCTTGCACAGCCCAGTACTCTGGGCTTCCAGCCTCTGTGTGTTCTCAGATGTAAGTAAAACATGGGACTGAAGAAGTAGAAATCATTAGAAAAGCAGACGAGGTTGGGTGGGGATAGTGAAAGTTACTGATGAAGACTTGGTTTCTTTGGAGAATAGGGAGAGTCCTTTATGTTGTTATCACGGTGATGTTTGTGCCGTTTGTACTATGCTATGAAACCAGAACAACTGCATACTTCATAAGGGCAGGTGTTATTTTGTGTGAGTTATGTATCAACAAAGTGGTCAAAAATCTGTGGGAAATCATAAACTTTGCCTTTCAGGCTTTAACAAGACTTCACATTTGTGAAGCAAGGATATATAATGAATGGATGAATGAGCTTAGCAATCAGGTTTAATTTGGCATTTCAATGAATGAATAGAGTTCTCAGCTTTGTCTATAGGAATCTGGAACCAAGAAATAGTGAGCTTCTGGGACAGGCGGTGCTAGAGCGTTAATTCATGGTTATTTGCTCTGAAAATCATCTTGTTATGAGTTCAATTCTAAGAAAATCCAGAAAGGGTGAAGTTTACTTTCTAGAGAGGTACATGCTTGGGATGAAAAGCAACATACCGAATGCTTGGCTGTTGTCTATGGTCAGGAAAAACTTCAGGGAGTCACCACTCCCAGTCTGGAGGGATTTGTCAGAAAGACCAACTCTGTTTCCACGGTTGTGTTGCACACAAATGCATTGGGCCTTAAAATGAAGCAAAGTGTCAAACAGAGCAAGGCTTCCTTTTAACTGCTCTGACTCGGCCATGTGGAAAGGAATCCATTCAGCAACCTATATAAGAGAGAGGCGTGGACACTGTGCGTGGAGCTGTAGACACGTGGGACACCTATATATAATTGGAGACTTAAATGTTGAAATGGAGTTTCCAAAACAAACCAGAGGCCCAATTGAGTGTGGTAGGGCTGTAAAAACAACCACATAATTTCATATGGCTCCTTATGCAAACTTCTAATTAAGAGGAGGGAAAGATGCCAGTCATAGATGAATGACATTTAGTAAGGTGATAAATGACTGGAACAGGGCAATTGCTTTAAAAATAGCTGGCTTTCAGTTTTGTCATTGAGGGGGCAGGAGACTCTAACATGCTCTTCCTGAAAAGGAGACTAAAACAATGTCATTGCCTTTTTTTTTTAAAAGGACTGAAGATACTCTGAGAAGCTGTGTCCAGAACAACGACACACATAAGAATGTCTTTTTTCATCTCTCTCCCTGTGGCCGTCCGGGTCACAGCTGTCTAAGTACAAACAGGACATTCACATTTGCTTTAAGTGCAGGTCTTGGCTGGTTCAGCGTAATTCTTCCAGAGGGCAAAATGCTGGGCTTGCTACTAAACCATCTAACTGGAATTAGTGCTGCCATGTTTCATGCCTTGGACATAATTTCCTATGCCCAAGCCCAGCACTCTGAACTCTCCACTCTCACAGATGGCCCACGTATTACTTTTCCCGTGCAGTCTTCCTAGACTTTCCTTCTACACAGAGCTGCAGGGAACTTATCTCTGGATCGTCCTTGAGAGCACAGTCCACGAATCCAGAGCCTTAAGGTGGTCCCCCAGTACAAGCGTGCAGGTCAAGCGCTTGTCTCATTTACTGCATGCATAAATGCTGCTCTGAGGGCACCCAGAGTGTTTCTCTGCTTGTTGAAGTTTTCTTTAATAGGACACAAGCAAAGGGACAAGGAATGGCTATTAATTATCTGGCACTCTTGATGCTTAATAAAGAGACTGTGCAATGTCGTAAGAGGAAATTGTCCTGAGGAGGGGAGAGGGCGAAGTGGATCAGTCTTCCAGAATACTCAGTGGTGTTATTTTATTCAGTGTGGTCTCAATGCACAGGGACGGGAGCACCTGAATGGCCCCTAAATTCCTTTAAACTTAAAACTACTGCTTAATTCTTTCTCTCCCTCTCTCTTCCTTCCTCCTAACTCCTCTCTTCCCCTCCCTTCCTCCCTCCTTAATATTAAAACCAGGGTTCATCCCTTGCCTAAAGAATTATATTTGATCTTGTGCCCATGGATTCTTAGACCTTTCCACATTTTTCCACATCCTGATTTCTATCTAATTTATAGAGAAATGTGGGGAAACAATAATATAGTAATAGCTAATACATACCATATATCAGGCACTGTTCTAAAAAAGTTCACATACATGGCCTTGCAGGATCCCACAATAAACCAGCTGCTGTGCAACCTAAGTAAGTATGTGCACTTGTATGTACATTTGTGTGCACATATGTGTGGGCCAGATACTGATACTGAAAATTTTCCTTTTATACTCTACCTTGTTCTTTTTGAGACAAGACCTCTCTATAAACACGGAGCTTACTCACTGGCTAGACTGGCTGACCTGGGAACTCCAGACTCCACCTGTCTCTCTCTCTCTCCAGCACTGGGGTCACAGGTACATGCTGCATCCCATCTTTTTATGTGAATGCTTAAGATCCAAGCTCAGGCCCTCTACTGGACCAGAGCAGAAAGTGTTCTCCATACTGAGACATCTCCTCAGGCGCAGTTCTACTTTTTAAACAGACCTAATAGTTGTTTTCACTTCAAGTTTATTTTTCTTCTCTTCTGAAATTCCAGAAAATTACGCTAAACTCTCATGATGGTTAGTCTTCACTGTCAACTTGGCTGGATTTAGAATCAGCTAGGAGACACATGTCTGGATATGACTTGAGGGTGTTTCTAGAGGGGCATCTGGATCTGAAAGAACTATATCATGGGATGGGCTTCTTGACCGGAAAAAGGGAAGAGGAGACCATTTCTTGACCATAGGTGCAATATGACCATCTACCTCACATTGCCATTGCCATGCCTTCCCCACCATGATGGACTGTGTCCCCTTAGACTGTGAGCCCCTCTGAGCCTTTCCTTACATTGCTCTTGGTAGACATTTTATCACAGCAATGAAGAAATAACTCATACTGAAAATTGCTACCACGAAGTGAGTTGTTACTGTGATGATCTGACTATGGGGTTCATAGGAATTTAACCAGTTTGTAGAAGAAATATAGAAGAGTTTGGACTTATGGGCTAGAGATGCACAAGACTGTTGTAAGCAGAATTTAATGGACCATTCTGGTGGGAGTATGAAAAATATAATCAGAAAACAGTCAGGCCGTAAACACTGTGCTCATATAGCAGTAGAAGGGACTGGAGAGCAGTAGAATTGGACTGGAGAGCATTCATGTTACATTCTCACAAAGAATTTGAAAACACACTGCTCATGTTATGCAAGTTTAAGCACAAACAAATGAAAATGCACTAACGTTTCTGCGGAAGAAATTTCAAGACAATGTAACATGCAGGCTGTGTCATGGTCATTGACAACTGATCACAACTATATAAGTCATAGTTAACTCTGAAGTCAGATGGAAAGATTTAAGAAATATACAGTTTGGTTAGGAAAAGAGCAAGAGTGAATTTAAAGAAGCAGGCAAGGCAGTTTGGAGAAAGTTATTATTATTGCTAAAATTGGTGCCATTAAAGAAAAAAAAATCTATGCTATCACTGGGACAATAGGAAAGGTGCCCTGAGGACAAGATCCCAATCAACAAAGGCTCCAACCTGTAAAAATGGTAATTTGTTAGAAAGGAGAGTGAATTTGAATTGGTAATGCAGTTGGCAGAGGGTGGGGGTGAGACCCTGCTTGTAAACAATCAACTAAGGAAGAGTGTTTCAAGATTCCATTACCTAGGTACACAGAGGTCAGTACAGAGCTGTGAGGAGACCAGACTACAATTCCTGCTCTTAACAAAACTTGACTGTCTTGTCCACTTTATACTGAGTTTGCAGATATGTAAAATTCAAGTATTACAATGTCATGAAGACTTACATGAAAGGTTCAGAAGGCTACTGAGGCCAGGCATGGTGGGGCAGGGGCTGTCGCATGAAGTTGTACAGGTGAAGATCAATGGGGATGCTGGATGTGCCTCACTGTGGAGTGTTTTCTAAGGAAAACCTCAGCCATCAAGAATAGCCAGCTTGTGTGCTGGAGACAACAGAAGTGGAGAGGCAGAGCTACCAAGCCTGTTGAAACTTAGATGATACCACTAAGAGTCCCAGAGTTGTCGAAATTCATGCTTACCCTGTCTGGTTTCTGTCTTGCTTCGGCTCTTTCTTGCTATGCCCTCATTCCTCACTCTTAGAATGGGAATGTTTGATTTGTTCTGTTGTGTGTTGTTAGTATTCAACTTGAATTTTGTTTTCAATGGCCCAACAGTTGAGATATTATGTTGAGTCCCAAATGAATCATTGGGATTGTGACTTTTGGACAATATTGAACTGTTAAGCCTTAGAGGACTCTTGGAGATAAATGCATTTTTTCATGAAATGTCTACAAGCTTGGGGAGCTATCTAATGGAGAAAGTGTTTTTTTGTTTATGATTTTGATTTCATGTGATATGTCTAAGTGTCAAGTTGACAAAGTTTAGGCTTTGGATGGTTAATCTTCATTGTTAGCTTGACTAGATTTAGAGTTACCTGGGACTACACCTCTAATTTGTCTCTGAGAGTATTTCCAGAGAGGTTTAAGTGGGGGAGACACAGTCTGAATTAGGTGGACTGTCCCATGGGTCACAGTCCTGAACTAGGTAAATAGAATAAAGGGGAAGATGAAATGAACATCAGCATTTATCCCTGACCCCTCCTCTCTGTTCCCTGACTATGAAAGCAATGTGACAAGTCACCTCATGCTCCTGCACCAGGCTTTCCTTGGCATGATAAATGTTTCCACTCAAACTGTGGATCAGCTCTACAAAAAGGCGGTGCTTGACCAGAAGGACTGTGCTCTGTTCTTGTTCCTCTACTCATTTGTTGGTCCCTCACATTAAACACCAATGCACAGATTCATCCAAAGGGGAAATGAGAAACTGCTCTTTAAAGTGCAAGTGCATGCTCCTAGTGGGAAAGCCTACACATTGACGATTGTCACCCTTCATCCCTTCCAGAAGATTTTGACTTACAGAATCTTTTCTTTCCTTAGCTTTTAGCCCTAAAAAAAATTTTTTTAAATGCTACCCACAGTATTTTATATGGCTATAAGGCTATTTGTTGAACTTGGAAAGAAATAAAATGGACACAGAGCAAACATGAACTTCAGACTTTGACGTAAAATTAACCAAGTTCCCTTCAGTAACTTCAGACTCAGGAGATCTGATGCTTTCTTCTAGCATCCATGGGCATCAAGCATGCATGTACTAAACAGATATATATGTAGTATTCACATGTATAAAACATCTTTAAAATATAAACAAATAGAATAACTAAGTAATATGCAATCTTAGATTTGAATATGTATATACACATATATAATTTCTTATAAAGAAAAGCATAAGCAGAAAGGTTGGGAGCTATGATATTAGTTACGAAGGGGTTAAAAGGGATTATGGAAACTGGCCCTATTTGATGTGCTTCTTAAATAAGGGCTGCTTCGTCAGGCGTGAAGATCTGGAGTTGCTCCATTGAGCTCACAAGCGCTGCTATTAAATTTTCTTAAGAAAATTTGACAAGGGACACCAACAGAGCTTAAGCCTGTAACACATGCATTTCTTTATAAATAGTAATTTACAAGATGCTAATAGAAGCTTTAAAACTCTACTAGCGAGCATGTGTTTTAAACAGAAGCATGGAGACACTGTGGCACAAGCACGCTTCACAGCTTCTGGCTCCGTAACAGATACATTTCAGTTTCTGGCTGTGCCAGCCAATGAATGGCATTTTTGCAAGTCTGCCTTAGCAGCAGAGATGTCTCAGTGCTCCTCTCTGCCAGAGACACTTTCCCAATTAGATTGAGGATTCTATGACTGCCACATAGGAAAGCCAGCTTTGGAAAGAAAAGTTAGGTGCACACACATGTCTTCTACCTTCCCCTCATGCCTAACTGACACAGAGAGATGCCTGTAACCTGGAAGGAGCATTCTGAGGCTCAGACAAGCCCTTATCCATCACAGTGCCATTTGCTATAGAGTAGATGGGTGAAGGCTTCTGGGTCAAGGTGATATTGTCAGAGCGAAAAGTAAGGTAGGGCCAGCAAGCAAAGGAGCAATGTGATGAGGTGGAGGAGAAAAGTTACTCCGAATTCCTCCTTTGTAGAATTCTGTATCATAGCTGGTGTGTCTGCCTCACAACCATACATGCAAACACCTGTGCACATGCACACACAGACATAGGATTAAGACTGGTTTTTGCCAGGATGCCTGCATACTTCCCAGGCCCATCTGTTCCCACAGTTCTTCTCCTGATCAGCATCCTCTTCATCACACAGAATCCTTGGGCTCTGCCTAGGTGGAGGAAACATTTACGCACCTGAAAATGTCTCTAGGCTGTTTTGCTGTACTTTGGATGCTTATTGGATTTCTTCAGAGAAATTAAGCTGCAGATGGCAAGCCAGTATTAAGGATGTCATATGAAATGATGCCATCCTTAGGTGCCATTAACACATCACTGGTATGTGGACTCAGATGTGCAATATGGCATGCATCTCTTTTATCTTTCCGCCAAGATATTTTTGCATAATTCCAAATACAGTGTAATGAAAATAAAGAAGCAGAAATCACTGGAAATCTGAATTCAGCTCAATAGAAGGGCCTTGGGGATTATCTGGTATGGGAGGTGTTGGGAGGTTTTGCTAGCAGGGTAGCAAGCAGCAGCAGGCTCTGGCCTCTGTGTCTAGCTTCCCTCCTCAGATCGAGCCCAGGCAGCTGCATGCCTTTTGGCAAGTTACTGAGCTTCCTAAATTGTTGCAAAATGAAACTTATTAAATTAAGTAATCTGTTAAAAATTCTTGGCTTGGTTCCTCCCACAGACTAAATGCCCGGATGATATTATTATTCTTATCAACCAGAAGAATAGCCACAGGGCTATCCTATGTATCCCACAGTCTAGCCTTGTTTTTCCCATCTTGAGAGTCCCTCCTACTGTTTCAGATGTTTGTGTAACAAAAACCATGTCTACTCAGCCTGTTCTCTGGCAGATAAGGAAGCTGTCGTTTATTGTTTATGCAACTTACTCAAAGACTTACTGGTAAGAACTTTCGATGTATGTCTGTTACATATCATTGAGAAGAGAGCGTAAATCCTCAGTGATTGGTATGACATGGCTTAGTACCGAGTGTTTCCTGGGAAATGGTGGGCAATAAAGAAGTAGGGGCTCTTCTCTAACTATGGCTGAGTTTTAAGGTCAGTGTGTGCTAAAAGCAGTTGGGGAGTTTTTATACATATCGACACCAGGTCCCATACCTAAAGGCTGTGTATATTCTGTGACTGGTTGAATCCTAGGCCTAGGGTATCTCTGAAACATCCTGGGTGGTGCCATTGTTCTGAGGTTCAGCCAAGGCTGGAAGCCACTGTCTGGACAGGTGCTATATTCTCAGTGATAGGGTTACAGTAATCAAGGGGTGATTTACCAGGTTTCTCCACCATGAACCATGCTGCCCACAATTAGCAGTTCATAAACTGTGTGTAGTCCACTAACTGAATGCTCTCATCTGAACTCAATGGAGCTCTGTTCCAAATCCCTCCAGCAAAGGACCACACTGGGTAGATGTCATGTTCCCTAACCCTGATTGGATGTATGCCTCCACCTATCTTACTATGATGCCGCTTTGCTCCAGTGTTACTTCATTCTGGAGTTTCTGTTTTCTTTCCTGGTTGTACAGGTCACCCTGCCTTGGTCCTGGTGGTCCCATGAATCCCCTAGCAGAGGTTCAGGTATCACCTCCTGGTGATGGTTCCTTTTTCCACATATATGTCTGAACAAGGCACAGTAGTAGATAAAACACTAAAGTCACTTTTGGCATCATAGGCCTGAGAGCCCAGTGAGGAAGATGGACACACACTGGAAACATTTCAACAGACTGTGTGATTGAGCACATACGCTATGCAAATCAGGATGCCCTGAGGACAAAGCACAGATGGAATGTGCTGTGGGAGAGGCAAAGGGGTGTAAGCTGTGCTTATGCCTGAACATCAGTGGCCAGTAAAATCACCAGATTACCAGAGACCCTGGAAAGGCTAACCTGCCAAATCAGTCTGAGGTTAGGAAGAAGCTTGAAGAAAGAGATAAAGTAGAGTGTAGTCAGTGGCTCTGCAGCTTCTTGGCTAGATGCAAAGGAGGGTTCTGGGTACTGTAACCTCAGTTTTGCCTCGGAGAGAGTACACAGGCATAGCTAGGAGGTGCACAGATGACAGATTAACCTGGAGCTCTGAGGAGCTGCCGGGAGGCATTCCTAGTGGCTGGCAAGAGGATTCAGAAGGGAAAGTCACTTGCTACCAAGCCTGCTAACCTCAGTGTGACACCCAGAACCCAGGTGTAGGACAGAGAACCGACTCTACCAAGTTGTCCTCTGATCTCTGCTTGTGTGCCATGGTACAAGCAAACCTGCACTCGCCACACACACACGCACACGCATGCACACAAACACACACACACACACACACACACACACACACACACACGAGTGTTTGAATATTGAAAGAAGTAAAGCAGGCATGCTTCTACTAAAAAGTAGTGCAGTTGCTTTCCTACAAACGCTTCAACTTCCTTCTTCATCAATGAAAAACTAATCCATTTTGCATATAAGCCATATTCCTTTTATCCATTCATCTGTTGTTAGGCACCTCAGTTTTCTGTGTAACTCAGTTACTGTGAACAGTGCTGTAGAAAAACACTGGTGTGCAAATATCACTCTGATGTGTGGATTTAAAGCAACTGAGACCACTGTATGAAGAGAATTAAGCCAGGTTCAGGAAGACACAACAGATGCTTTCTCTTGCTTTTGCTTCCTGGGTTTTGTATGGAGTCATAAAATCATCGTGTATGATATATGACAAGAAAGTAGCTATGAAATTGTCTGGGGGAAACAGAAGAGACTGGGAGGCAACATGGGGTGAAGGATATGCTCAACATACAATTTTAAGTATAAAAACCTAAAAATAATTTTTAAACTTAAAAAACAGTACACATTTTCCTTTTGTTAAAAACCTGAAGAGCACAGGGTGCTATTTCTCACTGCACTCAGGAGTCCTTATTATCTCAGCTTGGGCAGTCTGACAATGCCTGTGAATTCAGTAACCAGACAACTGAGAGATGAAGTTTCCTCCAGTTTGTTCAGAAGATCCTGAACATTTTTAATTCACTCCAGAGGTGTGAAAGCAGGCACTGCACGCCCCCAAGAAATTATTTCCCTGCAAATAATTTCTTCCCACATCTGTTTCCATGTGACAGCTAAAATCAAGAGGATGGATAAAGTGCAAATTACTCAGAGAATGTGTCAAGTCTGGAAAATACATGTGTGCTTTGAAGACATGCTACTTCAAGACCATTTTTATTCTATAAATTAGATGAGATCTCTTAGTAGCAATGTTTTGAAATCAAATTAAGAAACACTACTTTTTACGGAAAGTTTTGCACATTATCAGAGAGAGAGAGAGAGAGAGAGAGAGAGAGAGAGAGAGAGAGAGAGAAAGAAGAAAAGGCACGTGTTTTACAGTTGATTTTCACATCATCCAAGCCTTTGTTTTACATTCACATATGCAATGTAAGCTCTTGTGGCACCTGTCTGAGAATCTGTGATAGCTCCATGTCTGGTTAGACTTTACCTTTCTGCTGTCTTGGTAAATTAGCGGGACAGAAAAGTCTCAGGAGGCGATCTAATGATTTTGAGACAAACAATTTGTGAAACAGTTTAACTTTAACCACCACCATTTTGATGTTTGCTGCAAACAGCCTTTGTAGCTCCGTTAGCATGTGTCCATGGGGCTTCTGCTCCGCAACACTGTGTTAGCAGCCGTAACCGTGTGTTAAAAACAGGAAAGTCTCACTTCCTGAAATACACCGGAATCTGCAGTTTCTTCCTCTATAATTTTGAAAACTGTACTACATTATTTATTATGGATGTATGAGGGTGCGTTTCCCTCCCAGTGAACTGTATGGAAGCCCAGTGTTCCTGCAGAACTTAGTTTTTCCTTCCTATGTGGCCCTTAGGACTGGACTCAGACTTGGTGGAAGTCTCATTCTTCCTAAGCCATGCCACTGGCCTAGACTTTGCGCTTCCCATGGCTCTAATTCCCTCCTCAATGAGATCCTGAAGGAATGGAAGTTGACTGTGGTCACCGTAAGAACGATAAATTCTCTGCATCATCATTTATCAAAATCAAGGACATGAACCTGTTTCAAAGTCTTGTGAGCTCTAGTTTTTCCCTCTAAAGTAACAATGGCTTTATGGGTAGCAAAGAGCCTCTTCCCCACTGGGGGTAGCATGTGAAATTTTCTTCTTACATAAAACAAAGTGGAAATAAAGGAAGGGTTTAACAGCACCCTGGAAGAAAGGCCACGTCAATCCAGAAAAGGAGAGCTGATTGGGCTTCTCCTCTGTATGCTATGGGTATGTTTTATTACCATTGGTTAATAAAGAAGCTGCTGTGGCCTACAGCAGGGTAGAATAGAAGTAGGCAAGAAAACTAAACTGAATGCAAGGAGAATGAAGGCAGAGTCAGGCAGATGCCTTTCTGCTGAAGGAGAAAGACACCTGAACCTTACCAGTAGGCCACAGCCTCATGGCAAAACATAGATTAATAGAAATAGGTTAATTTAATATATAAGAGCTAGCTAGAAATATGCCTAAGTCTTTGGCCAAACACTGCTGTAATTAATACAGTTTTTTGTGATTATTTGGATCTGGGTGGCTGGGAAATGAACGCGCAGTCTCTGTTTACAAAATAGCGCCCACTGTGTGGCATGGATCCACATAAGACCTAAAAAAGTTTAGAAAAAATGAATAAAATAAAAAGAAGGCTTCTAGACCCACAAAAAAGGGAGCCAAGCACAGCTTCTTGGTAGCTGCAGTTTTTTCAGATAGGCTCTGTGTGCTGGCAGCGAGCGGAGGAGCAGCTCCTTTAAGAGAAGGTTTCTTGATTCAACATCAGAAGCAAAAATTGTGGCTCCTTTAAGAGACAGCTTCCTGGTCCATGCTGGTGGCACAAATGGCTATGGCTCCTTTGGAGCTTGTGCAAGTTACTTGGTGGCAACACGGGTTAAGTGCTCCCCTGAGTTGAGGTGGTGAGCACGGCTCCCACCCAGCGGCCCCAGAGCTGGCAGTGAACTACCTCTGCCATGTTAGAAGGACAAGAGGCGTGCGGAGAGCATCCAGGGCCACTGTGACCACACTGCTTACCCTTTCAAAAGCTCTCCTTGTCAGGAAGCAATTTCAGACACATAATAGGACAGATTCAGACATTAAAACCTCTAAATGGGACACAGTGTATTTTAAAAACGTATGTAGGCTTGGGAGAGAGAGGAAAAAAAGAGTATAGACAGTAAGAAAAAGAAATAAATAGTTTAAAAAATAAAATGAAGTATTTAAAGAGGCAGTAAAATTAATATAAAAGAGTACAGACAGTCATAGAATAAAGGAGTTAAAAACTAGTGATGTAAAGATGGACTATACATAAAGAGTCTGGATTATGTGTATTGTTGTGTTTTCTTTGTATCTTTTGACTGTTGCTGAGTTAAGTGCTGAAAAACATTTGATTCTGGGACTGTTAAGCTAAGTCAAAGTATATATTTTAAAGGTATTTTGACTTTAAAATTTGAGTATAAGTATATGTTACTTTGGAAAAGACATTCTGCTTGTTTCCACAGAAGATGAGAACCTGTGGAAAGGCTAATGTGGTTTAATGGAACAAGACCCTCTTGAAAAATCTCCCTGAACCCTAAAAATACTTTGTGCAATAAACAGAAGAAAGCAGTTTGGAGAAAACAATGCCCAAATTTCCAAAATGGCTGTTTATAAATGTTGTTTTCATTTAAAGGGGGTTGATTATAATTGGTTAATGGTCACAGGCAAAGTCTTTATAAAGAAAAAAATGGGAGGGGGATATGATATCAAGATGAATATTTTACCTTGGTATGGACTTTAGTTTATTGATACAAATTTAAGGCCAATTTTGTCATATGTATATTTCTACTCTTGTTTAAGGTATCATGTTTATACAGCTCATTTAAAGATGTAATGTATAATTTAAAATTACATATTAATAGATAGTCATCTATAGTGGTCAAAGTTGTAGTTATGTTTTCTAGATGTACAGAAATATATTTCAGATGGATGGGTGTTCTTCAAACCTTTCAAAGACCTACAGAATATGACATTTAAAAGGTTTCAAGAATTTAGGCTTTTCTAGATAGTGAGACATGTCAGCTTCTAACAACACCAATTATTTCAGAGAAGCTGATGAGCATTGAAGAAACTCATTATGGAATTTGCCTTCAATTTGGCAAGGCTAGCCATTTGGGTAAGAAACTGCTCTTGCTTGGACTGCTTGACTGTGTGCTGTAAAAACTGGACATGCAGGACTCACTGAAAAATGACTGCTGAAGTTGCCTAAAGAAGGTGAGACAGTCCTTCAGTGTTCCTGCTTCACGAAAGAGTCTGCCAGACTTTCTGCAGGACACAGAAGAAAGTGACTGACAAACTGCCAATATAGGCAAAACAGTCTTTAAAGTTTCCTGCTTCTTTGAAAAGTCTGCCCCAAACTATGGACTTGTAGACTGAAGATGGATGTCCCAACATTACAGAAGAACTTTGGGTGACTGTCCAGGCAGAGAGATGTCTCTGTCAGTTCTAGAGTTTTAGAAGTTACTTTCTGTTTATGTAGGTAATATTATGTCCATCTGGGGTCTTTGATGGCACTGAAAACAGACAGTTATAGTATAGATTTCCTTAGTTATAATAAAGGATAAATTAGATATAAAACTTTAGACTCACAAAGAAATATTATAACTATAATTCTTGCTTGATACCTATTTTGTTTTACATAATTTTACCATGTTAATGTTAAAATCTTCTTTTTTATTTAGACAGAAAAAGGCATGGACCAGGAAGCTGTCTCTTAAAGGAGCCACAATTTTTGATTCTGATGTTGAATCAAGAAACCTTCTCTTAAAGGAGCTGCTCCTCTGCTTGCTGCCAGCAAGCAGATGCGGGATTACTCTCTTTATTCTATGACTATGTTTTATTACCATTGGTAAATAAAGAAGATTCTTTGACCTATGGCAGGGCAGAATAGAGTCAGGCAGGAAAACTAAACTGAATGGAGGGAGAAAGAAGGTGGAGTCAGGCAGATGCCATGTAGCTGCCGAAGGAGAAAGACACCTGAACCTTACCTGGTAAGCCACAGCCTCATAGTGATACATAGATTAATAGAAATGGGTTAATTTAAGATGTAAGAGCTAGCTAGAAATACACCTAAGCCATTGGCCAAGCAGTGTTGTAATTAATAATTTTTTTGTGTGTGTGATTATTTGGGTCTTAGTGGCCAGGAAATTAATGCACAGTCTCTGTTTACAGAGAGCTATATCTTTCTTTGTGAAAAATGCTATAAGCAGTCCCATTTTGAACTCTGCATGTTGTTTCTGCAGTAGCCTGTGATTTCCCCATGTCAGCCATGATTTTAATCACATGGTGTTCATTTCAGGAAGGTAAAGCTACTGTTGGTGTCTTTTAGACTTAGCACAGGCTCTGTAAAAGGGGACCAAGACATCTTAACAAACTTAAGGAATAAATTACAGGAACCATGTGTATTAAATAATCAGATGATGTATAATGCATCTAGTTAAATGGATTTTTGCTATGTGTACATATGGGTCAGTGTGTGCTTGTGTGAAGGTCAGATGTCAACCCTGAGCAGTATTCCTCAGGTACTGCCCACTTTGGTTGTTTGTGTGTGTGTGTGTGTGTGTGTGTGTGTGTGTGTGTGTGTGTGTGCGTGCCATTGAGCAGGTGTGGAAGTCAGAGAACAGCCCTTAGGATCAGTTCTTATTCTAGAGTAGGTCTTGGAGATTGAACACACAGGCCACCAAACTTGGATCCAGATGCTTTGACCTGCAGAGCCTTCGGATGTGCTCCACCTTGTTCTCTGAAATATGTTTCACCAGTCTGGAACTTTCTCCGTAGGTTGGCCATGAAGCCCAGAGACCTACTAGTCCCTTCTTATGCCGAACTGGGATTGTGGGTGCTGTTACCACGACAGTCTTTATTAAGGTGGATTCTGGGAAGTGAACTCAGATCCTTCTGTTAATGAGGCAAGGACTTATTGACTGAGCCATATTCCCACCCCCATAGAAAACATTCTTTATGTAAGTGTGTACTAATAAGTTACATATGCTCTCTGCTATTCAAAGCAGGTAGTGATCTATACTGTGAGAACATTCACTCAGTATTGATACCATGGCTTTTAAAATTATCATGTCCTTTGTGGAGCTTCCAAACAAACTCTGTGCTGTGATAATTACTGTTTGGGGCTTTCACTGTGAAAACTTAAAGGTTCACAAAAAGCCATGTTGTTTTAGTCCCACATCAGAGACATCAGTCTGTACAGTTAATGAGGTTAATGGGGGGAGGGTGGCAGATTGCCAAAGTTCCTGACTTTCTAATATGTATTTTATTTCTCCTTTGCTTTTACTTTTCGTTTAACTAAATTATGTTATTTATCCAAAAATGTGTCATCTATGAACAGAGATTATCAGCCTGTCAATCATAGAATTCAGTTGATATTTCACTTTCCAAAATATAAGAAAACACCAACCCCAGATTATTCCTTCCAAAATGTCTGTAAGAGTCAGTAGGAATTCGCGATGGGTTGCGTCAGCCACGTCTTATCTAACAGGTGGGTTATCTGGCATTTGAGAATTGTCGATCAAGTCAAGGAATGGCTGCAATAGTTGGAAACGTTGGGGAGGAGATGAAGAGAAGCAGTCACTGAGTCTGTGGATCTAAGCAGGGAGGGTGGAGGGAGGCGGGCAGTCCTGTGTCACACTGTGGGAGATACAGTATCTTCTAAATAAATGACTATGACAGAGTCTGAGGATGAATTCTCAACCCACTTACAGCACTGAGAGCTGGCGGGGAGCTACTGAAGCTTTAATTGGCAGATAATTTGCTGTATGCCCTTAAATTAGATCCTGGTTTTTTATTCAGTCAATGAGATTATTTAACGTTGCTGCAATTTTAATTCTTTTGAGTCTCCTTAATGCCCTAGTACAAGAATGACTTGGCTCAAGGCTAAATCAATTAAGGTTGAAGTTGTACCAGTGAGTTTTGTTATATTACCATGGGAAAGAAAGCTCTTAGAAGACTTTTCACTAGCAAACAAAAACAGAGGGAATTGCGTTGACAATCTTGTCTCCTCTGGTGCTCTGATTTTGTTTTCTTTTTGATAGACAGACAGACATTGATGGTCTCTAATAGGAAGTTAATTTCTGTTCTAGTTTCCTTTCTATTGCTGTGAGAAAATATCCTGACAAAGGCAACATGGAGGGGGAAAGATTTTGGGGTTACTCTTCCAGGTTACAGCCTGTAACTGCAGAGAAGCCACAGAGACAGGGAGCTGAGACAATTCAGAGAGAATTAAGCAGAGAGAACAGAGGAACCCACGCTGCTTCCTGCTGCTTGCGCTTATCTAGCTGTCTATTGTTCCCCACAGTTCAGGATCCTCTGCTCAGGGAATGGTGCTGTCCACAAGGAGCTTGGTCTTCCTCTATCAATTAACAGTCAAGAGATTCCTCAAAGAGATGCCCACAGGTCAATCTGATCTAAACAATCCTCCATGAGACCCTCTTCTCAGAGATTCCAGTCTGTGTAAAGTTGACAATTACAGTGTTAACTTTATTTCTGGATCGTCACCTGTGTACTTGCCCTTTAAAAAGTGCTGAGAGTAATCTGAAATGTGTAGTGAATGCAGGCAGTTATATGAAGAGGCATGAAGGTGCAGAAGACAAGGAGGGGTTGTCAGGTTGCTGTTAGTCAAGGAGGTGAAGCAGCTTTAGCTATGCTCTAAAGGGGAAGAAGAGGGGCAGAGGTGAAGGATCTGCTAAACTGTGCCACCCAGCACTGCTCCGGGACATCTTAGGATAAATCTTGAAATTGTGTTTTACATGCTATTGGGAAAGAATTGAAAATAAATAGACTAAGATGACATTAAAACCAAGCCACTGGTCCCAATCAAACCACAAGTTTGGAGAAAACCAGTCCCTTACCTTGAAGGAAGCCCCTCCCTACCCTCTGTCCCCATCCCCACCCTGTCTTCCTTTCAGATGAAAAGCATCTGTAGGGACTTTGAGATTCCAGTATCAAATCCAGCATCAAATCTTGTACAAGCAGAGCTGGTTGGCTGAGCTTAGCTGCAAACCACATCTGGGAGTTAAACCTTTGCCATTCATTTATTAAACAGAATATGCTCGGTGCTGGATCTTGGGGACAGTGCTTGAAGTTGTCTCTTGACATACACTGTGGTTTGCAGTTGAGGAATCTCGGCTACAGTTCTCAGCTCACATAGGTGAGGATCCTGCTCAGGGACTCTCAGAGTTGCTCTAGAACTTCCTTTTGTCTTGACTCAGGTTCTCTTACAATTCCAGAATCTTTCCACAGGTTCTTCCTGGGGCAGCTGACATCAAATGACAGTTTCTGACCATTCCCTACATGCATATTAAACTTTGTTTATCTCAAAATAATTCTGAATTATTGTTGCTAAACTACTAAGTAAGACTGTGGCAGTCAGCAGGTGAGAGGTTTGAGTACTAACAGGATCAGTTAGTTCAATGACAGGGTTTTGAAATTCCTCCATGTTGACTGACTGTAGCATCTTTTCTTTCTTTCTTTCTTTTTTTTTTGGCTTTTTAAGACAGGCTTTCTCTGTGTTTTGGAGCCTGTCCTGGAACAGTAGGCCAGGCTGGTCTCAAACTCACAGAGATCTGTCTGCCTCTGCCTCCTGCATCTTTATTCTTAGTCATGAGGACACAAGACTTTCCTTCCTTTTAAATTCTGTCCTCTATCTTTTCTATAAAATCACCTCATCAACAAGCCCTAAAATTATATACACATGGTTTTCCTCCTGAGTGCCCCATTCCCATTCTTTCATCCTTCCCTCCTAAGCTAATTACTAAGTGTGTCCAGATAATAAGACTCTGCCCTTGACCATAGACTCCTGGTGGACTGGGGAGTCTCTCTTATTCCCTTCTTCCCTGTGCTGCTTTAGGAAGGGAACAGTTGCATATGTGGGAGGTCTTTCAACTTGAGACGCTGGGCTGTCTAGGATCCCTTCACTGAGACCTGAAGGGTTTCAAGAACTTACCCTCAGGGTTCTGCTAAGGCTTCATCTTGTGGATTCTAGAATTTCCTTCAGAGGGATTTTCCTCCCTTGCCTGTGTTCCACTCTTGCTAAATACTTTTTTGAATGTAGTATTTATCCTCAAAATAAACTCCAGAATTCACTATATTATTATTTATCACCAGACTACAATGTGTCCTGTGCCATCACCACATAGATCTTATTTCCATTAATCTTATTTCCTTAAGCCATTGTCTTTGGCCTTCCCTTGTCTGATGTTTCTTTCCTGTTCTGGTCTACACAGCTGTCTCAATGGTAAGGCTCTTCTTAACAATAATCATTAAAATGATCACTTCAAATGTCACTCTCCTCTCTTGTCACTTTCCTGAGGTGTGCCAGGCTCATTTTCTTTCTTCTGACCTTGTGGAGCTAAAACTATCCTGCTGTTATACATGCCACTCACTATCACCATCTTGCCATCCTCCTTGGGAACATGTGCCATGAAAAGCCTGTACTGTGACTGTGTACTTAACGTGTAAGGCCTGAACTTAATACCCAGTACTGACACATTTACACCCTCGGACTACGGCACATGCCGAGGCCTTCGTAAATGACTGAGGTAGAAGAATGGGCTTTGGTGTGAGAAAGCAGAGAATTGCTGTAATCCTCATATCACGATGTTTCAAGAATTTCCATGAATTTGCTTATTTAAATTGTTGGTTTTGACTCCACTACTGAGTCTTCTGAATATGATCTGAGAGGAAACCCATAAAGTAGAATAGGGGGATGGAGAATGTCCAACCTCAGCGCCAAGCCTAATGCTTCTCAGCTCAGTGATGGTGAGCAGAGGACTCTACTTCGGCATTTCGGCTCTTTCACCATGTGATGGGAAGGGCCAGATCTGTCCTCCAGACTGCAGAGAGCACAGAGATAGCCAAACATGGAACACCATCTGCAACGTGACAAGCAGTCAGTGTGGTCCTTGCTCTTCTTGTACGCTGACCTTTGTACTCTTATGTAGTTACCCAGATAGAAATGACAACCAACCACATTATTAATTAATTGAGCTTGGAATATATTCAGAAACTCTTACAACAACAATCTATACTTTAACAAAGATGTAGGAACTGAGGGGCTAATTATTAGGGAAAGATACTTATCAGTTTGTTCCTACAGCAATGCTTTATGGTCAGATCTCCATGACCAGTAAATTCCAGAAATATGGATACATTTGTGCAGCACACAAACAGGTCATCATAAAGGGTTAAATGCCCAGAGTCTCCTTGTTCAACAGTCTGAATTTAAAGCTGAAAGCTTTTCAGTCTCTAGCAATCATCATAATCAACAACTTTCTACTCCTCTGAGGAAGCCTGAACTCACTCCTTTTTGTGCATGTGTGCCCTGCATCCTGCAAAAATGGGGCTTGTAGAAATGAGTAGATGTTTGCAGCTGTTTATTTTCTTCTACCCCGTTCTTCTTTCAGATAAAGGGATTGCAGCTTTGGGAAATAAAGGTTTTAGCAGAAGATTATAAGGAGGTTTTTGGAGTCTAGAGAGCAAGGCTGACCATGCCCCTGGCTGCACTTGTATCAGACATGATGTAACTACTAAAGGGCATCATTCTGGACCCTTCAGTGAGTTTTGAGAAAGGACCCAGGTCAGAGATGTTTGCCTCTCAGATGCTCATAACCCAGCTGCCCCTGCCTCCTAGTTTTCCGTTGCATGGTACTAACACCCAGTTATGCATAAAACACAAGTTTCGAGGTTGGGGGCCTCCTAGTTTTCCGTTGCATGGTACTAACACCCAGTTATGCATAAAACACAAGTTTCGAGGTTGGAAGAAAAGTTTTATTTCATAAAGAAAACATTGATTTCTGCAACAAGAAAACAGCAATTAAAGTCTCTCATTGATTCTGTCTCACCCCAGTCAGAATGGCTGTCATCAAGAATACTGATGACAGCAACAAAAGCAAAAAAGAGAAAACAAGCATCAAATGTTGGCAAGAATGGGAAATCCTTATACACTGATGGGCGGAGTTCAACTGGCGTGGCCATTATTGGAACCAGCATGGATGTTCCTCATGAAAGTGAAGCTAGAGCAATGGTGTGGTTCGCTGATTGCACTCCTGCACTTGTTCCCAAAGGATTCTGTGTCAGCAACACACAGCAGCCTGCACTGCTTATCACTGCACTACTCACAGGAGCCAAGATCCGGAGAAGCCTAGATGCCCATCAGTAAATAACTGGATAGAAAATTGTGATAAATTTACACAATCGAATTACAGTCTGTTCCAAAGAGTGAAATGGTCCTGTTTGCTGAAAAACAGAATTGGAGAAGATGGAATTGGAGAAGCCAAATAAGCCAGACTCAGAGAGTGAAATATCACCCCCTATCTCTCATATGAAAAGTCACCCACTCCCACCCCCACATGAGTGTACACACATGTGTGTATGGGAGAGACATGCCAGTAGAAGGGAAGCCATAAGAAAGGAAGATTTAAGGTGGAGCAAGAGAAAGGAATGGAATAGTCTTTGCTCTCCGGTTTCAATATAAAGATGTTAATTAAAAAGCACATGTATTAATGACTTCTCCACCATTCTGTAACATGAGAGTCGCACTTCAACTAAAATCCACTTCTCATCTTATCTATTTAAAAACTCAGCTTACTTTTCATCTAATTTTGTTGATGCTCTTGAAAAAATGTATGGAAACTTATGATGGTTGAAATGAGAATGGCCTCCACCGACTCATGTGCCTGACTTCTTGGTCCCAGTTGGAGGAACTATGTGGGAAAGACTAGGAGGTGTGTCATTGTTGGAGGAACTGTGTTATGGGGGGCAGTCTTTGAGGCTTCAAAAGCCCATAGCATTCCCAGTTTTCTTCCTCTCCTCTCCTGACTCCCTCCCCTTTCCCTTCTCTCTTCTGTCTTTCTCTCTCCCATACTCTGTCTCTGCTCTGTGCTTGTGGAACAGATACTTTTCCAGGTACTGCCACAGTGCCACATCTGTCTGTCTGTCTGTCTGTCTGCCTGCATGCTGTGATGCTCCCTGCCATGATTGTCACGGATTTTAACCCTCAGGAGCTATGAGTCCCTGGTGTGGGACAATTGTCTCTATTCTGCCAATTATGTTTTAAATAAACGCTGATTGGCTAGTAGCCAGGTAAAAAGTATAGGTAGAACAACCAGACAGGAAGTAGAGGTGGGGCAATGAGAACAGAAAAATTTTGGGAAGAAGAAAGCCCATTCCTCCTACAGTCCTGTCCAGACACTGAAGAAGGAAGATGTGACCTGCCCTGCTAAAAAAGGTACCGAGCCATGTGGCTAACATAGATAAAAATAATGGGTTAATATAAGTTATAAGAATTAATAAGAATCCTGAGCTAATGGGCCAATCAGTTTTATAACTTATGTAGACCTTTTTGTGTGATTTCTTGGGACCTAATGACTGTGGGAAATGGACAGGACAAAAACCCCAACAAGCAGGCTCTGAGAAAGGAGCAACAGCTGCTAAAAGATACTTGCTTATAAATGCTGATAAATTAATCCAAGATAGGTATTTTTAAAATACCTTGACTTCAAAATTGAAGTCAAAAGTATGTTACTTTGGAGAAGAGATTTTGCTTTTGTTTCCACAGGAAATGAGAGGCTATGGATTCATTCTAAGTTAAGGAAAGTCAGGTTTGATCAAAAAAGACCACCTAAAAAATCTCCAGTAGGAACAGATGGCTTGGATGTCTAAGTTCTACATCCAGAACAGATTCAAGACTGCTGCCTGAGATGATCAAGACTCACAGGATACACCAGTCAGGACTTGATCATAATTCTAAATTTTCTTTAGGTCCCCATAACCAGTGCCTCAAACCAGCCAAAAGTAGCCTAAAAAACTATGCCCACATTCCCCAAAAATGGACTATGGATATTTTCCTTTGTTTAAAAAAAAAGGATGGAGAAGTGGTGCGGGACAATTGTATATATTCTGTAATTATGTTTTAAATAAATGCTGATTGGCTAGTAGCCAGGCAAAAAGTATAGGCAGAACAACCAGACAGGAAGTAGAGGTGGGTCAATGAGAACAGAAAAATTCTGGGAAGGAGGAAGCCCATTCCTCCTACAGTCCTGTCGAGACACTGAAGAAGGAAGATGTGACCTGCCCCACTAAAAAAGGTACTGAGCCATGTGGCTAACATAGATAAAAATAATGGGTTAATATAAGTTATAAGAATTAATAAGAAGCCTTCACTAATGGGCCAATCAATTTTATAACTTATGTAGACTTCTGTGTAATTCCTTGGGACCTAAAGACTGTGGGAACCGGACAGGACAAAACTCCCAACAAGCAGTCCTTCATGTTACAAGTCCCCACCTTTGCTTGTAGTCTTTCTGTCATGGCAGAAGAAAAGTAAGGCAAACCCTAAAACTTGTAGGTGAGATGTTTGAGATCCTAACAATCCCTGGAAGTTTTCTTGGGGATATGACTGCCATTTCATGTCTCTAGGTATGTAAGACTTATGGACAGTCACACAGACCTCCGATACATTTGAGCAGCAGAATAAGACAGGTTTTTGTTTTCCACATGGCACTGGATGCTCTTTCCGCTCAGTTAGGTGAGAGAAAATAAGAATCTAACATGATCAGTAGTAAATTATGATGATGCATTTAAAACACTTAGGATTTCAGGTGAGGTACACCTGCGAATACCTGCCTGTTGCCAACCTCAGCTAGATTCAAACACAATCCAGATCCACTTTGCAGTAATCTTTATCTTGAGTAAATGTACTCAATTGCAGCAAAAGCAACTCCGGTCCTTGTAAACCACCATGGGCATTTGCTGGGTACCAGTTCTTAAGCATTCACTGTTCTGGGCTGGTACCCTATGGTTTCCACTCTGGCAGAATCTCATTAAATGTCCCTGTCAATTCTAAGGATGAAATAATTCAAGACTAGAGCTCCCAAGAGACACTACCTTCCTTACAACTTTCTGCTAAGTAAGAGAATGGAGTAATCACCCCAAATTATCAAATCAGCATAACGGGGGATACTGATTTTTCCTTGGCCAGCAAAACTTTTAAACAAGAACATTGAAGGAAACGAGTCTTGTGATTCACTCCTCTCAGAATGATGCTTAGCAGAAAATATGATCAAGTGAAATTAAAGTTCAATTTGACCCAAATTTTTGCAAGATAAACACACCTCAAATGGAGGGTGATGGAAACCTTATTACTGCGAACTGGACAAACAACCCAAGGCAACATGATTATAACCTGGCAGCAGCAATGGCTTGCTTAGCAAACGGCCTGAGCCTCTGCTGGGAGCATTTAACACCACTTGTATTTTGAAATCACAGACTGCATCTACAGGCAATAAAGACAGTTATCTCTTCGATTCACTGCAGTCACAAAAACACCCAGTTGGTTCAGCTAGAACACATCTGCCCAGAGAAATATTTACTTTTGGAGCCTCCTGGGTATGCTTTAAATTTCTCCTAATTGCTACCCACCATGTTCTAAGCTTAAGTGCTACTGGGATGGACTGTAGGTCTTTCAATGCTGAGAAGTTTGCAGCTAAACAGTTGGAAAGAAAAAAAGCTCTCCAAGAGCTAGCTAGGCATTTAGGAAGTGTTTCCCTTCCTCCAATTGCACCGATAAGCGGCTCCTGAATTGCGAGGCTTTCCTTATCGCTCATTTGGCCTCTTAATAAAACACAGTAAATGTCTTTTGAGGACCACTAAGAGAACGGCACTCATGCTTCCTGCCTGAGAATTAAGTTTTCTCAAGTACTAAAGCTGTATCCTCTGGGCACCTTTTCAAAATATGAGGGTAGCATGCATTCTTATCCAGTTTAAATGATGAGAAGAGTAAACCAAAGAAAGGCCTGTTTTAGAGGAGCAGCTATGAATAACACCTAACAGCTCCAGTTCCCAAAGAACACCCACATTATGAAGATATTTTTAACAGTAGTTTTCATTTATCCTTTGATAATTTCATATATGTATATATATATATACATAATATATTTTGATCACACTCATTCCCTACTCCCCACTCTGTTGTCTCCTGACACCTTCAAATTATAAAGATTTCATAATGAACATCCCAGACATGTCTTGCTTTTTCCACAATCCCTCCCTCCCACCACGCACACTTTAGTTGATAGTTTCAACACAATGGCCACTCAGGGGCTTTACACAGATTAAATGGATCACAAGTGAAGAAAAGTCATGATTCTGGGAAAGGATCAGGAAGGAAGGAGAGTCTGTTGATAGTTCAGAAGTAAGAGAAAGCGGGGAAGAGCAATCTGAATACAGTACATACTTGTATGAAATTGCGAAATCAAGTTAACAAAAGAATGAAGTGGCAGAGTTCAGAAAGGTGACAGAAGAGGTGGTGGCCATCTGTCCCGGGGCTTGTGGAGTCTGCGCCAGCTGAACACATGCTTCTCAGTGTCCCACCCGACCCCACAATGCACCCGAACTTGCCTTCCTTTAGCTTCCTGTCCAAAATCCGGAGCTCTCAGACTTTCCAGGAATCAGCACAAGAGGGGTTGACCGCAAAGCTTTTGCATCCCTCATGGTTTCCATATCAGCCCCTCCCAGCTCCCGGTCTGGACCCGAGGATGTGTGTGTCTCAGCAAACACAGATGAGGGGAAGTCGGGAAAGTCTCTGCACTCATTTATTTTCCAATCAGTCTTCCGGTCCAGGACTATGTCCTTGCTTTTAATTGGAAGTCTAGAATCCAGACTAGTGTTAAAAGTAAATAGCTAGGTATTAGTTAATAGCTAAGAAAGAACTAGACAGTCCAACACACAAAGAACTCTGTGCCACCCCTGAACACTTAGCACTGTCTGAATACCAGGATGCCGACCCAGTTGCAAACTTATGCAGAAGAGGATGTGTGGCTCATCCTTCTTTGCATCTGATGCCTATCAGTTGACACTCCTGGGAAGCCTCTCTCTTTTCCCCTTTTAAAAGCGTGTGTGCTATGTACCTACTTGATTTAAGAGGACAACCACAAGTGTCAATCTTCGGAAATGCTATCCATCTTATTCTTTGAAACCAGATATCTCATTGGCCTTGGGCTCACTGGATTACCAAAGGGCAAAGAGATGGAGCCACCATGGAGGGTAAGGTTTTTACATTCTTATTGGGGTTGACATCCACTGTCCCTCTGACAGGAATGCCTATCACCAGTGACAGCTACGTAAAGTCAAGAGCAAAGTCTCCAGCAGTATCTGCCTTCAATGTGTGGAAACATTGCAGAGGCCACGCCTTAAAGTGGGTGGACAGTCTGACTTACAGGGCCTTTCCAATGACATGGTATCTGAATGCAAGCCCCGAGACCTGTGACTAGATGGGTCTGTCTGTGATGTGCTGATAACCTTCATATGCTTTGTTATTTGAACTTAGCAGTGAAACACACTACACTCTCATTCACTCATTCATTTGCCCCATAAGTCGCCTCATAAGCCCCATTATTATCTAAGTACTTTTTTCATAATAAGAAAGTAAGATGAAGAAGCAAGCTGGGCTTGTCTTGGACCTCATGGAGTATGTGGCCCAGCAGGAAAGCCAGGGTTGAACACGCACACAGAGGGAAAGCCTGCGGAAGACATGCTGCAGGGAGAACTGCAGCTGTTGCTTCGAGTAAGGACAGTGAGGCCTCCAAGCGGGAAGGACTCAGATGACAGTGTGCAGGGAAAACCAGCCTAGTGACGGAGGCACATTAGGAAAGCTGAGGGAGAGGAGACACTACAGACGATTACCAGTGCATGGCAGGAGGACTCCCTGGACAGAGGCCAGCATGGAGTGACAGTCAGCGGAGAACAGAGACACTGACCAGGAAAGAGCCAAGGCAGGAAAGAGTCCAAGGAGCCTGAGTCACAGGGAGCCCCTATACTCTGAGGCAGAAGGCCCTGTCCAGCCTTTGAACGGCAGTCCTAGGCTCTTGTTCTACATTTATTTTTATGGTCATGGAAAGCTACTTAAGGGTTTTTGAAGGAAAGAGTGGCATGACTGATTATCATCACGGAACTCAGTGGCCTCCTGCACCTCCTCCCCATCTTCTGTGTAGGCTCTGGCTAGACGCTGAGTGTTTTTGTGTGCAGACAGTGTGTCCACCCTAACCTGTCTCACTCTCCTGATGCAGGTGTGACCCATTTATAAAATGCTCTTTCTCTTTTGCAACCCAATCCGTCTCCTCTGCAGATGTTATCACAGTGTAAATAATCCAGCTCCTGCTTTGCCACAGTTAAATTCAGGAAACTTGTGTCATGAAACATTGTCTGGCCCCCAATTCCCAGGCGCTCTACAAGCTGGCTCAAAAGAAACCTGATATGTCAACACAACTCATCTCCCCAAACAAGGCGGTGCAGCTCATTAATAAAGGGCTTCCTCCCTGAGGGAATCTGAGTATCTGCTAACAGGATGCTATTTGCAGCATTTTGTTAATAAAGAAAGAAGCAGGGAATATGGTTGCGATTCCTTCCTGGGAATATCCCCATGGTGATTTGATCGAATAGGACAGGGAAAGTCCTTGTTTTTGGTGCTGATGGGCTTGGAGTTACTAGAAACTTGTGAATTGCAAAGGTCATTTTATGGAATCTTCCAGAATGGAAAGCAGTTATTTCAACAGAAAAGGAATGAAATGTCCTTATCACAAAAAATGCACCTTTGAAGTAAATGACAGCCTGCCTATGCCTCAAAAGCATGCTGGCAAAAGGGAAGCTACGTTATCAGGCAGTAGGAAAAGGCACTCAGTGAGCACTAACCAGGGTAATGAGAGCATGGAGGAAAGCAATAGTTCTTGTAGGGCTCATAGCTAAGGCAGCCTCCTCATGAGAATGGTTGGGTCTCTGCTTTGACTGACATGTCACAGATAGGAAACGGGAAATTCTCTTCTGTGGTGGTAGAATTGGGTTTTGGACCTGGTCTATTTTCCTACTGCCATCAGTACTATGTCTTTTGCTAAGCACTGTTAACTTCTTTGGTGTGTATAAATGTGTTTGCAGGGATCCATGCCCACAGAATCTAGAGGTCAATCCTGGTGTCATTCCCAGAGTAGCCTGGGCTGCGGCAAGCCTCTGGTGTCATTCCCTAGAGTAGCCTGGGCTGCGGCAAGCCTCTGGAATTCATTTGGTTCCACCTCCCTAGAGCAGGGATTTAAGCACATGCTAGCATGCTCAGCATTTTTACAGGGATTCTGGGAATCGAACTCAGTTCTCATGCTTGAGTGGCCTGCACTTTACCAGAGAGCGATCACCCCAGCGCATAGCAGTATTAATTATTTACAGAACTAATAGATTGAGTAACATGCTTTCACACACCCATACGCACACTTAGAACTTCATATGAAGAAGACTTATTATGAATCAGGTACAGGGATTTCAACATTAAAGATTTCTTACAATGACCTGCAATTAGAAAGTGTTTGGCATGGAGTTGGAAGCCATGGTTACTTTTCTCAAAAGCATATTCTTCTAACAACATAACCTGCCTCGACTCACAATAAAACGGTTAGCCTATTTTGTCCTAATCCACAGTGCAAATCAGGCTGTTTTTCTCATGTGAGCCATGGCAAAGCTGGTGATGCACAGAGAATGAGATGACTGGCGAGTTGAAAGCTTAACACAAGAATGGCCAGAATCCATGTATTAAAATCATGGCCATGCGGTGGTGGCTCATGCCTTTAATCCCAGCTCTCAGGAGGCAGAAGCAGGTGGATCTCTGTGAGTTCAAGGTCAGCCTGGCCTACAAGAGGTAGTTCCAGGACAGACTCTAAAGCTACAGAGAAACCCTGTCTCAGGAAAACCAAAAAGAGAAAAAAGAAAAGAAAATCATGGATACAAGAAGCATAGGTTTGCCTGGGTAACCAAGGAGGGGGACTGTATGCTGAGGACATTGCTATGTGACTGTGGAGGGCGTGGATTATTTTATCCAGTGGTCACAGGAGCTGTGCAGGTCCAGGGCCTGCTCTAGAGGCTTGGTATCAGAAGGGATCATGTGAAATCTGGGAGCCAGAAAGCTCCCGAGCACTGTTGGTCTGTCTGAAACCAAACCTGAGTTCTGAATGGTCCAAGAGTCAGCTCTGTATACAGAAACTGAGTCTCACGTGAGATGGGAAGAGTTGACTTGGATGTTTTCTCACAGTGTATGGAACAGGGAGAAAGCATAAATAAGTGGAGAATGTTCTAGCTAAATCATGGCTGACAGCCCTGTAAAAAGTGTCTTGAAAAGCTAGGCATGTTTCAGAGAAGCCATTGAAACTGCCTATGTTTTACTACAGGCAATCTTCAGTGCTGTTGTCTAAATGTCTTGTTTGGTGCACGACAGCCACATTTTATCCTAGTCTCTAGGACAAGTGCTGCTCTGTTTATGGGAAGACTTTTAGTACCTTCTGAACACAAAACCTTGTGAGAGTTTACTCCAACTGTATGTGCCCAGGTGCTCAACGTAATGATTGCTCTAATGCCTAGAGGTCGCTCCACTTCCCTGGTTTTACACATAGCAGAGAACAAGGCTTAAGAAAGTTAAATCACACAGCTTGGGGGGCTGGAGAGATGGCTCAGTGGTTAAGAGCACTGGCTGCTCTTCCAGAGGTCCTGAGTTCAATTCCCAGCAACCACATGGTGGCTCACAACCATCTGTAATGATGGCGCCTTCTTCTGGTGTGTGGGCAGAATGTTGTATACATAATAAAGAAATCTTAAAAAAAAATCAACAGCTTGTAGGCAGTAGAGCCCAGACTCAAACCTCCATTGGGTGAGTATGAAGCCCACATTATTTCCAGCAATCTGTCTCTACAAGAAGGATCCCCTGCAGCCTGGGGCCAATGTGTTTGACAATTACCCCAGGACAGACCTGCCCAGGCACTTCCTGCTGTCTTCAGTGTCCTGTGGTGAGGATCTGGTTTGTTCTTTATGCCTTCTGCCTTATGCATAGAGAACATAGGGCTGCTGAGGCCCCCACATTTTTTAAAAAATATTCCTTCCTGGTTGATGGTCAATATTGACTGCCAGCTTTACAGGATCTAGAATGATCTTGGAGCAGCCTTTCAGCATGCCTGTTGGGAAGTTGAGAGATTATACTAACTGAGGTGAGAAGACCCGCTCTCAGTGTGAGTGAGTGAGGACACTCTCCTGGGGGCTGGGGGTTAAGGATGGGAAAGAGAAAGTGAGGTCAACACTATCGTTCATGTCACTGCTTCTCAACTGGGATGCAGTAAAAGGCCACTTCCTTGCTGTGAGAGTTGCTATTCCTTTGAACTGTGAGCCAAAACAACTCTAAGTTGCTTCACGGTGACTCGTTGAACACAGCAACAAGAAAAGTATCCAATACTCTGTAATAGAGAGCCATGGATGTTTGTTGAATTGGATTGACAAACCGGAAGGAATCCATCTAACAACATCCTGTAAGGACCCCACAAGCTCCGATAACTTTGTTGTCCTGCCACTCAGCTAGGAAGACACTTGCTCCAAGAGCGGACGAGATTAAAAAGGACAGCCTGAATTCCTCAGGCCAAGCAGACATTTCCTAAAGGGAAACAGGGTTAGGTCCCTGCCTTCTGCTTTTCCCTGAGATGGGTCCACCTCTCTTTGCAAAGGAAAGGTTCATGCATCCTCATGTGGCTAATAAAAAGGCTTCTGTGGCAAAAGTTGCCTGCAACCCACTTTTATATGTGAGTCTGACATTTGCACAGCAAAATAGGAGAGAGCGCGCACGAGAGAGAGAGAGCACCTCAAGCCAATGACATTTCTGTGGGAAAAGCCCCAGCAGCAGAATAAGTGATAGTGGCAGTTAACCCCAGTACGCTTGGCTGTTTTCCAGTCATTCCAGAGCACTGGGACTTCTGGAAGGGGTGCAGAGAAAGGGCTGCTACGGCTTGCTAAGGATGACATCACTGCCCCCCAGCCAGAGCAAATACTTTTCAGGTGGTTCGTCAGCACTGGCTCCTCTTCATGGCCTTTCACTGACGTCCCAAATGTCATCTCTCCCCACTTCAGCACCCCGAGGTTCAGTGTGCATGCCTGGCCCAGGAGCTGTTTGGCTCAGGTTCTGAATGCCCTTGGCGGGCATGGGCTAGTGGTGCAGTAGTTTTCCTTTGCTGTTTTATTTATGGTGCATCTGTTTACAAGCTTGCTGGGGTTTAGTAGGAAATAGAAAAGGAGACTAAGGGGAAAACAAAGCAAGCTCATACTATACCATGAGGACAGTAAAGAAGCTATGTGTCTGTGAATGCATGTATGCATGTGTGTTGGTGCATGTATGTGTGCATGGAGAGCAAAGGACAACCTCTGGTCTCATTCCTCAGACTTGCCCGATTTTCTTTTTTACCTGGGTTTCTCACTGGTGTGGCCTGGAACTTGCCACATAAGCTAGGCTGGTTAGTTAGAAAGGTCCAGGGTCCACCTTTTTCTATCTCCCCAAATCTGTGAACATGGTTCACAAACTGGTGTACTGCCTATCTTATTAGTTCTGAAAGTTTCTTTATGTGTTGTGAAATTCTTCTGAGAGTTAGCTCTGTATGACGTAGCAAATGCCAAATTGGTATCACATGTAGAAGTTAGGAGTGGGCAAGTAGTCATAACCCTCTTCATCTTCCAGGTGAGTGCAGTGAGATCCATAGCCCAGCTCTCTTGGTCTAAGTCTTCTGCTGCCATGTGAGTAACCTGTTCAGTTTAACAAATTATCATTTTCCCTGGGCACACATCTGGACTCCATTTCCCAGTCTTCTTTGCTCTGACTGGTGTGGCCATGTGACTGATTCCACCAATGGATTGTGAAGAGATAGGATCAAAACCACATTTGGCTTTCCTTGTTTTCATGATCTCTGCCTTTCTTCTTTCTTCTTGTTTCTGCTGCAATGAGCAATAAAGGTTGTTTGTGGCTCACCACCCTTTTCTTCTGGGTCACCTACCACCCCTCCCAAAAGTGGGGCCACTGCGAGTTGGGCTTTGTCAGGATTATCCCCTGGAAACTTTCCCTTTGGAACATATTATAAGAGCCCTTTCATTGGCTCCTTACGTTTGGATTAGAAGTAAAAACCAGGATATGCTAAGCTATCAGATGTCATCTGCCCCTTGTCAAATAGCTTCAGAAATGATGTTATCCAACAGCTGCTTTTCCTACAGTGACTCCTTTCTCATTCACAGAAGTGCCTGTTCCCCATGAGCTGTGTATTGACACATCTTGCCAATAGGTAATGTAAAATTTGCATCAAATGAGACAGAAGATTTGAACACAGTGCCCAATCGGAGGAGGCAACAAAAGCTCAAAATGAGCATAACTTCTAAGTCAAAGAAAGACCGAATTAAGGGATCTGGCAATCTCTCCATCACCATCATACGACGGTCACCACTCTTAATACACAGGAGTGAAAACAGGCTCAAGGGAGCCTGGTGGAGTACAGAATATGGTCTCCCAATCGAGTCAGACCAGAGGCCATGCGTGTCGACTGTTTCTCTCCTGGCAGGCAGAGCTGACCGTAAACCAAGGTGGAAGGACTTCACGTTGGCCTGACCGCAGCTATCAGCATTAGTCCTTGGGAGTTTGGTAACTGGGAATGGAAGAAGCATCTTACTTCTGACAAGTGAATTTCAAGAAGTTTTAGACCCTGGGGAGGAACTTTTTGTGGAAAAAAATATAGGTTGAGAAAGGATCCAATATTGCCATTACTTTTCTTTCCTTTTGAGAACTTTCTCTTTCATTTCTCCTTTCCATTCTTATGAATTAGAAAGAGAACCCGTGGTATCAGAACCGCTGAGATAGCCACAGCTGGTGTCTGCTGAACGTTCAAAAGGCTCTAGTTTTCACTGGGCTCATTCTCTTGTGCTCAGCGTCTTACTGTGAGAGGCATTTGCTCAACCTTTCCTCCCTGAGAAGTGAACCCTGAAGACAATGTGAGGTCAGAAGATATGAGGCTGCTGAGTCCAGAGAGGACAGCATGCATGGCCGGCGGGTCTGAAGAAATGCCATGTGTCTCTGAGGCAAACAGAGGTCCTTCCAAACTTTCCAGTCTCTCAATGTTGAAATAACTTCGGCTAAATGATAGAGTTGGATAAAAATGACCTAACAAGCCCTCACCAGAGCTGTGCACCAGACACAGGAGCTGAGCATGGATCCACGTCGCACCCAACACAGTGGCAAATGAGACCAGTGTGAATCCTAACTGAGGAGTTTTAGAGGAATATTTTCAGAACAAACCCACGACCAAATGATTGCCTTTGTATGAAATCTAATAAAATGAAATACAAATCAAATAACCCACCTGTCCTTCTGGGGAATAGAGGAGGTAAGAGGGGGATGGGGAAGAAAAACCAAACAGAAAGCATCCATCTGAAAAGCAGTCAAATGAAGAAGCTCATATTTGAATTTATTATATAGGGACAATGTTTCCCTAAGGTATCATAAGTTAATACAGTGTTTAAAATTCAGGGGTGAAAATTCTCAAACGAATATAACAAATTCATTGCCTATTTCATGTCTTTATACCTAAACTACACTGGTAATCATTATTCTTTAAAGGAATGTAAGTGCTCATTTTAAACTGTGCTGCGTGGACAGGGACAGCATTGGCCATGCACAGACATTGCCCTAGGTGTTTTGTTATTATTAACTGATTTCTTAGAAGAATACAAAATAAACATCATGGTAATCTGAGATCCCAGTGAAGAAATGGCATACTAATAGTTATCCTCACACCAACGTTCCATTATCATGGCTGCCCTTCCCTTGATCTACAGAAAGTGAGTTGTCTCTTCATACACAGTGACGGAAGAATAAGATCAGTCAGATTGTCACTATCTTAAAGCAGATCACAGCCTGGTATGAAAGGCCATTTGCTAAAGTGTCATTTTACAATCCCACAAATTCATCATCATTCTATGTTTTCTGAGTTAAAGCACAGAGCATAGAATGTGATATCATTGTTGTCAACAAGAAAGACCCATCTTGGGTCCCAAATGATGGGTAGGAGCTGGCCAAGCAGGAGAAGGACATGCTATGCTGACTACACGTTTTTGTGGGAAAGTGTGGAGGTGAGAACAAGAATGCACACTTGGAAAATAGAAGCCCAGACATGTACATGTAATGGAAGAATATTGTGAGGGTGCATTAAAAGAAAAAGACTCTTTCATGACATTCTAAGGAATGGGTTTTCATCACTGTCAAGGAAGGCTTATCTTAGAAGCACCAAGTTACATGACTTAACTTTATTTTCCAACCGTAATGAGCAGTTACATGAAAGTTGGAATAAGAAATAAACAATTAGCTGGGTTTGCTGGCATGAATCTGCTTTAGGTCAGTGGGATGGCAGTGGGTAAGTTAGTGGGGAACTAAGCAGACTCACAAGGTGGGAGGCAAGTTATGAGTGGTTTGACATGGGAGGTGGGAGACCGAGTGCTTGAGGATTTATGTTTTACTTTCTATATATAGTTTTTTTAGATGAACAGTTCAGTAGATTGATGTACCATTTCTCAAAAGGAAGAGTAAGTTTAGATAGCAGCACTTTGGGAGGATGGGTGTATATTGTACATGCAAAGTGCAAAATCCAGCTGGAGTTAGGACTAGTCTTGCGCATAGGAGAGCCAGCAGATAGCAGAGGGCTGCATCATCTGGCAGACTGGAGCTTTAAATTTCTACTTTTAGATCACATTATGTCACTTCCTGTTCTCTTCTGTGACTCTATGCAATTTCCTGTTCTTGCCTGTGACTACGTCACTTCCCGTTCTTACTATAAGCCATTACTCTGTTACTTCCTATTCTCTCCTGTGATTCTGATTATATTACTTTCTATTATTATGTTGGATTCTGTCACTTCCTGTTTTCTCTTAAACTGTGCTCGCATGTCACTTCCTATGTACTAGGGTCTTCTTTCTATAAAGAATTAGAAAGAATTCATGTGAACTTTCTTGTCCTCATTCTTTTCTTTCATTTGCCTTGGTGTTTTTCCTGCATGTGTGTCTGTGTGAGGATGTCAGGCCCTGGAGCTACAGACAGCTGTGAGCCACCATGTGGATGCTGGGAATTGAACTCGGGTCCTCTGGAGGAGCAGTCACTGCTCTTTAACCACTGAGCCATCACTCCAGCTCCTCATTCTTAAAGCTTGTTATGACCTATTTCTAAACCCTTTTTTTTCTTATCTCCTTCAACCTGGATAATCAAGAAAACTATTTACTCAGTGTACCCCAAGTATGTCCCCTTGAAATTTGTTTTTATTTTCCCAGCTTTATACTTTCTCTTTCCACATTTCCTTCACAGATTGAAATCTGAATTTTGCATCAGTTTCCACCCCAAATATCAGTACAGCCTTAAAGTGTCTCCAGCTGGCTCAATGGCGCGTGCTCTGCTGTCCCTCTAGGCGTGGGTGGGTCCGTGGCTTTGGTGAGCTAATCCTTCCTCCTCCAGCCTGCCTTAGCACAGGCCTGATGAGCCAGCTTCCTGCTTTGGAGCAGGACTTTATGGGAAGCATGCCCACAGGAAGTACTGGATAAAGAGGTGCCGAGAAGAAGTGACTCCCTGGGCTCAGCACACACAGTGTACTCTGCTCTCCTCGTGAGCGCGCAGGGCCATCCTATCACATTCACAGCTGAAAGCTTTAGGGCTGATCAGCCAGGTCCCGGCGGGGATGGGAGGCTGAGATGATGTGATGCAACATGACAAATGACTTAGCGGACTGACAAACTCCCGAGATTAGAGCGCCCTGTTCCCCCTGCTTGTCTAATGTGTCTTCTTGTCAGGACCCTTCCTGCCCAGCCCAGAGCTTCCGGATGGCTGTGGCAGAGCACGATGAGGCAAGCACATTACCATAACAGTTTCATTGTGACGTTTCCAAGTTTATGAACTCATCAAAAACAACATGACATCTTATAGGAGAGCATGTGACCTCAGTTGTCAATAGTTCAATACTGTCCAAGAGAATAACATAGCTCCAGCTACAGTCAAGAAGGAATGGCCTTCAGCGGCCAGGGCAACATTTTGTAAATTTTTTTCCACTCCCCAAAATTAGGAATACAGAAACAACTGGGGAGATGCTCCCCACCTCCAAATGTGCCCCTCATTTCTGCTGTACTCGGGAGAAGGACACCAAGTTCACGCCCCTGACAGCGCCTCTCGTTAAGATGCTCTCGTTCTGCTCAGCACCCCACTAGCTTGAGGGGGGTCAGTATGAATGGGCGTGATGTGTGTGTCCTGGCCTAGCAGGCTAATATCGCTTGAGTAATTCCAAGTACAACAGTGGGGATAGAAACAGAGAGGTAGGGAAAAACCATGAATCATGCGCTGGGATTTCACGAGAGTCACTTTTCTGTGTAATAGTCAGCACACTGGCAGATATGTATGGCATGCATCTTACATCTGCTTTCAAAAACAAAGATCCTTTGTATCTTCCTGTCCAAAATTCCTTTCTCACGGCCTCCACCTGGATTGTATAAATAGCTGCAGTTTATTTTAGGGAAAAGTTATATGCTGATTTATTGGTAATTTATAAAAGACCTTTCTCCTCTTTCCAGATCCTTCTGAAACAGGTGCTTTTTAAATTCTGAGGACAAACGGGTTCTCCCCCACATCCAAGTGTATTGATGCTTCTGAACAGATCAGTGGGGATTAGAAAGTATATTTATTTGGGAGGACATGTGTCAACATGCTTTGCAGAGAAACCAAGATCAGAGAAACACCGACTGTCATACACATTAATGTCCATCCATTATGCCTTCCAACCCATGTGTGCAGCCATGTCAACAAATCTGATGCATGTGGGGGTGGTCCTCAGAGGCAGGACATGGATCTTGGGACTGAATTCACTTAAGGCTTCACTACATCTGGAAAGACCATCTTCTCTCAGAACCACAGAGCAATGCTGCACCCCATGGTTCAGAAGACCACATATCTTTTTGTCCCCACCATGTAGTTACATTTTATCAAATCTTTCTGTGAACATTTCTGAAATAGTGTGTTGGGCTTGAAAATGGACAAACAGCATCTGAACTGCTCACTGCAGGGCTCTCTCTAGGCGAGGTCCCTCCTTACCCTTGATTACTCCTGTTCCAGCTCACAACTACAGTCTCCTTACACCACCATGTACCGGCCTCTGGTGCTCAACTCTGTAACTGTTTGTGCTTTATAACAAGGAATCAAAGAATTTAAATAAAGAATGATTAAAACACACCAAACACAAACACACACACACACACACAGAGAGAGAAAGAGAGAGAGAGACAGAGAGAGAGAGACAGAGAGAGACAGAGACAGAGAGACAGAGAGACAGAGACAGACCCGGAATAGCCTTGAAGACACTATGTGACCAAAGATGACCTCTTTCCTTTACCTCCCAAGTGATGGGATTATAGGTGTTAAAGGTGTGTAATCAGCACACCTGGTTTTTATGGTGCTGGGGATCACACCCATCTTAGGTAAGCTCGCTACAAACTGAGCTACATCCTCAGTTCCCTTAGGATAATATTTTTTTAAAGATCATTTTTGCTAAGTCTGTTGACTTAACTTTAGAGCCATTAAGGTCAAACATTGAAACAACCCCACTGCGAAGACAGCTGTTGCTGCTTAAGACATGATCTGTGATGAGAAATAGTTTATGTTCTGTCTCTTTAGAAGATTTTGATTGACAGCTGTATACAATAAAAGTCTTTCAGCTCATAGGGTCAGTGACAGAAAACTGAGTTTCCTTTCTCTCCAAGCCCTGATTCTTAGTGCAAGGAACAGATACATCCACATTTGAAGACACAATTGAAATCATAGGATGAGAGACCCAGAGAATCTTCCTATTAGGATCTCATGAGTTCTTACAGTATTTACAATAACTAACTAAAGGCACCACTATGCAGTACCACTCCATCACGTGTAACAGCAAGATTTCGTTAACCTGGATTGGGCATGGTTGTTATGTATTGTGGGACTGGTTGTTGCATTTGGACATTTTTATAGGCAGACCTCTTTTCTGAATTATTTATCTCTCACACAGCCGTCTCTGCAGACCCGCACACATATCCCAACCCCTGGCGTTTGTAAATATTGTAAAAGAGCCTGACATACTCTGAGCATCTTCATCCAACTTGAACACTCGAGTGTCAGTTTAGAAACACATTTCTTTTTTGCTCTTAATATACCTCTAGAAACAACCTGTCTTTATTTCCCTGTCCTGGAAAAAATGTGCATGTGTTTTAAATCAGTAATTTTCCTTTAGGTTAGTTATTAAAACAGTCCACCAAATGGGTTCCCATCGTGCTCCTCCTATGCAAAACTCCCCATGGTTCATCAGATCAAGAGGGAAAAAATGATGCTAAGATAAGTACATAATGGAGAAACCAATTCTTCCTTATTTTCGTTTTCAGTTATTTTCTGTGAGCCCTGGAATATACAGCCATATTCTGTACACATGGCTAAGGGGAAAATTCCAAGAACGAACTCTAAACCTTAGCTGAAGTTTAACCGTATTTTTTTTACCTTGGTGACTTTCTAACCTCTTTTCAAGAGGGACTACACAACAGCAGTGTGTTCCCACCTTGCTGTGCACACGTGCACAGATCCAGGTTGAGTTTCCTTGGCTGCTTTCTGTAGCTGTTCCTCAGGTCTCCCTGATGACGAATCCCTGCACTGAGTCTTTATCCCAGCAACCAGCACTCTTCCCTCACATGGTAAAAACTTGATCATCTTTTACCACCGGCCTCCCATGTCCTTCCTGCTGCATTCCAGGATTCACAGGAGTGGTCCAAGCCTGGGCATTGGCTCTCTCATGATATTCCTTTCCAGGAAACAAGTACTCTGATTCCAGCACCTATTTTTTTTCTGTCTGAAACTTCCTGTTCTGCCGTCTATAAAGTGAAGATAATTCTGAGGAAGAGCAGGGAAGGTCACAGGGTAACACAAGTGAGCATTCTCAGAAGAGAAGGAGAAAGCAGAGTTTTATGAATTTGTAATTTGCAGGCAGGAAGGAGGTTTCCCATGTGCTCTCTGGGCCAATGCAAACATCATGTTCTGACTGAGCTTAGCATCCATCACAATTACAGTGAGGGTTTGCAGTACGGTTGCAGCCCCTGAGCCCTGTTCTCAAATAGGCTTTTGTTCCTGTGGATTCATACCCGAGCTCTGCTGTGTGATCCAGGGCAAGCTAGTCAACCTTTGTCAGTCTTAGAGTTATGTTTTCAACTGTTAGAACAGAATGAAGAACAGGCTAAACTGTGGAGACCTCGTGAAAATGCATTTTCCTTTCTCTTCCCCACCATCTGCACAGATTGGCGAATGGTACAATAATCTACCATAAGAATTTTCTTATTCCCAAACAGTGTGAAAATGCATTTTCCTTTCTCTTCCCCACCATCTGCACAGATTGGCGAATGGTACAATAATCTACCATAAGAATTTTCTTATTCCCAAACAGTGGCCTAAAGTGGCATAGTGGAGAAAAGGGTGCTAGTGGAATGAGGGGTAGTGGTGGCAATGATGGCGAGAGAAACGGTGATGATGATAGTAGTGATGGTGGTGATGATGACAGTAGTGATGGTGGTCATGGTGATGACAGGGACAGTGGTCAAGGCACTGCAGACAGTAACTGCCTTTATACTCTCTGCCCACAGGGCACTTACAGCTCATTTAACAAGGCTTATGCCTAGTTGCTGAAACATGATGAGCCAGCTGTCTTTCCAAAAGGAAGTTCATGTATTCAGAAAAGGAAATGGGTCCTTGAGGACTTGAATGAGCATGGCCACTTTGGGAGAAGAACTTAAGAAAGCAGTAGACATAGCAACTAATCAAAAGACCAAAAAACTAAAACTTCCAGGCCTTCTTATTTTTTTTTTCTTTTGAATTGGAAAGGCGCCAAGGCAAGAACAGAAAAGTATTTGGGCACTGGTTTTGAAAAACTGGACTTGTAGGAAGTTACAAAAAACAACACTCTCCATCCCCTCTATGCTCTGGGATAAGCCCGCACATTCTTCCTGCTCTGCCCACTGTTTCTGTGTAGGACCCTGCTTTCTGGCGACTCCACCATGTCTCTGTGTGGAGACCTGGGCCATCAGCATGATATCCAGTGTCTGGGAAGACACAGACTGGGGACAGTATACCAGAGAAGCTGATTTTTAAGTTAACTCACTTTTAAATACCTCAAACTTAAATTTCAAAACTGATATTTAATTTTCAGAAACATCTAACAATTTGGATTTGTTAATTTGGTTTTTCAACTATAAATTTTATGAAATTTAAATACAAATGAATTATTTCTGATGAAAACTTAGTGTTCAACTTAAAAATCTGTTGTTAGTATAAATGTACAACAGATATTTTAAAAACAATTTGATGAAATGTGATGCATTATTAATATCTTATATTTATTGACTATTACAATTGTAATATCTTTTATATTGTGCTAAAACCATTAGAATTTATTTTGGCTCCTTAATGTGACTAGTGAAAATGTGAAAACCACACGTGTGCCCTCTAGCACATCTGCTGGACAGCACTGGTCTACAAATGTAGACTTGAACTTCAAATTCAGATATTATCTGACAACTGAAAATACCATGTGATACTGAAAATATCATGTGATCTATAATGGATTTATTAGGTCTATGGAGTCTGGTTCTTCAAGCTAAATTTGAGTCTGTCTTCTGCAATTTTATAATCAACTTACTCTTGCCATTCAGGTTATTCCTGAATCTTGATATAATATTTCAAAGTATTTCTATCCCCTTTAATCTTTATGTCCTCTGAAAATTGATTAATATGGCTATTTGTTTGAATGGCAAAAGCTGTATGCATTTGGGAGAAGACGTAGGAATTCCACAACACACTCAGCTTCCCACTGTTGTTTGTAAACAGCAGGGCCTTTCCTTTCACCATTTGATGGAGGGATCCATTTGGACTCCTGTACTTCATAGCCCTGCATACTCAGGACTGCCTCATCGTTCAGGCCACATCCTCCCTTCCTATGTGCATGGCACAATGGCTCCTTAAACCCTGACAACTGAACCTTCTGCCACAAAAGTGTCACCCGGGAAACATGAAGAGTTTACTCAGCAAATTCTGCTAACTGTAATGTGCTGGGAAGATGACCGGATGCCCTGCAGGAAGTGTGACTGAAGCAGGCTGAGCATTCAGTGCAGCAGCAGTTCAGACCTACCCACCCCAGGCCCTGGAGGAGTCTTTACTGTGCCAATGGAAAACAGCTACACTATGGGCACAAGATGGGACAGAACCTCAGCAATGAGATGGGCTGTTGCTCAATCACAGTTTTCATTCAGCAGTCTCTAGGGGTGCAGTCTCTTCTGTCTTCCTTCCTGATGCTGGCCGGTCATTAAGTTTCTCTCTTTTGTGACACAACTATACTGCCCAACAGACACCACTACCCTCCCTCTCTTCTCTCTTTCTCTCTTGAAGCATAAATCTAATTAATCTTAATCAATAAAAGCCAGGAGTCAGACACTGGAGTAAAACCAGTTGCTTCCTACCTGTCTCGTTCTGCATCCAAAAGGCTGAGATCCTGTCGACATCCCATCTCATCGCTTTCTGGCTCCCCTTCCTGAGTGCTGGGATTAAAGGCCTGAGCCATGAGTGCTGGGATTAAAGGCGTATGTCACCATTGCCCAGCTTCTATGGTTAACTAGTGGCAAGCTCCATCCTCCGATCTCCAGGCAAGCTTTATTTGTCAGAACACAGACAAAGTACCACACAAACCCTCTCTCTCTTGCACCATCCCTCCTCCTACTTCAATCTTTAATCCAGGTACTTATTGAAAAGACAATTTATTTCATTTAAAAGAGATGAAGGGCTGAAAAATATATGATAAAGAACTGAACTTCAAGAATCATGTATGGAGTCACTGTGAGTTTCTCCACCTCGAAAATATCTGAGCTGATAGATTCCTCCACCCTAGGATGTAGCCTTAATTGATTAATTAATGAACGTAACTCACTCTTTAGAGTTCAAAGAATGCCATTAATGCTAAGTATTTTTAATACGGAAACCATTTAAAGCAATTAGCAAAATTACAGTTGCTCTGGATTAGAAAGTAGATTTAAACTTGAGAATCCATTACTGGAATAACAAAAATAGCAGAACTAAGGGTGGTCTCTGCCATTGTTGTGGAAATTTCATGTAAATGCCTGGTGGTTCGGTTGTCTCATTACGTTAAGTTACCTGCTTATATGTAACGAGCCGGGTTAGCGAAACAAATGTTGGGAAGTAAAGTAGTATAGGTAGGTGCGAAGGACGAAGTAGAAAAGAAGGCGCTTACTCTTGGGAGACTGCTGGGCCTGGAGGACAGCAAGGACCCACTTCTGAGCCCCGGGGCTGCTGAGAAACACCAAAGGGAGTTTTAGAAGAGAGCAGAAACCAGCAACCAGATTGATTCCAGAGCCAGGATAAAGATGAGTTCAAAGAACCTGGTCATACCACCGAACTCCACAGAATTTCATTTCTACCCACATGATGAATTAGCAATTAATGTTACCAGCGTCAGCATCTGTTACAGATCAAAGCCAACTGGTGAAGCCGAAGACAGGTTAGGCAACCCAGCGTCAGTGGTTCCTAAAACCCACAATGCGGAGGCTATGGGCCTCTGCGGACACATCAGGGAGAGCGTGTGTGTCTCACAGCCCATCAGTGTGTCTGGGTGATAGGCGGTAACAGATGCAGAGGGCCTAGGATAGTTAGGAGCTCAGGATCCAGACAGGATGCTTCTCCCATTCATTTACTGCACATCTGTGAAATGAGGAGCAACTGTACAGTATCATGCAAGGCAAGAAGAGGTTACAGAGCTAAAGCCCCAAGAAGCCTCTAGTTATCTGAAATGCTTGAGACTAGGTGTGTTTCAGATTTGTGAGTTTTAGAGATTGTGAAATAATTATATATTCCTTATCCATACAGTGTCACATAGCCCAAAACCTGAAATTCACACTGTTCCAAAAACTGACACATTTCAAGTAACACATTGACACTCAGAGTATTGAAGATGCCTGATATTTAAATTAGGAATGCTAAAACTTGGAATATAGATCAGAGGCAGCGCGTATATGCAGAATGCAAAGGCGGGTCCAGAGACAGAGAGGGGAAGGGATTAAATTAATGATGATTGATTTACAATAACCCCAAGTAAATGAATACATCCTACCCAGAACACTGAGGGGCTAAACATAAATGTTTACCATAAGATGCAGAGAGCAAGGGCCTGATTTAGGGCAAGCACAGGGAGAAAGTCTGGGGAGGGTAATTCTGACCTGGAGGGGATGGGAAAATCTACAGAGGGCCTTATTTGAGCTGAACCCAAAGGTTCTTAAGCAGGCAAATGAGACAATGAGGAAAAGGAACACATGATGACAGCTGTCTACCTTGTTTTACAAAGAGTTTTATGTAATTATCATACTTTGTCCTGACAACCAACTCCAGAGGCAAATGAGAAGCAAGCCCTATCCTCCCGGCATGCAAACCAGTGTTTCCACAGCCATTCCATCAGTCCTTTCTATCCAGTATTAGCTGTCTGCCTACTAAGCTCCAGGATTCATTCTAGGTGCTTAGGACACAGAGTTGTTTTTTTTTTTTTAATCCTGTTTCTAATCTAAACGAGATTGTGTTCTGCTGAGAAGAGTGAAGTAAATCCTCTCATTTGCTCATTCATTATAAACAGTGATAAATGCCAGGGAGAGGCTACAGCAAGAGAAGGACCTTGTGTGTGTGTGTGTGTGTGTGTGTGTGTGTGTGTGTGTGTGTTTGAGATGAATATTTTAGTAAGAAAGGCTTGAAGTCATTACTAAAGATGTCATTTGAGCTGAGACCTGAACAATAAGAAGCTCACAGGAGAGGTCTCTGTAGATGGAAGAGGCTGTGCATTCCTTGGGACAGGAATAAATGGGGAGTCATTGAGAGCAGGAAACAGAGACCCCACAATACAGCATGATGCATGGAGAAGACAGCTGACAAGGTTTCACAGGACACTGATCATTGATAAATGTCCCCAAGGATACTCAACCCAGTGAGATGCTTCTTCCAACAAGGCGTCACCTCCCACTTTCCAACACCTCTCAATGCCGTCATCTTCTGAATCTATCTCAAGATCAATCAGTAGATTACAACCCCCTGATCTGTCCAGAGACTCTATCACTGATCCCCTGGGCGTTACTTAATCCAATCAATGGGGAAAACAAAATTAACCATCACAGTTGGGTGATAGAAGCACTGACTAAAACAAAATAAAATTAGAAAAAAATTGAAAAGGGGAGGAACAGAGGCAGGAAACAGAGTAGCAACGGCTGTGTTAAGGCTACAACAGTAGGCTTTCCACTGGGAAAGGAATGCTGTAACAGGCAGTTGGACAGTTAGGTAGAAGGCACCATCATTTGAGGAGATGGGGGAAAAGTAAGGAGAAAGTTTAATGAGGAGTAAGGGGCAGGCATGCAGAAATCAAGAGTTTGATTCTTTAAAGCTTAATCTGAAAATAGCCTTCTGATTGCTCTACAGAAGCCAGCTGTCTAGGTTGGAACATCACAAGGACTCATCTTGGCATAGACGTTCCAAGTTCAGGTCTCTCTGATATAAAAACCATGTTCACACTAGCTGAAGATTCAAGAAGCAGAAAGAGAGAAAGGAGAAAGCCAGGTTGGAAGTGGGCTGGGCGTCAGAAGCAAACCTAGCAAACTAGCCTCTCAGCGCTTGCCTCCAACAGCTGTAATACTTACAGCCCATTAGGGAAATGCATTTCTGCAACTGTTTTTAAGAAAAGTTCTGCAAATTAATTTGAAAATATGCTCCAGGGTAGAAAAAAATGATTTAAAATGGGATGATCTAGTTGTTTGTAGTCAAATTTTACAGCAAAAGATGGAAAATTAAGAAATATTTTAATAGCTCCCTGGGATATGTGGGTGGACATTGAGAAGTAGTAGGTGACACATGTTACGATTTTTTCTAGAGGCAGCATAAACAATCTTTCTAGTAAAAATAAAATCTGAAAGGGGATGGGGATTTAGTTTACTGGTAGAGTGTCTACCTAGCAAGCTTAAAGTCTGGCATGCAATCTTCAGCAAAATGATAATAATAATTACTATTATTATTATTACTTAATAAAATAGGAAAAGTAAGTATATTTAAAGTTGACTCAATAATTAAAGGGAACTATGTTCTTATTATTGCAGTGAGAAGATGTGATGTGTTAGGTTCACAGTTGGAAAGAATAACAACCAATTAACAACCAAAAGGACAACCACAATCCCCAGAAGTAAAGACTTAGACGCATTGCCATGAAGATTTCCTAACTGCCAGAAACAGCAGCTGCTGTAGTGACAGTGACCCAGGATGAGCACATTCCTATTAGAATAGTTTATTGTTTCAGCAAACAGATCTGATCTGAGTATTAGCAGACGCAGAGTCATCTTGGTTCAAGGTGGGCTGAAGGGATGGCCAATGGCTGGACTCCAGGCTCTTATATTTCCACTTAGACTGGGATTTGGCAAAGTTGGTGTATTCACAGGTTGTAACAGCGGAAGCAGAAGAAGAGAGGCCAGGAAGATACAACACTCCATTAGAATAGCAAAGAAGATTCAGCAAATTGGTTTCGGGATTAAAATGGGCTTCATGGAGAGGGGCAATTTTACTTGGACACTGAAGAACCTATATGTGTATACCCATAAGCACATATGGACTCTGTCTCTGCTCCTCTGTCTCTGTCTCTGTCTCTCTCTCTCTCTTTCTCTCTCTCACACACACACACAATTTCCTCTTGGCAAGCAGAAAAGAATATGTTAGTAAAGAATAAGCACAGGATCGATTTACTGGAAAATGTGAGCTCGGGATTTTGTGTAAGTTTATCTCTTCAAAATGTCTCAATAAATTCTTAAAAGCAGTAAGTTTTATGGCCGTCAAGCACAGTGAAATTAAATACTTAGAAATCACACTGTTTTGAATATATTGCTTGTGCAGGGGTCCCTCTATTCCTTCTGTGGAAGGTTCTGTCCCACCCCCATCAACACCATGCACCCTTCACTTTGACTGGGTGAGACAGAACAGAGGAGAGAAGTGTGGTTTGATTCTGAAGCAAAAAGAAATGTGTCCAATTCTTCCTGAAGGACAGGTTCCCTTCTGAGTCACCAGAGCAAAGCCACACACAGCTTCAGGAAGATGAGAAGAACGGTGGTTCTTTTTCACTCCCCGCTTGGCAGAACCCACATGCCAAGAAAGCATGCTTCATATACTGTAGCTCATGACGCAGAGTGTACTGACTACCAGGTGTTTCCTTTAGCGGAAACCTCCAGAACCAATACAGTTTTTCCCCTCCGTCTTCCAGTTATGTGTTCTTTGTTTAGCGTGTCTGTCTCTCACCTATAAACTGCCTGGGTGATGTGCAGTCATGCTCAAGTATTTCTCCTCCCAATATCTAGCACAATATATTCATGAGGAAAGACTGTGCACACATGATAGTTACTTGTTAAGTAGGATGATGGACCTGCAGAAATGAACAGGGCCATCAGCACCAGGCTACTTGAACTGAATCCTTAATGGAGGCCGACTCCTTTAACAAATTTTATCAGAACTAATCATGGCTCCAGAGAAAGAGATGGACAGATGATGAGATTAATTTCTATAACACCTAGTTAACTAATTTTCCCTTTCTTGACTGGTTAAGACATGCCCCTTGCAAAGCCATGTCTAACAAAGCAGTTTTTCTACCTCGGCAAGTAGAACTTTAGGCAAATGTTCACTAGGGCTGCCAAGGGTAAGTCCTTGCTAATGTCTTTGTGTGCCAGCCCACAGGAGCTATTACACTTTCATCTTTACCAGTGACTCTACTTGGGTATCTTGAAACTGGCTCTGGTGGGAAGATTTACACCACAGGAAAATTGGCAAGCTGACCAGGGTTCTTTTGGTGAGCCAGGTCATTCCGGCATGTCCATTTCTCAGACTGCCTGATCTGAAAGCCTCGAGTGATGAACCACGCTTCTTATGTATCCAATAACGAGTAGCCATAAACTCAGAAACGGCTGGACGCTAATGGGAAGGATACCATGCGATACAGACTGCAAACAAGCTAGGGAGCACAGAGACTATAAATTAAAGAATTGGTGCTCAGATTTGCTGGGACAAAGACTGCACCATGAAGACTCCAATTTCCTGGGAGTTATGTCCTTGTAAGTAGTTTTACCCTTCCCCACCCACAAGGGTGCCCTCTTCAATACCCGGGAGGAATAAAAGGCCCCTCTCTCTCAGTGGCAATTAGTAAGGGTTCCATTCGCTGCAATAGCAAGAACTGACAGTTAGTCATCTGACCACAGTTTCTCTGCTACTTGTTCATTCTGGAGGGCAGGATGGGTGAGCTGTTGAAGCAGCTCTTCTCTGTAATATCGTTTGGTTTTGTGTGTTTCTGTGGTGGCACAGGCTAATCATATGCTCTGACACTGAGCTGTAGACCGGTAGATCTATACCCCCAGCAATGCTTTCAGAAGAAGGTTTATTTTTGGTCTACTTGCCATGGAGGTAAACCCTGAGAAACAGAAGGAAGGCATATAATTACAGAGTGAGCTCTCAGCAAATGGTGCTAAAGAAATAACAAAGGTTTCCTTTATGATTTCATAGGTAGTCTCTAAGCAGCTGTGGTCTACGTCTCTGATGTAAGGCCTTAGGAGGACACTGTGTCCACTTTCCTCTTTACAAAGCCATGCGTGTGCATGTATATACTAGAGCGGTCAGTTAAGGGAGCAATGACTGCCACGCCACATTGGAGAGACTCTCTCTAAAACATGGTGACAGAGACAGAAAAACATGGCAGGGAAGCAAGCCTCTACCACAGTCAGAAGAAGGAAGAACACAGGCAAAGGGAGAAAAACTGCCTGCTTCCAGAAACTTCTAGAGCTCTGTGCTCACACAGTCAGCCCAGTACCGCAAAGACGACGGGGAACATGTTCAGATAAAGTGCAAGTGATCCTGCAGGACATAAGACCCAAAGACAAGCTCCAATGTCTGATTCTTGTGAAGCTCTCTAGCATCTAGCATGTCACAAAACACTGTCCGGAGTGGCTTCCATTCTGAAATTTATAACTCCACACAACTTTAATGGAAATCAATAGACCCAGGAATCTTATACTCTGCATAATTAGTGCAAAGTATCAGTCTTCATCACAACCCGGAGAGAGACCTACTTCATCATAAACCCCAACACTTTTCCACGCACTGCGCATGAAAGACAAATCTCACCATTTATGCCTCACTGGGCAGGTACAAGAAACTGAATCATAAAGACAGATGGAGGCATTGGGACCCAGTCGAGAACTGCAGAGGAGCAGATGGAAACAGGCAGAAGGGAAACAGTGCAGTTCTGCAGGAAGTTACTCGGAGATGCTTGGCACCACGGATGTCTGGAGAGGCTAGTATTGTGGAGTTTCCCCAGGCCTAATGTATACGTGTGCCTTCATGTAAAAAGTAAATGAGCAGTTTTTATACTTTTTGTAGCTGGTGCAGATCTCAAGTGTAGCTTCCCCAGGAAGCAGATCAAGGTGAAGGTGTGTGGGCAGGTCCTAGGACTACACAGGGAGCAGATCAAGGTGAAGGTGTGTGGGCAGGTCCTAGGACTATACAGGGAGCAGATCAAGGTAAAGGTGTGTGGGCAGGTCCTAGGACTGTACAGGGAGCAGAATGGAGCAGAAAGAGGATCTGGATTTCAAAACTTGTCTCACCTGATCGTTAGGAAAGGCTGGCTCTTGTTGTATTACACTTTTGAGATTAAAACACTCTATCTTGTCTGGAAACTCCTTAAACACGAAGGTAAACAACTCAAAATGGATCCAGGAAGTCCCTGAAACCGATCAAATTCTCTAAGCCCCTTCCTGGCAAAATAAACAATGAAAGCTGAGAGTTCCCCTCAGACAGAAGGGAGCTGAGCTGCAAAGCAGACTCTCAGAGGAGGAAAAACCTCACAGAAGGCTCTTAGCCCTGACCAGCTGCCTGGAAAAGTCAGACCCAGCCGAGTTGCCTGGAAGAGGTTTAGACCAATGAAGGCATGTGGAAAAGACACTCTCTAACCTATGCAGCTGCCTGCAGGCTGTGAAGTGTGCTCCAGGTTTCCAGCTGTGTGAGCTGTCACCCACACTGGAGTGGCTTTGGAGATACAGCTGCCTTTGAGTCATTTCTGTTCCCGTAAGTGACCCTTCACTTATAGTAACTCCAATGAAAATCATTGATTCACCAAGGTGGACTTTGGTGGTATCTGTACTTTGATTGCTGTGGGCTCCCTATCTGGGGTGAGCAGAGGTGTGTGTCGCATCTCCCCAGGAAAGGTTTTGTCACACGACATCCATGCAGCGTTGTCCTATCTTGATGTGAGCAGGCTTCTGTATTCCCACTGATTAGGACTGTCCTCGTCCCTATCACTGGAGATGAGAAAGTGACCCTTTCTCATGGATCCATGGTGTTTATCAGCCGCCTGGAAGTGGAAGGAGGGAGTAATTCAACTTAAAGACCACATCCAGCATACAACAGCATCTACCATGCTCTCAAGTCTGAGTGGTCGAAGGCACCACTCACACATGACTATGAAAATGCTGTTTCTGGCCTTGGTGGTGTCTGTGATCAAAATTTAGGTATTTATTTTTAGACGAGGTCTCTTGCACCGCAGGCTGACTTTGGAATTACTGTGTAGCTCAAGATAACCTCGCTCTGCTGCCGGTACCGCCACATTTGGCTCTCAGCTACTCTGCAAGCGACCACCTTCCTGTTTTCTCCACCTGCTGTTTGCACCCCAGGAAGTCCTTTACTATCTTCATGGTTGCACCCAAGCTACCTTTGCTAGCATTGTGTCGGCAGGCTAAAACTTCGGAACAAAGAGAAAGCATCTACCATCTCCCTCTAACTTCTGTGGTCTGCAGACTATCAATTCTGTGAGGACTGTCAACTTGACAGGATCTAGCATCACCTAGAAGACAAGCTTCTGAGCATGTGTTCTAGGGACTTTCCAGGTGGGGTAAACTGAGGTGGGGAGATGCACCCCATGTGAGAGCGGCACCATCCCATGGAGTGGGGTTTCAGTCTTAACTGATGAGATAGTGAGCTGAGCACCAGCGTTCCTCTCTCTCTGCCTCCTGACTGTGGATGTCATGTGACCAGCTGCCTCACTCTGCTGCCGCCGTTTCTCTGACACAGTAGAATATATCCTCACACTGGAAGCCAAAACAAACGCATTTGTCAGGGAATTTTTCCAAGTTTAATACCATCCCTAAGGATTTAAAAGTGACACCCTAAAACACATATCTCCTGGATATGTATACAGGAGGTACACTTTAGGACAGTGTTCACACATAGGTAGAGGAACAGGGGTGTGATGGTTAGTATTGCCAATGTGACAGGATCAGGAATCACCTCTGGGCTGGGCCTCTGGAGATCTGTGGAGCATTGCAATGACTGTAGTAACTGATGGGCGAAGATCTTCATAATTGTGAGGAGAGCCATTGTCTGGGCAAGGGGATCCGGGTCTGTATAAAGCAGAGCAAGAGAAAGCAGCATGCAGGCATTTCCTGATCTCTGCTTGACTGTGGATACTGTGAGACCAGCTGCTCCAGGTTTCTGCTACCTTGATTTGCCCACTGGGATGGACTGTACCTTGACCTACGAGCCACAACAGACTCTTTCCCTTAAGTTGCTTTTGCCAAGTATTCTTTCACAGTAATGAATGGTTAACTAAGATAGATAGCATACAATTTATTTAATGATTTTCTGCTCCATACATTCAATGTAACTAGGAAGCCCTGTTTTTTTTTTTGTTGTTGTTGTTTTGTTTTGTTTTTCTTTTTTTTTGTGCCAGAGTTGTCAAAATCTCAGATCAAGCATGGCATGAGGTAAATATTTACCATGTCCTGTGCTTTTTGTTTAAAGGGACAAAGGAGGTAAGACCCAGAGACATGAGGAGAAACTCATGTCTCATAAACTTATCGGATAGCCTTTTAGCTTGTCAACAAGCCGGTGGTGTCTCCTCAACTGAACTCTATGCTCCCTAGAAGCATAAGATGTATCTGTCCATCCCTGATGTCCTCCAGAAGCTACTGTTCCTGTTGGGACCTCGATGCTTTTAGAGTAAGATGTTTGAAGGACTCTGTCCTATTTCCTGTGTGAAGGATCAATTTAGAAGAAAATATCCATGAAATATTTACCTTCTTGAGCAAGTACATTCTGTATCAGCTTGAAGCACCATGTCGTATTGACATGGGGCTCTTCAGTTAGGACTGAGCTTTGGGGAAGCACTCTGCCGCGCATCTACAGCTCACCTCGTTCTGCTTATTTTTATCAGTGACCTCATTTTGCTGTCCATCCTCTGATTTGTTGCTGTCCTTAATAAGCTCCTGCAAATACGCCCTCAGCTAAATTGTTTGTTCGTTTTGGATAAGGGTCTATTTTATTTTGTCATAGTCATATATCTTTTATCTCACGCTGAGCACATTAAGTGCTTAGCACATGATTGCCAATTGATTTTATAAAGCTTTTGAGGTACATTAAAGCAAAAAGATCATACAAGGGATGAGGCAAAACAGAAAGACTTAAAGTGTTGTTATCAGAGAAGAGGAGATGTTTCAAAATGGCAAATAAAATTAGAGGTATATAATTACACTTGAGGCTGAAATTTGGGTAGAGCTTCCCGGAAACCAGTGGGAAAAAGAAAAGAGATTTCCTGGCTTTTGTGGAAAAGAAGACAGCAGATTAGGCCTAATGCAGCTACATCTGGCATGAATCTGAAAGATAATGCTCACATTGATTCCAAGAGGAAGGAAACAGTGCACATTTCACAGGGATTGTAGCTGGGGGCTGGGAGACGGCTAGAAGATAAGAGCATATGCTGTGCAAGCCAACATTCTAGAGGACAGAGACTGGAGGACCGCTGGGGCTTGCTGGCTGCAAGCCTGTGCCACGTTCAGCGAAAAGCCTCATTTCAAAGGCATAGGATGGTGAATAGTGGAGTGGGACACCTGACATAGTCTTCTCGTGCACATCACACATACATGATCTATGTGAGACACCTGGCATAGTCTTCTCATGCACATCACACATACATGATCTATGTGGGACATCTGGCATAGTCTTCTCATGAACATCACACATACATGTGCATATACATGATCTATGCAGGACACCTGGACTAGTCCCCATGTGCATATCACACATACATGATCTATGCAGGACACCTGACATAGTCCTCATGTGCACACCACACATACTTTTGCATATACATGATCTATATGAAACACATAGAAATGAAAATCTGGCTGGTTGCTTCCTATAGTGTCTAGTCACAACATTCTATCCATTATCCATATTTAAGCTTAAATTTAAAACTCACATTTAAGCATAAAGTTCTTCTTTGAGAATGTTCTTCCATTATCTTCACATTTTCAAAGCTCTTCCTTGGGACCTCTACACAACACCAATAATCTCCACGCTTGCCTCATTCACCGAGTTGGTTTCTCCATTTTCATGTTCTTGTGTGGTTATATGTCTGGAATTTTCTGTTCTTGTTTAATTCTATATTGTTTTAGGGTGTCTCAGCAGGGACACTGTTTGCTTTTTAAACAACATGACACATGAAAGTGTCTGAATGTTTTTTCCTACTTTTCCATGTAAGGAGAGGTCCAGTTACCTTTCCGTTAAATCAGAACCATCCTTGCCTGAACATGATTATTGAATGCAATATGTATTTTTGCAAGTTTTTACCTAAACAAGCAGAAGAAAATGAAACACAAAATAAACAAAAACTTGAATGCATCAGTGCATGATAGACCAGTAGAATCTAGAGTGCCAACCCCAGCTGAGTCCTCTCAGCCAACTCCATGTTCTGTCCTGATCTCTCAGAACCCTGAGTTTCTGTGTTGCGGAGAACCTAGGCCACAAGGACAAGCCACACACTGGTGTTCTAATAGTTCATCCAAGCCTGGCTTTGGGGTGTGAGAAAGGGACCCTGTAGAGCTCTAGACTTGCTTACCAGGAAGCCAAGGATCACTCATGGCTTATGTCAGTGCCACGCAGAATGAGAGTTATTCCTCCCCAGTTTTAGATCCAATAAAATGTTAGTTACTTAAAGACACTATATTTTGGAATGGTTTGTGTAATCCTTGATAACAAATTGGCCATAGGTGTCCAGAGGCTAAAACCATGCATTTGACTTCATTTATCTCTTCACATCTCCAGATAGCTATGGAGTACCTGCCAGGGGCCAGACGATGCTATAGGAGTTGAAGATAAGGTCAAATGAATGGGGAAAACCTTCTGCCCTAGAAAAACCTGCCATATGAGGGAGCAAGGAAGAAAATGAATGTGTAAACAAGAACATTGCTTTTGTGATACCCAAAATGCCTGCGCATGATTACTGAATACAATATGTATTTTTGCAAGTTTTTACCTAAACAAGCAAAAGGAAATGAAACACAAAATAAAAAATTCAATGCATCAGCACATTCAGAAGACTCATTTATGAACATGAGAAGTCAGATAAGTCAGAGGAGTTTGTAAACACCATGTTTCTGGTACAATCTGTAGCAGGAAGGCCTGTTTACCTATTTCACTGAAAGACAGCATCTTCTTTGCCTGAGGAGTCCTAAAACTTTTTTATTAACAAAAATGGGGTAACCCTCCAGTATTCAGGAATGTAGGTTGTCCCCTAAACCAGGGTAGGAAGTATTGCTCCATAAAATGTCAACATCAAAACAATAAAGAAAAAATAATTACAGACAGTGTTAGTGCTGGAAGCTGATAAGGACCAGATGGTCTTTTGTATTTACGGTTTTCCTTATGCATACAAATGCTTTGGGGATCTAATTAGCCTTCCACAAAACTCAAACTGGGTAATTACTATCATTATCTCCTTTTCAAATAAATCTGAAGTCTAAACTGCAATTACGTTTTTATCTTGCGTTTGGTATTCATACATTTTAAGAATTATTCTTTGCCATCTACTCAGGAACTTCTTCATGTGGACTGCAGTAAAGTGCTGCAGGATTATATTGAAAGGTACACTTTTAAAAACATGGCTAACTGTGTTAGCAAAAGTGCTGACCGCACCAACCAAGTATGCCTCCTCCATTAGCTACACTGCCATGCGCATGGAAAGAAAGTCCCTGTTCTCTGAGACTTTATGTTTTCCTTCTGTTTTGCATACTGGAAGAGAATTCCTACAAGGAGACAGAGGCAGTGGAGCATGGTGGAGCAAGAGTTTCCGTGCAGTGTCCTGTGGCAGCTATTTCAATTAACTTCTGACTCTGCCTGCAAAGTGCAACACCTGAGCCTGCAATGAGCGGTGGAGAGTTAGCAGAGCATGCAGCAAGCTCAGAATGCCATCTTTATGGGGTTTTTGGCCTTGGGACAAGAGAGTAGCATGTAACAACATTTCCATGCTGCAAATGAAAGCAGGTATGACCCCTCTTAGGCAGTTCACCAAATCTATTTCCAGGGAGATGCACACTTGAGAGGGGCTTCAGAAGCCAATCATTTTATTTTAGGCATAAAGCCAAGGAAGGGAGGTTATCAGCAGTCATGCGTGTTTTCCATGGCAAGATGAAACATGGAGAGCGGTACACACGGGAATCTAGCTTGTTCCTAACATCTAGTGAGGAGGTCGGGATAGTTAGAGTGCCCGCCTGATGTCTCACAGTGCAGCATCATGCTGAACTGATCTGGAGGAGGGGAGGAATCTGAAAACAGGGACATCCAGGTTGATGAACTGGAGTCAGGGGATATAAGTCCCAGGAGACACTTGTACCACAGAGCAATGCTGTGTGTCAAAACAGCTTCAGGGTTGTCCTGTGGCCTGTCTGACAGAGACACATTAGCCTTCAGGCCCAGAGATGGCCCTGGGCTGCCCTGGTAGCAGTGGTACAGGCATCCAGACAATGACAGAGATGGGTGCAAGGTCAGCACTTTGCCCTGCCTGAGGTGATGACAAGGATGTCCCAGAACAAAGAAGAAAATCAGGAAGATGTACTCTCACTTTTAATCATTCCACAGATACCTACTAGGCATCTGCTTAGCATGAGGCACCAAGGCAGGAAGTCTCCAAGTGCAGATATCAGCAAGTTATTTCTTCCCTACTGAAACCGTTCTTCTCTGGGAGAAGAAAAGATGCCCATGTAGTCTCAGGAAATAAATGAAAGTTATAAGTCTAGGTAAATAAGGAAAACTGTCAAGTCTCAAGACATTCCTGAAACCAAGATTCCTAAGTTTTCTTAAGTTGTATGAGCTGCTCAGGAGAGAAGAATGACGACTGAGCTGCCTATAGCCCAGGGAGGAGCCCCAGGGAGGAGCCCCAGGGAGGAGCCCCAGGGAGGCAGCAATCAGTGTTGCGTGGGCTTTTTGGTGACTCTGAGTTATTCATACTTCTGATAAAAGACCACAATAAATCCACTAATTCTTTAAGCTAGGTCTGGGAGAATTCTTTCTCTGGTTTGTGGTCTGTGCCTTCTCTGAACTGACTAGTCATTGCTCCCATTTCCAGGGAGAGAACCAGACCCCACTCCCCACTCTACCGTGCTCATCTTAGAGCCACGCTGCTGACCTGTTGCTTGGAATGGTGTCTATGTCTTGTGTCTTAGCCTTCTGTGGTAGCTCCAGTGTTCACAAGCCATGGTCAAGGCTTGGAAATTAGTAATTCCAGGGGCTGTCTCGAGCTATTCCTGAGTGTACTTGAATTCTTGTAATAGCACACTCATGTTATCTGTATAGTTCATGATGTGTCTTATCCTCTGGCTCCTTCTTGGGGTAAGTGTGGAAGGTGGATTATCCTTTTTACAGATGCCCAGGGTGTATCAGAGGTCTTAAAGGGTGTATCTAAAGCCATACAACGAGTAAGAAGCCCAACTAGGGCTCACCCGAAGGTCTTCTCACAATGGACCCACTATGCAGACATTCTTCACCCTGTCAGACTAGCTCGGAGAAGTTTTTGTGCCAGGTCAAACCCTTCACAGGACTGCCTGAGCAGTCTGTTTGGCTGGTTAAGGCTGCCTTTGTTTTCAGAAGGCATCTGTACTTCTGAGGGTGTGGGTCCAAACTCCAAGGGAGAAAACTTTGAACTGGGGCAGGACCATGACATTCTTTGCTGTACAGCCTCATGCAGGGGAAAGAGCTGATGTCTAGTCCGCATGAGCCCCACCACATGGCTGGACTTCTCTGGGACCTGGCTTCTTCACAGACAACCACCTCTGCAAGTGGTTAACAACCGAACGCAGAGTGCAAGCATCCCAGGGCTGAAATAATGCATTCTGCTTCATTTGTTTACGTTAGCACCTCGGATGAGTGCTGTGAGGATGGAGGCAGTGGCAACGATCACACCGTTAGCGAGGCCGGGCTAAAAGGAAGAGCTAGTTCTGTTCTTCTTCCCATGAAATTCTTTTGGGTTTATAAGTTCTTGTCTAGCCAAGAAGGGAGGTAGCCCATAAGAGTTCTCATCATGCAGCGGGGGAGGGACGGTAACTCAGTGGGTAAAGTGTTTGTTTTGCAAGCACCAGGACTTGAGTTCGATCCCCAGCACAGACTTAAAAGCTAGTCACAGTAGTTTGTACTTGTAACTTGAGAGCACAGCAGCTGGAGGCAGGCAGAGTCTAGTAAATCCTGTTTCAGAGAAGAAAGTGCATGTTTCCTGAGGAACAACACTCAAGGTGGACCTCTGACCTGCGCAGGCACACATGTATACACACACACACACACACACACACACACACACACAGAAAGAGAGAGAGAGAGAGAGAGAGAGAGAGAGAGAGAGTTCATAGGCAGGTCCAGCACACTAGAAATATGATCTACTTGTTCTCCACATGTCCACATAGAGGCCAAAGGAAGCACTAGCTATGACACAGTGGTTTTTAGGGTCCAGGATCTTGCCTTGGTGATCTCCAGAGTTGCCCTAGCAGGCAGCAGAACGTCACTGCCTACCCTTGTTGAAAAATATAAATTAAAAGGGAGAATCACAGTAGCAATCTCTGAATTATTACAAGGATTGTCTCTTGATTTGCATACAGTATCAACTCTCTAACTAGGATGAAGGCCAAAAATGCCTTCTAATATTCCCTTAGCAGAATGGCTTCCTAGCAGTCAAATATTCGTGTGGGGTCCAGAAAATAAGTGTGATGACGCCCAGTCCTGGCCTAGAGGTTAAATATGCAGCTTCCTCAGCTCTCTATCCTAGCGCTGAGTGACCCTCAGGGGAAACTGGGTCATGTTCAGTGTGAGGGCACTGCTAAATTAGGCTCCCAGGGATCCAGAGGCATTGATAGGCTCGACACAGGAAGGAGGATGAGGCTCAAGGTCCAGGCAGATCTGGCCGGACTGTCTCCTTACCTGTCCCATGGTTGCTTTGGATCAGTTCTCTGTCACAGAGGGTGCTTCATAGCCCCTTGTTCAGAGTCATACACACAGGCCCCAGGGACATGGTCCGGGCTGGGCAAATCACTTTTCTAAGAGCTCAGTCTTCAAAGTTCATCTTGTGGGCATGCTCTTTGATCTTGCAGTCTTCATTAGCACAGAGCTCAGTATGTCAGTATTACATGCTACATGAACATCAGTTTCCACTGATATCTATTATTTTTGTTTGCTTTAGTTTGTATAGTTATATAGTATATACATTCCACTTCTGCACTTAGAATATATGATAAAAGCAGTGATGGCTGCATGTATGTAGAATTTGACAAATGGTGACTGCATATCAGATGAGCTATGCACATCTCAGCTACAGAATTTCTTGTGAACTTGGAAAAAGAATCTTGAGAACAAATTTAAGTGCCTTGAGATGAAATTATCTTGGATTACCTGTGCGGACCATAAACCAATGACAGGTGACATCATAAGAGATAACCAGAAGGAAATATGGAACACAGAAGAGAAGGCCAAGGATAGGAGCAGAGGTAAGGTTCATATAGCTCAATACTAAGGAATATATGTGTTACCAAACCTGGACAAAGCAAAGAAGGGTTCTAATAAGAGAGCGTTGCCATCCTTACCTATAGATTTCAGACTTCTTCAGAAGAGTGAAATACAATTCTAATATTTAAGATATTAAGTTTGTGGTAATTTATAGAATTTATAAAACACTAAGAAGCTAAAACTACACATATATAATGAGGAGCAGGTATTCAACATTTTATATATATGTATTTATATTTATAAATAAATTAATGTGTCTTTATACAGCTATATAAATAAAGAACAAGTGAGAATTATAGTATTTGGTGGAAATTTGTTTTATCACATGGCATCTAAATTTCATCATCACCTCAGGCCTCTTGACAGGGCTTTAAAACACTTCACACAACCACTGACTTGTGTGTTGAACGATGGGAGAGTTGGAGTAAAAACTGTGCCTCATCTGGGGACACAATGCTACTCCAGACAATAAAATATAAATTGAGAAGAGAAAAAACCATACAAGGCCATCATAGGAATAATCGTTAAATACCAGGTCAAGTTTGTACTCATTGAATTAATAACATATATAACTGAAGGAGAGACATTGGGTCTTCCATATTATACAACATGAAGTTTAAGGTAGCAGTTCCCAAAACCTCTATGAATTGTCCTCTTATGTTTATGTGTATGCAGTTAGAGTAAGCTTTGCCATTCCCAGCTAGCTCTATTAGTAACAATGAATAGCTGCGGTGATGGCCATAATTAATAATTACTGAGCACTTACAGTGACTCAGGCTCCACTCTGAAACATTGAAGCACATTACCTTGTTTAACAAATCTATATAGAACTCCTCCGAGTGCTGCCATTAGGCATTTGTGTGTTTTTTGCAGATACAAAAGCATTCACTGTTCTTGGCACGATGAAGCGATTCTCCTGAGCGGATGTTCTTTCTCATTATGAGCAGGGTTGATCAGCTTCTGGCCCAGCTGTTGGGTTCCACAGCTCAGAAGCATACAGCTGTACATATCAAGTCAGGGAGCAGGCAAGTCCTGCACTCCATTGTGGGATTCTCTTGTATCCTTCTCATTTAGCAGAGGTCCCAGATGAGGCCTCTTCAATTTCTCTGGTCCAGTATCCTGAGCAAGACTAAAAGGTGGTGGCGATGGTGGTGGGGCTGTGTGTGTTATTGTTTGTTTGTTTGTTTTTATCACAGTACTGAAGTAAAGTCTGTGTAGAATCAGGAAGGTTAAAAATAGAGATGAGAATCTATGCAGGGAGAGTGGAGGATGTGGGTGTTCCGAGGAGGAGGAGGGTACAGAGTGGAACGTGAAGACACACTGGAAAGCTGGACCTGGCTCTGACCTGGCTCTGTCTACTGAACTCGTCGGAGCCAAGCTCATGCACAGTGCCCATGCTTTCCCGTAAGGGAATTAAGAAATTGGATTTCCATTCCAGAAAACAAAGTGAAAAAGCAGCTAAGCAGAAGCAGAACCTACACAGTCTGAGAATGCAGGCTGTTCACTGTTTACTAGACAAGAAGGCTCACAACTGCCTGCAGTTCCTCTTTCAAGGGACCTAATGCCCTCTTCTGCCTTCTGTGCACACCTTTGTGATTATGGAGCTGAGCCTTGCTGTGGCGCACACTAATGCTTTTCATCCACCTGAAAACTCCACAGAGGCTCCACGTCTGTAGAAGAGTTCCTAGACTGCATTTCTGATGCCATGTTCATCTGGATTTAAATACAGTAGCTAGCAGTGTTTTTACTCACTGACTCTGAAAGTTCAAATGTATTAAGTAGTATAAATTAATTCCTTTAGAAGTAACAGAAGAATCAGAAAGGTGCTAGCAGAACCGACAGCCATGATGCTGCATCTATGAGACCAGAGTAAAGCAATCAGACTAAGGGATGCTAAAGGGAATTCATCTGGAAAGGTCCAGATGAATCTGTCACCTAGACAAGGAGATTATAGACTTTCAAGGCAAAAAGGACAATGTTCAAACAACATGTAGCTTTGTTGAGAGTTCAGTCTATTTCTAGGAATTCTATGTGCCCAGAACACTGGTTCATTTATTATGTTTGTGCATTAGGGTAAACCATGGAAGACCTGGCACATATGTCTACACTGTTCATGTTGTTCAGTGTATCTGAAATTTTAGGTGTAAAAAGCCATCCTCTCTGCAAGTTCAAGGAGCACCCTCAGTCTGCTCAGAAACCATTTTACAGAGGTCTTTTTCTTTTTTCCAAAAATGAAGCTGATGAGGTTGCTGTGTCCACATGACTGCAACTCATCCTGAAGTATGCGCTAAACATCACGTGAGCTCCATGACCATCACAAACCTCAGTGGGTATCTGTCACCTGGACAAGGAGAATATAGAATATCAAGGCAAAAGGGACAATGTTCAAACAACATGCAGCTTTCGTTGAGAGTTCAGTTTATTTCTAGGAATTCTATGTGCCCAGAACACTGGTTCATTTCTCTTAGAAAATGCAAGCCTGTGTGTGATGAGGCTGAGCCATTTCTTGGAGTATGACGGAGTCAAAATCACTTCTATACTGTAGAAAACACTCAGAAACCCGACAAGGAAGGATGAGTCAGTCATCTAGCTTTGGTTCTTTGAGGGTTTCATAGCTCAGAGCAGCAAAGACAGAAAATGCCCACAGAACTCCATGCATGCTTAAATCACTGTGGCTGCAACTCAGTAAAATTGGAATTTGTGTTGCTGCTTGCCCAGCACTTCTCAGGAAATCACTGGTGACGTCAACAGCGTTAATGAAGAGATACGTCATGGCCACTGTTATCCTTTATAAGGACTCACTCATTACAAACACCAGAGAATTTAACTGGATCTTTTCAGCAGGAAATGAAGCATGTCAATTGCCTTCACATAGTCCTTAATGGGATAAATCACGTGAAAAGAGAACTGGTGTTTCCTGGCCTCCTCGGCTTCTTCCAAGCCCTCTCCTCCCCTAGGCATCAGGAGAAAGCATCTTACCCGTGCCTACATCAGATCTGGGGCTCTGAGGGGAAGCAGAAGGAAAATGTCCAGGGCTTTCTCCAAAACCATCATTAGATGAGTTATAGGTTTCCATCATGTACTCTCGAGCAGACAAGTGCTTGTTACAGAGTGGGGCTTCATGGGAAGATGGTCTTTCTTTTGAAACATTTTTTTCAACTGAAATAAAATTGCATCATGTTGCACCCTCCCTTTCATCGCTCTAGTCCCTCCCAGCTACCCTCAAGTCCTCCTGTATCTCTCTCAAGCTGATTACCTCTTTTTCTTAGAATATATATGTATACATACATGTGTATATATATGTATATATATATATTTATGAGAAACTTGAATGTGTTTTTGTTGTTGGTATGTATGTTAGTATGCATGTGGTATGTATGTTGGTATATATGTGGTTTCAGGGATAACTACTAAGCACTGGACAACCAAATAAGGAGTGTCCTTTCTTTTTATGTCTTTGTATCCACTTCTTTCTTAGATCTGAACTCACACAGCATAGAATCTGATACTGATAGATTTTCTTATTAAGGCTTTGTGTAGTGTGAGTGAGTCTTTGAATATTGGTTATCAGAAACAGGCAAATTGGAGAACAGAGGAATGATTATAAGATGAGATAGGCTGTTTGTAGTGACTGCCAAAGGTCAATCAGTGGGAACTTGGGTCCAGAACCCAAGTCATGGGTAATATTGTAATTTCTAGCAAGGTAACTTAATTTATATAAGATTAGACATTAAACTGAAAGGATTGATACTTATGTCTCATTTAGAGCTGAACACTCCATAGTCTATTATTTTTTGCATGTTGATCAATTGAAGGGCTCTGTATGGATCACCATTTATGACAAAAAGAAACTCCTCCAATGAGGGTTGAAATGCACACTATTCTGTGGGTATTATGATGAGAACATAAATCGTGCCAGCTTAATACTATGTCTATTTAACTAGAGTGAGAAAGTTTTCTCCAGGGAGGAGGCTCCTGAAAAGCTGTTCCTTCTCCAGTGTTCAGTCCTAGATCTGCACCATATAGGCAGCACTAAGTGAGACTTGGTGGGACAGAGTGTTGGAAAGAAGTAAAAAGAGGTGGGAGAGGAGTTGGGGAGAAGCGAATGGGAGTGGATCTGAATAAAACACTCTGTGAGTGTGTGAAATGCTCAATAAACAATGGATAGAAATAAAGAGGCTGAGGCCACCAATGAAAAGACACATTGGGGTTGCTGCCATGTTTTTTCTGACAGGATGGGGCTCACTCAGCGATCCAACTTGCATCTCTCATCTGACACTGGAGAAACTGTGAAGCCAGAAGCCACAATAACACAATCTTCAGTCAGTCCCATGCTGTGCTATTGAGGAGAAAGCCTAACAGTTGTTAGGAATCTTGCTGACCTTGTTATTGCCTTTATCATATATTGATTTCCCTTTCATTGTGGATTTCTGTTTCTCAGAGACTGGTAAGTGCCCTAGGAGGCTTCTGAGAGGCAAAAACAAAACCTCCCTGTCCGACATTTTGATGGACTAATCCGTGGAGCTCTACCCAAGCCACTACACACACAGACACACACACACAGAGACACACGCGCACAGAGACACACACAGACACAGGCACACACAAAATCTTGCTGACATTGTGATGATGAACTGATCCATGGAACTCTACCCAAGCCACACCACACACACACACACACACACACACACACACGCACAGACACATGCGCACAGAGACACACACAGACACACACACACACACACACTCACACACACAGTGTCCCTAAGGCTATGAATCCTTAAAGAAGATAAAATGAGAGACTTGAGTTATCATTTCTGGAGAGCCCCAGCTGGAATTTGGGTTACAGATATGGTAAAGACAAGTCTCTGATTCATAGGAAGAGTAGCCTCTGGGATAGCTTGACCTTGGCTTCTTCTGTATAGTCATGCATTACAACCAGTCAAAGAAAGACTTCCTGTCTTCTCCACCTAGATGTTCCCAAATGGAAGCTGCTAATGCAGAGGATTCTAAGGCTTTGTTACTAAGCAATGACCCATCCGGTTTTCCTGAAGCAGCTATAGTCCTCTCGTGTGAAAATATTTACTTTGTCATAAGTTAGAACACCCTCTTCCGTGCATTACAACACAAAAGACTGCATTTCAATCATTGCGGTAAGATCCAGAGAATAACCAGTTTCTGTTCTCTGTTAAGTGTTGGCTGAGCCAAACAGCAGCTCTGTTTCCAGAAAGATAAAAATGTCAAAGATTAGAGAGAAACAGCAGGCATTCTGCGGGGTTTAGCTGTTGAATGAATGTCTGAAAGGTGCTTCAAAGTTAATTTAAGTAATTTTTTAAAAATTATACCCTGAGTTGAAGGCTAAGAACTCTTTAACTTCGTATATAATTAAAACATAACGCTGAAGGCCTCATTAGACAGTTATTCCTGGTATTTTAATAATAAAGTAGAATGCCCTCATCATATGGCTTATTATTATATCTGAATGTACTACCAATTAAATTAGTTTTAGCAGAAAACTACAGCATGCAGCAAGAGTCTGAATTAGAAATAGAATCTTTCTATGACATTCTCCCTTCACCAATGGCAACACGAAAGTGCTTTCTAAATGCTCACTGGGAAAGGGTCACACAATAAGGAAGAAAACCTTACAGCTGTGTTTCACGCTAGTACATGCTGAGTGGCACCTGCAGCACGGAGTGAGGACTGTTGGTGTGGCCTGGCCTGACTGCCATGAAGAAACGCTACCGATGGGTAGCCCACGGCAGGCACGGATGGGCTCACGGCTCTGGATATGGAAGCCCACTGTCTGGTTTCTGAATACATCGTTCTTGGTCTGTAGACTACTTTCTCGCTATGGCCTCACAGGAGTTTTATCTTGGAATGCTCTTGGGGCTCACGTGGGAAAAGATGGGGTTGAGAAAGATGTTTAGAGATCGCCTTTCTTTTCCTATGATCCTACTGGGTCAGACCCCTTCCAATGAGCCTCAATCCCATTGTTGGAGCCTCTTCAGAATTTACAGTCACAGTGACTATTACAGGCTCAGTGTGTGATAAAGTAGTCATACTAGGTTTTACGAGTTCAGTATGGTTAGAGGCTTAGTGTGTGGTTGAAGAGGCACTGGGATTCAGGCCATATGCTACTCAACAAAGAGCCTATGCAGTGACTTGATCTTCTCTGTAGGCGGCCATCTTATACATAGAATTCTGACTGGCTCCTCTTGCCACTAGCCATCACTTGCGGAAAGCCCTGGTTATGGCGTAACACTGGGAAAAATTCAAATAAGATCTAATAAAATCAGCTCGGTGATGCAAATTTATCCGCTAGTTACACCTCCTAGCTACCCATCGAAGACTCTCTGAATATCTGAATCTATTGTCCTCTGACTAGGGCTACTGTGGCCAAGGAGGTAGTTACTCCACAGTAGTCTTCCACTCTTTACATCCTTTACCCCCAAGACTCACAAGCAGGAGGAACTGAGCATTGCAAACAAGAGAGGAACTGCTAGTCAGTATTCTGTATAGGAAGGAGAGTTTGTAACCACTCGTCCTTAGGTCCAGAGTCTGCTACTCTTTCCCCACACCAGTTATCTCTGCAAAAGGCCAGTGATATGGATGACTCCCCATGGATTTAGTCAACTCCTTAAGATCTATGGACCCCAGCTTGATACATGACCATTTGTGGAGTTCACAGGGTAACAAATCAATTCTTAGGATTTTATTTGTAAAAGAATGCAGTGGAAATCATTGTTTGACAACCTATCTGGCTTATGGTGGCCTGAGAAACACAGCAACCAAATGAACTATTTTCTACAAATACCCATTGGATAAGAAATAACTGTCTGAGGCTCCTTGAGTCCAGGATTGGAAACTCTGTCTTCTATATTAAATACTAATTGGGAATGGAGAGATGGCCCAGTTCATACATAGAATGCTTACTGAGAAGCATCAGGATCTGAGTTAAATTCCCAACACTGTGCAAAAACACTTGTCGCTAAGCCACGTACTGGAAGGCTATTGGCGCAAGGGTCCCTGGAGTTCTTTGGTCAGTCTGTTTAACCAGTTGGTGAGCGCCGTGTTCAGAGAGAGTTCCAGTATCAAAAAACAAGGTATTGCGTAATCCACAAATACATCTGACATTGACCTCTGACCTACACACACACATGTTTATCCCCCCATCTCCGGAATGCACACACTCATGAACATGTACATACATACATATAGAATGGTGAACTGAATCTTGACTGACAACTTGTTAGAATTTAGAGTCTGTATGGAAACATGCCTCTGGACATGTCTATGAGAGACTTTCTAAATTGGGTAATTAAGATAGGAAGACTCATCCTAAATACGGCTTTGCTTCATGGCTAGGGGCATGGACTGAAGAAAATGTAGACGACAAGCCCAGCAGCAGCTTCCTCTTGCATTTCCTGATGGCAGATGCAATGTAACCAAAAGCCTCGCGTTTCTGCCGCCATGCTGTCTCCACCACAGCGGCCTCTATCCTTAAACTGCAAGACAAATAAACCCTTTCTCCTTTAAGTGGCCTTTGTCAGCTATTTTGTCACAGCAGTAAGAAAGGTAACAAAAATGCCACATGTGTGATAACGCATTAAAGATGGCAGGAGATGAAGGACCACAGATACTCTGGTCAAATGCAAACTGCAACTATGAACCTAAGACTTCAACTGCTTGTGGTCAGTGAAGAGTAGCATGGGCGGCAGTGTCTTAGAGGACATGAAATGCCCTTTTGGAAGTGGTGCTGAGAACTGCCTACCTTCTCCGTGCGCTCTCAGAGACACGGGTTCTCCAAAGACTGGGAAGTAAAATGAGACGTGTCACCTGAGGCCCTGAAAGGATTAGCACCAAGTACATCTCCACAGGGAAATGTGGATGCAAATATACCAGACACCAGGAGACATGGCCTGGGGGTGCCACTGCACCTGCATTTGATGGGTCAGAGGCTGCTTTCCTGCAGTAATGCATGCATAGTCTCATGGCACCTGCTTTCTCCACCTCTCCTCTCATGAGCTACTGCGCTGGTCTGACTGAGGACGTCTGACTTCATGCTGCGGAACAGACCCGATGACAGGCAGCAGTGCTGGCGGTAGCTGGGTTTGGGGACTGATTTTGTAGCCCTGGCCTGGGCTTCTGTCCTTGCCACAGCTCGTTCTACATCAACATGCCTGACTTTGAGCCATTTGCTTCTCATTAGCGCCTTTCACAAAAGTGAGCTGGGAAGGAAGGGGATGTGGAACTCAAATGACTGCCAGTTTGACAGCAGCGAAAGATATAAAACACTGTGGGCCTCTGGATTTTTATATTATCCACGGCACTAAATTATCCATAGCATGTCTGGGCCTCATTAGCATGGAGGGTGGGAGTCCAGGACTTGCTAGAATGGCTGTGTTTACTCCATGGCAGATTATGTTGCTAACTAGATTCCACAATCTCACAGATGTTCCGTTTTCTTCTTCAAAAAAGATGTTTGAGAAAAAAAAATACTATGAAAACAATCCTAAACAGCACCTATAAACATAGGCTCTCAACTGCCACTATCACCCACAGCTACGCCGAGAGTGACTGAGTTAGCTGACTTATTTTCCCCAAGAAGCTGTAAATGCTTTGTAAAGAGCGTAAGACATAAGATAGCTATACACTGGAGGGACGAATTACAAGAAGGAAACACCAAACAAATAAAAACAAAACAAGCAAACACGCTGGCGAGTGGAAAGGAAGCTTGGTGGTTTCCATGAGTCAACAACAGAGAGATGATCTCCATTCTCCACGTCGCCAGCTTGATCAGACATGCACTTGCTCTCGTAAAGTATATCATGTAACGCCTGGTCTACCAAGGAGAAAGGGAGGCCAGACTTTCTCAGTGACCTTTATCTGTCATCCCTGCTTTCTGATCTAACACAAAAATTAAAGACTCAGCAAGCAGGCTGCCGTGGTGACCCTGGTGACAGAAAAGACTCAAGTCACCCTGGCAATACCTATTGTGCACGACTAAGCTTAAGATCTCAGGGGAGACCACAGAAGCCTGAACCCATCTCTGTCAGTTAGGGTTTGTGGCAATGGGATGAGAGGAAGGTCAGTTTGAAGTGAAGTAGCCAGCTTTCTCTCAGGTTGAGGAAACATTCGGTTGACCTAGTTTCACGCTCAAGACTAAAAGGAGGGAAATAAATTGTAAAACTCTACATTTAATACCATTACCAATCCGGCTTCTTGGCAATTCAGGTTTTAAACACTCTGGCCCCAAAGCTCCGTGCTTTTTTGCTTGGTGTGTAAGCGAAGCTTCCCAAGGAAGCAGTGTGTTGAACTGCCCGTGCTTTCATTTAACTCAGCCTATTGATGAGCGGCCAGGCACTCAGCTAGGTGCTGAGCATGCGGAATGAAGAGGTCCAGATTCCACAACCTCACGAAGCTAAGCATCTAACAGGGTGCCAAGAAAACAGACTTCTCCTGGGTCCATGGGAGAAAATTGTCTTGAGGGATGACGTGGGTCTGAAGGTAGCATGCTAAGAAGAGACATTCCAGAAGTATTCCAGAGGACAGCTGCAACTTCTATAAGTGTTTAGTGCCAGGGATACATTAGACCAGAACAGCCTCAAGTTCGAGCCTGCTGGCGAAGCATTCTCTGCTATGTTTAGTGAGGATGCAATGCCTCAGTTTTAGGCACATTGAATCAAAAGGGAAGATAGGCCACAGAAACTTAGCATGTGGGTAAATTCATTGATCTGAAGCCAGAGACTGTTGAAACTTCAGGTACGTATGAGTGCCATCAGCAGTGGTAGGTAAGTGTGGTATCCTGAGGAAAACTGACTTTTAAGGAGAAGGGTGAGAAAACAGAATTCACGAGGATTCCAAGAAGTGAGTGGCAAAGAAAATGACTGGGAAGGCATGTGCACCATGGAGCGAGGGGAGGAAATTTCAAAATGGGCACGGCCAGGCAGGTGCATCTTTTGCAGTGGATTGGCATGCTTTGCCTTTAGAAGGGAGGGAGGGTCCTGGCGACTCCAGGTTAATGCAAGCTCTCTGCTGTAGGGATAGAAGGGCTGCTGAATGCATGGGAGGAGAGGGAGTCTGAAGCAATGCGGACAGCTGAGGGCTCTTCTGTCTAACAGCACCAGCATATCTCAGGGATCTGGCTGAAAAGCTGATGTCTGAGCCACATTCTATTCCTCTGAGCCCATGAAACTTGACAAGTGTATCACATATGCTTTCCTGGCCATTCTGGTGGGTGGCTTGCTCGGGGAAAACAGGTTAGTTTTTGTAGATAGCAGAAAATAGAATGAGAGACGTGGGGCAGGAATCAGAATTAGGTGCATGCTGAGAAGAGGGATGGAAGAGACTCAGACACTTGCTTGGGTTGACATTGGAGAAGGGGAGTGGAGGTTAAGGTGCAGGGAGAGAGACAAGAGGCCGAAGGTCCTGGGGGTGGTCCCCACTTAACATATAGAAAGAACTCAATAAATCTGAACCACCTCTCTTGTCCTTTACCCTTTTGCAGGAATTTCTAGTTAGTCATGAGTCTTTGAATTTGCTTGATTCATTTCCAATAACACCGATTAATAAAGAATGATAAGCTGTAAGGAGAGGTCTGGACGGAAGCTACAAGTTAATTAGCCTTGTTCCAGAGCAATACAGATTTAGTGGTATCTTAAGTTAAAAAAAAAATGCTGTACAGCTTTCTTTACCTTGTCAGCCTTTTAATCCTGAGTGACTGAGAAGCCAAGCCGTCAAACAGCAGAATGTAAGCTTGACTATATTAGGAAAAAATGTCTGATGCACTTCTCATGAGTTCTATGGCAGGATCACTTCCAAAAAGAACTCCTGTAGGGGGTGTGTGTGCGTGTGTGCACAGGTGCACATGCGTGCGCATTTGTGCATGCACACCTGCATATGTGCGTGCATGTGTGTGTGCATGCATGTGCATGTGTACGTGTGTGCATGTGTGTGTGAATGAATACCTGCATGCATGTGTGCATGCACACCTGCATGTGTACGTGCATGTGTGTGAGTATGTGTGAATGGACACCTGCATGCGTGTGCACTCATGAGAGTGTCTGCAGAAGACTTTTGTACTAGACTTACTTCAGAGTCTCTGGCTGCTAAGTCGCCACTTTGTCATTTGCACACATATGACATCATAACAGTCTCCACAGCAACTGGGAGTGACATTACAAACCTGTGTGGGATTAAATGGGTGAAAAAAATAAGAATGGAATAGTGGACAATCTCCTAAGCAACAAATGTGCTTTTTCCATGGAAACACTGCCTTGTGGAAACGAAAGAGAAACACAGATAATAGATGCAGGTACACAATAGCGCCTAAATATAGTATCCAACTAACACTCTGTCAATTGCAATTTAAAGACTATTCAACCTATGAGAATAATCGCTGGAAAAAAAGCTTCCTCCAGTTTAATTCTCAAGAGCTGAGGGAGAGATACTGTTCTTGACACCAGTGATCACACATCACAAAGCTCACAGCAGAGGGCAAATATGAGCGAACAAGATATGGGGCCTGATGCGCTTCAATAAACACCAAAGACAAGAAGCTGAACTTAATAAACCAGATAAATTATATGTAGATAATTAGCACCATAAAATTCCCTATGAAGAGAATCAAGATTTGCAATAGCAAGCTCCCCAGGTGAACATAAGATAAAATTTACATTCTAAGAGGTAGTTAAACAGTGTACTTTAAGGAATTATTTGCAAACCACCACAGCATGTAAGTTGTGAGCACACGCAGTGTACAGTAGTAAACACCCTGTCTTTGACAGCCCACCACAGGCAGATCATTTGCTTTGACTGAGGTATCCACTGTCTAAATTATCCCATAGAATAGTAAAATGAGGATGCCCCTGTTTATCCAGTTGCACAGTGGCAGGAAGGATCTTGAACACCAAGTTGCTCAGAGGATATCAAGCTACAGTTGAGACCCCCTGAAGCCTGACACTCTTCTCATGGGGCTGGGTGGCCTTCACACAGCCTTATTTGCTTATGAAGCTGTTCAGAATATGAGTTCTTGTAATCTTTCATGATAAATGTCAACTCACCTTTATACCACTGTCAGCCCACTTATCAACAGCATGCACAATGTTGCGTCTACCATATCATCATCAGCTCTTAGAGAAAGGGAGAATGTCAAGAGATTCGTTCCCGCTCTCTTGTTTCATCGTTTAAGAAAAAATGTTGAAAGAGTAAATTCCTGTTCCATAAGTGAGACTAGAAGCCCAGTTTCCCCTCTGTGCTCACATCACCTCCTATCTCCACCATACACACCTGGGACCTGAGCTGAGCCGTTTATTCTCAAGACATCACTCTCTAAGTAAGCAGCTCTGTGCTTTTTCCATCCACATTCAACAAATTCCAGGAGAGTTGAAGTCAGATAACATAATATAGTGCAAATCTCAGGGAACACTCTAATAAAAGGTGCCAATTCTGTGGAGTGTTTGCTAATTGAGGGCCCTCAGAGAGGCAGCGTTCTTCTCTCTGCAGTCCACCCTGAAGCCATTCCTCCCTGTGGGGTTCTAGTCCTCTGATCAACAGAACCTCTAGAACCATGCCACAAATCCTATCTGCTCATGGAGAGCCTCTAAACTAACTCCTTTGCTAACCTCTGCACAAAAGGACCATCATCTTTCATCGGTGACACACTAGGAGCTACGTGCTTATTACAGATGAACCTAAAACAGGAACTCCCCTCTGAAGTCCTCTAGAAAGGAGGGCATCCATGGCAGATTACCCACAGCTAATGGGAGGGGATTTTCCAACGGATGGATTAAACTTCAGAGAAGGGGAATCAGTGCCCATCTCATGGTTCCCTAACTAATGTCAGTTCCCCTTTAAAAGTCCTCTCGTTTTCCTCTCCTCAGAGTATCCCGGGGTGAGTGCAGAGCCGTCAGATAGCTCCCTGGGGTGAGGAAATCATCTGTCCCTCAGCCCAGAGCTTTCAGATGCCTGCCCCTTCATTCTGGAGACACTCAGGAGCTTCTGGGCCAGGATGTCAAGGCACTGGAGCAACAACCTAAAATACGCCAGCACACTTAGCAGAAACAGCATTAGACTCTTTTTATTTATTATTTTTAAGTGAACACATAAGTGGGATTTCATTCTTACTTAAAATTTTTGTTTTTATAATTTTTTTTAATTTTATGGTCTTTCTATCTAGTAAAAATTGATTCGTTAAATTCATGTTTGAATATCTCTGCACCAATAATTCTTAGGTTGTTCTTTCTCCAAATTTGTTGATTAAATAGGAATTAAGCCCAGCTACCAAATTAAATCCCAGTCTTCAAAACTATTATCTCAATTGTCTTTCTTTAAAATGAACTCTCCATAATAATTCAGACCAGTAGAATTCCAATGTCTTACTTAAATTGGAATAAAAAAAACAAGCTGAGATCAATTTGCTGCCAGGTTCTGGGGCTTCTCCAGGGAGTATAAAAAAAGACTTTTCCAGAGGAGTACTTGGTCTCTTTCCAAACCTCAGGATCCTCCAGCTAATCTTCCATTAGATGTCATTTGTTTGGTTCACTTCAAAGCTTTGGCTACTTTCTTGCATTTTTCTGAAAACAGGGAGTTATCTGTGGAAATCATTTTGTCAGGCAATTTGGCAAGTCACTTACAATACTCATCAATTTCAGTACTTTAATTAAAGCCAGGAAGTCCCCTGGCCCAGTGTGGTTCTCCTGTCTGGGTCACACTTCATCTCTGCCTTCAATAGGACCCAATAATTTAAAGTGACAGAAGAGGGGATTCTCAGCCTTGGGTTTACTAAGTGTGCCTTGGGTTTGACTAATGTCATTTTTCTTTAAAATTGTTGAAGAAGAGAAACATGTTTATTGACCAGGTCACTGGCTGTCTCCTGCTTAGCTCCCCAGTACAGCACCAAATGGGCAGAGCCAATGACAACTTTGGGAAATAAGGAACTGAAGGCACGCTAGTGGAGTGTGCTTGGTGCTAACTTTGACAGTTGCGTCTCTGCTGTCTGGACCATTGGTCTAAGCAGTCTTGGAGGCTCCAGTTGATAACTTGATTGGAAAGAGTTTTCCTAGGCTGGTTTTACTGGCCTCAGGTGTCTTTTTTGCAATGACAGCTAGTCTTAGGGCAGGGCAGTTGAAACACAGATTATTGTCATCCAAGCAGAATGACTTTGAAGCTATGGAGTCTGACAGACTATATACGAGCTGGGCAGCCTGGAGTTTCTCCACAACCCCACTCCCCGAAGCACAGTCAGAATACTTAAACTATAGAGCATGAGGATCACACCAAGGTGTTGCAGGAACATAATCTAAAATTCACAGAGGCAGGCAGCCTATGGTCCATGATATTCCCTTATAGCTAAAGAAATGCAGCAAAGAGAACATAGCCATGATCTAGCTCAGTTTCCATGTACATAATCCCCTCTCGCATTCTTTCTCAAGCAGTCATCTGACACTACTCTTAAGGCTACACTGTATCCTGTTTCGAGAAAGGTTCTCTCTACATTATCAAACCAAAGTGAAGGACATTGGCTTCATCTGTTATAAGAAGTATTCCTGCAAAAGCAGGAACTTTGGATGTAGACAAAAGACAGGGGGATGGTGATCTGAAGAGGCACAGGGGTAAGTATGACTTCTTACCATCCAAAACATCTTGAACAAGTTCTCCACTTGGAAAGAACCAACATGGCTGCAGCATTCATTGCAGATTGATGTCCTCTAAAAGCATGGGATGATAATTGTCTGTGCTGAAGTCACCTGGTTGGCAGTTATGTTATATTAGCCATTGCTAGTGAGCTGTTGAATGCTCTTTCTCATTTTTTAACTTTATTAGCTTACTGTCTCTCACTTTATCACTCTAGGAAATTATGGAGGCCTGGAAAGATGGCCCAGTGGTTAGAAGCACTTGCTGTTCTTCCAAGGGACCCAGATTCAGATCCTAGCACCCATACTGTGGCTTACAACTACCTGTGACTCTAGTTTTAGGAGATATAATGCCCTTTTTCTGAATCTGCACATACAGTACATATATGATGAACATACATACATTCAGGAACACATATGTGCACACAATATAAATCAATATATTTTTACAAATGATTGACTTTTGATGATTCTGAATTCTCATGTTTGCCAAGAGGTCTACATTGCCAAACTATTTCCACATATTCAGTGTAGGTCTACTAGATTCAGGGTGGATGAAGTACAGGTCTACTAGGTTCAGGGTGGATGAAGTGCAGGTCTACTAGGTTCAGGGTGGATGAAGTGGCTTTAGTCAGCATGCCACCCCCTTCAAGGTGTGAGCTTAGTCAACTGCTGGATCTTTATCTAAAATTCATGCCCCAGCTTCAACTGGCTGTTTAATCTCACAATTTTAGCAATTCTAACTTTCCCTATCACTTTCCACCATTTTCCTCTCTTGTCCTCCTTTCTTCTCTAGTTTTTTTTTCTTTTTTGCTATGCAGCTTGTCCTGTAGTTAATGGTAACTTCAAGTTCCTGATCCCCCTGCCTCCACTTCTCAAGTGCTGGTATCTCTTCATAACTGCACGGTTTTGCTTTTTTTTTTTTTATGATACTCCGTTTGTCTCTTAGTGGGCACAGCACCCCACAGCTGCAGATAGCTGTCTTTCTCCTCAGGCATCTTTCTGGGAAACTTACTCATCCCAGAAGGACTTGATTCTCTGCCTGGATTGCGTCCACAGGAGAATGCATGGCTTTCTCAAGACTCACTGAATCTCACTGCAATAGCTTCTTACCCGTGAGGGTCTTGGGAGTGGCCCATGCCTTGTTTGCCTTTGAAGCCTTAACTGTTTTAGTATCTAGCATAGTAATAAGCTCACAGCAAAGAGTTCATAAATATCTATTGTGAGGGGTGGAAAGTTTTAATATTTAAAAGCAGTACTTCCATATGCTATAATTTTAAAAGCAATCACAATATGCAATCCTTACTCCACAATTTATTACTCTTTCTAATGCAGTCAGAAGTGAATTATCTTACTTGCCTACAACATAATGTGTCAGAATTTCAATTTTTTTGGTACACATACCAAAAACTAATGAGTTGGCATAGCCTATGCTAACCCATCTTATTTAAGACCAGGTCTTCAGCTCCCTTCTAAGTCACTCCAATGAGCACGTCTGCAGTATAAGTGCCACTGTGCTGAACAGTAAATAAATCATTGGAAGGGGTGGGCCTGGGAGAAGGTAGATATTAAATGGAGTAAGACAAGATACCGCCTTTGGCTAGCTCTCAGGTTACTGGGGGAAACTCATCTTCTTTTCTGTAGTATTTAACATAGATTGAGTTGCTTGTGTAGTTCTGGGGAGTTGGCACGACAGAACTTTTTGCATGCATTTTTGTTATTGTTGTTGTTTCCCGAGTTTATAAGATAGCGTAGGGCTGAATGTTACAGATTTCATGAGAAAAGACCTTCAAAGGCAACAGTTGGGTCAACCTCATTATGAGAGTTCCTTGGAATCCGACTTGCTGGGAGGCCTCTCTGGAGGTCTGGAGGTCAGTGACTGATATATTGTCCCAGAACCACCCAGGAACTGGGCCATAACTCTTCTCGTAGCTCGTCCTCACAGAAAAGCATGCTTGTAGCTCTGCAGCCAAGTGTATTGCAGGGAGTCTCAGGGAAGAAAGCTGTTTCAGGCAGAAGATTTAAATTCATTTTTCCTAACTTTCGTGCCTCTGCTATGAAATGACGAGGGCTCAGATAAGAGCTCCATGTGCTTCCACCATGGAAAGCCTTCTTCCACTCCTTTGAGCTGGTTTTTCAGGACTTCCTAAAATCGGGTGAAAGCAAATCAGGCACAAAGTCTGATAGGTGATGTTTCAGCTAGCAGATTGATATGCAAGCACACAACATTCCTGTTTCTTCTCAAAAGGGAGAACCTTGGATGCTCCCCAGGAGCCAAGGCTGAGGAAGTGGCAGCGGTGGATTTACAGTCTACCCACCCCCAGCAATGATCTCTCTTAAGCCTCTCTACTTGCTTATATAGACACTTGCTGAGGATGTACCTGACCAATTCGGAGAAATAGCTCCTACTGGATGCTCAGGAACATTGCCTTTAATCGATAATTAATACTTAATGCAATAAAACTGTGTCAGTAAATGTATTAATTGCATTAATCTCAGTAACTCTGAAAGAATTATGATCATGGTAGCAAGGCTTCCTTTGGGGGCAATAACCATACTTTAAAATTGATTGTGCCAATGGGTAGAAATTCCATGTATGCAAAATATCATTGGATTTTACATTTATAGAAGCTAGAAATCAAATAGAACATGTTCCGTTGCTTATGTCATGGCAAGAATAGAAAAGAGCAGCTTCTTAATAGTTGATATTCCAGTGAAGAGAGTTATTAGGTTCAAGTTTCAAACAGGCTGGAATGTGGGTTAGAAGAATAATCCCCAAAGGCAGGGGAGAGAAGAGAGGCTGTGGGTAGCTAAGGGATGGTAGTTGGTGAGCCTGCGTGTGTTTATGTAATTTTCAACATTTACTTTCTCACCTCTCACACTTCCTGCCCTGTGCCCTCATGCGTCCCCTTTCTTCTATTGCAGTTTGTGGGTTTTGAGGGGTCTATCTTCACCTTTTAAAACCACGCCTTTATTTCCAGGTTTCTTTTCAATGTTTCTATCTCCAGGAAAGCTTCTTTTCCTATACACTCTACACACCCCCTTTGGTCAACTCTTGTTGGGGGTTACATGGTCTCCACAGTGCAACTAGAGCTTCGGTGTGTGCAGGCTCTTCTGTGCTTACAAAACACTTTCCACTCCTTAGGAAGGGCTGGCCAATATTCAGATTATATAACTCCCTGGCCTTTCTCGTTAGAATTCTCCACTCTGCTGTCTGTCTACCCCAACAAAATGGGGCTCAAAGCCATGACAGCCTTCAAGTTTCTCAGTTTTTTTTTAACAGACAAAGATTCACTAAGAAACCAACAGTTTCTTATCTTTTTAGATGAGGCACTTCTCTGTATCAGTTTGCCAAGGGGGCCATTGGCAGGAGAGGTGAGAAAGGAGCCAATTGTCATTTCTGTGATTGCTTTGTAACTACTGGAAGAAAGGGTTGGTGACCATGGAAATTGTCTTGTATGGAAAACACTATCAATATCAAAAGAGAAGGAAAATGTAGATATGCCATCACCCTGTTAACTGAAGATGCAAAAATAACAAAATGATGAGTATTACTGAAGTTGCCTATTATGCTTAGTAATGTGCTAATCCAGTATTTTTCCTGTATTTTTTTATTATTATTTTGTAAAACCATGGCACCTTCCTTGTGCTTTTCTTTTTCATTTTGAAGATGAAGAAATAAGAAGATGAAGGTCACACTCATTAAATGTCACCTGATGAGAGCCAATATGTGACCAAGGTTCCCCTAGTCTCAGCCAACCACCCTTCTCTACTTCTAAGGCTTTCAGGTACCCAGACCTTGAGGCACTCAAACATCTAGCTCCTAAGATGTGTAGGCATCCCGCCCCTGAGATGTGTAGGTATCCAGCTCCTAAGATGTGTAGGTATCCAGCCCCTGAGATGTGTAGGTATCCAGTTCCTAAGATGTGTAGGTATCCCACCCCTGAGATCTGTAGGTATCCAGCTCCTAAGATGAGTAGGTATCCCGCCCCTGAGATCTGTAGGTATCCCACCCCTGAGATGTGTAGGTATCCAGCTCCTAAGATGTGTAGATATCCCACCCCTGAGATCTGTAGGTATCCAGCTCCTAAGATGAGTAGGTATCCCGCCCCTGAGATCTGTAGGTATCCAGCTCCTGAGGTGTGCAGGTATCCAGCTCCTGAGGTGTGCAGGTATCCAGCCCCTGTGGTGTGTAGTTATCCAGCTCCTGAGGTGTGCAGGCATCTAGCCCCATGGCATACAGATATTTAATTCTTTTGCCAGCAATCACAGAGTTTTCTGATTAATGATTAAGCTCCTTTGTGTGTTGATCTTTCCTTCCCTCGATTACTCCTAAATCACCAGACTGTCTAGAAACAAAAAGAAATCACTCAATAATCTTGTTTGGCTATTTACTTGTTTCCCCCTTAACTAAGGAAAGGATGTAATTGAGGTGATCAAAGACATAAACAAAAATATTATCAGAAAAGGACATATAAATGATTCAAGGTCAGAGAAACAAATCTTGGATTTGAAAGTATTTTCCTATGAATGCTGATTTAAATGTTTCTGTCAGAAGTATCTCCTCTTATGAAGGCAGAGGCGGGAGGCTGCTTCTAGTCTTTACATAGTTAGCATATAATAAAGCACCCACTCATGCCAGATACTGCTGGGCTGTATCTTGAGAAGCCAGTGAGAACAAGAAGGACAAATCACAACAAAACATCTGACTGTGCATCCATTTCTGGAAAGTACTATAAAGATGTGAAAGATCCTTTGCTTTATAGAGGAGAGAACCCAGGCTGACCTGAGCTGCTAAGGAAACATCCCTTGGGTACAAGATGCTTAAAGTGAGACTAGAGAAAGTAAAGGAGAGACGGTAGAAGAGAGAGGGGGAAGAAAAAGAGGAGGAACAAGGGAGGAAATGCAAGAGGGGGAGAGAGATACATACATACGTACATACATCTGGAGTCTCTGACTTTCAAGGTAGATTTTGTTTTTGAATGCTAAAACATCTAAATGGGAGAGGATAGGGATAAATACCGGTCTGAATTACATAAGAGATCAAAGTTTGGAATACACTGAAAAAAAAAAAAGCTGCTTTAAAAAACCCTCATCTTAAAAAAATAAAATTATAGAATAAATGTCATTGAAGTCATTTAGGAGATATCTCAAACCTATTTCAAGACCTAGTGCACTCATTAGAATTACTTTACAAAGTCCCACTAGTGTATAAGGTGTGAACGACCATGCCTGTAGTTCAGTGGCAGCGTGCTGGCCTACTGTGTGCCGGGTCCTGTGGCGGTGTGCTGGCCTACTGTGTGCCGGGTCCTGTGGCGGGGTGCTGGCCTACTGTGTGCCGGGTCCTGTGGTGGGGTGCTGGCCTACTGTGTGCCAGGTCCTGGGGTGGGGTGCTGGCCTACTGTGTGCAAGGTCCTGGGGTTGATCTTTGTCTAATTCAAAAAGCAGAATAAATGCAGCTGAGGAGCACTTGCCCCAGACTGGATGCCAAAGGAGACGCTGTGCTGCTCGTGGAGTGGAAACAGAAATGCCCGTTCTTATTTGTTTATTTTTACTAATTTAGTTTGATTACTCAATTCTGAAAGCAGGTTCCTTACACAGTACAAATTCAAACATCAACTCAATCAAAGTTAATTGACCTAAAATTTTCACTTAATCTCCACTTACTCAAGTTTATATCAAATGGAAAGAAACTTCATAAAAATATGTTCTTAAAGGCTTCATGTAGTGTTCATGTAAAAAAAAAAGAGAAACCCTACTGGGATGTTTTTTCTAGAACTATTGACTAAGGTCCAAACTTAATAAATAAATCCTCATTTTTCTTACTAACAAGGAAAGGCAGCTTTGGTCTGCCAATTTCAAGTAGTTCAGTGTCAATTATCCAGTGTCTGGAGCTACAAAATGATAACAAATGATACACCTCCTGGGCCAATTTGTAGAGGAACTGAAATAATATCAACACATCAACAGGGAAGTATGTGCTTAGACTAAACATACACATATGTACACACATACACACTAACCCATACAATATCATTATACCAATAGGAAAGTGTGTGCTTAGACTGCAATCCTCTCTCTCTCTCTCTCTCTCTCTCTCTCTCTCTCTCTCTCTCTCTCACACACACACACACACACACACATACACACACACACATTCATACACATTTTTATAATACATACACACACAACTCACACACAATATAAACATATTGACTGTGTGCTTAGGTTGCACACACACTCACACAAGCACACACACATACTCAGATACAAATATCAATAAATCAACAGGAAAGTAGTATGTTCTTTGACCCACCTCCAACACACACACACACACACACACACACACACACACACACACACACACACACTATCAAAATACCAACAGGGCAGTGTGTATTTATATTGCACACAACCACACATACATATTTACTTTCAAACACAATCAGACACACAAAGAAAGAGAGGAAGGAGAACATGGCCTTCTAGCTCATTCCCATATCCAATGTGAATAATTTTATATACAATGCTAATAGATAATAATTTTCACTTTTATATTTGACCTTTGCTATTTATTTTTCTGTTTGTACTCACAAAACAATCTCTGAAACAAAATAAAACATTTTGCTTTCCATTTAACTCAGCTTAGAGAGATCTTTGTTTCATCTGTTTCCATGAGTTCATAAAGAGGATATGAGTCTAAATTTGATCCCATCAGGGTGTGTGTGGTGAAATTTAACATCCAGGTCAATATGCTCTGTGGTTTGGATGTGATGTGCCACACACAAACTCTTTCTGAGGACCTAATCCTCAGACGGTAGCATTGTTCTGGGAGGTTCTGTAGGCTTTAGAAGTGAAGCTTCTGGCAGAGCTGGAGGAAGTAGGTCCATGTGGCATGTCACTGGAAGTTGTCTAGGGGCTCTTTCTATCATTTTCTCAACTTCCTTTCATATGGAGAGTGGTTCTGTCACTCGTTCTTGCTGCCAGTATGCTCTGCCTCACAGTAAGTCCAGAGCTAACAGAACTGAGGACCACGGACAGAAAACTCCTGGACTGGGAGCTGAAAAGTGTCAAGTATTCTGTTACAGCAAAATGACATTTGACAGACACAACACAGAAATTCATGTGAACATACACACAGTCACAATACACAAGCGAACATATATACATACACACACAGAAATATTCATGTATATACACTGATATCTGTACACTGTCATAGAACACATACACATGCATGCTCACACACATACACTGATATACACACATACATGCACTGATCTAGACACATGCATACTCATACACATATGCTATACATACATATACTGATGCATACACACATGCACACATTGATATACACACGTGTATATACACATGCACACACTGTTGTAGACACATGTCTATTCATACACATACACTATACACAGATACGCACATCAAAAAATAAGCACACATACACACATACTAAGGCACACACACATACGTAATATTTTTCTGTAAATTCCAAGCAGGCTTTGACTCATGATCATGGTGATGAGTACACAAAACCCTCCTATCTATCACCATTGTAAGCCTCTATAAGCATTTTGACATCATCAAGAAACAACTTGACATTTATGGAAGAAAAAGGTTTAGTTCATTAGATATCTGAGAAGAAAGCAACCATAATAGAAAAGAATCATCATTCTTGAGTATCAGTAAGTAATGAAGGACTTCCCTGGTCAGTGCTAAGTGGACTTAAAGCACCTGCTTTAGCATTTCCATGACCACAAAAACAGGCATAAAGGTTTGTTTCCTTTCTTCTGGGGACAATATTTTCTACTGGGCCCCAGTGATACTTACTTTCCTAGGTCTGCCCAGCAAGCTCCTACAAACAGAAAACACTGAGAGCATTCTCAAGCTCTCAGACTCCCAAAAGGACTTCACCTTCCCATGGAGTTGACCGTGGAACAAAATCCTACAGTGTTGGATGGAAGAAGTTTATTTTAGTTATTGCTGAACTCATGAATTCACAGTCAACATGATCTATCAGGTTTTATCAATTCTTGATTCTCCTATGCATAATTACACAAATCCTACCATGTAGACAACTAACCCATTCTAATCCACATCCTACCATGTAGACAGCTAATCCATTGTAACCCACATCCTACCATGTAGACGGCTAACCCATTGTAACCCACATCCTACCATGTAGACGGCTAACCCATTGTAACCCACGTCCTACCACATAGACAGCTAACCCATTGTAACCCAGATCCTACCATGTAGATGGCTAACCCATTTTATCCTTTTCCTGTATGCTGTCAGGAGAGAGTTGGGCTGGAGATGTTCTGAAGTCTAATGCAGGAGAAGAAGGAGGGAGAAAATATGGAATCTACAAATCCACATATTTCACACTCAAGCATGATTTTTTCCATTTAGTGTTTTATTAAAAGCTGAGTAATTGCAATATGAAAGCGTGAACACAAGATTGAAAAGTAACAGCTACCCGCTTATCATTCCATAAGGAGCTGGAAATGAAAAGTAAATTAACTGAGCGTCGGCAAGTATCAATATCCTGGTAATATAAAACCCATCAGGGCCTGTCTATGTAATGCTGCCTCAAACAACTTGCCAGGGATAAAAGTAAAATGCATTAACGTTTGATGATTTTGAGGTCAGGGAACTGGTATTTGTTCACAGTTCCCTTAGAGGTGTGCAAGTCAGTACACTCTTATACCATTATCTCTCTGCTCCTGTGGGATCCTAGCTTTTAATTTCCTGAACACACTTACAACCCCAACCACAATGTTGGATGCCACAGTATTTATACTATTCAATTATATTAGGCTTAAAAAAAGAGGATTCAAAAATGGCAGATATTCTCTTTATGTCTAGGTATCTCAAATTTGAGAGATGATACTCCAATGACTTACCAGAGAAAAGGAAATTGGGTAGAGAGGAACCAGCAATATTAAAAGCATGTAGAAAGCGGACCTAAAAATAAAGCAGTGGGAAAAGTAAATGTTGCCCTTTCATTTGAAAAGTAAATGAGAAATTGGTAAGAACGTTATGACTAAACAGTGTGACTCATGGGATGAGATGATTGTGGTATTTTGTAGCGCAGGATATGCAGGCGCATGGCATTCACAGGATGTCAAACGTTTAAATTGTTTACCTTATTCTTAAATGCATGTTTAAAATACAGTTCTGCTTGGTTAATTTGAATTAAAACTGAACAGCAAAACAATAATTATCCCTTTGTATATGCAAGAGACTCCTAAACACTTGCCGAAGAGCTAACTTCACAGGGGAAAGCAGATAAAGTTCCCTAAAACGCAGGGATAGTCTCTTATTAATCAAACGCCTCTTGATGTTAAAGGAATGGATATAAATGCTGCCGTGTTTTGTTAATCTAATGGTTGGCACTGTCAGCAAGATGTATGCCTTTGGGGAAGCCACACTCAGTCTCCCATGACCACCATGTTGCTTCACCTGCCAGAGTGCTGAGCCAGAATGAGAAATAGCACAAGATGAGTTAGTTATACCACCAAGAAAAATCTAAGCACTATCATCAATCACCAACAATATGTCTTAGCATTACAAAAAATTCAAATCTATAGAAATACTAATTGAATTCCATATTTCAAAGTGAATACTTTGAATTAAGAGTACAGGTATGAAGCGAGAGGTCCTGGGTGAGAATCTGCTCTTTCAGTGACTTATGAAGTCAGCTCCATGGCTGCATCAGTCACAGTGAGATGGCTTGAAACAAAGGGAGGGACGTTCATCAGATGATGGACACTCATCTGTAATCTTAAGTGCCAGGCTTACTCCACCAACCTATGTACCGTCCCTTTGCTGTTCCAGCCAAGCAGAGGCTCCCCTGGGAGACTAATGGTAAGAAATTAAGGTAGGTGTAGTGCCAGAACACAGGCTTGGGATTCTGACTTGGAATTTCAGACCGAGTGAGAAAGCTGAGTCCCATTTTCAGCTTCTAATTGAGCACCATGAGCAAACAAATTCAGCGTGTTCAAGTTCAAGTTTCTTCAACTCTAAGATGTGATTTAATAATAGCAAACTCAGCAAATGGTGCTGAGGTGAGGCTAAGCCATGCAAGCAGTTAACTGAATGACTGACAGACACCACTCTCAAGGGATAAAAGTACAGTCAGTACTACTGTTATCATCTCACAAGTGAAGAGTCTGCTCATTAGTGAGTTAGAAGGAAGAGGTGGTAGGGTTCAACCAGAGACGTTGAGCATCATTCCTTCCTGGCTGCCTCCCAGTAAGTGCCCAGGGATTGGGAATGGAGGACACCAGATCCCTTACATAAACAATAACCTATTCCTGCAGGAGGTGGTGCATGCTGAATGTTCCTCCAGGAAAACGGGATGCTTACAGCCCAGGCAAGTCTAGATATGATGTTGTGTTTTTTCCCCAAACAAGAACAGAGTGGAACAGAATAGAAGGTTTGCCTCATAATTAAAACAAAGTGATGGAAATATGTGGAAGATAGGAAGATAGATGGATGGATGGATGATGGATGGATGGATAGATTGATGATTGATGGATGATGGATGAATAGATCAATACTTTAATAAACTTAGGTCAAAATTGTGACCATTGGAATAGAAATCTCGGGCCTCTGATTGAGAGAACATAGGGGTGCTTTCTTGACTACAGAGGAGAAAAGCAATAGGAAATAAGAACTGGACTTTTGCCACTAGTTGTTGAAGGTTGGATGAGGGGAAAACTATATCACACCCCTAGCTCATTCAGCTCGTAAATGAGGAGCAAGTATGAGGTTTTGGGTAAAGGATGGCATTCTGTGTTCACTGTTTGTGTTTTCTCGCCTTGGTTCCCTTTGAGAATGTCGCAGGTTTGTCTTCCACCTAAGTAAAAGGCTGCAGAAAGTCTCAGCAGGTGTCTAGACACCGCCACTCAGAGCGGGAGGACTGGGAAGCAGGTCAGGTAGCCTCAGATTTGCTTTATTGTTTGTGCTAAGTGGCAATCTTTGCTAGTCTTTTTTTCTTTTATTATTTTGAAATTTTGTGAAGTCTGCCTCCAAGGCTTTACTTTGTGACAGTCTGCCTTATACTTCAGGCTATGAAATCCTCCTGACTCAGCCTCCAGAGTGCTCCATTACAGGTGTGTGACACCAGGCCTTGCAATCATAGCTATAGTTACATCACCTAGAAGTTCATTTTGATGAGGTTTGACTTTGAGAGCTACAAAATAAACAAGGTACTATGTAAGTCGTTTCAATTATTATGATATCATTTTTTGGTTATTTTTTTTTCAGAGAATTTACAAACCACACAGGATTATCTCCTTCCCCCTTTCTCTTTTTCCTATAACATTTTCATTATCTTCATTATACCACAATGTGTGTATTTAGTTCAAGATTTATTCCTCACCTGACACCACCTCATTTGCTGGCTGGGATGTGTCTGTCTCATTCAACAGTGGCTGGTAAGTATCTTTAGGGAGCCCCTGTTTTGCCCACTCAGCAATCTTAGCAACCTGATTACTCACAGGAGTCTTCCCAATTGCTTCCCCTGACAATGGTCCTGTCAATCTCCTCCTTAGTGAGAGGCTGGGAATGCTGGTGGATAGAGCTGGTGTCACTGTTCGCCAAGTCCTTCCTGCTTGTGAGTAGGTAGTTGGTAGGAATCGAGATGACCAAGCTCACACACAGCCTGGTAGGAAGGGGCCAGCAGAAGATGGGCAGGATGGAAGGTCCTTTCGAGACAGTGGGTCATGAGGGGAGGCAGGACAAAGACGTGTTCGGTCTGAGCTTCAGACACCGCCCACAGCCCCTGTATCAGCACACTGCTGCAGTTAGGGACCTGCCCCTGGATCTCATTTACATCCCTGCAGACCCAGCACAGGAGGTACCATATCCACAGACAATGAAGACCAAGTACAAACAGTTACAGCATTTACTCATGGATGCTTGCTAATATCTAGCATAGCACTCCAGCAAACATGATTTATTTAGTTTCCAATCCTTTGCATTCTCCATGAGAGACCATAGCACAGGATTCCTAGCTCAGGAGAGTAGGGTCATAGACTGAAGAGAATAAGGATGGGAGAACAGCCTTTCTGAGGTTCACCTCTGGGAGAAGAGTGAAGAGATAAAGTGTACATGTACACTAGTGTTGACACACAAAATCCAGTAGAGGTAGTTAAGTCCGCTTGCTACAGTCTGTACTCATCAAGCACCATGGGGCTGGTCCTGAGGGAGGGACGGTGGTCAGACTCCAGGGTCCCCAGGGTGGGCTGCCTGCTCCTCCCAAGAGAAGAGATGATTCCTAGAGCACTGTTTCTTCAGAGCTTCCAGCTTGCCACAACAGATACAAAAGTTATTAAAGACTAATTAAATATCGTTAAGTTTATAAGGTTAGTCTGCATTCCCCAAGCACAGATTCTTAATAAAAGTGAAGAAAACAACCTCTACCCAGCAAATTAGTCAACATATATTAACATTTTCTTTTAAAAACAGCATTAAAAACCTTCTAGTGTTTGCTCTAGAAGACTGCAGACTCTCAAGGGGCTGACCCTCTGGAGAAATGAGTGGGGCAGAGCAGGAGCCAGGGAGTCTGTGACAGGAAGCCATGAAGACACATAGCCATGGATCCAATGACCTCCTGTGAGTCTGTATGTTCCTGAGAAATGTTGAGACTCCAGAACTCTGCTGAGATTGGGGTGCAATTCTACCCAATGGGCTGTAATGAAATCACAGCAGCATTGACATGATCAAAGAGCGCACCTTGAGAACCTCACGGCTCACGCTTCTTGTTCTTGAGAGTCCAGGATTTTCTCTTATTTGTTAACTAGTTCGTATACAAAGAAAGTCAAAGCCACTGCAGAGTGCATGGGCCTAGAAGTGATGCCCTCAGAGCAGCACATGGTAGGATCAGCCCTCACAGGCTTCACCCGCAATAACCAGGGGCTTTCAACAGTCTGAAGCTCTCACTAATGACTTCGAGACACAGGAAAGCTTACCAAAGTCCAGGAATTACTTAGAAAACAGACACCTTCCCAGCAGGACTCCCACCCATTCATTCTGATTAGTGTAGTTTGGAGATATATGTCTATGTCTATATCTATAGATCTGTATCTATAGAGATCTATACACCTCCAAGCTATACTAATGTATATATAAGATATAACGCATATATACATTTTGATACTATTTTTATATATGTGATAAATATGATTTATCATCATCTTGCCTCACAGGACATGAACTGAAAGTAAGGAAGTGTTTGCCAAATGAATGTTCTGCGTAGATAGGATCCTAAAATAATCGTCAAAGCCAGTAAAAGCTGCCAGAATGAAGGATTTATTTTGGGGCTGATAGCTGACAAAAGAAACAACAAATAGAATAGGAATTAGGCAACCTGAGTCTACTGACTTCTTTGTTCAGTGGCTCAGAAAGTTTCTTCTACTTATTTCATTTTTTTGGGAATATTCCCAAGAATGAACATCTACCAATCACATCTCAAAAGGAGCTACATGGGGACTATAGTGGATTATAAACGCTGTTCAGTGATAATGAAAACCGGCTGGCTAGGGTTAAACCGAATCACAAGCCCGAGGGCCTGCTCATCTGAGTGACCATGGTTTTCAGCATGCTCTAGTTCCACCTACACCCTGAAAGTGACTGGTTAGAAATGACATCTGTAAGGAAGGAAAGCTGCCTTTGTTTGTTTGGTTTTTGTTTTTGATTGTTTATAACATAGTGTTTTTATTTATTCTTTCAAGAGTTCCATACAGGTATACAATGCACCCTGGTCATTCAGACCCTTGTTCCTCATCTCCAACTCTCATCATTTTCCATCTCCTCAACTTTTAGCGTCACATCCTCCTTTTTCCTTCGATCTTTTCTTCCGAATGTATTGAGTCCAGTTAATGCTGCCTGTATGCGTATCAATGTGGGCCATCCACTGGAGCATGGCCAACTCACCAGGGACTCCTCCCTTAAAGAAAGCTGGCTCTCCCTCCCTAGCAGCAGTCAGCTACCCAGATCTGCTCAGCTAGGCTAGGCCATCTGTGCTGGGAGGTTGACCGGCTCCAGTTCTATCTTCCGCAGGCGGTTTCAGTTGTCATGAGTTCATGAGGGCATGCGTACAAGGGCCCTGTGGATTGGGCCTTAAATCCAATTAAAAAGTGTTTGGCTACCCATACAATGCTCATGTCATTTCTCCACTGGTTGGCTACTCATACAATGCCCATGTCGTTATGCCACCTGTGGCTGTATCTTGCTAGGCTGGATACAGTTTGAAGCGTTCGCAGCTGGGTGAGATTGTTGATGAATTTCTCCCCTAGCTGACTACATTGTACCTTTCAGTACTGTGAAGTCTAGCCAACAGGGAAGCTCCTATGTTAACACCAGTTCCATTCCCTCATGTCCTATTTTAACCAAAAGGATCTGACCACAGCACTGTTTTTTCTTTTTTGAGTTAAGGTCTCTTGTAACCCATTCGGGCCTCGAACTCACTACGCAGCTCAGGTTGGTCTTGAACTCCGGGACTTCCTGCCTCCACCCCCGCCAACTGCTGTTAACCTGTAGGTTGTGACTCTTTTGGGGGTCACATAGCAGATATTTACAGTATGACTCATAACAGTAGCAAAATTACAGTTATGAAGTAACAACAGAATGGCTTTATGGTTGGGAGGTCACCATAACATAAGAAATGGTATTAAATGGTTGCACTATAAGAGGTTGAGAACTATTGGATTACAGGAATGTGCCATCATATCTTAGAAGCTAAGTTGGTTAATCATGTGGACTTGGAAATAAAACCTCCCCAGTTCAAGTCCTGACCCCAGCACTCACTGCCTGTCACCTTCAACAGGATCATCAGTCAATTTGTGTCTTTTTCCCCCTCAGGAAAGTTGGGATAAAAAGGATATGATGCATAAATGGAATAAGGTTGTAGACACAGCACTACAGGAGATGTCTGCAGTGCGAGTCCATGGCACACTGCTGCTTGCTGTTCTGTCAGAAGCAGAAATGCATGCGTGCATATTGTGAAGACCTGTTCAGAAGCCTCAGGCTCCCAAAGCCCTGGGTCCAAGGGAGGGCCACAGAATTTCAAACACTTGCCCACTTATAAATCTGGTTCAGCCACACTGAAATGTGTATTTTTAGTGACAGTCATTGGAAATAATGGTGTGGCTACAACCCAAACTTTTTTGCAGAAGCATAAACGAGTGATCCTCTAGCTACAGAAATCTTTACTGTATGTAATAAACTCTATTCTAATGCTGCACACATTCAGTCATCTCTACAATTTGATGTCTTTCTCCATTGTCTTGCTCCTCTTCAGGTCATCTGATGGGCGTACACCTGTGCACAGACACACTCATACACAGACACACTCCTTCACACACAGACATAGACTCACACAAATACACAGACACAGAGAGACAGACAGACATACACACACACACACACATCATCTACATAAACTCTCTTGGTCTGTTTGTATTTTCACACCTATACCTGCCTTGTCCCCACTTTCTCCTTACAGCAAGCAGTCAGGTGTCTTCTAAGAAATTCTTAATATCACTTAGTATTGTATCACTTCAGAGCTTTCTGTGGCTTCTTAGAATCTAAACTCCCACATTCTCCACCCTTCCCCCCCTCTATGTCACTAATGGCATGCCCATCCTCCTCCTGAATCCGTTTCTCTGTTCCTTGAAGTTAGAAAGATAGCTTCAGTCTCTAGGCCTTCACATTGCTCTTTCCCCTCCCATAATACTCCTCCCCTCTGCCGAGGTGGTCCCCAGCATCTTTTCTTCACAGCTATGATAATGCTGCCCAATTGGTCTATCACATTCCTCATCAATCTTTCTCCTCTGTCCTCTTCTTTCCAATTCCTTTTCGTGTCTTCCCTCCCTACTTCCTTTCCCCTCCCTCACTCCCTTCCTCTTCTTCCTTCCTTCCTCCCTCCCTCTCTCTCTTCCCTCCTTCCTTCCTTCCTCCCCTCTCTTTCTTTCTCTTTTCCTTTCCACCCTCTCCCACCTTCCTTTCTTCTTCCCTCCCTCCCTCCCTTCTTCATTTTCTTATTTTTGTTTTATTTTGAGATGAAGCCTTATTCTGCAGTCCAGAATGGCCTCAAACTCAGTAATCATCTTGTCTCAGTCTCTGGAATGCTAAGATGAACAGTGTGAGCCACTATGCCAGACTTCATAATCTTGGCTATCTTTTTTTCTCGAGTACCGTTAATTCTCTGAAAGATTCTCCTTTCTTTTTGACTTCCTTGCCCGTGGTGTGTCCCTTCACTTTAATATATGTTCCGTTAAAAAGGTTGCATGTTTGGTTTCCTGTGTCACAGTAAATCTTGCACATACTGCCCAACAATCACTCACTGAGTGAGTTAAAGAAGGATTACTGATTACACAGCTTTACATAGTTCTCTGAGATTTTTCTCAAGGTTTTGTTACTCTGTGAAGCCTTCTCTAACATCTCTGCCTAATCCAGCTACTCACAGACATACTTTCAGAAGTAGTGCTTTATCATAAGCATGCCTTTCTGTTTGACTAAGTCCCCATCAGCATTTTAACTTTCTTGAGGACAGCAACTTTGCCATCACAAATGCAGCCAGAGTTGGGGGTGATCAAGAATTTAAGCATTTAACTCACAGGGGAGGTCAGTGGGCTTCACCAACGTCTACATACCCATATTTAGACACAATTTTAGCAAGTGTGATTGGGCATCTTCTTTTTTTTGTTTTATTTTGTTTTTGTTTTTCGAGACAGGATTTCTCTGTAGCTTTGGAGCCTATCCTGGAACTAGCTCTTGTAGACCAGGCTGGCCTTGAACTCTCAGAGATCTGCCTGCCTCTGCCTCCTGAGTACTGGGATTAAAGGCATGCGCCACCACCACCCGGTTGATTGGGCATCTTCTTAATTCACACTTGCGTGTTGCAGAGGAATTATTACAGGCAGACACATAACCAATTAGTGAAGGTCTGAGAAGTGAGTGCCAAGAGGAAGGGGTCCAAAGAACAACTATACAAAGGAAAAGGTAGAACCATAGCATGAGCAGCACAGAGGAACACCCAGAAAATGGCCAATGATCTGCTTTAACTGTATGTGCAGTGTCAGGAAAGGCAAGTAGGTGAGGCGTGGTGTGCTCATGGGTGTTCCTCTGTTCAGTCAGAATTGCGCATCTTGGAAACGTTTCCATCAAATCTAGTTCTTTGCGATGGTTGGCTAGTTCAGAAGTATGGCCTGTACTTAGCACACAAAAGGCCCTGGCTTTGAATTCCAGCTTCTAAATACAAAAATCATGATTTATTGTATCAATGGTTAAAGCTACAGGACTCAGGTTTGCAGACTTCTCATTTGCATGTGTGGCAGAGCCTCCATGGTAAGGTGAAGTAAAGGAGATATTCATTTTGGCTTAGCTCAAAGCTGGGCTCATAATTTTTGATGAGAAACATTTTCTTAGAAGGTGACTTTTCATCTCTGTAACCAATAATTCAGTTTCTAAAGAACCAGAATTTGATTTGATATTTAACTGGGATAATTATAGGGTTGGGGTGGAAGTTATGACCTTCTATTGATGTTCCTTTTGAGTAGTCTGAGATTCACTCTCTAAGAAGATATCTACTCCCCGGCAGTGACATCCAGCACAGAGATCTAGAGATGCTGAGAGGTGCTCTGTGTTCTAGCTCCAACATAGCCCAGTGGGTTCCATTCGCAGAGGATCTACTTTAACCAGCAGGAGCAGTGCATGTACAGGGAATGGCATGCGTGGGGGTGTCAAAGCCATTATTACAACAGGAAAGGACAATGACTGTTTATTTTGTGTTGGAAGCTGGCCTTGGACTTTTATAAGTGACCTTTCTCAGTCCTGAAGTTGTTTCTAGTAAACATTTTTAGGGTAAAGAACTTGGGTGTTCATCAGGGTCAGCTAGAAAGGAAAACAAGCAGGAGAGAATAACCACTTTCTCCTCTATAGACAATAAATACTCTGTTAACTTATGATAAAACTTGGCAAACTGTGTATTAGTGTGCAGGAAGATACAATTAGACATACGTAGAGAGAAATAATAAATTTATGAAAGGTGGAATGAGCACATGGACCAGGAGAGAGTCGAGTAGAAAGGGAAGAAAGGGAACGGTCATGAACGTTAGCAATTCAAGAGTGTGAGAAGCAAATCTGTGTAATCTTCATAACTCAGGGTGGGAACCATGGGAGGTGGATATAAAGCTACTTTTGTCAAGCCATTCGGAACTTGACTGGTCCTGATGAGGCATGTGGCCAGTATCTGTGGTTACTGGGACATGCTGGTGTCTGGCAGAATAGAAACCCCGTGTAGATTATAGTCAGAGCTTTTATATGAACTTGAATATGAAAGAAGTTTCTTGTTCTTGCTGGTGGATACCAAAGAGCATGTGACCTGGTCTAATCCAGGAAAATGAACTTTCTCAATGTAGCCAAAGTTCAATCTCCTTCTCTGCAAGGGCATCTTCTGTGCGTAGAGTGACAAAGGCTCACAAAATGGGGACGAAAGTTGCAAGAACTCTAGAACTCCTCTCTGAAGTCACATAAGCAGTAACCAGTTGCCACGAGAAGAGACTTTTCAGTGGGTCTGCCTAAAACCAGTGCAGGAATCCCAGGTAATGCAGGCTACATGTATCATTGCCCATGCTGGAGTGGGCTGTCCAGGGAGTGATACAGCTGCCCAAGTCACCCATGGTCCTGTACCAATCCCCTAGATTTCATGTGTTCACCAAGCTGGACTTGGGGATCACCTACCATCATTCTTTTGGTCTGTCAGCAATGTCCTTTCTGGGAAGAACAAACTTGTTTATCTCTTCAGGAAAAGTTACACAAAAACGTGATGATGTCAGTAGAATTATGGGTTTTTTTCATTAGAGAAGGAATGGCTGGTGGCCTGGCACATTGGAGCACAATGGCTTCAGCCAGCCTTGCAGAGAGCCTCATGCAAGCATGGCATCTACAACCTCCGACAGCCTGTGACATACACTGTAGGTGCAAGAAATGTGAGGAGCTGTGCAAACTCTGTGAAACTAGCTTCGGGGCAAATCTCTAGATTCTCTTCCTACTTCTGTGAGCCCGATTATACTACTTCTGAAGCTGCCAATTTCCTGTAGAAGGCGGGAACCCCATACTTCTTAGATTGCTTGATGTAGAAGGCCTCACAGTGAATCTACCCTCAAATGCTTAAAAAGTGATGCATTAACACATAGTATAATTATTTTAAAATTGATGTTTATCTTTTGAGCCTCTGTGAGCTGTGAGTTAAGGGTGACCTGTAAGACCGCTTCCGTAAGCCTTCCGACATTACTGAGCACTTCGACACCTCCACGTTATAATCTTCCCAAAACAGAGACTACCCAGCACTCTCTCGGTGTTGCTTAGAAAGCAGGGGAAGGTGTCCTGTGCTGCTTCTCATTCCAAGACCCTGATAGCAGTGCATAGAAGCAAGTCAAGAAAGCCTGGCTGTCACTGCTGTGCTGAACAGCAGTATCTTCCTACATGGGCATAAGGCCAAGTGCAGCTCAAGCAGGTCACATGTAAATACATTGTCTGATGGCTCACATGCCACCAGTGAGCTCTTTGTGTTTCCAAATGAGATTTCTCATTTGCCTTGGAATAAGTGTGGGAATGAGCTTGCCTCTATAAAAACTTTATGATTATTTCTTCAGGAAAGGGCCTGTTTCTTTTGTACTTAGTTCATACACCAGTAAAAGAAAGACCAAGGTAAACGACCAAAGAAACCCTGGGTCAGAAAGCACTATCACTATGTCCACAAAGAAAAGCAATTTGTGCCACGGACAGAATGCATTTCTCTCCCATTATAACCACAGCCAGTTAAAAGACTGTCAGGAAATAGATGGAACATCTTCATTAGCTGCCCACATCCTTATACTCACTGCAACTGATTCTAGCTTCCTCACAGACACATTCTAAGGTGAAGTCAAGAGGACACATGGGTCAGGAAATAGAGGGCTCTTTAGAGGAGCCTTGATAGAGATATGGGTTCCTTGAAATAGAAGCGACTGAGTCTCTGCTACCCTCTTAAGAACTCATGGGCTACCAAAGTCAGATTCAGCTAAGGAATTCCCATTTGGCACATCCATCATTCCTACCAAAAGAGACTTCCTTAATACCTAGAACAAGGAGGCAAGGGAAATGAGTAACACACAGGATTGACATGGATGTATGTGAAAAACATTAAGATTTTTATGTCTGACTGTAAAGGGATGATACATGGGAGTATGTACTTCACCCTGTGTGCTTTCTCTAACCCTGCACTGTACTTTATACTAATTCTACTATTTTTTTCCACAGGCAATCCCACCTGATGCTCATTTTAAAGCAAAACAGAAACCATTCTAAAGCATAATGTATATTTTAACAGCAGATATCAAGAGAGCTGGGACTAGAACTTATGGTAAAGCAACGTGTGGTCCTATTGGACACAGAACATCCTTCATCCAGGACCACCTCACTATGAAGCATCCATAAATACCAGCAGACAGAACATTCTTCATCCAGGACCATCTTACTATGAAGCATCCATAAATACCTGCAGACTTTCAGAGCTAGAATTTCAGACGCTAACTGCTCACTTGCCTTTTTTTTAAAAAAAAAATCAATTGACAAATACAAAGAATAAAATGATGTATGCAACAGAAATCCAGCTGGTTGACTATCAATGATTGTGTGACTAAGATAGTAAGGGAAGTTACCCACAGAGATGAAAATGGATATCATTTCACGGCTCAGAAGTCATGAAGAGAGAGCAAGGGAGATCATGTTAAATCTTTCTTGTATGACACAGTTTGTGTCTAACAATTGGCACCCATATGTTCCACAAGCTCATCTGGTTAGCTTGTGTTCTGACTTGAAATTCTTGCTAGACCTGGTGCCACATTGCTACCATGGCACTTGCCATTGCTTAAATATGGAAGAGCTAAGCACAGGGAGGAGGGGTCCTGGCTTTGCTTTTCCTGTGCAGGTAATGTAGAGTTGGGTCTTGAGTTTCTCATAATCTAGAATTGGTAGCATATGTGGCCGACATGATGATTTATAACAAAACTTGGCCACACATAGTCACCACGCCCCCACACTGGCCTTCCCATGGAGTAGAGTACCTGAAGTCCTGGCATGGGTTTCAATAAGAGATTAGTAAATGCATTCGAGACTATGCTGGTAACTGTGGTACTGCATTCACGTGAATCCTTGATACATACTGCACTACCTCTTGGACCAGTTCTGTAGGCCCTGGACCAAAGGGAAATCACCCTTCTAGAAACTGCAAGATTCGGAAGCACCAGCTTGTTGCTGATACTACTAGGTGATGGTGGATCTGTGAACTGACTGTACAGGAAAAATCCTAGAGACTACAGACTCCAGCTTGGAGTCTTTACCTCAGTGTGTGCTCCGTGAATAGAGTTAAACTGACCTCATCTCTACTACCCAACTATTCAAAACAGAAATAACACAAGCTTTGGTGAACATGTGGAGCACTGCTTGTGGGGCTAAGACATGTGGGGGCAACTTCCACAGAAAAGCCTGGGATTCCTCAATAAAATTAACTTTGACCCAGGAACTTCTCCTTTGAGTAAAAACCATAGGCAAAATGAAAAAGAGGCTCAATGAGCTTTCATAGATGTTAAAGCAGCATTATCTACTGTAGCCTGAAGACACAGGGATACAGATGACTTTTGACAGATGCATAGACAGCCGTGTGGCTTGTGTTAACTGACCTTTCAAAGAAAAAGGATTCAGAAACATCCATACCATTGAACCAAGCATATTATTCTAAGTAAAATAAGATGCTTATGAATACATAAATGCCATGGTATTCTACTTGTAAGAGGTACTTATAATAATTAAATTCAAGTTCCTGGAGACAGAGTGGTTGTCAGGGACACTGTGGTACGTAGGGCAAGTGGAGAGTTCTCCCATAGGTGTAATAGCTTCATGGTAGCATGAGTTCTCAGACGGTATGACCACAAGAGTGCGCTTGACACTATTGGTATGTGTGCTTAAAACAGTTGAGATGATAAATCTTACACTGTACATATTTTATCATAACTAAAATAGCAAGTTTGATAGAAACAAGCCAAGTTAAATATGCCCAATGAAATGTTCTTAAAGAACAGAGCTCAATAGTATCATAAACATAATACTAAATGTCCAGTCACCTCACAATGTTCTAATTAGTATTAAAAATGTCTCACACTTCAGAAATAAATGTTATTGTCTAAAAAAAATTTAGTGTATACATGAGTTTGTATACATGATTCATTCTCCTTAACCACACACTAATGGGGCAGCCTTATTTATATTCCTAAAACCTTACAGAGGGAGAGGACTTTTTCAGCTTAGCGACGGCTAGGACAAGGTGTTCCAGAGACATGACACAGGGAATGCTCATTTTCCCTTTGCAGCGGTTCATGTGTCAGAAGTTGGGTGCTCATCTTCTGACTTCAGCTAGAGACACGATTCTGTGCTCTGTGGGGGAGGAGAGATATTTTAAGCTCCTGTCATGAGTTTTGTAAAACAAATGGTAGTTTTACAGTTTTGGATGGATTTGGTATTCCTCCATGTCTCCACTATTGTGAAGCTGCATCCAACTTAAAAATTCTTCCTGGAAATGCATAAGTGCATCACACTGGAAATTACGAGACTAAAAACGATATAATTAAAATGAGTGTTCTGACTGCTTTTTTTGTTTGTTTGTTTGTTTGTTTTTCGAGACAGGGTTTCTCTGTAGCTTTGGAATCTGTCCTGGAACTTGCTCTTGTAGACCAGGCTGGCCTCAAACTCATGGAGATCTGCCCGCCCCATGCCTCCCGAGTGCTGGGATAAAATGCTTGCACCACCACCACCCAGCTGAGCTGCTGTTTTGTCTTTACATGTGGTTGCGTATATGAAACTAATGTGCTCTTTGAACTGATAGGAATGCATAAATACATTCAGTGCTCCTGAATCTTGCTTAACTAACCTCTCCCTGAATATTTCTCTCTTTGTTATGTAGACGTAAATCCTGCTTCTGAGGAACCAACCTTGTGTGGAGAAACCCATTAGCATGAAGTGCCTGGTCTATTAGGAAGGGAGAGCTGTCCGCTCACTTTTACTTGGAGAAGATGGATATTAAACTTCAGCCTAAGAGGATGTGAGAGCACAGAAGCCACATCCTAAAATGCCGGAAAACACTCAAAAGTTTTCTAAATGCATTTTATCGCTTTTTTCCAAGGGCAGGTAAATTTCCATTTGACTTGGCCATAGAAATCTTTCCAAGGGTTATGCATTTTGGGGCCTGATCATAAACCTTTGAGGCCATTAGCTCTTTTGTATTTGACTGAGAACACACAAAAGAGCTCAAAATAATTGGACTTAATTTTGGATTCCCTGTACAGGGGTGGAAATGGGTCTGGGTTGTTGACCCTGTAGTCTCTGAGCCACCTTCTCTATGGTCATCAACTGAGTACAGTTTAGGCTCTGTATTGAAATCCTAGTTCACGCAATTTCTTCCCGAACTGAGACACAGGGTTGATAGACAAAACAGGGACTACAGGGAATAGGGGAGACAAATCCATCGTCTGTAACATTTTTTTTTTTTTGGCTTCTGTCTCTCTGCATGAGCAAACTCTGTCCAGCATAAAGTGAAGAGGCCCCAGCATCAGGCTTACTGACACAGGGGCATCTGACGGAGCTGGGGGACTGTGCCAAGGCCAGGAGTTCTAGCAACACACCATCTCTAGTTTCACGTCCTCCTTTTTTAGTTTACACATTCAGTCAGCTATGCTTAAATCTGTGCAGAAGCATTGTTAGCTAATAAAATATGAACGCGACTTTATAAAATATTATACTTTTGAAAGCCTGATTACTTTCTACCATATAACTTCCCCTACTTTCAATCATCTACTAAATGGCTTCTAACCATTGATGTGGTTTTCCTCACTCAACTTCAGCTTTCTCTATCAGGATGAACTTTAGGTGCAGCCTTCCATCCTTGTGGCCCAGTCTATCTGTCAGGACAGTTTTCCTGTCATATGTTCCAATCTACAGTGTAAAGATCAAGTCCAAACCTTCTCTCTCCCAATTAGCTTTGGTCAGGCTTCTTGTTTTGGATGTTTAATGTCCCCTAAAGATTCATGCGTTAGAGGCTCAGGCCCGGGAATGACTGCTGGTGGTGGTCGAATCCCAAGGAGACAGGGCCTTCCTTCTGGAAAGTGCCTAGCTCACCGAAGGCATGCCCTTGCAGACTGTGAGTCTTCAGTCCTCTCCTCTCTGTTGCTGGCTCGCAGATGTGGCTGGTCTTCCACTGCCCTTGCAGTGTGAGACACCTTTTCTCCAGATGCCTAAGACAATGGAGTCACCTGACCTTAAAAAAGAGCTTCCATAACCATTGTTCTACTTTATTTACCTTGCTGTGATAAAATACTGTGAGCAAAACAACTTAGGGGAGGAAAGGGTTACAGCAGCTAGCAATTCCAAATCACAGAGTGTCCCCAAGGGAAGTCAGGGCAGCTGTGTAAAGACTATTCTGGCATGCTATTCCACAAGGCATTGCTTCCAACCAAGCAATTCATTGCACAAAGAAGTAGGGCAGGCACCATGGTAGATGTTGTTTGATAGTTGGTTCACAGGTAGACTTAGACTCAGCTAAGTTTCTTATACAGTTCAGGACCACCTGGCTAGGGATGGTGCCACCCACAGTGGGCTTGGCCTTCCTACACCAAATTAACAATCAAGACAATCCCTCAAAGACATCCCCGCAGGCCAATCTGGTCTAGATATTGTCTCAATTGAGGCTCTCTTCTTATATCTCTAGGTTTCATTAACTTGACAAACTAACCAGGACAATCAATAAGACAAAACAAATACTTTATTTTTAAAAAATATTTATTTATTTATTATGTATACAATATTCTGTCTGTGTGTATGTCTCCAGGCCAGAAGAGGGCACCAGACCTCATTACAGATGGTTGTGAGCCACCATGTGGTTGCCGGGAATTGAACTCAGGACCTTTGGAAGAGCAGGCACTGCTCTTAACCACTGAGCCATCTTTCCAGCCCCAAATACTTTATTTTTATAAGCCAGTAGCATCTACTATTTCATTGTAGTGACAGAAAGGTGACTGATACCATTGTCTCACCCTCATTCTCTGTACTACTTACATATTGATCATAGTACTTATGAGCAACAAGCATTTGAATTACATGCAGAAGCCAAATCAAAGAAAATTCTTATATAACATTTATTGGTATGGTATTAAATGAGACCAAAAGACAAGAGAAATTTTTAAAAAATAAAAATGTATAGGAAGGTAAGTTTTTTTTTCCAACTTAAAATGTATTGGGATTTAATTGAATCAATTTGGGCAAATCATGAACTTTCAGACATCCATTGATATTGCTTTGATGTAGTGAGCTGGTGTTCCATGTGGTTGCTTTGCTACAAGATTGATTTCCTGTATTTAAACATTGTCTTATGACAAACAGTGTTTAATATAGATGCAGACAGCAGCTTCACAATATGAATGGCCTCAATTAGGCCTCACTTACGCGTGTCATATCTCTGTTACTGAGATCTGAGTAGGAATGTTGTTTACAGAGACAGAGAGAGAAAGAGAGAGAGAGAGAGAAAGAGAGAGAGAGAGAGAACCCAAAGTCGTTCAAGAAGAAAAACTCACTCAAGGAAACCAAACACGGAATGTCTACTTTGCTGAGCCATGGAGCAAGTATAGGCTTGAGTAGGAGGTATGATTACATTAAAAGGAGAATCTGGTTTCTGTAAGTGTTTGCTCTTGGCCCAGACTGGAAATCATAAACATTCTTCGTACATTCTTTGTACTTGAGAGCTACTCATGCAGCCAATATTGAGTGGATGCTCTCAAAGGCTCAAATGCTAGCCAAGGAGGAGGGCCATAGCAAGTGCATCCTCATGGGAGGCTTATTCACTGGGATCTGGTCTTTGTTTTCACAGCAGCGAGAAGCTATGACCACACAGCTGGAAGCAACAAGCATTCCCCAGCCTTCTCTGCAGCTGGATGTGGCTATTCCCAGCCAGCAGAAGGCAACCTTGAGCACTTTCCAGGTGAAAGGTGAAGCCCTATAGTTCTGTCATTTCCTCTTCTGGGAGAAGGAAATGAACATGCCTATGACCCAGCATCATTCATGGAGAGAGTGAAAATGTCCAATAAGCTGGTGTGGTCAGGACATGGAAAATCTCAGCCCTCGTTTTATTGGGAGGAATAGAGCTAGCTAATATCGTGGATATATCGCATTCACTGTAGTAAAGAGAAAGAAAGGCTTCTAAACTTTAGGAGTGTTTGTGTAACAATGGCCTAATTTTACCTTAATTAAAATAACTCATTATTAATTCCGTATATAAATCTCTCCAACTATGAGACGGTAGCTACAGTTCACCTTCTTATCTACATTCAGAGCACAAACAGGCTGTGCTTAGTCATATTTTTCAGGAGTATAATATGTCTTGGTGGCTCGTGTGTTAGCCTGGGCTACTGATCCTCCCCAAACACACCTGGCAGCTATGTGACAGTGACTGCTTCCTTCCTCATTCCATCAGCCGGTCTCAGTTGCCTGACATAGTCTGAATAAGGTCTCTGGCTCTTACATTCCCCCTGTGCAGTGTTTTGCTAACTGATGTCAGTAGAGCAGAGACTGCTCCAGTGCAGGGCTGTCCCTAAGCCCCCTGCACCCCAACTGCACAAGCAATGCTGGAGCTAATCACTCAGGAAGTAAAGTCGGTAGGCAGTTGTCAAGAGGGTCAGACTGTAATTAATCAGTGAGGTCACTGCCAATAACCATAGAACATTCTGCTATGCGTGTAACTGCATTCAATGGATGTAGCACACTTGCAGGTTACTGGAAAAAGAAAACACTTTATCTCTGCCCTGGAACAGCATCTTACTGCAAACAAATGAAAAAATGTGTGAGTCTTGCCAAAATGACAGAGAGAAGGACTGGCGAGCAAGGCATTAGAAACGGCAGTGCTTCAATGTCAGGTCTGCAGGTTCATGGACAAAGCTGTGAGTGAGAAGACGCCTGTTCCCACATCTCCTGCATGAACCCACCTGGGAGGGCCAGAGATTGGAGGTCCTCCAATCCATCTATTCCATCCCTGAGAGGGAACAGGGGAGGCACACTACCTGAGAGGGAACGGGGAGGAGGAGGCACCCTGGAGCTGAGCGACTTAAAGAGATTTTGAGCAGCAGACAGTGCTACCAACCAACCCTGCTTCTGTTTCACTGCAGAGAGGGAAAGCATCCAAAGAAGCAAATTCCTTCCCTGCTCTGATCTGGCTTTACATAAAGTCAGAAAAAAAGCTTACAGGAGAAACAGGAATCTTTGGCTCCAATTTTAGGCCAATTTTATTCCTAAAGAAATAAAAGTAAAGAAAGGAAGGAAGGAAGAAAAAAGAAAGAAGGAAGGAAGGAAGCAAGCAAGCAAGAAAGAAGGAAGGAAGGAAAAAGGAAGAAAGATGAAGAAAATAAATAAATAAATTGGGATCAGCTCTAATGAAATTATACCAAGAAGCAGTTTCATCTAATTCAACACATCACTTCCTATAGATCAATACACCTGTCCAGAGGATCCCACATAATCACTGACTTCATTTGAGTTTTAGAGAATTATGAAGCCATGCCTTATTTAATGGAAATTTTACAAACCCTTAGAAAAGCTCATGTCAGTGTTGTAGCTTCTGAAAGCAAGTAGGGAAAAGGGAAGAAAGGCTGTGGATGAAGGCTGCTCTGGGCCATGCTTCCACCCAGACGGGCTCGGGAAATGCACTGGGTTGCTATGCACACCATGGCTGCCTTGTCCTTCACATCTGAAATCAATCCAAGGTAAAGAAACCTTTCCCTTAATTACCAGGGACCTGTGTTCTAAAAACCTCTCTTCTTCAATTTGACAAAAGCAATCCCGGGAAATTGGTGGCTGAAATACAGCCCATTTCTTAAAAGCATGGTATTCAGTGAGTCAGAGTGCACTCCCCAAAGGGAAGGTATGAAAAGATTGCCGTTATTCAGGCTCGTTACTTGCAATTAACAGAGGCTCATTTAAATACATAATTAGTAGAGTTTTATAATCTCTGATTCTGGAAATCTGGTCAAATTCCCTAAATTTGAATTTGCTGAGAAAAAGAACTGGAACAAGGTGGTTTCCATTCTGGTCGTCATTGTTACGAATCTCAGTTTTTCATTATTTTCAAGCTGTTGGAAAAGATGATTAAGAGATAGAAAAATGAACACAGACTCACGTTTGAACCTTTGCATGGCTTTCTAAACAGGACCTGCAAAATGATAACACCAAATGACATTCTAACATGCACAGGGAAATGTCATATGGCTCCACACACAGACAAAGAGTTACAGTAACAAATGGATGCTAAGAGAGGGAGAATCAGTCTTCTTCAGGGACAAGCCCCCTGATTGGCTATCCAATCCCAAGTGGTCCATCCCTGAACACATATACACAGGAGTTACACTTAATAGATTTTCGGGTTATATAATACGTACATAGATATGCATATATTACAATAATACTTAAAGAAGAGGTCCTGACTTTAAGAGGGGGTAGGGAGAGACATGGGAGGAGTGAGATGGGGAAGAAGGTGGGATAATCTAAAAGTTTTCAATAAAAACTGGGAATTAAGGAGACTACGGAAAGCCAAGCATAGGGTTGACGCAAAGCGAGGGCAAAGACAACAGGCTTTCGTTCTACTTCAGTTCCCTTGTAGCTCATGGAGAAGCCCATGCTTCTTGGAAAATTTGACTTTGAAATGTCTCTTCTATTACGATCCCACCCTGGAGTCCTCAGAATGGGAGGCCATGAGGGTCAAGAGACTGAATAAGGTCTTCCTGAACGTGAAGACAGACTCAGAGCCCACCCAGTGGCACATACAACCACACTCTTTGAACGTAATGGGCTTCGTTAGGGCAAACAGACACATTTTAAGAAGTCTCTAAGGAAAATATGCAAAGGTTCATATATGAGTGCATGTTCATTTTCCCATCTCTTACATATTTTACAAAAGATTGAAATTTTTTCCACCTCGTACAACTTCTCAAGTTGTTCTTGGTCGTGGTATTTCCTCACAGCAATGGTGACCCTAACTAAGGGAAGTGGGTTAAGAAAATGGCAGTGATAGCTTCTACTATTTCTCCACGACCTCACCGGAAGTGGGTAATTATCTGGACTTACAGTATTAGGCACAGGTTCCCTCAGACTGAGTGGCTTTGAGTCCAATTAGTGGCTGCCGCTGAGGTGTAAGTGTCACTGCTGCACCTGTAGGCATTGCTTGCCCTGCTACTCATTGCTGGGGTTTGCAGGTTTCCCAGTCTTTAATTGGCGTATTGAGATGAGTGGTCGAGTCTGTTGCCACTGTCAGGACTTCTGTAGAACTAGGGTGACACAGGCAAGCTCCAGGCCCTGACACAGAGGAAAGTCTCATATCTACTAATCTCCAGGCTTTTCTCTCAACACACCCAGGCCTTCCAGAACTAAGGAACATTTTGAGTATAAATACACATGTGCACAAATACACACACCCTTGCCTTTATATGCATTTCCTAGCTCAGTATATCTCTAGTGCATGCTACCACTGCAGAAGTCCTGGCAGCCTTCTCCTTTCCCTGTTAGCAATACTCTTCTCCCAGGACAGGGACAATGCCCACCTGTTTCATCTCAATATGGACTTTACTTGGTCAATACCCAGCATACCACCAATTGCATTTTCTGGTATGACCAGTGTGCACCAATATCTTCACCTTTCCTGACTTCTGACCTCAGTATGCCACACTGCTTCTGAACCTTCCCTTGAGTGGGCTCAACCCGATCATCTTCCCCCCTTCACCAGGCGTGCTTGCTTTTTCTGAACTATAAATGGGGGTGGAGGGAAGGAAGGGAGCAAAGAAGGAAAGAGTGAAAGAAGAAAAGGATGGAAGGGAGGGAGAAATAATTCAGGAAAGAGAGGGGACAGATAATACTTATTTTCATAGCAATAAGTGTGGTATAGTCAATGACATAAAAGAAGGGTGAGAAGGGAAAGGTGGAGGAGAGGAGGTAGAGGCGAAGGTACCATGGCCGTGAGCTGAGGGCTATGGCATCACCATTCCTGGGTTTGGTTTGGAAACTGCTGCTTCCTAGCTTTGCAAGTTTGGCCAATTAACTTTACCTTTCCCTGTCTTTGCTCCTCGTTTTCTAAAGCAGGATTATAGGCTATTATGCAGACCGGCTAGAAGACTGATGTGTCCCTTTACACAACACAGAACAACGCCTGCTTCTTTAGAAGCAGCTGTTACTGCTTGTCTACAGCAGTTCACAGCTGTCTTCCTAAGGTAGTGCTTACAAGAGAGATGTTTGCTAGGTTGTTTTTATTCATTTATTTATTACTTTAAGATATCTTAGCAGGATAGAAAACTGCAGATGGAATAAGTCCTCTTGCTAAAATGCACTGTCTTCTCACTGGGGCCCTCATGGCATCTTAGACCAGGATAAGATCTTGGCCTCTTTGAATTTTCATGTCCATCTCCTTAACTTTGGGTCACCTGTTCACCGTTGCAGGTTAGAAAGCCAGCCACTCTAGGAGTGTCCATGGAACCTGCCTCACCCCACTCAAGAGAGAAGTCACTGTCCTAAACCTGCAGATACTTCACATTCCAGTAAGAATGAAAACCCCTAGGACAGACCCCAGGCCTATGAGGACTATTTTCTCCCATTGTTCAGACGGCCAGCCTTGCCTTGGAGCAGGAGTGGGTGTTGTGTGGGAACCACACTTACCACACAGAGAGTAATAGGACTGTTTGGGCCACTTTGCAGAACCAGAGTTGGGACAATGACTAGAGAGAGCACACCTTATCCTGGACTGTTTACATGTTTGCACCTCTTAGTCCTACCCGCAATCTGTCCTCAGGGTTTCCGTGCCCCTTTATGTGTTCCTCACCCTAATGTAGCCACACTGAGTAAACCCTTGTCTTGTTTTCCACTATGACCCTTTCCTTTAACTGGTGTGCCAGGGGCAGAGGGCTGAACCTGGCTTGCTGGGCTGTTGGAACCTAGGCTTTTATACCAAAAATCAAGCTGTAAGGAAAAATGAAATTCTCCTTAAAATAGGTGGGTCTGGAAAATATTTTATTAAGTGAGGTGACCCAGTCTCAGAAAGATAAAAATCACATCTTTCTCACGTATTTTCAATGTTTTAAGCGTGTACATAAGTGGGGGTATGGAATGTAGAAACAGAAAGGAGACCATGGAAGGATAGAAAGATGCTGAGAAACACCGGCGGCAGTAGGACATCTGTGGTGCTGAAGCTGGGGCTGGGGTGGGGGTGCACAAGGGGGAATGGGATGAAAAAGCTGGGAGGAGAATCAACATTGGCAGACTTGGGGCTTTGTTTGAAAAACCCATATTAAAACTTAATACTGTGTATACCAATGACAAAACTTTAAACAGAACATGTTATAAAAGAAAATATAAATAAATGTGTTGAACAATTCAACTGTCTAAATAAAAATCTTTTTATAGGGAGTTACTACATTAAAACTAAAATAGCAAAATAACGCAAAACAAATCCTTTACTATCACCGACAAGTGAATACTAGGTTTACAGTCACTTCTATTTAAAACACAGAACATCGTTAGCACGCCAGCCCCGCTCCTTCCTGATGCCCGTCTCTCTTTTCTGTGGAGCATCTATACCATATACCACAGAAGGGCAGTTCTCCTGGTTATCAAGGTTTGAGAATATTCCTCTCCCAACATCACTGCCAAGGACTATCATTATCATCCCTGCCTTTTTCTTCTCCTCTGCATAATAGAAAGAGTATTTTTGTGCAGTTAGCATTTTTAAAATTCAAGCTTTTACATAAATACCAAAGGAATATCATTTAAAATTACGAATCTCTGCCTCAAAGAACCTGAGTAAATCCACAAGCGATTCAGATCATGGGTCAAGGCGACGTTCTGCTCTCCAGCTGAGATAATAACTTAATTTCCCAGTAAGTATTGTTGATTCATTTTTTCTGATTCTTTTTAAAATGCAGATTTCCCGCAAAGAAATACTCTAATTTATAAATAGCTATCAGGCAGACTTCTTTGAGGACCAGAGATGAAGAAAAACTGGATACATTCTCCATCTCTTGCCCATCAGTTCCTTTGTCTCGTCAGTACTCCATAGAAGACCTCCACTCCAGTCTGCTCTGTCAACATAACATTCCATAAATATATTGTGCTAAGGTAGCCGAAAAGCAAAGGTGGTAGAAAGATCGCAGGTGTATTTTTTCTCTCGTTAGGAGCTTGTGTGCCTATATGGTACCTCACAAGGCTTTCTGTACCATAAAACTTACTCAACAAACTTTCTGAGTTACAGCTGAGTGAGTTCTTGTGAACAATTACCAATACAAAGAATGACAACAGGCATTGTGGCCAAGCTATAATTCCAGCACTCACTCAGAGAACAGAGGCAGGAAGATCATGAGCTAAGCTCATTCTTAACAACACAGCAAGTTAGAGGCAAGACCAGGCTTCATGAGACCTTTCTAAAAGCAAAAATAGAAAGGGAAATCTTTGCAGGATCCAAAGCTTCTCCTACCTATGTGGTTGCCCAGGTACTGCCGTTATGCTCTGGGAGGGCTTGGATGCTACTGAAGAGACAGCGCATCTGCTATTGGCCGTACCAGCTACACACAGCAGTAATGAGCTACCCCTCGCTCCTTTAACTTTCTTAGAAATACAGGATAGTGGCTATGTTTTCAACTTAACTTTGTAGGCAAAGAAAGAATCAAAGTCTATGAAAATTGCCTGTGATCAAACTTGCAATAACCTTGGATGATCCCAGAAAGAGGAAAGCCTGGGAGGGCAGATCTTCTCCCAGATAAAGGTAACTGTCCCTGAAGATGGGGCTGAACCCTGGAGTAAACCTGACTGTCTCTTAGGAACCAGCTTGATTCCTCAAGCCATGATGATGGTACCCTTCTCAGCCAACATTGCTGGACCAGAGCTAAGCCCATGATGGGCAAGAAAGCCCTCGATCACGCAGATGCCTTGCTCTTGTTCCCATTCTTACTCTGTCTAAACACAAAGCCCAGTTCCTTGTCAGAGCCCCACAGACGTATTTGGGACTCACTTCTCTGTTCCTTACAATATGGTTCCATGAAATTTCCCCTCTCTGCTTTGTACCCTTGCAGGGGCAGGGAATTGAGGAAAGGCTGTTGGAGAGTCCAAGCTGGGGCTTCTGCCCTAAAGCTCCAGTTGCATTTCTCTGTTTCGGGTTCTAGTGAACTGTTGTTGCCAGAAGAAAGACATATGCGTGTTGAAAGGAAGACAAGGCTGTGATTTCTGGAGAGGTCTCAGGCCCAGAACCAAATTATCAATGACTGTCTTTATTCTCCTCAGTAGTCAATCAATTACCCATCTCTATGTCTGACCTAACATCCTTGTGACCATCAGGTAATGACTTTTAGAATGCATGATGTCAGAAAACTCCTAGTTTTCCACTAACCAAAAACTTAAGAGCATCATTAAATAGCATGTGAGAACTGTATCAAGATCTCCCCAGTCACTGTCACTTACAGTCTACCTTATTTTGCCAACTTGATAACAACAATCAAGAACAACCGGGAAAGAGAGTAGCCTTTCTTTTTTAAAGATGACTTGTTAATGTGTCCAGGTGTCTGCATGTATCTCTGCACACCACATGCTTGCTGTACAGAGAGGCCAGAGGAGGGCATTGGAGGCTGTGGAACTGGAGTTACAGGTGGTTGTGAGCCACCCTGTTGGTGCTGGGAATTGAACCTGGGTCCTCTGGATAAGTATCCACTGCTCTTCACTGCTGAGCCATCTCTCTAGCCCATAACTAAACTTTCTCTTGGTGGAAAATCCCTGACTGTCTGGAACTTGTGTAGACCAGGCTAGCACTGAACTCAAAAACAGATTGTCCAGATAAGGCTGACCTGTGAACATGTCTGGGGGCAGAGCTGTTCTGGTTATCTCTAATTATGTGGAAAGTCTTAGACTGCAGTTGGACCATGATTGTCTGGGTTTGGGCCCTGGACTGTACAGGAGTAAAAAACATCAAACAAGCATTCATTTCTCTTTGCTCTTACCATGAGTATCTGCTTCAGGTTTGTGCTTTGCCTTATCTACAATGATGGGCTGTAGCCTGGAGTTGAAAGCTAAAATAAGCCCTTTCTCCCCTTCAGCTACTTTCTTAGGGAGTTTTATCACAGCAACAGATATGAAACTACAATACTCATTTACCTGATATTTCTACCAATGCATTTGAAAAATACCCTGATTTATGGCTTTTTGTTATATAACAATAAATATTTCATGAAACCATTTCCACAGTGGAACAAGTCTTTTTTTTTTTGACAACCTGAGGGTCATTCATATTTAGTTCAAGAGCGAGCAAACTCTCTCTCATCCTTTGAGGAGAGCGTTGTGCTTTTTCTCCACACTCAATGCATTTCCATTTGTATCCATATTCTGTAGCCAAGTGAACAAGGTCCTGGCCTCCGTCCTCCACCCCTCCCAAGCATGGAAAGAAGCACATGTCTGTCGAACCTGGGCAGCCTAGAAGTAATTCCAGCTTTAGACACAATGTTCCAAGCAGAATTTTCTATTGCATTAGCAATAGCTAAAGTGGGGTGGCCTGAACCCACGGGCATTAGAGATCATTTGGGCTCATTAGAGGTGGACTGGAAAAGTGAGAAAGTTTCTAGACCAAATTCCAGCAAGAGAACTATGGGCAGAGAGGACCCAAGGAGGATGGAAGAAGGGCTCAGAAGAGGAGGCAAATGGGTAAGAAGTCGTGGTGACAGCCAGCAAACAGCCTGCTGCTTTTCATTTTTAACCAGGATATTTACCAGTCATGGTGATGTGAACAGGAATAAAAACTAGTCAGACAGGGAGGGGAACTCAAAGTCATCCTTCGAGAATGTCCCTGCTGGGTGATGGGACTACCAGAGATAATTACAGCTTCTGTCTCTTTCCCATCTCCTGAAGGTTCCATAGAATCACACAAGACTGACAGAAGGGTGACATCTGGATACCTGGATGGGACATCAAGACTGACCAGTACATCATTGTCCCCAAATCCCACTGCGATTTCTGCCATAAGTCCTTTAAAAAACCCAGACTAACTGAGCCATGGCACCCTCTTTCCTGGAACCCTTCTACTACATGGAAGTTCCTCTCTCACTTCCCCTGTTTCTCCCCCACTTCCCTTCTTAACTTCCCACCTAAGAATCTACATTATGGGCTAGAGAGATGACTCAGTGATTAAGAACACAGACTGCTCTTCCTGAGGACCTGGGTTCAATTCCCAGCACCCACATGGCAACTCACAACTGTCTGAAACTCCAGGTCCAGAGGCCACCTTTGCACCAATGAACATAAAATAAATAAAAAAGAAAAAACAAAAACAAATAAAAAATTTTAGAATCTACAATAAACTATCTAAAATCTACCCACAGTGGTCCATGAATTTAACTCCTCAAATTCACAAAGACAAAAACCTGAAAGCCTCAGTCTCAAGGCAGCTCTGGTAGCCAACAAGTTTCAAGAATTCTTGTTCTTTAACAAAAACTCTGTTGTTGTCAAAAACACCTCACCCTGAAAGAAATCAGAGAAACATCCCCCTTCACAATAGCCACAAATAACATAAAATATCTTGGGGTAACTCTAACCAAACAAGTGGAAGACCTGCATGACAAGAACTTTAAATCTTTGAAGCAAGAAATTGAAGAAGACACCAGAAAATGGAAAGATATCCTATGCTCTTGGGTAGGCAGAATTAACATAGTAAAAATGGCAATCTTACAGAAGCAATCTACAGATTCAATGCAATGCCCATCAAAATCCCAGGAAAATTCTTCACAGACCTTGAAAGAACAGTGTTCAACTTCATATGGAAAAGCAAAAACTGAGGATAGCCCAAACAATCCTGTACAATAAAGGAACTTCTGGAGGCATCACAATCCTGACTTCAAACTCTACTACAGAGCTACAGTACTGGAAACAGCCCGGTACTGGCCTAAAAACAGACAGGAGGATCAATGGAATCAAATCTAAGGCCTAGATATCAATCCACACACTTACAGAAACCTGATTTTTGACAAAGAAGAAAAAAATGTAAAATGGAAAAAAATGAAGCATATTCAACAAATGGTGCTGGCATAACTGGATTTCAACATGTAGAAGAATGAAAATAGACCCATATCTATCACCATGCACAAAACTCAAGTCCAAACGGATTAAAGACCTCAACATAAAACCAACCACACTGAACCTCATAGAAGAGAAAGTGGGAAGTATACTTGAACACATGGGCACAGGAGACCACTTCCTAAATATAACCCCAGCAGCACAGACACTGAGAGAAACAATTCATAAATGGGACCTTCTGGAACGAGAAGCTTCTGTAAAACAAAGGACATGGTCAAGAAGACAAAATGACAGCCTACAGAATGGGAAAAGATCTTCACTAACCCCATCTCAGGCAAAGGACTAATCTCCAAAATATACAAAGAACTCAAGAAACTTGTTCAAAACAACAAATAAGCCAATAAAAAAATGAGGTACAGACCTAAACAGAGAACTCAATAGACCAATCTAAAATAGCTGAAAGACACTTAAGGAAATGCTCAACATCCTTAGCCATCAGAGAAATGCATATCAAAACAGCTCTGAGATTCCATCTTACATCTGTCAGAGTGTCCAAAATCAAAAACACTGGTGACAACTCATGTTGGAGAGGATGTAGGGTAAAGGGAATATTCCTCCATTGTCGGTGGGAGTGCAAACTGGTACAGCTACTTTGGAAATCAGTACAGCAATTTCTCAGAAACTTAGAAAACAATCTACCTCAAGACCCCACAATACTACTTTTGGGCATATATCCAAAGGATGCTCAATCGTGCCACAACGACATGTGCTCAACTATGTTCATGGAAGCAATGTTTGTCATAGCCAGAACCTGGAAACAACCTAGATGCCCCTCAACCAAAGAATGGATAAGAAAAATGTGGTACATTTACACAATTGAGTACTACACAATGGCAAAAGTAATAACATCATGAAATTTATAGGCAAATAGATGGACCTAGAAAAAAACCATATTGAGTGAGGTAACTCAGACCCAGAAAGACAAATATAATATGTACTCACTCATAAGCGGCTTTTAGACATAAAGCAATGAAATTGTACAGCCTACAGTCCCAGAGAACCTAGACAACAAAGAGGACCCTAAGAGAGACTTACATAGATCTAATCTACATGGGAAGTAGAAAAAGACAAGATCTCCTGAGTAAACTGGGAGCATGGGGGTCACAGAGGATGACAGAAGGTGAGAGAGTAGAAGGGGAAAAGGGAAAAAGGGAGGGACACAGGAAAAGTATATAGCACAATAAAAACAATAAAAAAACCCCACCTCAGTCCAACAGTTTTGTATCAGTATAATATGGTTTACAGAGGTGGTGGGAGTTTCTGGTGGTGGCATTGTTAGTGGCTTGGATCTTTTGTCTAGGTGCAGACACTTTCCAGTAAGACAGGACTGCCCACTTCTGTCTCTACCCTAGCAGGGCCTGGTTCCAAACCCTTCAGTGTCCTACACACTCTGATGAGCAACTCTGCTGCAGAGTCTGCTGGACAAAAAACAGACAAGCCGCTATCACAATGGCTCCTCAGGAGATGCTCCTGGGCAGAGAACTTGGTGGTGAGTTTGAAATTACACTCACACAGGAGAAGTGACACTCAGGAGGTTGATTGTCTGGGTTTTGTGACTTTCTTTCTGGGCCAATAAATAACCCTTCTGACTGGGTGTTTATCATAGCAACAGATGCCATCACACCTCTCTCATAAGACGTTCAGGGTTGGTGGAACATAGGTGATGCTGAAGGCATACCTGAAAATCTTAAAATCCTGGTATCAACAGACCAGGCTGAGATGGATCAGGTGAAAACCACCCCAAGATAGTCATATCTTAAGCAAAATCTCAGTTCCTTCCCAAGGCTGCATTTGTCCAGCTCCCCCCAGAAGTCTAGCCTCCCTGGGGCATCACCTGTGAAGCTTCCGACCACATTCCTGGCTTCCCGGCTTCCTGCACAGAAAGGAAAGAAGGAGAAAGAGCTGCCTGCAGAGCTCTGAGCTTCCCCAGGCTTTTCTGTCTGTAGGGAAGCGATGTCTATTCAAGGGGAGCATCCCTGAGTCCTTTCTGTGGGTGGGAAAGCTTGTGTAGGAACGATTGGACAAGGGAGTCGGAACTGAGTTTAACGTAATATTATCATAAAGGATGGGTGTTGTTTGGGGGGGAAATTATTAAAAACGCTAATATGATTTGGATGTAGTATCAGTCTGATAATGGAAAGCAGTATTTCCAAGAAAATATGTTAAGCAAAGAACGAAACAAGTACCTAATGGTGTTTAAACGACACTTTATCAAGGACAACATGTTTATCTCCACTCCTCCCACAGCCCTCACAGGGGTTTGGCTTTCATGTTCAGCAGAGGTCTGTCTGTGTGTTAACTAATACTCAGAGTTCTGCCCCATGCAACACTTGGTCAGCAGCAGAAGACACGAGGGTGATCCACAGCTTATGCAACTAACTCTTTAAAGCTGAAGGTAGGCAGCCATGGAAGGATGTGATGTCGTGGTATATGGGTTATTAGTCCCTGAGCTAGGACAGCATTAGAGCATGCATGACTTCTTGAATTAATAAGCAATCCCTTTCTTGTTTTTTCCCATGATATTTATTGAGCTCTACATTTTTCTCTGCTCCCCTCCCTCCTTCAACTTTCCCCCAAGGTCCCCATGCTCCCAATTTATTCAGGAGATCTTGTCTTTTTATACTTTCTACTTTCCACATAGATTAGATCTATGTAAGTCTCTCTTAGTGTCCATATTGTTGTCTAAATTCTCTGGAATTGTGATTTGTAAGCTGGTTTTCTTTGCCTTATGTTTAAAAACCACCTATGAGTGAATACATGTGATAATTGTCTTTCTGTGTCTGGGTTACTTCACTCAAAATAATGCTTTCTAGTTTCATCCATTTTCCTGCAAAATTCAAGCTGTCATTTTTTTCTGCTGTGTAGTACTCCATTGTGTAAATGTACCACATTTTTCTTATCCATTCTTCTATCGAGGGGCATTTAGGTTGTTTCCAGGTTCTGGCTATGACAAACAAAGCTGCTATGAACACAGTTGAGCACATGTCCTTGTGGCACGACTGAGGATCCTTTGGATATATATCCAAAAGTGGTATTACAGGGGCTTGAGGAAGGTTGCTTCCTAATTTTCTGAGAAATCGCCACACCGACATCCAAAGGAGCTGTACCAGCTTGCATTCCCACCAGCAATGCAGGAGTGTTCCCTTTTCCCCACAACCTCTCGAGCATAAGTTGTCATCAGTGTTTTTGATCTTGGCCATTCTTACAGGTGTAAGATGGAATCTCAGAGTTGTTTTGATTTGCATTTCTCTGATGACTAAGGTCTCTGATGACACCTTTCAAGTGCTGCTCTTGACAAACTACTCAAGCCCTCTGTGCTTTCATTTACTCATTTATGAAACACTAGCTGTCATATATGCCTTCCTCTCGGAAATCTATAATTACCAACTTAAAAATAGAAGATGTCCATCTGAATTTTATTATCAAATCTATAATAAATTGCTTTCAGGATAAAAATCTTATGATATCACAGGTGGGTCATTTGCAATGTTCGTGTTACAAATCCAAGATTTCCTCTTTTTATTGAGATTTTCATAGATTTATTTATTTGTGCCTGGTGTCTGCAGAGGCCATGAGAAGACATCAGATCACATGGAAATGGAGTTACAGATGGTTGTGAGCCACCACGTGAGTGCTGGGAATCAAACCAGTGACCTTTGGAAGAGCAGTCAGTGCTGTTACCTGGTGAACCACCAATCTAGACCCCGACTGTTGTTTTGTTGGACAGAGTCTCATTCTGTAGTCCCAGCAGACCTGATACTTACTATGTAGCCTGATCTGTTCTTAAACTGACAGCTAACCTCTTGATGAAGCTTCGTGAGTGCTGAGAGAATAGGCAGCGCCATCTTATCATGCTGATATGGTAACTGTAGGTATTAGGAACTGCCCACAACTCAGCCACATCATCACCAGCGACCCAAATGCAACAGGAATACCCTTGAGAAGGCCCCACCATCATCCCACCATCATGACCTACTCTCTTGTTCTTGCTCACTCTCTGTCTCTCTGACTCTTTCTCTCTGTCCTCCTTTGTCTCTTTGTCTCTGTCCCCCTATTTTGTCTCCACTCCAAGGCAGAGGCATCCTTTTGCTGCCCCCCATCACCAAAAACTCTCTAGAGTGAGAGCCGTTGTGTGATATGATTTCTGCTGTACCCCACCCAGCCAAGGTACTCCTTTGCTGCTAAACCTTAACAGTGGTCATACAGGTTAAATAAAGCAATTTGCATAAAACATATTATCAAACTTTACGTATGGTGGTGTGTGTATTTACAACACACATTCAGACATACAGACCTGTGTGTGTGCACAGTATTCTGAAGAAGGTGACATGGCATCATCTCTATCATGTAGGGCTTTCTGAGCTAGTTGGTAATATGAGATACCCATTCCGAAAGCAATGAGAAAATAATAATCCATTCAAGGTGAAAGTTGTAGGTACTACACCAAAACCCATAGAGGAAAAAAGTGTATACTGAATCCAGTGGAAAGGAATTGCTATTGAAAATAAGAGTAATCCCATGCTCGTTCAGTCCCAGTCCATTAGGGTACCTTGCCCTCTCTCAGGACTAGAGGGGGAGGGGGAGGCTGTGGGGGAGGAGTGGGAGGGAAGTGGGAGGAGGGGAGGAAGTGGAAATTTTGATTGGTATTATTTATAAATTAATAATAAAATAAACAATGAACAAAACATAAGAGTAATTGAGAGGGAATTCTCAGGTACCAGCTCAGGGCAGTAGAAGGTCAGATGGGAGAAGAACAAGCCTGCTGTCTTTCAGATTCAGTAAGACTTGAAGCAAGAAGGACCTGTTTGACAGGATATGGCGGAAAAGTTCATCTCCTGTAGATCCTCTGCCTAGACAGGGTGAATGCTGGCTGTGGATTATACTGTACTAGCATAGGAGGCCAACCTGCTAGATCTATAGAGCCCTGTGAAATCTCCATGTGAAAAGAGGGGAGCTGAGCTTTAAAGAGCTGTAGTCTCTCCTGGATGGTGAAAAGTAAGCGTCAGTCTTGACATCTGTGCTGTAGTGAATGTGGGGGAATGTGGGGTACATGAAGTCTGAGGTCCCTGGCTGGGAAGAGCTGAAATGGAGAAAGGGTCAGTCCTATCCAGCTGGAGCGATGATGGGGTGGGATTGGTTAGAGGGGCTGAACCCACATACCCACATATATGGAGACAAGGCAGACATTAGGAAGCCCAAACAAACATGGTGGTGGAACTGAGAAGTCAGTGCAGAAGGCCACTGAATCATGACCCTGGGATTTATTTGAGTGGAGGATTTTGAAGTTTGCCAAGAGAAACGGTGGTATTCTGGGAGTCAAGCAGACTCAGGTAGGAGAGATGGCGCAAAAATTTAGGCATATACAGCAAGAGCAGCACAAATCACAATAGCAAAAATGGGATGGGCAGGAATGTTCAGATACACGGAGGCAAATGTAAGGGCAAAGATAGAGGTGAAGACAGTGGAACAGGTGGCCTGCATGTGTTCCGTAGGTGCAAGGTCAGGAGGCTTTCTAGAGAAGTTCAGGGTGACACCTTCAAAGGACAGATGATCGAAAAAGAAAATAAAGGGTAGAACAGAAAACTCTCTTGTGGGCTAAATTCAAAGCAAAGTCCTGTGGGTGTGTGCATGCCAAAATATCCTCCCAACCCGAGGCTCAAGAAGGGAACAGGGAAGCTTTAAGTCAAGAAGGAGGATACTGAGAAGCACAGCTAGGCATGGGGACAACCATTCCCCACATAGATGGCGTGCAGAAGTCACAATCGTGTCACGGGAAGACACTGCGGAGAGCTTGGAGGTTCCTCCGGAGTGAAGAAGGCAAACACAGAGAGGAAGGAACGTAAGATCTCTGGCAAGGGACTGTGTGAGCCACTGTTCATCCCCATGTGCTGTTCTACGCTAACATAACAAAAAAGTAGCAAAAATAAAATCATGGCCCCAGAAGTTTTACTTGACTAAGGCAGTTAGGGCAGCTGCTGCCCATCGTGTTCTCGAATAACTGCATAACTGCTTCTGTAGTGTTTACTAATTATTTTAAAACACTCAGAGATTATACAATTGCTAGTTTTTAAAGAAGACAACCAAATTCTCACTGCCTCTGAAGGAACTGAGGTGTCTCAGTGGTGAGGCTCATACTGCCGCGTGCACACACTGCTTGGTCTTAGCAGATGCTGTTAATAGACTTTCTGAGGCCTAAGCTAAGATCATCAGAATGCAATGAGAAAATGGCAACTATGCATTTTTCTCTTTAACACAGAACATAGGCTTTTACCCAGCATTCCCAGTACTGTTTGATTGGAGTCCTGAAATATGGCAGATTTTCCAGTGACATACTTCCCTCAGTGAAGTAGTATGTCCCCAAATTTAATTATCTGAGGGCATAACCACAATCTATGATAGAATGCTCCCTTTTATCCACAGCCCGCAGCAATTTGCTGAAATGGAAAGGTGGCCTGTTATTGACTATGTCTCTAGAAAAAAAAAAGAGATTCCATAAATTCTATCAATAGTGCATTCCAGTTGCTTACAGCCTGAGAAGCATTGGGGGCTCCCCTGGGTGTTCCCTATGAGCTGCTGGTCATAATTTAGACCAATTTCTTTCATTCTGTTTTCTGGCCACCATCTGCTGCTCGTATTTCTCTCATTCTTCGGCCTTATCTTCTACTTTATTTTACCCCTCCAACTTTTCCCAAGCAGGTTCTGTCTCCTAATTCTTTAATCTTTTCCATGGATCCCTTCCTAGTCTTTACCAAATGTTTCATTTCTGTTGGATCTTGGCAGAAGAGTTTAATGAGAACAGACTAAAAGTCTTTCATGTCACAGATTTTACTGCTCATGTCATCTGCCCTTCAGCCTGCAGCACCGCCGCTCTATAGATACGCATCTGATGTTTAATAAAGAGCTGTCTCAGTGAAGCAGGCTCAGAAAAGCCCTTATAAGGCAATAATACATCCCGCTCACCAAGATAGCTATTTTTATTTTCATTCCTTTCTATGCTTCTGTCAAAGCCACATACTTAATTACCTTTTCAGTACTGGCTTTATGATATATTAGACAGTTATGGTAAAAATGTAACTTTGCCATGCACTTTAATTCTGAAGAACATAAAGATTCTTTCATAAGTGATCTAACATGCCCTTAAAACACTCATCCCTGAGACACGGGAGGTTTTATTAGCCCCATTTTATAGACAGGGGAACGGAAGTCTGGGAGGATGGCATGACTAAGGTGAGCCGGACTGGAGAGGACAACTGAACAGGGTGCTCTCCTAGCTCTGCCACTAAGGCAGCTGGGAGAGGGTGCTAGGGAATAACTCCCCAAACTGCCATCCATTATCGAGATAGGAAACGGCTGCCGAACTGTGGATAACACTCTATCTGTACAGCCCCGTTGGTCCAGGCAAGGACTCAGTAAACACCCCTCATCCACTCTGAATTCCAATATCGCTCATATTCTCTAGACCTTTGCTTAATGACTGGTCACTAGGACAGCAGGGAACTCACGGGGTGAGCCACCTACCGACAAAAGTGATGCTGGAGTCTGAAGAGAAAGCTCCGCAGCTAAGAGCACTTGCTGCTCTTCCAGAGGGCCCAAGTTCAGTTTTACACATCCAAACTGGTTGGCTCAGAAGCATTGGTAACTCCAGCTCCAGGGGATCTGACATCTTCTTCTGGGTAACCATACACGTGGCATACATTTTCATGCATGTTCACTTGCATGAGCACACATGTGCTCTCTCTCTCATACACACATACTAATAATAAATCTCTCTTTTTTTAAGGGGATGTTTCTGAAGTGGGTTCTGGAGATCACCTTCATTGAACAAGTCACCTTCAAATCCCAGAAGTCAAATGCATGTTCTGTAACATTTCAAAACATCCGTCATGTTCACAGTCTTAGTATGGAAAACAAACACTCTATTAGACCTTGGTGGTAAAAAAAATACTAGGAACAGTCTAGTCAGTGTTGGTCAGAATTGCTTTCCTTTAACATTAACAATTCAAAGTGCTGATTGGTGGGAACTATTTTGGCATTTCTTTAGGCCAGAAGCTTGTTGGCAGATAGATGATTTTTAAGTCTAACATTTAGCTTGAGTTCACGCGTGAGCCCTGGGGGACCCAGCATACGACGATGCTGTAGGGACATCTGAAAGCCCTGCTGGCGCTCCACATGCACACTCTATATTTACACATACTGCACTGCTTTAGTTCAATGTCCCCCATCTGACCTTTTACCCTCCTAGGCTTGACTGAAGGAGATATGTTTCTGCATCTCAGCGGACAGGAAGTGCCTAGTAGCAACAGGTCTGCTGCTGACTTTCGGGATGCCTGGTGTTTCTGTGCTAGAGGCACCTGTTTTCAGGGAACTCAACTCTACCGTATTAATTTCTTCCCAGGTAGCTTCGCCTTGTGGTAAAATTTAAAATTTCAGCACAATCAATGCACTGATTATGTCTTTTTGTTACCAAAGCAAAGTCTAAGTTCAAGAAGGTCAGCTTCTGTCCCTCATCTGACTGGACCCCTTTCTCCCTGCCCCTCCCCCTTCCTTAAAGAAAGCCATTCATTGGTCATGAATAGGAAAGGTGAACTAGTTCTATTTTTCTCCCTCCTGATGGGGAAACTCTGTCAACCAATCACATCTAGTTAAGGCGTGGCTACCTGGAGCCCAGGAGGAAAAACCTGGGAGAACCCTGGTGCGTGCTCTCTCTACATGGCTCCCACAGGACAGATAGGAAGTTGGACCTCCCACTCTTGTAGGATGAGTTTCCCCTTATAACCATTAAAATATAATTGTTATTCTTGAGCTGGCCTGGTTATTTATCGTACTGACCTAATAGCAACACCTGGCACCCAATGTGGGACTCGAACCCATGACTCTGCATCACCCTCCTGTATATGACAAAGTGTCAACTGGCTGCAGTGTTTGCCTGGAGGTTATTGTTACTTTCAGTGGAGGCATTCCTGAACATACAATGTTAAAAAGCTTGCCTAAATCTGTGGCCTTTGGCACTTCATCACAGGGGCAAGACTTTGAGTTCACTGTCCGCAATAACAGCGTTTCAAGGACTATACTCTGCTATGGGAGCACATTCTGCTCCTTCAGCCAATAGCCTTTAAGATACCAGCCCACTGGGGCATGGTCTCTTATACTTTAAAAAGCAGCAGGAATCGTGTGCCCACTCTCTTGCTTCCGGCTCCTGTTCTGACAGCTAGACTCTGTTCCTGTTTGTGCTCAGAGGACTGTTGTTTAGGACAGTGATCTGTAAGTTTTTCCCCTTAAATAAATAACCCTTTTTATAATCAATAATTCTGAACTGGTGTGGGATTGTTTTATGGCATCATCTGGCACCCAATGTTTGGTTTTAGAACCCCCTGCTCTACTGCCCGCTGCCAGCTCCGAGTGCACCAAGCTTGGCGTGAGCCCTCCCTCAGCTGGCTGTGACCTGTGCATGGAGCCAGCAGTTCATATAGAATCTCGCTGAAATAGAAACAGCATGCACATCCTGCTTGCCAAGGAGCACTCAGCCCACAGCACAGAGAGATAATCACCCCTTTTGGGTTACAGATTTATGGATTTACTTGTGATGCAATCTACCTGTTTGTAATATGTGCCACCTCACCCCAACAAAATGTTCTTTAATGACACAGGCCAGGTCATTCATGTTAAGGTTGAGACCCACAAGTAATTTACAGCAAATCGAGAAACTAAATATTCTTCAGGAATTAGCTTTAGGGACTGATCTACAGGAAAACACATAGCTCTGCAGCAAAGCTGCACCCCTGCTCTCTTCAATTTGCATAAGTTACAGAACCCAGTTCTGTGTCTGAGCAGTGACCTGTATCTGCCCAGGCTATACTTCAGATCAGAGCACATCTTTAAACTCCCAGTTTTGAATTCAGTACATAGCATACCAAAGTCATTAGCACATAAATCTCATTCTTAATGTGATATTATTTGAGTGCAACTTAAAAGGGGGGGCATCAACTATTTTAAATATCTTTCCCATAATCCAAGCTTCAAGTTTCTATACCTAGTCTCAAAAATACAACAAAGCAAAACAAACCAAAAACCACCCCCAAGCATCCTTGTAACTCTGCTTCCTTCCTTCTGCCTCACAACTTATTGAGAGTCTTAAAAATGAAAGATAGCAGTTACTCTCAAGAAAGAAGGTGAAAAAGTAGAAATGTAACACAATTCATCCATGTTGCTTATTAAATCACACCACCTAGAAGTTCTGGATCAAGGCAGCATGAACCTTGCCCTGTCATAATGGCAAGTTTGTGACCACACTCCACCCATATTACAGACTGAGGAGAGGATGGAAACGGAACTGTCACACTGACAATGGAGATGCCTGCCCTACACACTCAGCACTCACAAACCAACTGGTCTACAGGTCCATAGAGAGAACACACATATTCTACACTTAATTCAATTGCAAGCATGAGAGATTTTGTATACTATGTACGTGGAGGCAAGTCTGTTCATTGAGGACATCTAGTTCAGAGTCATAGACAAGGTATTCATCGTCCCATTGTTCCCTCAGCTGCAGGCATTGCCTGAGAATCAGAAGGAGATACCTGGTTGGGGTGGAAAGTTAGTTATGCAGAAATCCAGAGGGGCAATGTCTCCAAGGTGTGGATATAGGATGTATTGTCGTACACGAGCTGAAGTCACCCATACATCTCCCTCAGTTTCAGATATAGTCCTCCCAAATCACAAAAGAGAAAAAGCACACATTAGCCCAGGAGCTAATAAATGAGAAAATCTGGATAAAGGTGAAATTACAACCCGACTGTGTTTTAGAAATCAAAGCCACAGCACATACAAACAGCCTGTCGTGTTCTTGGGCTCTGAGGATATCTGGCCTGAATAGGAAGCAGCTGACATTCTTGACTGCTATTTCTCACTTATGGGAGGATCCTGGGTACTGATACCTCGAGTTTTGTTTTACTCTGCACTGTAAGGGGAGATAATACTGCCACGATGTTGTCATAAGACAGCCATGATGTAAAATCCAAGAATGTGTTCTGAAAGCTCAGCACCATGCACAACGTGCAGCAAGTCGCCACAGTTTGGAACCATCAATGCCAGAAGCAGCGAAGACCATGAAACACACAGATGTGTGCGAGCCAGGGCATTCGCTAGAACTTGATATGATCTCGCTCAACTTCAAACCATTCAATTAGGCAGAAAGAAATTTCACCCGTTTCACAGTTTGCAGGCTATATTAGAATAAAACAACCAACTGTCATGGAGAATCGAATTGTTCTTCCCTACACTGTGGAGACCGGGCAGCAAGGTTTCCTGGGCTGACTTTCATTATCTTCAAGTTCATCAATAAAGCAACAAGATCTGGCCAAACTCAGGCCAGGCTCAAGGCACACAGCCGAGAAAATGCGGGGCTCCCATCTGACCCCAGCTGAGCTACTGCCAAGATACAGGGATGGAGCCGATTGTGTGGTCTGAGAAGAGGGCACTGCAAAAGGCAGGCTCTGCATTGCTGACTTGCACCATGCACACACAGCATGACCACCTGTGCACTTACTATGGGCACCAGAGTTTTGGGTGGGGTCTTTATTTCCTTGGTTCTATTGATTCGGTGTTATCTCAGACATTGCTGTTTAACATTGGCTTTGGAAGATCATAACACTTCTATGCAGGTGTGTGGTATAGCCAGCCTCACCCACTGCCACGCTGTCTCCAACCAACATGGAGACATAAATCAAAGCTCTCTTCCCTCTGGGCCCTGGGGATATTTAATCCATGTCAACCTTGTGGAGATAACATTTGCTCTTTTATTAAGTCTGCCTTGGGATGAATGTGCCAGTTTTACACTGTGGTCAAATGGAAGAACTTTATTGTAGACACTTTCAATTTTCTTCATTAATTTTTCAATTGACTACTTTATTAGTTTCTTGGGTTGTCATAGAAAATGACCACAAACTGGGCAGCTGAAAAAATACAGGCATTGAGCACCACAGTTCCAAGGCTAGAAGGTTCAAAATCAAGGTATCGGCAAGGTTGCTAGGGAAGAGGATCTGAGGTAGAACCTGGTTCAAGCTAGAGTTATCTGGCATTTGCTGGTAGTCTGTGATATCATTGGCTTGTGGCTTTGTGGCTCCAATACCTGCCTTCATCTTTCTGTGCCTGCTTTTTTTGCCACCAGGTCTTCTGACTCAGAGACATCACATGACTCAAGGCCACATTATTCCAGGATGACATCATTTTGAGATCCTTAACCTAATTACATCTGAACACTTGGAAACCCTGTGTCCAAATGATATCGCTTTCTCAGTGCTGGTGTTTAGGACTTGGACTGAGATTCGTAGAAGCACTGTTCACCCCAGTACAATCAGCAATAGCTGTGCCGAATCCCTGCTTGATAGGACAGAAGGCAAAGGGATGTTTGCAGCAATATAGCAAGTGCCTGCTGGAAGGAAGCCAAGCTCCCGTGGGAGGGTCTTTTATTCTCCACCACTCAACAGCCCGGGGGGGACAGAAAGGAGAAACAGAGTTGGCCAATCCCTCAGAGTCCTTCTGAAGTCTTTGGCATGAGCATTTGTGATGCAAGGCCACCACCACCTACTGAGGTTTTCCCGCAGGTCCTCGGCTTATGAAAAACAGGGGCATTCTTTTGAATCTTTGTGCATTGAGCACCTGATCAGGTACCCTAACATACTTGCTAAATTAACACAGATAAGCTCCAGGAAAAGATAAAGTGAAGAAAATAGAACGGAAGCTAGAAGATAAAGTGGCTTCAGTCTTAAATAAAAATCTACCATGGCATTTGTCAGCTTTTGATAGGGCTGACTTGTAACACTGTGCCCTCTCCTTTTCAAGTGAATTCTATGTATCATCTTCACAGGGCTTCTGTTTCTGTAATTTGGTTAGCAAGATACCACATGCTTTGCAGTTAACTCATGAAGAAATGAAATCTTTAAATTGTTAAGTACTGAACATTCAGTATATGTTAGGAGAGATGAAGGGCTCTGTTGTCATGGCAACAAAACAGGCTGAACAAGGACAACTCACCCATTCAGCAATTAGCTACTTCAATTACCAGCTAACTAGGTGGAGGTACCCCACATAAATTCATTTCAATTCTTCCGTTCCTGTAAGACCCCTAATTCTTATTCCTCTCTTACATGCTGGTGGTTATAATGATGGGCCACCCCATGCTGCCTTTCATTTAACTGCATCATTAAGATCCCGGTGTTGGCAGGAATTAAACAAAGCTGTGGTCAGATGTTAATAACCTGATTCAGGAGCACAGACCACAGTGTGGTTTTTAAAATATCCCTTGACCTCAGTGCACAGGAGAGAAGATGCCTAACTCTCCGCAGGGCATTCTCCATTGCGTTTTCCTCACTGGGATGCTGACAGCATCATTTCTGAAGCTCATTTCTGAGCACATCAGCTTTGGGGCATAAACATTACCCGCCCACGAAACTCACTGACATTGTTACTTAAATGGTATCTTTAAAATGTGAGGCCCCAATAAGACAGCTCAGCTTCAGTTATACTCAAGTGTGTTGGGGGAAACAGTATCTCAGCATGGAGTAGCCTGAGGGTGGACTCCCACAAATGTCCAGTCACACAGGGACATCACACAACTGGAATGAACAGAGATAACAGAGCCTCAAGACTCAAATGTTCATTTAAGGGTGAGATTTGAAGCTCCTTTTCTCTCCCCAAATATGTGGCAGGCACAACATTGCAGGTTTCAGATGTCTTTAGAAAGGTTTGCAGGAATGCCACAATCCTAAATGTTCTTGCAAGTCAGCCCAGAGTGAAGCTGTGCATTAAGCGCAGAGAGGAACTGAAATGAGAAGGGAGCACACAGGAAGAAGACAGGAAGAGAAGAACCCCCAAGGACTGTGAGAGGAGCTCTAAGCGTCCACTGAGAAGCCAAGAGCAAGAACAGCCATGTTTGCCCTACCAGCTCCTGCAAAGACGCTGGGCCGAGTTTCCCACTGAGCCCTGCATTCAAAATTAGTTCAAAGGTTATGTTTCACTGAATTCATCCTCAACTTTAGTCAAAACTAGAAATAAGTACTGTGTTAGTGGATGGTGTTATCGCCATATTAAAAAAAATGGCCTCAAAGTCAAGGCTAACACTGGGGATGGAATTCTACCAGAGCAGGAAGGAGCCTGCTGACCAGATACACAGTGGTGGCTACCACTGTTGATTCTCAGACCCCTGAAGGAGTCCACTGTCCTTCTGTCTACCCTTGCCCCAGCACTGAGTGGCACAGATTTGAAAAGGGCAGCTCATCCTTAAGGAGTCTTTCAGGAGCCTCCCTCATCCTCCTCTCCAGCTGACTTCTTTATCCAGGTTCCTTCCCTGTGTTCTTACTCTTTAATCCTCTCTTCCCTCATCATTCTTCATATCTAGGATCTCCTAGCAGAATCCAAATGGTCTTGGTGCTTCAAGCTGGAGTTGATGCTAAGAAGTCTATTTGATCTTATATTTTAAATCTTGGTCCCCACAACACTTCCTGGCACAGAGTAACTATGAAATGGGAATTGATAAGTAATCTTTGTTGAAGTCTTATTAGATGACAAGTATTTCATGATTCGAGTAAGTCCTTGGAGGAGAGTTTCTCTCATGCATGATCAGTGCTTGAGAAATGAACGAATATACAAGCTTCCACATTTTGACACACTGAAATTATACACTGCTCATAATTTAGTCTCATACAGAATAGTTCTGTGTACTCAAAACAGAGTAAATGGAAGATGGACTTGACTCTTTCAGGCAGTCATTCACAGTACTCCACAGGGCTTTCTCCTAGCACAACCCTTGAAGACTGGCAATATCAACAAAACTGTGCACTTTTTTTCACTTACCAAATATCTACACAAACTGGTCAAAATTAGCTCAATATGTTGTCTTTAAAATTACCTGTTGGGCAGAAGGGAGATTATCATCACAGATGACCCAGAACTAGCTAACCAATGATTGATGAGGCTGGATGGTGGGCATCAGGGGACACTATTCCACTCTATTGCTTTTTATATTTTTAAATTGTTTTTATTGAGCTACATACTTTTCTCCACTCCCCTTCTTCCTCCCCTTCCTTTACTACCATCTCCCATGATCTCCACACTCCCAATTTATTCAGGAGATCTTGTCTTTTTCTACTTCCCATGTAGACTAGATCCATATATGTCTCTCTTAGGGTCTTCTTTCTTGTCTAGGTTCTCCGAGATTGTGAATTGTAGGCTGGGTTTTCTTTGATTTATATCTAAAAGCCACTTATGAGTGAGTACATTTACTTTATTTGTCTTTCTGGGACTGGGTTACCTCACTCAGTATGATGTTTTCTAGATCTATCCATTTGCCTGCAAATTTCAAGATGTCATTATTTTTCCCACTCTTTAGTACTCTATTGTGCAAATGTACCACATCTTCTTTATCCATTCTTTGGTTGAGGAGCATTTAGGTTGTTTCCAGGTTCTGGCTATGACAAACAATGCTGCCATGAACATAGTTGAGCACATGTCCTTGTGGTACGATTGAGCATCCTTTGGATATTTACCCAAAAGTGGTATTGCGGGGTCTTGAGGTAGGTGGTTTCCTAATTTTCTGAGAAATTGCCCTACTGATTTCCAAAGTGGTTGTACCAGTTTGCACTCCCACTGGCAATGGAGGAGTTGTACCTTTTCCCCACAACCTCTCTGGCATAAGTTGTCACCAGTGTTTTTGATCTTGGCCATTCTTTCAGATGCAAGATGGTATCTCAGAATTGTTTTGATTTGCATTTCTCTAATAGCTAAGGATTTTGAGCATTTCCTTAAGTGTCTTTCAGCCATTTGAGATTGTTCTGTTGAGAGTTCTCTGTTTAGGTCTGTACCCCATTTTTTTATTGGATTATTTGTTCTTTTGATGACCAACTTCTTGACTTCTTTGCATATTTTGGAGATCAGCTCTCTGCCTGATGTGGGGTTGGTGAAGATATTTTCCCATCCTGTAGGCTACTGTTTTGCCCTGATGAGGGTGTTCTTTGCTTTAGACAAGCTTTGGAACCTTGCCAAACTCTTTTCACAAGGCTACAATTACCCTGATACCCAAACCACACAAAGACATTATTAAGAAAGAGAATTGCAGACAAATATCACTCATGAACATTGATGCAAAAATACTCAATAAAAAACTGACAAACTGAATCCAAGAACACATCAAAAAAAAAATCATCTGCCATGACCAAGTAAGCCTCATCTCAGAGATGCAAGAATGTTTCAACATATGAAAATCCATCAATGTAATCCACCATATAAACAAACAGAAAAAAACCACATGATAATTTCATTAGATGCTGAAAAACCCTTTGACAAATTATAACATCCCTTCATGATAAAGGTCTTAGAGAGAGCAGAGACACAAGGAACATACCTAAACATAATAAAGATAATATACAGCAAGCCAACATCAAACTAAATGCAGAGAAACTCAAAGCGATTCCACTGAAATCAGGAACAAGACGAGGTTGTCCACTCTCCCCATATCTATTCAATATAGTACTTGAGGTTCTAGCTAGAGCAATAAGACAACAAAAGGATGACCAAGGGGATACAAATTGGAAAAGAAGAGTTCAAACTCTCACTATTTGCTGATGATATGATAGTTTACATAAGTGACCCCAAAAATCCTACCAAGCAACTTCAACAGCTCATAAAGACCTTCAGTAATGCAGCAGGATACAAGATTAACTTGAAAAAAACCAGTAGCCCTCCTGTACACAGACGATAAATGGTCTGAGAAAGAAATCAGAGAAACATCACTCTTCACAATAGCCACAAATAACATAAAATATATTGGGGCAACTTTAACCAAACAAGTGGAAGACATATATGACAAGAAGTTTAAATCTTTGAAGCAAGAAATTGAAGAAGACACCAGAAAATAGAACGATCTCCCAGGCTCTAGGGTAGGTAGAATTAACATGGTAAAAATGACAATCTTACCAAAAGTAATCTACAGATTCAATGCAATGCCCATCAAAATGCGAGCAAAATTCTTCACAGACCTCGAAAGAATGGTACCCAACTTCATATGGAAAAGCAAAAACCCAGGGTAGCCAAAACAATCCTGTACAATAAAGGAACTTCTAGAGGCATCACAATCCCTGACTTCAAACTCTACTACAGAGCTACAGTACTGAAAACAGCCCAATAATGGCATAAAAACAGACAGGAGGTCCAATGGAATTGAATTGAAGACCCAGATATTAATCCACACACCTATGGACACCTGATTTTGACAAAGAAGCAAAAAAATATAAAATGGGAAAAACAGTATATTCAACAAATGGTGCTGGCATAACTGGATTTCAACATGTAGAAGAATGAAAATAGATCCATATCTATCACCATGCATAATACTCAAGTCCAAATGGATCAAAAACCTCAACATAAAACCAACCACACTGAACGTCATAGAAGAGAAAGTGGGAAGTACACTTGAGTGCATGGGCACAGGAGAACACTTCCTAAATAGAACCCAAGTAGCACAGACACTGAGAGCAACAATTAATAAATGGGACCTTTTGGAACTGAGAAGTTTCTGTAAAGCTTTTCATATTTTTAAAATAATTCTTATAATCAAACTTTATGAAAATTCACTGAGACAGTCACTAATGCCTTTGTTGGGCAGCTAATGAGGACATGGTCATACCAAATTTGCCTCAGTGCAGACGTGGAGATAACCAGAGACCATGTGTGTCTCCAGGTGTACCATGGGCATCTGTTATGTAGCAGACGCTGAGATACGGCCCTGAAGAACAGAGGAATTTGGGGTCAGTTTTATTCTGTATGTTCTCTAGTGGTGGTGCACTCACTTTGTAGCTTTGCACACTTCGGAGTAGTTGCATATTTTCTTTGTTTTGCTCAACAGTCATTGCTGGATTTGGCTATGTGATGTCTAAACCGTAGTGCAGGGAATACAGACCACCATTCTTGCTGCCATTTGGACCAGGAGAGTTTGGAGACTGCTGTCATATATACTAAGTGAACCCATCCAGCCAGACAAAGGCAGCAGCCACACATCAGAAGGCTGACAAGGAGGTCTGTGCGCTAGAGTCATAGCTGCGGTGGCGTGAGCTGCTGCAAATCACTTTCCCAACCAATTATGTGATGAGCCAGGAAGGGCTTGCAATTCCCACTACACACACTAGGCTCCTAACGAACTCAGAGAATATTCTAGCTTTATTAAATATGCAAAGTGAGAAAATTAAATTGGGAGTACCTTAACCATGCAGAGAAGTGCCCACTAAATTTCTCATGGATTCAATAGGACTTAGAGCAAAGTTGACCCTCTCTCTTGGGGATGATGGTAAGAACTACAATTATGTGACCAATAGTGTTTCTGCTAAATTTCCCACAAGGGCAGTGAGAAGCTCCCAAATTTACAGGATTCACTGGTGAAACTGGGGCAACGCCCAGCTTCCTTTATTCTTCCCTTTAGTTGACATCTCTTTCCCCCATCCACTGTATCATGTTTACTCAAAGTAAGTGGTTCGATACGTCATCTCTCTCTTCATGGAAGTTATACTTACATTTGTGCAATATATAGATTTTGCATCTGAATCACAAGTAGTTAGCATTCATGGAATGTTCTATAAGTTTCCCAGACATCATCACATTATTTCACTTATGGTAATGGTATGGAAAAGTATGCTTATTATCTCCAGTTTGCACAAAGGGAAACTGAGGCCTGGAGAGGTACATAAGATGAGGCAGACACGCTGGGTAGCAAAGGAGGGGTTATTCTGAGGTTGACTGACACTCTTCTTTAGCCATTGCACTTTGCTAAAGTTATGTTGACATCCCTTGCAGCAGATGGCTTGGAACCTTGCACCAGGATTTCAGTCAAATGGCAACTGATGGGGTACAAATATTGGAGGAATCTTTTCAACCTCTAACAACTTCTGTCTAGAATGTGCCCCAACACCCCCGTTCCACTGCCAAAGTGAATATCTTTCATTTTCCTGAGGACGGAGTAGTGTCTTTCAGTCCCTCTGTCCCTGTGCAGTGCCCTGTGCATTGACAGGTATCCACTGGAAAATGCGCCAGAGGTCAGAGCACAGTGTGAGCACCTGTCTGGAAGCCTCCAGAATGATTTCACAGGGGGGATGATCTTCCAGCAGAGTTTTGAAGGATTATTTGGGAACTGCCAAGCAAGCAATGTGAGGGTGACATTACAGGCATAACACATAACAAAGGGGTTCCCAGGTCACAGGCTGGGCATCTTGCTTGTCCCAGCAAAGAGAAAATACAAGCTCCACCCGGTGTGACTAGAGGCATTCAAAATTCCTAAGGAGTATGTTAAAATTTGTGCAATCACAGCATCCTAAGCTTAGCCTGTCATTTTTTGCAGCTTTATGTACTTGGCCTAACAGGGATACATGTTTCATTCTTTGCTGCCACAGCTGATTTCAGTGATCATCATACACAACTGACTTTTTTGCTTGTTTGGCATAAAGCGTATGCGTTATACCAAAGTCTGTTCAATAGTCCACAGTGTGTGCTTTTAGGACATTTGGGACTTTGCCCCTGCTGATTTATCAAACTCAATGATAAAAAGACCGTGTCCAAGGCCATCTTCATGATAAATATGAATACATTTAAAATTCTTCTGATCTTGCAGGTGCTTGAAATAAATGTGGAATTTAAAAAGAAATAGTAAGTTTTTAAAAAGCTAGACAGAATTCTCACTATACAAACCACAGCAAGAGATGCTAGCCAAAAAAAAGAAAAAGAAAAAAAGAAAAGAAAGAAAGAAAGAGAAGGAAAATGAAATAGCAATAGCAAAATGCATTTCATTATCTGCATTCTGTGGACTCCTCCCTGACAGTTTGATTTGTATGAAAGCAGATGGTGATGGGTGCCTTAAAGTGCTCCTGGTGCCCATGTTGTTTAGAAGGCATTAAACAGATAGCTTTGGATTGGTGGAGTGGAATCATTTCTAAGCAAGGTTTTATAGGGTGCTCTGAAGATTAAAGCAAAGGAATTGAGCCTCAAGCATTTTTTTGAATTTTCAGTAAGAATGATTTTTGTGATCTCCACCTTTCTTTACAACTGTATCTTAAAGGCACCAGGTGGTTATTGTTTTGTGAACAGGTCTTGAGGTGTACTGCAGACTGTCCTAAAATCATTGTGGAGCCCACACTGCCCTTGAACTCAGGAGCCCCCATTGCGGCTTCCTGGTGCTGGGAGCACACAGTGTAGCCACACTCCTGACCCGACTGTGGTGCTTGCTTCACATGTAGCAACAACCTCAGCAGTAACAGTGATATATTTAGAAGAACTCTGACTTTCTGAAGTTGGTTTACATAAATCTATTTTTCAACCAAACACAAAACACTGGGTTGGACATGGTTCCTGTTCAAAAACGAATTATTCATAGTTGTGCCCACACAAAGGTTGGAAGCCCACATTCTTAGAAACTCATAATTACTTACAAGCCTTCCCTCAAATACGCTTGCTGTTGTGTCTATGCAATCCATATTAGGTACAGATGACTCTTGTTCTATTTGGAGGATTAAGTAGCTGCCTAGAAACCAATTAGAAAATATTTTCTGAGCAATTACTCTCAGATGACATTGGGCTGAGAGAAAAGAACCTATGTGTGGAAGAAGCAGAGACACTGGGTACAGAATCTCTTTCTCCAGCACTTTCATCGGTTAAGTCACATGCCAAGGCCAGTCATAAAACCCCTTCAGATGCACTGCAGCACTATGGTGATGATATACTTAAGGCCACAGGGATGTCCAGATAGGTGTAAACCTTATTTCTGCTTGTGTCTATCTATAAAGGTGATCTTGAAATGATTCACATTTGAATCAGTGGACTGAGTAAAGAGGATCCCTGTTCATTCCAGTGTGGGTGTGTATCATGCAATCCTCTGAGAGACAGGATGGGAGGATAAGATGGATAGAGGAAGGGTAAATCTATTCATACCCTGCCCTCTTCTCTTTCTTTTCTTTACCGGAATATCTACCATCTTCTGCCCATGAACGTCAGCGTTCATGACTCCTGGAATTACATCATAGTTATCCACACCCCCACTTTTCACTCCCCTGCTCACAAGCACTCACACTGGGTCTAAATTATACCCCGAGCCTCTTCCGTTTCCATCAGCCAATTAGAAGCTATAGGTTCTAACCCTGGCAAATTCACACTGTAAGATACTGTGATGACTTTTCTTGGTTTTCAATTTAGCTACATCTGGAATTAACTAAAACCCAAATGACTGGGGACACCCTGTGAGGGATGTTTTTCTTAATTAAATCATTTGAAATGGTAAGACCCAATTTTGAATCAAATCTTTGAGGTGGGAGGATAAACCTTTAATCCAGATCTTTGAGGTAGAAAGACATGCCTTTGATCCACTCTTTCATCCAGATCTAATCTGGCCCAAACCTTTTGCTGCAAGCCTATATAAGGACATGGGAGAAGGAATCTTTTTCTCTTTATTGGCTTAAATCCAATCCTTCACCGGCATTAGAACCTACTTCTTCAGGATTCTTGTGTATACTGAAGACTAGCTGAGACATCATTTCCTGGCGGCCCAGACTCCTGAAATAACCACATAGAAACTGTCTTAATTAAATCACTGCTTGGCCAATTACCTAAGCTTATTGCTAGCTAGCTCTTACATCTAGAATTAACCCATCTCCATTACTGTATAAAAATATACATGAGGCTCATGGCCTAACGGCAAGGTTTCAGCATGTCTGTCTCTGGTGGTGGCTCCATGGCTTTTCCCTTGACTCCGCCTTCCTTCTTCCAGTATTCAGTTTACTTTTCCCCACCTAGCTCTGTTCTACCCTATCAGGCCAAGCCAGTTTCTTTATTAACCAATGGTATTCACAGCATACAGAGGGGAATCCCACATCACATCCAGCATAATGGACTGAGCAACATTCTCAGACCACTGGACCTTCTATTCATAGATAGCCATTGTTGGATTAGCTGGACCATGCAGCCTGTAAGTCATTCTAATAAAGTCCCATTCTATATGTAATGAGAGATCCATTCTATAAGTTCTGCTATTCCAAAGGACCTTGACTAATACAGATACCATATCTATGTTTTAGGTAAGAAGACTGAAGCTCAATAAAGGTAAATTATCCATATCAGAGTAACTGGCAGCACAAGAACGAGGAACATGTATAGAACATATAGAAGATGATGGTCTTCTATACATGGTTTATTCTGGAAAACATGAAAGATACAGAAGGAGATTCAGCCAGCAGTAGGGTACATAGGATGACTTCATCTTCTATACAGTAGAGAGGGCTGCCTTGAATAGGACGTGGACATATAGACAACTCATATATGAATTTGAGCATTCAGTGCTGGTTCCTATGTATCCAACTTAATGATAGCTAGTGATGGGCTAGAAACTATTAGAGCTCAGTAGCATCAGGCAGGGCTCAGTGAACACTGCTGGCCAATAGGTGGAGGCAGCTTAGAAATGGGACAAATAGGTAGAAGGCAGCCAGCACCTGAGCAGGTGTTTAGATGCCCAATTTAATGACTAGTTATAGACATTATTAAAATTAACAAACACATCCTCTTTCTTCCTGGGCAAAACAGCTATTTCTATTTTTACTGCTTTTCTTTAATTTTGAAATTACATTTGTGTATTTATTTGTGTGTGTGCACACACATGTGCATGCACATGCACCTACATGTCAGGGCATAAGTGTGGAGGTCAAAGCATAGTTTACAAGAATTGATTCCTTCCATCATGTGGAGTTCGAGGAGCAAACTCAGGTTGTCAGCCTTGGTAGCAGCCTTGCTCCCCATCTTGTCAGCCTGATGTCTTGGTTCATGTTGTCAAACATTTGATGTCAATTTGAAATAAAAATGAAGGAACCATATGAAAAGTTTGAAGGTCAAGATAATATTTTATAGACTTAGATAAAATTTTGGTAATCTAAAACATTTTTTAGTTATCATTTTAGTGGAAAGTTGTGTAAAGCTATGAAACACAAAAATATTTTACTTTTCTTTGTATGAATGACACAGTTATCTTCAAAGTGCTCTTGAAACATTATTGATATATTAGGTAAATAAAAGATCATAAAGGAACCATTGGGGCAAACACACGCACACACAAACCCAGAAATGGACACACACACACACACATACACACACACACACACACACACACACACACACCTGCGCACACACAATGTAGATCTATGTGGCTACCAATGTGAGAGAATAGCTCTGAAGGTGTCAACCACATTGTGTACACCAGGGGGCATGTAGTGATAGAAATACCTGTGAAACCTGGAGACTTTGCGAGTGTCTCATCTAAGGTTAGTAAGGAACGGAACTGGCATGTTCTTCCACAATTAAGTGCTCTCTAAGAACGTCTATGTCACCTTTTCAATATTTTGTCAAAAAGTTAGTAATATGATAAATATCATGTTGGTAGAGGTTGTTCCTTTTGCTGAAAGTTTATCTTAGGATCTTGAAAGTATAAAAAGTTTTTTTGCAGAAGTAGTTTTATAAGAAACCGATATGTTACATTCTCTAATGTTCCATGTTATATCAGGTTAACATGTGATACAGTAGAATAATAAACAAGAAACATAGCAAACACATAAGTACACAGGTCATTGACACAATAATTAATGAGAAACGCCACATGCTGACCAAAGGTCTCCTAGCACCTGTATTGAGCAAACAGTGATGAATTCTTAGACATAAAACCAAAATTACTTGCAACAAAAACAAACAAAACTCAAACTATTCTTAACTGAAACTAATGTTTACTAGGATTATTTGTCTAAGAAGACTCTTAAGAAAGCAAAGGAGAATCCTGTTGCAGCCAGAATCCTAGCTCTGATGCAGTTAGCATCTGAACTCTCCTTGCAGGCTTCTGTGTTGACACTTGATCTCTACCTGATGGGACTCCTGTAGAAGGCTGGAGAGACTCTTAAGAAAGGAGAACTTGCTGGAGAAAGCAGGTCACTGGGGGCATCAAGGTTATTCTTAGTCTATGGTCTCTTCCGTTGTTCCCTGTCTAGCTAAGGATCACCCCCCACCCCGTTCCAGGCTCCTACTGCCATGGGATGTTGTCCAAGCTCATGGATCGAGTCTCTGACACTGTATTCCAAAATAAATCTTCAAATTGTCCTCTCAAGTATTTTCATCTCAATAGGGAAAATGAACACAGGAAAACCTAAATGTTAGTAAGTTATATATCTTATATTTGTATCTAGACTGCATATAGAATTCTTATACTTCCCTAAAGAAAAATGACCCAGGTTAAAATTGGACAAAAGATTTACAATAGATTTTGTATCCAACAAAAAGGAACAAATGTCCCAGAAACACCTGGGAAGACATCCAATGCCTGGCACACAGGCCACACAGAGACCAAAGCACGCTAACATGACACTCCTCCAGGATGCCGCTAAAAACAGGTTCGCTGAGTCTCCCACACTCTCCTAGCTAGAACAGAAAGTAGAGCAGTCTCTGGGGAAAACATGAGGCAGGTCCACAAAGAATTAAATGAAGACTCTCCCTGAGCCATACTGATATGCCTCCTGAGTACACTCTCGAGAGAAGCAGAAGAATCCATCACACGCAACTTCATGCTTAAATGTTCTCAGAAAAGCGGCTTGAAACAGTCAAAAAGTAAAACAAAACAAAACAAATCCATCCTGATGTACGATCCAGCAAGGAGCTGTGCCAGTAGTGCACGTGTGTGTGAAATAAAGAAAAACGAAGGTTGAGGAATGCTGTAACACATGGACTCGGAGGACATCGGCTGGGTGAAAGACATGTGTAGGAAGGACTTGCAGATACGTGATTCCACATGAGGGAACCAGCCACCGTGGACAGAGTCACATCGAGGGGCAGATGGGCAGTTGTTTTCTGCCAGGGCACAGGATCTCAAGACTGATGGCAAACAGGTACAGGTTTCTTCTCTAAGCTAATACAAGTCTTCTAAAACTGGTTATGGTAGGGGTCGCAAGATATACAAATGTGTGTGAATTGCAAATCAATATAAATATTACAAACTCACTCCGCCAACAAAACAGACAAAGAATCCAAAAGTTCCTAACAGTGATCTGGAAGTGGCTGGGTGCTGTGGTTGCTGGCGAACACATGCAGAGACACAGATGAAGTCAGCGTCACTCACAGCAGGAGACTGCCATACAGGCTTGGATTCCAGTTGCACCAACTGACTTTTGGAAAGGTACAAATTCTCTCTAAGCCTCGGGTTACCACTTTTGGAAACAAAAGAAGTGGCAGTTGTGGAAAGTAAACACATTACAATAAAAGCAGCCTGCTTCCCCCTTGTATCGGGGACTTTCGTGGCCTGACATCAGTGACCTGCACTGTCCCCTGGCAACCATAAATGGATGCAGGATGTCAGCTGCTTCTCAATGAGGAGCAGGTGTTGGGTCAGATGCAACCCTAGGGTCAGGCCCTGGAGAGCAGAGGTAGGTCCAGAACACAGATGGGAATCTCGGTGCTGGGAGCCACTGCACAGAAACCTAAAGGTGGCTTTTAAATACGATGAACTGTGAGGACAGTGGGGCTCTACTGCCTACTGGGAAGACTAAGTAAGATATGTGGAGAAAACTGGGAAAAGCTTAGAGGTGATAATCTTACAAATATTTCTTTAAATTACCCACAGAAGGCAGAAGAGTATTCTGTTGTGGTGTTACCATGCACTAAAGACTGCTCATTGATATGAATAACCTCTAAAAGCCTCCTTGACCCACATTAAATTGGACTCAGGGGTGCATGAAGGTGAGGAATGGACCCCTGGAAGAGCTCCAAGGTCTGCTCTCTGGCTTACAGTTTCCTAGCTGGGTACACAGCAGTCATTTGGAAAGGCTCCTGAAAAAATGCCTCGTTGGGTAATCAAAATATAAAAACAACACACAAACAATTTTGCTCCTATATTATTAATTACCTTTTGGGACTGAAATAAAACAAAACAAATTACCCCTGCTGAGCAGTGTGATAACCAGAGATGGTACCAGACGAGCTAGGCCTGTTCCGTGCCAGAGACAAACAGGACTCGCCCTGTGCCAGAGATAAATTGGACAGGCTCATCTCTTGCTAGAAAGAGCCCTTAACATACAAATGCAGGCGTTGAGTACTCAGAAGCATAGGCGCACGCAAGCAAGCATGCCACGCTTACACACAGGAGTATTGCATGTCACATCCACGGTTGGGCTTCTGAGAGACTATTGGAAAGGTAATTTAATGCTGGTTAGGGAGAGCTTATCTTCCCGAAAGGAGAATTCCCTCTTATCTAAATAAACACTTTCTGGAGTTATTGAAGTAAATCCCTATCAATAGCTCATAATTACATTCTCTGGAAGAAGCACCTGATAGCCAAGGGTCTCCAAGAGGACAGAAAATACCTCCTTCCCTCCTGACTGCTGCAAACCTCACTGCACCTGCTGCCATAGCCCAGGCCCTCAGTAGAGAGTGAACACACGGTGGAGTGATTCACATCGCTAAGCATTTCTTACAAGCTGGAGGCAAATGCCTGGATGTGATAGCAGGAGACATTTACGCAGCCAAATAGACGAAGCCACTCCAGAATGAGGCTCATGAAATGTGGGGCAGAACCTTCGTGCCTAAACTAAGCGCATCTGTCAAAGGTGCCTGGCACATCTTCAGCCCTCAGGAGCAGTGGATGAGCTTTCGTTTTACTTACTAAATGCAGCGCATTTTTAGGTTTCTTGTAAATGAGGCAAACATTCCAGGATACCGTAAGGAACCGTGAATTCTAGTTGCCCCATTTTGGAGCAGGACAGCCTTACTGTGCAAGCTTCACCACCCTTCTGCTGCCCAGGAAGAAATATGGAAGTTTCCAAAGTCTCTCCGGGGTCAAGATCTGCAGGCTGTACTTACACCAAGGCCTGTTCACACAGGGCACAACAGCCCTTGACGCTATAACTTGTGTAGAATGGACCAACCCCTGCCCATTCTATTAGGAAACTGCCTAGTAGTGCAGGGAGCTATTAATCCGGAGAGGAGTCGTGCTAATTCCACCTTAGGTGATTCAGGCCAAGTCCTTTGCACTGGTGCTGAGTTTCAGGCCACAGGCCTGGCACAACGAGATGTACAGACAAAAGAGCCTTTGGGGCAGCTACACCCCAGATCCTTCCTCTTGCTCCCCACCAAGGGTAGTTATTACAACAAAAGGAGTGAAAACCTAAAGGGAAATCTGGGATATTTGTGTAAATCAGTGTATCGGTACTTCCAGTAAAATCTGAGCCAAATCTTTCCACAGAAAGTGAAGATGAAGGAAAGAGAACTCAGTAACGTAGAAAAGCTTGTAATAAATCCTGGAATGAGTATTATAGGCAGCACAGAAGAAAATCAAAGAAGACAAAGAAACGTGGAGAAATGGATTTGCCAAGCAGCAGCTAGAGACTGAGCTAGGGTTGAAATAAGGAGAGAATGGATCCAGTTTTAACAGGTATTATGGTATACTCACTACGCTTCAGGTTTGACTCAGGGTACGGACACCGACAGGAGCTCAGGGGAGAGCCGAGGGAAAGCTACATGTTGGGTGTGAGTGATACGATTTGCCCACTCGGTGATGTTTGACAGAGTACCTTTTAGTCAGACTGGCTAGCAATTCGGTGACTTTTTCCTCCCTTTACTGGAGCTTGACAGCCTGAAAACAGCCAACTAAGCAACAGCGGTGCTCACTCAGAGCTACAGCACAACCAGCTGGGATGGAAGCTTGGTGTGTTTGGAAAATGACCGTCTTGCTCTTTGTCTCCTCCCAGCACCTTGGAAAGCACGTGAAGCAGCATGGAATCTGAGCGCCCAATTTTAGAAAGAAAATGAGAACTTGAGTGAGTGAATAGCCCGCCATGGTTTTCAGCGTTCTGACAGGGAAGGCAGACCAAAGGACTGGGAGCAGTGTTTCAGGGATATGTCGTGATGAGCGTGTGCAAGCTTTGCCCTGGCGATGAGCTGAGGTTATGAGGATGCTTTCGATGGAAATGATGAGCTTTGAGTTATCTTCCTCACAGGCACTGTAGGTCCCGAGATAATGGTGCAGGTAGGACAGAGGAGACAATGGAAAACTATGAGCACAGCACATGGCTTGTGGAAGACATCCGGGAGCCTTAGATAAAAGCTTAAAGAATGGAGGGAAGGCAGGCCGTGAGACTGGATATAAATTGCCTGGGTCCTCTCCTCTTGCACTGTACTAAGTGGAACAAGAGAAGAACTTCTACCTAAAATGGCTTGGAGAAAAGCTGCGCTCTTCCTCTGTGGTGAACTGAACTATGGAAACCCATATAAACAATGTAATCACAGTGAACATTTCCTGAGTGCCTATTGCATCGCAGGTGTTGAACTAAACACTAACGTGCTTGGCTGAGTTAGCCACGGGACTACCAATCGCTATCATTTCTTTTCTCCAAATGAGCATGCAGGCTCTCTGAGTTGATGTTTCGGCTTGCCTGGTCATAAGCTGATAGTGTAATCAGCACGCACACACAAAGTGTTCCCTCTTAACTAAGTAGGCTGGAGAAAGAAACGAGGAAATGCAGAGCCAGGGGTGAGAACTGTAATTTCCAAGTGTTTGTGTGCCTTTGATCGAGAACATAAGCACCGTAGCTTCTCTGAAGGATTCTGGGAATTCCGCTGACTCCGCCACTGACAGAGCAGGGCTGTGCCTGGTCCATCCAGAGGGGAAGTGTGGCTGCCAGGATTAGTCAGCATGGGCCATTGCTTTTCCTTTCAGCTCAGAGGCAAGGCACAAAGAGGCTGTGATAAGGGAACAGTCTCCGCTCAGCTCAGCCTGGGAGTTAGCTACGAGGGGCTGATCAGAGGTGGCCTAGACACGCTCGAATGAACAAACCAATACAAGTCGTAAAGAAAAGGCAGACTTGGCCCAGTAGCCAAAGGTGCACAAACTGTTATCCGCAAATTTATCAGAAAAGGAAAACATCTACAGACACCCACTGCCTCTGTTTCCAGTGAGGGCAAATTTTATGGCCGGTGGTTCAAGCTATTTCCAATAAAAAGTTGCATACGATTACTTTTACCATAACCCAAAGATGCATGCTTTCCTGTTAAACACCTAGTTAAATGGTCAATGCAGCTCACAATTCCTCATACATGCACAAGTGTGCATGGGATGGATTCCTGAACTTTTCTAGTGTGTTTACAGGCAGGGGGTTCAGAAACTGGCAGTAGAGTTAGCCTGTGGCTGCTGTAAAGCATTGACCTCTTCCACTAAGTCGTGGGTTACTTCCCTCTAAGACCAGGTCCACTAGAATGGGGGGTCTGAAACAGACCTGGGATGATACCTTTCTTCCTTGGGTGAAAGTTTCTTATATTCAGCCAGGCATGGAAGGTTCTGGGATTGATGTCCACAATGTCCCCACCATCTAATTCTGCCCCTGATGTGGCAAAAGCCTCCCATGCTGCATTATGTTGCACAGAACCACTGGTTTTCATTCACAGAGTCACATTTCTGAATTTGAAAGCCAAGCAGATGTGTGGTGACTGCCACAGCCTGGTGTGCCCCAGCTGTGATTTACTTCTCTCTAGAAGGAGCAACCTTCTAGAAAGTTCTATATTCTAAGTTCCTTGAAGCTGAATTCCTTGAAATCTTCTTTGTCTTTGTACTCACAGGCCTAAGGCACAATGCAGGAAGCTCACAAGCATTTGTTGTCTAGAAACAGAACCCAACTGTTGATGTAAATAATAGTGATGCTTGTAGGAAAAGTACAGTCTGTAAAAGACTGCTGACTTTTACAGTACCATCACACAATACCATCAGAGGGGGTATTTTCCTTGGAAACCCAGGTTGCTTTTGGGAAACCTGGAAAGACACCGAAGTGTTGTTTGATTTTTCTTTTTCTCACCATCTATTTCTTTTTATCTTAACGTCTTGCTTCCTTTTTATACCTGCAAATTTCCAATTACTCTTTTCTTTCTTTAGTAAATTATTTAGGGTTCAGTATGGTGTCAGGGATAATGTTAAATATCCTTAAAACAATAGCAACTGTTGCAAAAAAATCAATAAATTCTTTAAGATTAGGGCCTTTGTTTAAAGCTATTCATCTTACAAACAACAAGCTGCGACCTCATTGGAATTCAGGATTCTTTTAAAAAGAATTTTATTTTTAAAAATCCTCTTTTTATGCAAGATATATGTTTACCATTCTTCCACTCCTTCAACTCCTCCCAGATACCCCACCCAACTTCCTGTTCTCCTTCCTCTCAGAAAATAAAAATAGACAAACAAAATAATAATAATGATAAAGAAAAACAATAATACAAAAATATACTCAAACAGAACAAAACAAAAAATGAAACAAACAAACAAAACAAAACAAAACAGCCCACGGAGCCTGGTCTGGCTAGTGTGGCTGAGAAGCTAATGATATTCCTCCAAGGGAACTCGGGAATGGTGACACAGATGCATTTCTTTATGTGATTCTGCAGGCCTTGTCTCCATTTCCACTGGGATGAAGTACATCCCTATGTTTATTGAATATTACGAGAATAAATCTTACCTTTTATGGTAAAGATGGAATACAGATTATTTTTTTCTCCTCCCTAATAATCTTAAATGTGAGTTATCTTCAGGTATGTTTCTCCATTTGAGTGGTACGCTTCTTATAAAAGTGATAATAATATTATTTCAAACTTGGATTAAAATTTTTAAATTAAGATATAATGTTATATAAATACATCACATTTTACTCTCAAGAAAACAAAACATGGCTGGGGCACAGAATAACAGAAGAATACTTGTCTAATATGAACAAGATACCCTGTTAATTTTCACTGATGTGTGTGTGTGTGTGAGAGAGAGAGAGAGAGAGAGAGAGAGAGAGAGAGAGACAGGCAGAGAGAGAGAGAGAGACACAGAGAGAATATCTATCCAGTTGGTCTTTGTAGTTGGCTATGTTAATTCAGTAATTTCCTGATGCTGAGGTGGTTGAAATTTTCATCTGAATTCTTATATTTAAATTTTTACATCACTACCTACAAAGACCATGGGCAATTTGTAATGCTAGCAATTTCTCAAATGCTGAATATTAAAATCTACTTTTGTACTTCAAGGGTTATTTCTAATTACATGCATATTTGCTGATCCATCTGCCTACTACATAGATGTCTGTGGTTATATATGCTTGAATGATTATGGAAAATTAAATAACATCATAAACAGTCAAATTAATTTCTTTGAGCATAGCAAAAGCAGGAAGCTTACCCTAAGATAAAGTACCATTTGCCTCAGCAAACAGGGAGACAGGCTTTCTTTATTCATTGCTAAATCTGTCACTTTTTACTTGATAGAGTTAAAAAAAGAAAATCTTGAAATGTGAGCAGGCAGTTCCCAAAGTACATTATGAACAGCAGCACACCTTGGCTGGATAAGCAATGTAAGATTTTAGTTTAAAGGTTTGTCACTGTCAAAACAACAAGCCCATCTCCTATAATAATATGACCAAATAGAGGTATTTCAGTAAGAAATGGCTTCCATGAGAACAGTAAGGTACATGGAATCATAAAGGAAGAAAGATGTCCGAGTAGATTCCTCTGTCTGCAACAGCAACTGTCCTTGTAAACTGTGCAAGGTTAGACTGCAGGACTTAAGAAGAATGTGTTTATCCAGACTTTACAGACAGGCTAAAAAACAGCCTGCTGATGAGAAACTTTCAAAACAAACACACATAGGCATATACAGATGTGTACATGCACAAATAGTGTCAATGCACACACACACAGGTATGTACACAAATGTGCACACAGCCTTGGGACTCAGCCAGCCATCAAAAGTACAATTCAAGAAAACAGATTAGTTGGAGATCTAGTTTAGTGGTAGATTGATTGTCTGTTATGCATAAGGCCTTAGGTTGGATTCCTAGTACAACGCATACTCACACCAAAAAAACCATGTGCTGACAAGTATAAGAACTCTGACTTTCAAGTTCACCTGGATCGCAGAAGTTCAGTCTAGAAACAGAGTCATAGTCAAAGAATGAATCTGAGGCAAGTCCTGGGTCAAGGGCCTGAGGTCAAAGCTAGTGGTAGTCCAACTGTAAGAAGGGCAGACATGAGTACTGGTTCACAAGGAAGAGGTCTTTCAAAGACTGAGCGTGACTTGGGAACTAAAGAAGCATCTCAGCTAGGATGGTCATATATTCCCAGGGCAGGAGTGGGAGATACAAGGGAGACCCACTGGGAGCTGCCCACAGGGCAGTTTGCTGCTGGGGCCAAAGGCACTCAGGTCCTATGCACTCTGGATTCACTGTGACTACTTCACTGTCTCCAGAAGCATTGCCAGTTCTGGAAGCCATGCTTAACATTTTACCCAACTCCTCCATCACTGATCGTGAAGAGCAAGGCGGGAACAGACTCCTATAAGAAAGCCCTACATCCTAGAGATCTAAGTTAGACTCCTGATCTGTTTGCTGCCTTTGTGGCCTTGGGCAAGTTCTTCAACCTGAGTTAATATCTTGCTGACCAAATTAACGCTGTGGTGAGAATCAGGACAGATGTTGCAGGAAAAGTGTTTATCAAGGTGGCTCCCTTGTGACTCTTCCCCAGACACGCTGCTCAGTCTACCTCTTCCTGTGAGCCTCTCTTAGAACACACCTTCTCATTTCTATCATACGTGCAACACACACACACACAAACACACACACACACACACACACACATACATACACACACACACACCCTGGAAATTGAGAAAGTAAGGAAAGTCTAAAACCTAAGTAGGTCTCCTTTTGCTGTCTCCCACCTGCCACTGTAGATGCTCTCTTGTTCGAGACGCTGTGTCCTACACACTGAGAGAAACAGGGCCACATGGGATCTAAGAACTTTCTAAGTCTTCCCCAATGTACAGTTGTGTCATATCCTTGCTGGTGCAGCTTTCTAAGTCTTCCCCAATGTACAGTTGTATCATATCCTTGCTGGTGCAGCTTTCTAAGTCTTCCCCAATGTACAGTTGTGTCATATCCTTGCTGGTGCAGCTTTCTAAGTCTTCCCCAATGTACAGTTGTGTCATATCCTTGCTGGTGCAGCTTTCTAAGTCTTCCCCAATGTACAGTTGTGTCATATCCTTGCTGGTGCAGCTTTCTAAGTCTTCCCCAATGTACAGTTGTGTCATATCCTTGCTGGTGCAGGTGTTCTTTGCACAGCTGACCTGACTCCTTCAGACCTCAACACAAACAAACAAATGCACAAAGTCTTCATTTCCAGAGGGTCCTGTGTGTTTTTCTCAAAATTTCGCCAAGTAAAATTTGTGTGTTTATCATTCCAACTTGTTTTATTGTCTAGACCTCAGCCATGAGCCTTGTAACCTTGAGGAAATTCTGCTATGTTTTTTCCTTAAACAACCCACCTCTTGAACCCTAGTGTCTGGTTTCAGTGCCTGCGAACTTGAGTTTTCACAGATACTTCCCTCATCGTCCCATCACATTGGAGTATCACTCCCCAGTCACCCCTGCATGCCATTTGACCTCAAACCCCAAATGGCACCTCACTGAATTATCCAGGGTGTCTGGACAGTGCTGACACCAGGAGTAAGAATTCATTCCATCTCTGTGAAAAAATAAACGGGTGAGGTGGGCTTAATTGTTAGCTCTTCATTGGTCTTTTCAGACTCCTGTGGCTCTCCTTTTCCTAACTACTAGAGTAACTATCCCTACATCATGCTTCGCCCATCATCATCTAGATGTATGCTGCTGTATGGCTTATGTGCATACGACTGTTTCTCCTATAAAAATATTTGAAAAAAGGGCTTGAGAGATGGCTCAGTAGGCAAAGAGCTTGGCATACGAGCTTGAGGCCCTGGGTTTGGATCTCCAGCCCTCCTATAAGAGCTCAGGGCTAGTGTTAAGGAGGCGGCAGATCCTGGAGGATCCCAGGGCCTGGCTGGTCAGTCAAGCTAGCTGTACTGGTGAGCTCCAGGGTCAGTGAGAGGCCCAGTCTCAAAAACTAAAGTGGAGATTGATTGAACAAGACACTTCACATTGACCCTACCTCCTCATACATATGCACTCACATGCACATAAACACACACACACACACACACACACACACACACACACACACACACACACACAACCACATACCAAGTTAGCACTATTCCTTTGATGCCACCACACCCTGTGACATGGCTACTAAATGTATCAAATAAGGCTAATGACTTCATTGTATCAATTAAGCATTATGCATGTCGATAATTTACTCTTCTGCAAAGTGAGGATCGCCTAAGTCATGAATCATTTTTATTTTGTGTTTATATTGAAGGGAAAAATCAAATGTCTCTTCTATCCAACACATGCAGACAGTGTGCTGGGCACCCTGATAATACAATTCATCCCACACATTTCAGCTGCGACACCAATGTGGTCAAAGCCATTTCCTAGGCCTCCCCTCCCCAGGAAGGTATGGCTTTTCATAGGGAAGGGTATGCATGCTTAGTACCTATAGAGGCTCACATGCAGTTGTGCCAGGAGACTTCAGTCTGAAAACCGGAAAGAAGAGCACACACACACACGCGCAGGGAGTTCCTCTTTTGTTTTGTTCTTTTAAAGAGAGAAGCGTTGCCACTAGGTGAAAGGAACAAGGTAACTCCAAGGCCCGGCTTTCTCTTGGCAGGGAACTGGGGAAATAGCCTGCCAATTGCTGCCAACTGCTGCCAACTGCTGCCAAGAGCCAGGACTGCTGTGCTTCAGTTGCTGGCAATGGTCACCTATTGTTTGTGAATTTCTGTCTCAGTGGGGACTCTGCAGAGATGAGACTCTGGGCAGCAAGGAGGGCCAGGTCAGTACTTGCAGTGGTCATCAATGCCTAGGGCAGACAGGGCACAGTGAGAAGCTTAGGAAGGAAACCACCCCACACAGTTCTGGAAAGGACACTGGCTCTTCAGCCCAAAATTATACTTAAATCGGCAGATGGCTATTTTTACTGAAATATTAATCATAAAATAAATCTAATAATTTATCCCTTCTAATTTTTGGACACTCAGAGCCAGCAGCTTTCTGCCTCTTCCCTCTTGGCAGGAAGTCTCTGTTTAAGCTAGGTGCAAGACACTTCACAATAACCCACACAACTTGAAAAATGACCCCTTCAGGAAATTTTTGCTTGGAGAACTGAAATACAGACAATCTTCATGTTCCCTTACCGCTTCATTCACACAGTCTGCTAAGTCCTTAACGGAGTGGTTTGAAACAAAGGGAGACTTTCAGTTTTTGAAGGCTTTCCTCTTTCCTGGGCAGTTTTGCAGTATTCTAGAGACTGCAGGACCTCAGAGCACTGGTGCCAACTTGTGTCTGTAAAGCCTCTGTCTGGGACCCTTGTCTGAAACTCTGTGCCCCAGCATCTTTGTGTATAGTATACTTATTCCTTCTTCTTGCTTGTTGGAAAGACATGCAGTGAGAGTGCCTATGTGAGCCAGAGCCTTATTACTTAATAATAATAATAATAAAATCAGTCTGTCCTATGAAGTACAGGCAACTACCGAGAGAAGAAGAATTGGCCTCACCGAGGGATGAGCCCCCTAATTGATTAGCTTATGCAAAATGATCATCCCTAAAAAACTATATATGCAAATAACAAAAACAGATTCAGCAGGTAGGATTTATGCATTTGTACGTCTCTATCTGTATATCTGTATGTAACAATAATAATCAAGGAAAATGAGATTGTCAGTTTGAGATGGGGGTACAACAAGGGTTAGAGAAAGGAGGAGAGGGAAGAGAGAAGTGATATAATTATATTCTAACTAAGATGTACTTAAAAAACTACAAGTGTCTGCCATACATGTGTGTGTTAGCCAACATCACATGATCTGGAATCAGTGAATTTAGCATTGGGTTCTAATCGTGGCAGGTCAGTAGAGGTTCTCTAACTCGTTAGATTCCCGAACCACTTTCTACAGCGATCCTTTAGGATTGATGGTGCAATCGCTCACTCGTTAGGTGTGATTTTAAGGATAAAAAGTAGATGCTACACTGAAGAGTGCTTGGTTCTCTTCATTGTCCTGCACCTTCACTTAACACACCTGCAGTCTGTCTTCCTCTGCTACCATCTGAGTTCTGATGCTGAGTTTCCAAGGCTTTGTTACTGAAGAAGACATTTTGAACCTGATCTTTGCTTTGATATTCTAAGCAAAGCAGACATTTTATGTGTGCAATGTATGTGTTCTTCTCCCCCATCTTTCGCTTAAGTGGCAAACTGGCCTGATTCTCTCTGATCTTGTCTGGTTTATTGGCCTTGTAGCCGGCCAGACCTTCCCAACACATGAGGATGGCGGCTGGTCAACCATGGGTCTGCCGGAGAGGGAGGGCACAGCTGCAGAAGGGACCTAAGGCAGAGAGACCATGGCCCTAGGATGAGGACTCGAGCGGGGCATGGGGTAAGTGGGGCCTCTTCCATCCCGTGATGCTCCTTTCTTTCTCTCTGAGATCTGGAAGAACTCTCAAACTGGGTTTTCAGGTTTGAGCATCTGCCACCATTAGCGCTGGAATTGGCCTTACCAACAGTTCCATAGGGGGTTTCTACTACCTCTCCCCCACTTTATCCTTGCAGAGATGCTATCTTCACATTTCTTTGATTCCAGACCTCTGAGTGTTAGAGCCACCTCATCCTGTGCTTAGCTGCCATGCAGATTGCTTCTTTTCGAGGTGAGCTGATGCACAGAACTATCAGAAATTCATATGAACCTGACACCTTCCATCAGGTCTCATAGAGCAGCCACACAAGAGAGATGCTTAGGACATGATTTCCCACTGGGACTAAATGAGGGCAATCTCCTGAACCTGGTGGACTGGTCCACTGGGTCCCTCTTACTGGTTTCAAGTAAAGTTTCTAGAGGCAAGTTAATCCAGCCATTGGCTGCTTTTCAGACAAAGCAAAGCAAAACAAAATGATGCGGGCTCTGCTTGGCCACACCGCACCCCCAAATGTCACCTGTGCCTGGGCAGGCATCGAAACATAAAACTTTGGGTCCAAGGACACTGAGTATAAGATAAATCCACTTCTCCAAATGGAATTGCGGGCAGAATTTATCTAATTGAGTTTGAATAAACAAACTGGAGTTACATGAGTGGTTGAAGGAGCAACACCAAGCCTTGGGATTGTCCCTCTGGAGATACAAGCACCTTGTCATCATATAGACTGGAGGGGAAGCTTTAATCTCAGCCTTTCTTCTGCTCAGAGTGAGCCAGGGAAGAGAGCCCTTCCTATTTTTGCTGGCAGAAAGAAAACAACACTTTCCTGAACACAGGATCATCAGCTTTGTTGAATAATAGGTTCAAACAACAAGAACATGGTTTGTATCCCCGTGCCGGAACCAGAAGCTCTCAGAGAAGGGCAGTGCTATTAATGCCTCCTCACACAAGATGGTTTTGTTGCAATAGCGAAAAACCATGGCGAGCTTATTTTGGTGAAGCCCTGAAAACACCAGCACAGAATATGAGGGCAGCATTAATTACTGCTTCGATCTCGATCCTTCCTTCCCTGTTGTCACTGTGGATTAATCTCAGGGCACTGTTCTCCTGTTAAAATATGGAGTTAGAACTGCCTGTAATATGCAGGTTAAAGTGCTAGAGAATGTGAAGATGTCAGAAAACAAATCCCAGAGAGGAATGTAACACTGTTTTCCTTAGCTTACAATTACCATACAAATAGGCTCCTTCTGAATTTAAATTACAATGGGAAAAAAAAGTCCTTTACATTTGCTCAAAGCCCTGACAGAGATGGAGGGGCAGGGGCTCCCTGCACTGCAGTTTCAGGGCAGGCATGATCTGTGCTGCAGCACAGGCGGAAAAACGCCACCAGGCAGCATCCTCTCCCTTGGAACTGGGAGAGGATCATGTTGTAAAACATTACAGCAGACGGTGTTTCTTGAATTAAAAGCAGAAATCTGTTATCTCCAACCGCAGGGAAAAGTTATGATAAACAACGTACGGAGAAAAATTGAGCAAGAGCGTGTAGAGAGAAGTAGGAAGCAAATGACAAATTTGTTCCGGGAGGGAATGTTTAACATCAGAAACGCTTAGTTAGGATCTCACGTGATTGCTAGGGACAATAGAGCCAGAGGAGCCCTGGTCTGGTGTGCAGCCTTGGACTGAGCAGGGGAAGGAGCTGTCCAGGTGCTTGTCCAGGCGAAACCCAGCATCCCAGGTCAGCAGTTTCTGGACAAAGGACACATTCAGAGTCTATGGCTAGTTACCTTTGAGGATTACTATTAAGCCAGTCTGTGTTAATTTATCTGTGTTTTAACATCTATTCAACAAATAAATGTTAAATAACTGGGCAGTGAAAGGGTTCTACATGCCTTTGCTGAGGCACCCCGGGGAAAGCCTGGCCTTTGGGTGTGACTTGTTCCTCAGGTTCAGAAACACAGGTGCTGAGGGTCAGAGTTTGGTCCAGCATCCTTTTGATTGGCAGCTACAACAAACTGGAAGTTCTTCATTCTGTATCAGCATCCTTCAGTAGAGTGTATTACATTCTTTCCCCATTGTTTCCAACATGGGAGGAAGCAACTTCCAGAAAGGAAACTTATTTGGCTCATGGGTAGCAGACTGAGCCGGCAGCAGCAGAGAAGCCAAGGCTGCAGGACCAGCTCCAGCCCCCAGTGTGAGAGAAGGCTGGGTGTCTACTGCCTGGTGGGTCTGGGAGCAGAGAAAGGGGAATGATGATGGTCACTAGGGATATGTGTCCTTTAATCCAATCAAATCTGTCAGCACAAATTAAATTGTCACCCAAACACATATTTTAAATCCTCGCACGGGACTCTCTTGGGGCTTTGCAGTATGAGCTCTGACACCAGAGTCACAAAGCCTAGATCTAGAGCACAGAAGTTGTCAGAGGACAACCTGCAGGAGTCAGGTCTCTCCTTTTCTACCTGGGTGCAGTAGCTAGAGCTCAGGACGGTTAGCTTGGGAACAAGCGTCTTCAACAATAGAACCGTCTCACTGACCCACATGCACAGAGGCTTTCGCTTACAGTTCTGGCTTGACATGGAACTTAGAGCATAGAGGAAACAAAAGCTGTAGCGAGGAAGGAAGTGTTCTTCCATACAGATCAATAAAAACGAGACTAAGTGCTTTGAGACACAGACCTCGCATCATGGGGACTGGGGTGTCCAACACTTTCATACATTCAGCACGTAGTGCAGTAGCTGTTATGGACTTGGTTTTCATATGTGATTGTTCATTCATTAAGTAATTCATCTTTAATGTGAATTAAGCAGAATAATAATTTTTTGAAGAACAGAAAATTCTGGCTAGTTTATTTATTCGTGACAGTCAGACCTGTAAGCATGACTCACTGTATTTGAGTTTGCTCGTGGTGAGGTTGACAGACATCTGTTCGCACTTACGGGGCCGCCCACCACTCACATAACGTGCCAATATAATGGTCGACCTCTGGTAAAAATGACAGGCCTAAGCAGCAGTGTGGTTCTGACACTTAGCCAAGCTCCTCCTGGTTTGGAGGTAAGGATTCTTGTTAGAGAGCTCCCACAGCAGCACCGGGAGACTTGGAGAATGGGATTTCCTAAATCCATCACAGACATAATATGTAAGTCCACTGCTGTGTAGCATAAATTACAATCAGAGTTAGAATGGCCTCTGCTGACAGAGGCCAGCTCCTGTATTTCTCCTATGTATGAAAGTAAAAGGCATTTCATAATACTTACTTACTATTACCCCTTCGTATAAAGATCACCTTAAAATCAAAACTAGAAGAGGGATCGTGTCACAGGGGAATGACACAGGAGAATTGTTTCAACCAGGTCAAAGCCATTGCTTGTACTAGCCAGTGTTAAATAAAATCCAACATTGATGTGTGTCACAAAGCACCTGAGAATAAACTGACTTAAAGGAAGACTACCAAACTCATTTTTTAAAAAAGATGTATTTATTTATTATGTATATAGTGTTCTGCCTGAATGTATGCCTGTACTCCAGAAGGGTACCAGATCTCATTACAGACAGTTGTGAGCTACTATAAGGCTGCTGGGACTTGAACTCAGGACCCCTGGAAGAGCAACAAGTGCTCTTAACCTCTGAACCACCTCTCCATCCCGAGACTACCAATTTCTTAATCTTCCTTTCTGGACATGTATGAAAGCACCAGTATTGGGCGTATCCTGATGACTGGTCAATAAAGCGGCTGCTTTCAGTTCCTCAGAGGCTGGCGAATCCAGAGATGACATTTTGAAAACACTTCAAAAGACCAGGCATGGTGGGGCACACCTTTAATCCCAGCATGCAGGAGGCAGAGACAGGCAGATCTCTGAAGCCACCCTGGTTTACATAGTAAGTTCTAGGGGCTACATAGAGAAACTATTTCAAAACAAACAAACAAAAACATTCCAAATGTCAAGTGGAAATATAAGCAAAAGCAACTAGGAGAATTTCAGCCTCCATTAGATTTTAATAAGGCCAAGTGCCTACTTGCTACAAAGGAATGTAGAACCCCAGGTTTGATGGGAGTGATACAGAAAACCTGAAGCCTGAGTTTATCCATCCATTCACTCAACCTTGTCATGGGGTGTTCTGGGGGAAGCTCTACCCAAGCCCCTGGCACCCATGTACTCAAAGAGTCTGGGATGATCAGGTGGAAGCACCACCTCTCTCTCTGCTCAGACCTGGCCCCCTCAGAAAGCCCACCAAGAGTTAGCCCCTCCCAGGGCTGCTCAAGCCCATGCCTGCTGGCTATTTAAGACCCCACCCATAGATCTGCTGTGTGTGCCCTCCTGTTCTGTCCCTGGCCTTCCTGAGAGCCACCTGGGAGTGCTCTTCTTTGCATTGCCCTGCTTATTAAATCTGGATTTATTAATTCGGTCTGATTTGCAGAGGAATCCAGCAACCGGGATCCATACTTTCCATGGAGCATCTGAAATGTGGAAAGTCTTACTCTTGTGGACTATAACCAGTTGCTTATGTTACCAATGACTACCACACAGGCCTGGAAACTAATTAATATACAGTAAACCATACTTAAGATTGAACAAAGAATGAATAAATGGTTAAATAAATACTGGATAAGAATAATGCTCCTGAGGGCTGACAAGATGGTCCAGTAGTTAAGAGAACTGGCTGCTTTTCCAGGGGACCCGGGTTGGAATCCCAGCATTCACATGGGAGATCACATCCATTTGTAACTCTGGTTCCAGGGAATGAGATGCTTTCTTCTTGCCTCCATGGTCACGGCGTGTCCATGGTGAACAGATATCCATGCAAGCAAAACACTCATACACAGAAAGTTTATTGTAGGGTCACAGTAACATCCAAAGGAACCTGTCTAAGTACAGAAAGCAGTCTCAATTTAGTAGCAAACCCGAGAAGGAGATAACCTGTATTTGTCACTTTTTCTCCCCAAAACAACCTTGCAAAGCTTTTATTTGCCACTGTATAGAACGGGTAGGTGAAGGAAGAGGGGATTGCTAAGCTACGTCTTCTGCCCTGACTGTCCTTGGGCACTGTCTGCAGAGACTTCAATGTGGATTCCACCTTTGGCAACTTTATTGCCTAGGACAAACATTGATTTCTATTTAACAAGTGTTCAGACTTCTTCTTAAGCCCTGTAGGGTGACATGCATTTGCCACCTTCATTTTCCACCAATGTAAATGATGTAAACTATGCTTACTATGTAAGCTATGTACTATGTAAACTATGTAAACTATGGGGACATTGACACTGCCCATTTCATAATGACTCAATCTTTGCTCTCAATGGTTTCAACCTGAAACACCCTTTAAACTGAGATGCAAGCTGACTTTTAGAACGGTTGATTTATGGGATTTTTGTTTGCTGTTAAAATAGTTCTCTTCTGGTTGGGCAATGGTGGTGCACGCTTTTAATTCCAGCATTTGGGAGGCAGAGGCAGGTGGATCTCCATGAGCTCGAGGCCAGCCTGGATAGTTCCAGAACAGGTTCCAAAGCTACAGAGAAACCCTGTCTCGAAACCCTCGCCCCCCCAAAAAATAGTAGGCTTCTGAACTTTGTTGCCATTTATGGTCCTGAAGGCATTTCTGACAATTCAGCATTTGTTTGCTTATCTATGAATAAAGAGGTCCTTAAAATGAAATAAAAATTGCATTTAAAAGAGGATAAAATTCTCTCCTCTTAAATAAGCATTTGTTTGTTTGTGTTGTGTTGTTTGTTTGGTGAGCTAGGGTCTTGCTGGTTCTGAGTAGCCTTGAGCTCATAGAGATCCTGCCTGGCTCTGCCTTCAGGGTGCCAGCGTTACAGATGGCCACCACCAGTTCAGGTTCTTAGGCAAAGTAGGTTGATCTCCAGCTCATTTGAAGCTCAGCATGATTCAAACTTCTGATCCCCCTGCCCTACCTCCCAAAATGTTGGGGTTACAGGCATTTACTCCATGGTGCCTGCTTTATGGGGTGCTAAGAATCAAACCCAGGGCTATTTACATTCTAGGCATGCACTCTACCCAATAAGTTACCTCTTTATTTTTAAGAATCTTATTTCTTTGTAGCCAACAAATGTTTTCATCCCATAACTAGTCAAAGAAGTAGTAATAAGACAGTTGGCCTTGTTTCCTATCTGCTTTCTTTGGTTACCATTCAGGAATTAGAAATAGTCATTAAAATAAAAGTAAAACCTACACTGGAGAGAAACTTTCACCTTTCATGCAGCTGGTAGAAGACTGTGCAGACATGGAGAAACAGTTATCACAAGCTATATGAGTAGCTTGGTGATCAGAATCTGGTCTGTAAAGGTTCCCATTTAAGGTAAGACTATTCCAAGCAAGGGGTCTTTGAGAACAGTTGGAAGACAGATACAGAAATTATTGCAATTTAGTAAGTCTAAAAGGTCACTGGGAATTTTTTAACCTGTAAGATACAGAAAACAAGAATCTCAGTAGAAGAATCATCATCCCTTAAAATTATTTAGTTATGATAATTTTCTTCTCATGAACTCAAAGGAGGACTGTGTGCTTCCACCAGATTTCTCTACAGAGACTACATGCTGTCATCCTGGGGGAGGACACTGGCTGGGGATTCCAAACCTAACTTTTGCAGAGCTTGGTTGCTAATATGGTATATTTATCTTTTGGGAGCGAGTTGTCTTCAAGGTCACCTTTCAAATCCTAGCCTGCTTAGTATTCTAAGTCTTACTTATTTTTTTAAAAGATTTATTTATTTATTTATTTATTATGTATATAACATTCTGCCTCTATGTATGCCCGCACGCCAGAAGAGGGCGCCAGATCTCATTACAGATGGTTGTGAGCCACCATGTGGTTGCTGGGAATCGAACTTGGGACCTCTGGAAGAGCAGCTAGTGCTCTTAACCACTGAGCCATCTCTCCAGCCCCTAAGTCTTACTTATATGATGTTAACACAGGCAAGAAAGAGCAGGTTAGAGGGCAGAGCCCTGAATGAGGCAGGCTGAGCACAGAAGAGTGTGCTAGCAAGCTAAGCTCAAGGTAGGGCTCCTGGAGTTATGTTTCCAGGTAGCCCAGGTCAAACACACAAACGAAAATGAGGTTTGCAGAATGGGTTACAGCATTGCAGGGCCCAGAGCAAAAGGCAAATACAGTGCCTTTGTTCAGGATGTTCATGGGGCTAGGGACAGGTTATGGGACCTCCCAAGAATGGGTCTTAGGTCACTGTAGCTTGTTTCAAGAGACTTCATGAGAAATTGAAGGAAAGTAGTCCAGAATGGCCGTCCTTTTGTTATGAAGACACACAATGGTTTGGGGACCATTATCTGGAAAACTGTCTGTTAATACACATCACTTGTCTGGCTTGAGAGAAACAAGTCATGATCACAATTCCAAGACAAATCTCAGAAACAAGCTCAAATTCACCCTGAAATCAGACTTTCTTTGCTTGATTGCTTTGGCTTTGCCTGGAGAACAGAATCTGAGAAGCCCTGGGTTTCCTTGTGTTCTCTCCTTGCAAATAATCTGAAGTCAATAAGCTCATTAAGTTAGAGAAGGGAAAAACACCAACTGATTTACATCATTAACTGGATTCTCCAACCCAGGGAAGCCTCAGCAGAGATCCACTGAAGCATCCCTGACATTTCTCAACATACACAGGCAAGAAATAAATTCGCCAATGATTTTTAATTAAGTACAAAAGTGAGAATTCAGAGACTCTTGTTATCACAGACTGCTTCACAGTAAAAGTGATTTCACTGGGCACTAAAAGTTCTTAAATACTAACTAAAACTGTAAGAAATATAACTATAGCTAGTTTCCTAATACACTGTTTTAATAAATGTCCCGATTTTCTGGACCCAAACATCATTCCTTCAGAAGAAAGCATTTCTCACCATGGCAGAAAACAATTTAACTAAGTAAAAAATGGACTATTAGGATGTACACAGCCCAGATGAAGCATGTCTTTATAAAACAGCAGATTTTACAGAGATGGGAAATTTGCTTAAGTGGTGGGAGGGAAAACTGGATTCATCCTGCTTCGACAAAGCGTGTGATGCCAACGTGTTTAAAGTGGTGCCCTGGAAAGGCTCCCCATTTTTTCCCGTGTAATAACCTGTTTTGAACATGATTAATTTGTGTTGTTTTTCCTCATTCATGTTCTCGGAGATTTTTCTGCCTAAAACCACTAATTAATGTCATAAGAATTTATCACTATTAGAAATGTAACTCTCACACAAAACCCTTAATACAAATTACTGCATTCTAAACTACGTGACAGGAGCAATAATATCAACTGCAAAATAATTCTGAGTGGCGAGATCTTAAAGGGAAAGTTTATTGTTTTATTCCTTCTTGCCGTCTGCCTTGTGCCTATCACAGTTCCTGGTGTGTAGTACGTACTCACAAAACATGAACGTATAGTAGGCATACAGGACTTTCAAGGCTTCTCATCAATTGCTTGCCATCAATCTTCAAAACAGGATTCGTTTAAAGCAAAATTTTTGAAGGGAAGAATTTTGAATTCATTTAATTCTAGTTATAATAGTTAATATTTGTTAAATATTTCATATGCAAAAACTAGCTAGAGACTTCATAAAATTGAGTAAACCATTGAATATTAGCTATAACTCACTTGCTCTCATAATTACACTGATGGGGAATTTGATCCATTAAGGGAGTTAAGAAACTAGCCTATTTCCGTGTGGTTGGGGAACCACCCTTCATAGGTGGATTTCTCGGGACACAGCTGTGAGAAGTTAGGCAGTTTCCAGGCACATCTGTTCAACAGACCATAGATAAGCTGATTCAAATAAACTAAAATAATTTTTATCAGAAGGTTAGGAGAGTTTTCTTATGGAACATGAGATAAATAGTCTTAGGTAAACTTGACACAAGCTAGAGTTATCTGAAGGAAGGGAACCTCAACTGAGAAATACATAAGGTCCAGATGTAAATGACTGATGGAGGAGCGCCCAGTCCATTGTGGGTGCTTTCGTCCATGGAGTGATCCTGGGTTCTGTAAGAAAGTAAGCTGAGTAAGCCATGGAGGGCAAGCCCCTAAGTCCTGTCCCTCTAGGGCCTCCATATCAGCTCCTGCCCCCAGATTCTTGCCCTGCTTGATGTCCTGCTTTTGATAATAAACTGTTCCATGGAAGTGTGAGTGAAATAAATCCTTTCCTCACCAAGTTCCATTTGGTCATGGTGTTCCATCACAACAGTGAACCCTAACTAAGACAGAAAACTACGGACAAAACTTAGATCAGCACTTTTTTTTTTTTTTTTTTTGGTTTTTCGAGACAGGGTTTCTCTGTGGCTTTGGAGCCTATCCTGGAACTAGCTCTGTAGACCAGGCTGGTCTCGAACTCACAAAGATCTGCCTGCCTCTGCCTCCCGAGTGCTGGGATTAAAGGCGTGCGCCACCACTGCCCGGCAGATCAGCACTTTTTATCTAAGACCTGTTAAAAAGATCTCAACCTCTGTTCAAGCACACACTGAAGATGATGTTAGTCAGTACATGCAGAGTTTTACTGCGAAAATGAGCAGTGATTCCAAGTGATACAGATGGAGAGACTTCTTAAGAGAGTGTATACGGGTAGACACCTCTTCCCTAGATCAGCACGTGTAAAGATATAGGCATTTCCTCCTCTTTAACACCCCTCAGTAACAGGGAGGCAGCAGCCTCACTCCCAACATGGTTTCCACAGTAACAGACTGTTATGGTCCTTTCAACTACATAACGAGAACCCATTTTAAACTTGGATGGTAAGCTGTGCATCAGTACCAACAGATTAATGATCACAGAAGCCTGTCGGAAAGACTTGCCATTGTGTTCTTCAGGACCAGCCTGCCAGAGCCAGTCCGTTCATCTGTCTATATGTCAACTGTAGGAGCGCAGATTTGCAGCTATATTCCACTACAGCCAGATATTATTTCCGAATGCTAGCAACAAATTTCTGGAAGAAAGACCTTGGTACAAGGCTCTACCTCAATCTAACTGCGACAAGTGAGAAAGGACTGGAGGTTAGTAGTCCAGGAACAGAGATGCTGCTGCAAGCTGCAGCTCACAAGGAGGGGTCCCTCTTCCAGGCATTTCTTCCCACTGCATATGCAATACAACGCTTATCTTCATCTCTTCTTTGGCTCATCAAATCCTGAGTCTATATTTCTCTCTCACCGTATTCTCTCCTTCAATGTCCCTGTCACTTGAGACTTATGACAACCCTGGGTAAAGGTATTATTAGACTTCAGTGGTAAGTAGCTCTATCCCTAACATCTGCTCCCACCAGTGGTTTGTAGTGTTGGGTGCCAATATGGGTAGATGGTAAAATAACGTTGCCATTGTCAGTGATGCCTGTCCATGCCAGTCTAAGCAGACTATGAGAGGTTGCTACTATTGATTAGCAATGTGTGCACAGGAAATAGAGAAGCAATCTAGAGTTAGGGTTTGTCAGGTTTGATCCTTGTTCCAACCCTCATTCACAAGTAATAATTCAGAGGCTGACACAACAGATATAAGCCTGTCTCTTGTCGTCAAACCAACTAAATGGCAGGGCCTGGACTAGAATTTTGAAAATCCCATTGCTCCTGTCAGTGAGTTTTCAAGGCATTATATTGTTATATGATTAAAAAGCAGACAATCTTGGATAGGCAGACAGGTTTCTGAGTCTGCATCTTTTGTGTCTTTACTGTCCACTTGGCAGACACAACTCTAGTGATGACATACACAGGAGCCAACATAGTGGCAATCTTAATCATACAGTGAACTTAACGGACCTTGAGGAGAGTGTTTCAGTTTGCAAACACAAACTGTCTAAGGCCTTAATCATGTACTGTGAATGTCAGTTAGCTGAGAGAAACTGCATGTGCAGATTTGTTTAATATGTAACATTTATTGAGAGTGTGCCATGTGCCAAGTGTTCCTCTAGTACTTTATATACGTTAAACTTTTGAATCTTAATAGCAAACCAATGTGCTATTAAGATCATTTGCAGTTTCTCAGAGGAAAATAAAACCCAGAAAGGTTAAGTAATCTGTTCAACATTGTACAGCCAAGTTCTGTGTTGGATAGTTTTAAATGTCAAGTTGCTATAACCTATAATCACCTAGGGAAATGGTCTAAAGTGAGAAATTGTTTATATCAAATTGGCCTGTGGGGAATTTCTTTCCTTGGCAATTGATGCAGGTAGAGCCGGGCCTTTGTGGCCATCACTGTCCCCTAGGCTAACCATTGAGCTGCGGAAGAGTGAAGAAAGCTAGCAAGTACGCCAGCAAACAGGTTGGGAACATTCACTTCTTAGTACAATTTAGACTTTGCATGTGGTGTGACTAGGTGCTTCAGCCCCCAGCTTGACTTCCCTGAAACGATGGACCATAGCTTGAAATTGTCAGCCAAATAGACCCTCTTCTCCCCAAGTTGTTTTGTCATCATGGTATTTTTTATCATAGATGCAGAAAAGAAGCTACAAAAGTGACATGGCTGGATTCGAACATGAGGACATTTGACCCAATTGTTTACCCTCTTGAATGCATTCTCGGGGGCATATTTTGTGTTCATACGCCTAACTGAATATGCAAAGTAAAGATGATGCCATTTGTCTACAAATTAATAAGACAACAGTAAGGGCTCACCACAGGATGGTTTGAAGTTTTATTATTGGTGTTCCTCATGCTTTCCTAAATTAATCTACCTCGGTTGAAGAAAATGTATAGATTTTTAAAACACTTGCACTCTCCATAAAACTTTCAAGATGGTAAGAACAAAGTCACTCAAAGACGACAACCACAAGATCCGAAGAAAAAGTGGCATCAAGGCCAAAATAGCATTGATGTTCTCTAGTCTACGAGGAAAACTCAACTCATCTTGTGGTGACTGCCCACTCAGGACTTGTTTACAGGGTACTTCCTGATAATCTGAGCCTGACAAATGACAAATGAGTAAAAATAGATGAGCTCTTGTTTTACAAAATACTAAAAGTCAATCAACAATGACTTCCATACAAGCTCATAAGTGGAGGCAAACGGGCCTAAGAACAGGACAGCATCACCAACAGAGGAAGCTCTAGAAATCCCCAAGTGGTGATGCTTAGTCACACCACACACATGTCCACACACATCTAGCTAAAAACTAGGACAAAGGTGCTGAAGATCCTAACTTTCGATACAGAGAGAAAGGACTACAGTGGGAATTGGCTGCTTCAAGTTACACCTTGCATAATGTTCATGGGTCTAGCTACTGAGATACTTTGGGCCAGTGCCCTGTAAGCCAGAACTTTTGTCTCTTCCCAGTGTTCTGGTGGATGCTAACTGAGGGGATACTGGAACACACTAGCATGGCTCAGCCTTAGCATGTGCAAACTCCGTTAAAGCCCTGGTAGGAGGTCCCAGGTCAGAACACATCTGGGACACTTTCACAATGGCTTCCAACACCCAGTGATGCAGGGAAGCAGTAGTGATTTCAGTTGAAATTCACAGTTGCCCTCTTCCCAGAACAGAAGACAGCAATAAACCAACACTGCAAATCATTGCTATGGATACAACACCCAGATATAAGAAATAAAAGAGGAATTTATGTCCTTAATCAATCTCTTTTTTTAAAAAAATATTTTTATGGTTTATTTAACTTTATTTTATGTGCATTGGTGTGAAGGTGTCAGATCCTTTGTAACTGGATTTTTCACACAGTTGTGAGCTGCCATGTGGGTGCTGGGAATTGAACCTGGGTCCTCTGGAAGAGCAGTCAATGCTCTTAGCCTCTGAGCCATCGCTCCAGCCCCCTCAATCTCTTTTTTTACTCATAAATATATCTCTACCATCTCCTTTATTTGTATGACTCCATCATCTTCTCAAATAATCTTCAGAAATTTCTCACAGCTCTTCAGAGCGGCTGAGTCTGAGTGGAGGCACAGAAAACAGGGCTCAGACTGGCGTCAGGGATGACCAGTGCACTGCACCTCAGGGATGACCAGGGCACTGCACCTCAGGGATGACCAGCACACTGCACCTCAGGCTGTCTCTGCCCCCGCCATTAATAGCCAGTGATGCAGTACCATCACTGCAGGCTTTAATTACGTAGCTTCTGATTGTACACCTCCCTCCTTTCCTCAATGCTCCTAATGCTTTGATGTAATTATGAATAAACAGCACTTCAGAAATCCTTTCCCAAGTAATCCTATCTACTCAAACACCCAAATTCATTTCTTGTAGGTAACACAAAACACTTGCCATTGTCTAACTGACAGCCTGCTCTTTGGAGTTCATATCTACTTGGGGGTCAAACAGTTCCCTCTCTTGATGGTTGTGCAATTTTCCCCTCAGCCTAAGTCTCTATAATTTAATGATGTGTTAGGACCCAGGCTCAGCACCCAGGAACCCTCCCCCTGCAGTTCACTGCAGTCCGTATGCATAGCATGGCATGCTTGCTGCAGACACCAGGAGTCCCTAGAGGCTGAGCTGCATACTAACTACCAGAGGCTGGAAAGGTGCTACGCCCCTCCTTCACCTCCCTCTACCACAAGACTGAAGTCACATTGTGTGACCCATCAGAAGGCTGACCTTAAGCAGGAACAGGATTTGGAGCTACAAAATGTTTCAAGCCTAAAACTCTCAAATAATCTCTTCATGCTGTTTTCTGAAGAAAGCTGCTCAAAACAGACTTGAATGAGAGTTTGGTCGCCAGCTAAAACCTCTTCAAATCCTAGGGAGCCAATAACTTTATAGCGTTTATTATGCTGGAAGTTTTGTTATTGTGTGGTTTCTTTTTCCTTCTGATAGAGTTGACATCAAGTGTTCACTGGGCCTTTAAAATATGAGAAAACTGGAATTAAAGAGGGACAAGAGGTAACTTTGGATTTCTTCCTTTTATATTTTTCTTTTCATTTGGAGTAAAATATAATTGCATCATTTCCCCCTCCCTTTTCTCCATTGAACTGCTCCCACGTATTATTAGTAATAATATGCACTTAAATATGCTACATATATGTTTTGCTGTTGTTTTTATATGACTCTGCCTTGTCATTTATCTCAAATGGACCCTCTGCAAGCAGTCATAGCGAATAGGTCCTGTGAAGGGCTCCACAGTACTTCAGTGGTTCTCAGAAAAGATATTTCTCTCCGTAGGCGACAATTGATAATGTCTGGAGAGGTCTTCATTGCAGCAGCAAAAGAGTTGTGCACTAAGGATGAAGTACAGGGGATGAAACTGCATGAGTGCTCAGATAGAATAACATTATTGGAGTTAACGTGCTAAAAGTATTTGGGCTGAGAAATTCTAAGACTGTCTTCAGCAACACGTACCTTCATTAAGCTGGGCCTCAAAAGTTATAGTCAGTGCCTATGACAGGAGGGAGCGTATTTTCCTTTGGGGATGGCCACTCTAATCATCCCTCAGTATCCCAGAGGTGCCATGATCCCAGTTTGAAGTTGTGAGTTGGTTCAGAGGGGATTATCCAGCCTCCCCAGGCCATAAGAACAGTGCAGAGACTTTCCTGTTGTTCTTGTTCATCTGGAGCACATTGGCATGGAAGCAAAGGTCATCTCTAAATTTTAAATAGCCCCATGATAAATCTGTATGAACCCCATTCATTCTCCTGAACTTGTTAGATTAAATGAATACAATTTAATATTCTATAGGACAAGGCCTCCCTTCATGGCTGAATGAAGGGGTAAAGGGTGATTTACATCCATACTCATTTGCCGCATTATCTACTCTGTGCCTGGGTCTTAGGAATACCAACTGTCGTTCAGGCCGTCTCCATGGGTTGGGAGAAGTTGCCATTCCCTATGAAGTACGAAGGCCGTGCAAGGAAGCAGCAATGAAGACCAGCACTGCTGTTTGCACTGCCCCTCACCTTGCTTTTTATTTTCCCCTTGAAATCTCTGTAATTCTCTAGGCGATTTCCTTCAGATTTCCTAGAAGAGATGGTGTTCTAAGCAGATTACCCCCAAATGCAGCATAAGCGTGGGGTGTTCTAAGAAGATTATCCCCAAATAGAGTTCTGCATAAGCGTGGGGCTTAACTTACTTTGAAGAGCAAATTATTTTTTTAATACTACTATCTTGTAAGGTAGTATTTCTCTGACAATTAAGTATTCAAGCGATTTACTGAAATTGGATAATGATTGCCTGTTTATTAATGTAGGTCTAAGCTGCATTTTGCCAGTTCTGCTTTGCTCTATGTTTCAGAAATAACACAAAGAAAGGATGTGGATTTGGGTGTGTAGGGAGTGGGAAGTATCTGGGATGAATTGTGGCAGGGAAAACCATGATCAGGATATATTGTGTGAAAACTACCTGTTTTCATTTCAATTAAAATCATAGATAAAACGGGGCAACCCAAATGTTATATAACATCCAACATTTTTTGAGACTCTTTGATATTTTACTCACACTGACAATTAAGGGACATGATTTTCCTTTTTACCTAATTCATAAACCAGGAAAGAGAACAAGGGTGTGAGAACTGATTGGAAATTGGTGGAGAAGAAACTTGGAATTCACAGTTGATTCTCAAAACTGCAGCTTTGTGAGGTGAGAGAGTGGGGTAATTTACAAAGCTAGCTGTCTCTTCCACAGGGTTTCTCAGCCCCTGGTGACCTCCCTTAGGTCAATGATGTCTAGAGACTGCACATTAAGCTCCTCAGGGGAACGTCACCTTGGCTGGGAATTTGTCAGAAACACAAATTACCAGGCTTCTCCACAGGCTGCCTTAGCTAATAAGATCACCTGGTGATTACCAGGCTGATGCATAGCTTGGGTTCCTCAGTTAACTCTCTTATTAATGTTGAGAGTTACCTGTTATCTCTTACACTACACAACCAAAGGCAGGAGGCTGTTATTTATAGCTGATTGAAAAAAAACTCAAGCCATCCAATATTTTGATATTGGATATCTACATGTCTACATCCCAAAGAACCAATAGACAGGTTGAACTTGAGGCCTTCCCATGGGAGAGACAATTTTCAAGATTCCTCTTTCTCAAAAGACTTGGGGATAGTGAGTGTTGTGTGTGTGTGTGTGTGTGTGTGTGTGTGTATGTATGTGTGTGTGTGTGTGCAGCTAGTATACTTGATAATAAAATATGTTTTGGTCAGATTGATCCCAAGATGCTAAGCCTAAACTGCAACCATTCAAGTGCAGGTGAGACAACAGACCCAGGAGCAGAGGGAAGTACTGGGTTAAACAAAGACCCGTTTCATAGACACATGCTGTCAACACTTGCATGTTGCATGCTATGTCTGAACCTGTGTCTATCAGAGTAAAGAAATACAAAACCTTCCGTCTTCTGTATGTTTCCCTTCTAAACAATCAATTAAGAGGCAGGATTCTCAAAGAAAGATGTAACAGGGAATCTCAAGACCCTCTGAACCCTAAATACCATCAAACCCCCAAACAAAAGAAGTACAAATATCTGGAGACTATGATCTCACATAGCAGTTATGAATCTTTTACAATCCCTTCTATAATAATAGCATGCATCTTGGAATAGCTGAAATGTCTCTGGACTGGCTTTGGAGGTTAATTGAACTAGTTTATATTCCCTGGGTGGTGATCATACCTCTGCCTCTGTAGACCAGCCTATTCCTCTGGACATTCAGGGCTGCTAGGCTCCCCTAGCCACCTGCTTGGTCTGATACTTGCTACCTTACTTCTGGCTGATCATTGGCAGAGTTCAGTAGTTCATAGTTTATGCAAGTTTTCTTACGTAGTTGACTTGCATGAGGTATAATAATCTTTCTTCTCATGAGACTAAATCTCCTTAGCTCAGAAGTCATCTTCTCTTATGTTCCTACCCACCAATACTAGGTCCAGGTCAACAGTAGTACCAAAAATACACTTCACAAAACTGAATGGAAGGTTGCAGAGCTACACATCAGACAGCGAAGCAAAGTCCCTTCTAGAGTCCTTCTTTTGAGACAGTGGCATCCAGATGCAGCCTGCTTGTAGCATACACAGTCCTTTGTCTAGTGAGGAACACAGACTGGTAGCAATAACAATGTCTAATGCATAGTGAGAGCTCTACCAAATGCTAGCCTGCTGATGAAGAGTGAACACAATAGATAGAAACAAAGCAGGTGTTCCGAAGCTGTAGAGAAACGTCCCACCATTCCTCCCTATTTCTGTTGGCTTGAGCACAGGTTGGTCAGCTTGCATCTCTCTGCAAGCCCTGGGAGGAAGAACAGTTCCCCCTCACCTGAGTCTGAACATTGTACAGCCTCTTGCTCATCACATGTGAGCAGCAGCAGCAGCAGCAGCAGCAGGAGCAGCAGCAGGAGCAGCAGCAGGAGCAGCAGCAGCAGCAGCAGCAGCAGCAGCAGGAGCTTCATTTGAGTGACCTCAGCTGCTCTGTCTGGAACTAGTACAGGCTAAAGGAGACTTTCCAACTGGACAGCCTTTATTTTTTGGCCTAACCTACAGAAAGAACTTGAAGAAAGTCCACAGCCCACTTATTTTTACATGGCTTCAAATCTAGCAGAGGAAAACTCAAATGGGCCTTTTGGCTCAACAGAGAAATCTCTGTCTACTTGGCGGTCAGTGACATCCATTTTGTGCTATAGACTGGAGACCTAGAATATTGGCACAATTCACATTTACGTTTAATCATTTTAATCTTTATTTATCCTGTAGCACATTTCCAGAACAAAGCAAAACTCTTTAAATTTCATCTCTATCACAGAGAGAATAAAGGGTTAGTTTAGTAGAATAAACAACATTTCAGTTTTTAAAATCTAAAGCACAAATCTTTGCTTTGTCCTGGTTAGCTATATCTTCTGATTCATTGTTGAAAAATACTGTGTCAAAGTTTTTGCCACTATTTCACACTAATGACTTTATAAAGACAGAAGAAATTCTAAAAATTAAAACTACTATCAGCGAGTCAATCAGATTCTCTCCACAAGAGCAATATCCTGAACTCACAGGCTTCAGTGAGCTTGACCCCCAGCTCTACAAAAATGAAACAAAAAGTAGCAACCAATAGCTCAGTAAGCAAAATACTTGCTTCATAAGCATGAGAGGACCTGGGTTCAATCCCCAGCACACACATAAAAAGCTGAGCAGGATAGCATGGACTTGTAATATCAGCCCTGGGGTGATGGAAACAGCTATATGCCTGCGGCCCATTGGCAAACCAGCATAGTCTAATTGGAAAGCTTCAGGCTATTGAAAGACTCTTCAAAAAGGAAAGAAGGACAGAAAGGAAGAAAGAAAGGAAGAGAAAGAGAGAGAGAGAGAGGAGGAGGAGAAGGGAAGGAAGGAAGAAAGACAGGAAGAAGAAAGAATGAAAGAAAGAAATGAAAGAAAGGAAGGAAAGAAGAGAAAGAGAGAAAGAAGACAAAAGAAAGAAAAATAAAAGAAAGAAGGAAGAAAGGAAGAGAGAAAGACAAAGAAACAAAACCAAGGTGAACAGTATCTGAAGAATAACATTTGAGTTTTGAGTTTGGTCTTGGACCTTCATATGTCTATGTACAAATATAATCTCCCACCCACACAATATATACACACCCATAAACACTTACACACCATCTCCACTCTAACATAAAGAAAAAGAGATATGGTCCTAGTTACAGACATTTCTTATAGAGCTCTGCACTTCACTAGCATACTCTACATGCACTGTGACTTCCATGGTCCATGAGTAATAACTGCTCTGTAAGCAAAGATATATTCACTTTCCAGAAAAGAAACCTAGGCTTAAAGACATTAATGCACATTCCTGCCATTAGCATAAGGCAGACAGGGCATCATCATTTATCCTGGGATATTGCTGTGCTAGGCAGTGTGGTTACATCCTCATGGGACTCCCAAATTCCTCGCAGCAATCCTTACTCATTGTTCTAGCTTCGTTTCTGTTGCTGTGAGAAACATCCTTACAAAAAGCAACTTAAAGAATTTTATTGCAGTTCATAGTTCCAGCTCACAGTGGGAGGAACTTGAGACCTCTGGTCACATTATACCCACAGTCAAGAGCAGAAATGAAAACATGCATGCTCGTTTGCTTGCTTTTGCCCAGTTCAGTTTCTTCACTCTTACATGGTTCAGGATTGCTAGGGAATGGTATCACCCACAGTGGGCAAGGTATTTCTGTATCAAGTAGCCTAATAAAGATAGTGCCCCACAGACATACCTACAGAGGGAATCAGTAACTTGTCGAAGTAACTTGAAGGACAGAAAGCTGCTAACACCAGCACTGACTGATTTACTGTCTGTTCTCTCTGGGGGTCATAGGGTTTCACATTCATGAAGTCCACGGCAAATATTTAAAGACAGGATTCTGAACATAAAGCAATTCCTCCCTGACGATCACTCTTACCAATCCTATAGTCAATAAAACTCCTGTACATCAGTGTTGGTTTTGTCGCTGGACACAAGTGTCAACTCTTCTGTGACTTTCATAGTACTTCTTGTCCTTCAAAAGCTGAAAACATATCTTAAACTTATGATCTTATTTATAGGATTTTGATGTGGGATTTCCCTCTGTATGCTGTGATTCCCATTGATAAATAAAGAAACTGCTTTGGGCCTATGGCAGAGCTATAGGGAAACAGAGATAGGCAGGGAAAACTAAACAGAATGCTAGGAGAAAGGAGGCAGAGTTTGGAGAAGCTATGGAGCTGCTGCCAGAGACAGACATGCTGAAACTTTGCTGGTAGGCCCCAACCTCCTGGTGATGCACAAATTAATGGAGATTGATTAAATTAATATGTAAGAGTTAGCCAATAAGAAGTTAGAGCTAATGGGCTGAGCAGTGATTTAATTAATGCATTTTCTGTGTAATTATTTGTGTAAGTGGCCGGGAACTAACTAGCAGCCTCCATATAACAAATTGGCATGCCAATGTGGCCAACTAAATCCACTTAAAAACCTGAGAGAGCTTGAAAAGGCATTCTAGACACAAAAACACAGAGTTTAACACAGTTTCTTGTTGTTTGCTGGCAGCATAACACAGCTCCTTTAAGAGAGGTTTTCCTGACTCAGCAGTAGCAGAAAAAAAAGCTGCACTGTTCTGAAATACCAGCTTTCTGGACCATACTGCCAACGCAACCTCTGGCTCGTTCAGGAGACCAAGCATTTAAATGGGGTTTGTTACAACTTGCTTATTGGCAACATAGACCAGCTGTGTGCCTAAAAATGGGACTGTGAGCATGGTTTTCAGAGGCAGCAAACAGCTCTGACATGCTGAACTGGGTGGGGCAAGCAGGCAGGGACCTATTTTGACTAGTAATGTAGCCACTTAAGTTCTTTAGAAAGGCATAGCATTTTAAGAAGTGCTCCTGGACAGTAAAAAATTACAGATACACAATTGGACAGATTCAGACATAAAAGAGCTCTAAATGTGTCACAGTGTTGGATAAATGTATGTATAGAGAGTTATAAAAAGAAGTAAATGGTTTTGAAAAAATAAAACAAAGTCTTTAAAGAGACAGAGTACAGTCAGTCATAGATTACAAGCAGTAAAGAAAAATAAGTCACATAAAAATGGAAAACTCACAGAGAGTCTGGACTATATATATTATTGTGTTTTTTTTTAATTTTTTGACTGCAGAGAGACATTTAATTCCAGGGATTGGTACACTAAACCAACATATATACTTTAAAGGTATCTTGATTTCAAAATATGGATCTAAGAATAGGTTGCTTTGAAAAAGAGGTTCTTCTTTTGTTTCCATAGAGGATGAGAACCTATGGATTGCTTCCAGACTAATGTGTTTTGATGGACCAAGACTCCCTGAAAGGTTGCCTTGAACTCCCCTCAAAAAATTACTTCACTCAACAAACATCAGGAAGCAGTATGGAGAAAACTATGCCCATATTCCATAATACTGTTTATAAATGTTTGTTTTCATTAAAAGTGGACATGCTATAGGTATTTACATTGGTTTAGGTCTTGGTTTATTGATACAAATTTAAGGTCAATTTTGTTATATGTATATTTTTGTTCTTGATTAAGGTATTGTGTTTGTGCAGCTCATTTAAAATGTAATGTAATAGATATTAATCTATAATAGCCAAACTTGTATCATGTTAATTAGGTTTTCTAGATATATAGAGATATATTTCAGTTAGGCATTCTTCACATCTTTCAATGACCTTCAGAATATGGCATTTAAAATGTTTTAAGAACTTAGGACTTTCCATGGCAGTGAAACACATATGCTCTCAGCAGCTCCAGTCTACTTTAAGAAGAAGATGAGCATCAAAGAGGCTCCTTATGGAGTTTGTTAGCTATTTGAGCAAGAAACTGTTCTTGCCTGGACTTCTTGATGAACTGGGCATGCAGGACCATCAGAGAAATGACTGCTGAACTTGCCTAAAAGAGACACGATCCTTTTGAATTCTTGCTTCATAAAAGAGTCTGCCAGACATTCTGCAGGACACAGAAAAAAGTTACTGACAAACTGCCAATATAGGTGGAACTGTCTTTGAAATTTCCTGCTTCATGGAAAAGTTTGATGGATACTATGGGCCTGTGGACTGAAGATTGGATGCCCCAATGGTACAGAAGAACTTTGGGTGACTCTTCAGGCAGTGAGATGTCTCTGTCAATTCTAGAGTTTAGGAAGTTGCTTACAATGCACTTCCTGTTTACTTAGGTAATATTATATCCTTCTGGAGTCTTTGATGGAGTTGAAGAATAGATAGATAGTTATAGTTTTCCTTAGTTATGATAAAAGATAAAGTAGATATAAATATTGTAACTAATTATTGCTTGATACCTATTTTGTTATATGTAATTTTACTATGTTAAAGTTAAAACCTTCCTTTTCATTTAAACAGAAAAAGGGAGGTGATGTGGGATTCCCTTCTGTATGCTACGAATATCATTGGTTAATAAAGGAACTGCTTTGGGCTTATAGCAGAGCTATAGGGGAACAGAGCTAGGCAGGGAAAACTAAACAGAATGCTAGGAGAACAGAGGCAGAGTTTGGAGAAGCTATGGAGCTGCTGCCAGAGACAGACATGCTGAAACTTTGCTGGTAGGCCCCAACCTCCTGGTGATGCACAGATTAATGGAGATTGATTAAATTAATATGTAAGAGTTAGCCAATAAGAAGCTAGAGCTAATGGGCCAAGCATTGATTTAATTAATACAGTTTCTGTGTGATTATTTCAGGGCTAAGCAGCCGAGAACTAACTCACAGCCTCTATACAACAGAATTTTTTGTGATGAAAAGAAATGAGTGCAATAATCATAATAACTGAATAAACAAGATATATTATTTTCTTATATTATGTCTGAAAACCAAGACATGCTGTGCATTTCTTTGGGAAAATTAGACAAGTTAGATAAAAATGTCATTCTGGGCACATTTTTAAAAAATATCTGGCAAAGACAGAGAAATTATGAATACAATTAAGGTTCTTATTATGCAGTGTAAGCCACATTATGATAATGTAAGGTTTTTATGAAAATTCATGAGCATTAAAGACAGTAAGCACAATGCATCCAAGGTCTAGTCAAAGTTCTTCACACCAAATACATATTATATGTGATGGCCATCCTATATTTCAAGAATGTGTGTGTATATAGTTGGGTACACATATGTGTACACATGTGGTGATGTGTATGTGGATGCCAGAGGATAACCTTGAAGGCTATTCTTCAGCCACATTGTCTATGTTATTTTTAAAACAAGGTCTCTTACTGGTCTGGAATTCATTAGGCTAGGATGGATGGCCAGGGAAGTCTAGGTCTGCCCAAAAGAAGTATTTTTCTTTTTCAACTCTCAGTAAGGTCAGTAGTAGCTGAACTTGTCCCTCTGTAGAGGGACATGTCCTCTGGTGACTTAAATGACAACAGGTCAAGAAGCAATTGCATAATGTTGAGTGTGAGGCATCAAATGTCACTCACAACTAATTTGTCAACATTTCCTTTGCTTTTCTCCCTCCTCCTTTCCTCTCCTTTCTCCCTGTTAAATCTGTAAAGTATTTGAATTCATTTTTCTCCACATTTTATAGTCCTATGTTACAGCACAGAGAGGACCAGGAGGTCTTCTTGGCACAATACAAGGATTTAACCCTCAGGTATATGGTGACAGTCTGTGCTTTGTGCTCCTTAGATGTGCTCCTTTATCTGAGCTCTTGCCTTCTAGCACACGTATGCCTCAGCCAGACATTGCTAGCTGATACCACCTTTCATTTGCAATGAAACAGAGGTCAAATCCTGAACAAATACTTTAAGACCCTTGAAATATGCTTGAAAATTGACTGACTGACCCAGAAGTAGGGTTATTAAAAAAAAAAAAACCTTCAAAGTTTGTAAACTAGAACTTGATATTTATAAAGGACATAATGGATTCTTTCTCTTTTCACAAATAAGGTAAATAATTACCAATTCCATCAAGGCTCCTGAGGAAAGTCTATCCACACCAACAAGCATCAACCAAGCCCAACGCTGACCAAAGTTAACCCACCTGCCCAGAGCAACGTAAATTCCATTATTCTCAATTTCAATTAATTAAAACGCCATCCATCACATTCTCCCTGAGGGCACAATGTCTTTGTTCAGATCTAAAAGTGACATAGTACAGGAGAGCAGTAGCATGCTGGGGTTTACTCCACCACAAGGCCACAGTCCAGTGGGCATCCTGGTCAGGACACACTCAGTCGAAGTCTGCATTGCCCTGATCAGTGTGCCTTTGCAAGATGCACTTAATAAATTCAATTCTTATTATAACCTTTGGAAATCTTCTGAGAAAAAGGTCAGAAACCAAATTTTGCTGATTTTTGTGCAAATATTCAGACACAGACATGGGAAATTCTTTGGAACACTGACACTTCATTGATAGAGAATGTAGGGATGAAAATCTCTGAGCTTAGGTTTAAGCCTTTTAGAGGTTCATTTACAACAAGCTGGAGTGGGTCAAGCAAGGCAGAAGGACCTAGAACTAGAGACCTTACAATGCTAGCTCTCATAAAGTTGCCAGCATAGGCCAACTACCCTGCTCTCGAGGAGAGGAGGCAGCTGACCATCTGAATGGTCCTGGACCACATGTTATAATGATAAGAGCAAACCTGCAGCTGGTTTTCTGTGTTGCTTCTTATTCTTACTACATCAGTTCACCTCGGTGTCAGATGAGATTAAAACACTCCAAGTATACAGGAAAACCATCCACCTTGGCAAAAACTACTCTTAGAGAAGACTCTGTCTTCTGGACAACAAAATAGAAAAACCAGCAACAGCAAGGGCCCAACAACACATGTAAAATTGGACAGCCAATTTCAATTCAGCCAAGCATGCCCTTACCTGTTTTGATATTGATGGCAAAAAAGTTCTGTGGGTTTCCACTTGTAATCCTATAGGTCAGTTTTTCATTGGAACCAGAGTCAGGATCTTCAGCTTGTATCTGAATGACAGACACATCCTTGGGAGAGTTCTCCATGACAGCGGGATAATAGATGGGTTCCGAGGTCAGTGGGGCATTGTCATTCACATCTTCAACTTCTATGTAGACCTCAACGGTGGAATAGAGAGGGACCACGCCCCTGTCTGTGGCATACACCGTCAGCCAGTACGACCCTGTTGTCTCTCGATCAAGAATGTCAGCAGCCGTGATGACTCCTAGGGAAAAAACACAGAGCACATGACAGCTTAAGCAAAGGAAAGCAGTTAAGTGAGTCACCCAGAATTCCTGAGGGCAGCACAAATAATCTTGGCATATTGAAGAAGATTAGCAAATGCATAATATGAGATTAAATTGAGATGTTACTCTTTACATAAGGAAACGATTTTCTGTGGGACTCAACTGTATAGTTCCCTTATTTGTCAACTCCAATTACACTTACTTTGCATTTCCAAGACAGACATGTAAGATACATATGTGCTCGTGTGTGTGCACAATACCCCCTCCACATGCACATAGACTATATGAAGGAATGAGGGAATAAGAAGACAGTTGAGCATACACACACACACACACACACACACACACACACAAACACACACACATCACATACACAGAAGAGACAAAATGGAGAAATGAGAAAACAGTGGGTCTCTCTCGCTCTCTTTCTTACACACACACAAACCACACACACACACACACACACACACACACACACCACCCACACAGACAAAATGAAGGCATGAGAAGACAATGAATTAAGAGAGAAAATAAGTCCCATCTTGCAAGCCAATCTCTCTATTTGATGTGACACTGAATTGATTTCATATAAAACAAACACTCTTCTCAGGTAAATTATTTTATCTACTCATTTACAGGAATCAAGTAAACCCTTCAAATATTTTCTTGTCTGTTAGATTGGAAAATGTTTTACCTGCAAAGATATAAGCCTGCACCATACTGTTTTCCCGAAGAATCAAATGTCACAGCTATTCTGCAACAGTCAGGGAAGAAGCCATATCAATATACTGTCTAAATGAGCTTCATCTCCCTCAAGGACTCTACTGAGGGCCTTAAATAAACCCTGAACCACTCTGAGAGAGAGGCTCATGGGCAATCATTTTCAATTAGGTGGAAAAAAGTCACCTAAACTACTTTCTCATGGCTTTCTTATTTCATAGTTGAAACAAAAGCCAAACAGAAAATCAAGTAACAGCCAGAGATGCCTAAAAGACAATACCGTGCTTTCTTATGCCACATCACAGCCATCACCCCAGTAGCCACAGAAAGTTATCACAGGGATAAGGGCCTGAGCACAATTACTATTAGGAAAAACAAGATGCCCGCTTAGGGCATCTCAAAGTTAGTTAGGATGCTCTTATAAGGTATAGGGTTCACTAAACCTCAAGCTACAGAAAGTCACTGAAAAAGCCTCAGGAGCTGGTTCCCCAGGAACCCTCTCAGCTCCTTCATTCTTCCTGGCATTTTGTCTCCTTTGGCATACAATTTGACCTGCAGAGCTTGTGAAAACAACTCTCAGGTATTGCCACTGGAAAGGGAGAGAGCATTTGTACAGACCCAGATTGGCATAGCCAACGATGAGTACCCCTCGTACAGGTGAAATATTCAAAAGACATGAGGCAGCTGATGTTGCAGCCTCAGCACCAAAGTTATTTACCACAAAGGATTTGTCACAGTGATGTGCCAGAGACAGGGCTCACCATATTCACAATGCGGGATTAAATCGAGATATCACTCTTTATGTAAGGACATGGTTTTCATAATAAAACTCATGCTAAGAAAAAATGCTTTTTAACTCTATATTTTTCTATTCTTCTTTAAAATAATTTACTTTTTTCTTATTTTTATTTCATATGCATTCATGTTTTGCCTGCATGTATGTCCACATGAGAGCATCAGATCCCCAGGAACTGGAGTTGCAGACAGTGGTGAGCTGCCATTTTGGGTGCTAGGAACTGAACCCACATTCTCCGGAAGAGCAGTCAGTGCTCTCAACCACTGATCCGTCTCCCCAGCCCCGAAAATAATTTCTTAGGAGTTGAATTTATGAGGAAAAAGCATGTTTTGTGTGTTGTACATGTCTGTGGCTTGTTCATTCATGTGGATGTAAGCACTTGCACACATGATGTGTGCACATGGAAACCAGATAGCCACTTTGGATTTTTCCCCCAGGTGCTAGCCACCTTTTCTTCCTTCCTTCCTTCCTTCCTTCCTTCCTTCCTTCCTTCCTTCCTTCCTTCCTTCCTTCCTTCCTTCTTTCCTTCCTTCTTTCCTTTCTTCCTTCCGTCCTTCCTTCTTCCCTCCCTCCCTCCCTCCCTCCCCCCCCCTTTCTTTTTTTTTCTGACAGAATCTTTCATTGGCCTGGGATTTTCGGTTAGTTTAGGCAAGCTGCAAAACAGCTTGTCTGTTTTCCACCAGTGCCTGCATTATAAGCACGTATTTTTATACCCAGCACTTACATATGTTAGGAAAGAAAGGAAAGCAGTTCACCAAGTCATCTCCCTGTTCCTGCGTACCATTGCTGAGTGGGCTTGATCCGTCATCTCCCAGAATGTGTGTAGCAGGAGTGGGTCTGCTCGGGAAACTGCTACCAGAAATCTTTGTCTTTATATAGTGAGCAATATTTAATTAGGGAAAATACAAAAATTAAAATACACTATACTCTGTCACCTGGAATGGTAACATTTGAATTCACCAGTCAGAATGTTTGGATCATTCTTTTATTTTTTAAATACAATTAGTACTTTTATTTATGTGTATGTGCATATGTGTGTGCATGTGCTTGTATGCGCATGTGTGTACGTGTGTGCACATGTGTGTGTGTGTGTGTGTGTGTGTGTGTGTGTGTGTGTGTGTATGCTTGCAGGAGATTACATGTGCCAGTGCAGCTCAGAGGACTTCAGATTCCCTGGAACTGGAGTTACAGGTGGTTGTCACCTACATGATGTGGGTGCTGGGAGCTGAACCCATGTTCTCTGCAAGAGCAGTAAGCGCTCTTTGCCACAGAGCCATCCTTTCTGTCCTTCCTCTTCCTTCCTCAAGTTTAATGATTTAACTCAGTGACAAAAGTGTCCCAGTTGTAGTAAGACAAAAACCTGCGATTGGCAGAGATGATGCTAGCAAGTTTGTTATAGCTTGATAGAGGTATAACTTTAATTAAGTCAAAATATGTCCACAGCACAGAATTCTTTAGAGTTAAAAATATGGAGGGTTTTTTTGTTTTGTTTTGTTTTTGTTTTTAAAGGTGTGCATCACCACCGCCCGGCAATATGGAGGGTTTAAATGAAATGTCGGAGTATGACCTTTGGCTCCTAAGATGAGCATGCCTTAATGAGATGTGCTGTAGGTATTAGCCGTACCTTCATCCAATCTTTAGATCTATTTGCTGCAGGTCTTCATCTTTCTAACTTAGGATAGTGTTTTGTAGTCTCCTAGAATGTGGACTGAGAATTCCAGCTTTGTTTAGAAAAAGCTTTCCTCAAAAGGCTCCCTGAACTGAAATGAACTCAGTAGCTGCACTGGTGTGGACTCCTGACCAGCAGAGCTCACAAGTGCCAATTTTACTCTTTTTGGGAGACTTCCCCATGCTTCTCCTACAGATAAGAAAGCAGCAAGCTAAGCTGTATATATAGAAGCTTAGAAGGCATAACAGGAGTAACAGCCTCAAATAACTACCCAGTAAAATAGTGAAAGCAAACACCTTGCACTCTCTTTCCCCAAGAGAATGCCTTCTGACCTGCATGGTGATTTGATATTTACCTAAGAAACCAAGGTCCTGCCAACAGCTGCACACACCATACAGAGGCTACTTACCAAACAAATAAAGAGCTGGGTTTACTGCCCAGATCAAACACGTTCTAGGTAACAAAAGAAACATACAACAGAATAAAGGGGATCAGGTCAGAGTTTAGAATTGTTTCTCCCCCCAATTACGAGCAGTGACAGAAAAAGTCCGTCTGCCTCTACTAAGACGTGCTTACTGAAGCTTCCCATGGGAAAACCACTCCACAGAAATTCTGCTTTGTTTCATTTATTCATGTTGAACCTTGCCAGATTACTTTTTTTGGGGGGGCAATGATGGCGAATCATAGAAAATGTCAAACTTCTCTAATCAGCTTTGGCTGATCAGATCGTAGGGAGTGCACAGACACAAAGGCATTAGAGCACGTGAATAACAGTGATAGCAACTTACCTTTCTTTCCAATGAAAACCCTATACTTCTCTATTTATTTATCACCAAATAAGCCACTACAGCAGCATAAAGAAACCAAATCCCCAAAGGAGGAAAGTCTATAGTTTTTCCTAATTGAGTTTGCTCAGTTCTCATCATCTGTAGATCTCTTGGATTGTTTTCCAATTTTCATTTGAATTTCATCCCATTAAAAGGCTGTAACCTCTGACACTCCCCTGCCTTGCATTCTTCTGCTGCTCCTAATTGAGATGAAATGTGCCCACTTGGACTATGGACAGCACCATAGGCATTGAGGAGACCTAGATAAATACAGCGCTAGACTATGCTAACAAGAAGACAAAGGAACCCTATGGTCCTCAGGGCAGATGCTGACTATGAATGAGGAGGGAAAAAGACAGGAGAGAAAAAGAAGGTGTTTTTAGGACCATGTTGTTACCATACTGACTTTGGCCGCATGTAAGAGAATTTAAACTCTTAAAATATTTTTATATTTAAATGACTTCATGTTTACAAGCTATTTAAATAACAATGCAGGTTAATGATAGTTTTTGATCACATGACTGAGATCTGTGAGTTGATCATCCTGTATTCGTAAATCATGGATGAAAAGTTATGTTGATTTTCCTCCCGTTGTAAAGGCATTTATTTTTTAGGAAAATATATTTTTAGGAAAAAATATTTTTTATACCTATAAAGCCAAGTAAATAATATATATATAAAATCAAAAACATTTATGATTTTCAAAAATGACAATGATACTGGGGAAAGACAAGATTATGCAAACTGTCTTGATTCATGTTGGTATTCTGCCCGTGTTGTCCTGGCTGCCACAGTTCTGACCTAGGGACAATCGAGGTGTGTGTGGACCTGGTAAGAAACTGGGGTCCGGAGACGAGCTGGCTGCCAGAGTGGCGTGAGTGTGACTGCACTCCGCATGCACACCTCTCAGTTAGCTGCAAAGTATTCTACAGAGATGCAGAGAAATGCGGGTGGATTCTAGAAATGAGGGTTTAGGGTTCTTATGGCTGCTGCTACATATACCGTTCTTCCTTGTACCCATTTCAGTTCAGAAATAAGCACAGGTAAATTCCAGGATAAGACTGTAACAGAGAGGCCAAGAGTGGGAAGGGTGACGCTAGCAGAGGATACCCCAGTAATCCCGGAGTTTCAGAAGATGACTGTGAACATAGGTTGCATGGGACAGTATGTATGTGAGTGTGTGTGTGTGTGTGTGTGTGTGTGTGTGTGTGTGTGTGTGTGTGTGCGTGCATAATTATATGTGGGAATATGTGCACATATTTTAACATCAGGTGTCATTCCTCAGGAACCTTCTTGGCTTTTGAAATGGTGAGATTCACTGGGACCTTGATCATGCTGAGTAGATGACACTGCCTGGCTGGCAAACTCCCACTGTCCTCCTGGATCTGCCTTCCCAGCACAAGGGTTCTAATCATGGACCACCGTGCTCTGCTTTTTTCCATGACTGCTGAGGACTGAACTTAGGCCCTCTTGTTTGGGAAGCAAACACTTTCCCAAATGAGTCAGCACACACACAGGAGGCTGGGATGCTTCAGACCAGCTGTCTGTTTTAAATCTCATCCATGCTTAGCAGTCATGGAAGCACTGCTCTGTCCTTCTGAGGAGCAGGTTTATTCACAGCCTTAATAATGGAGTCAGTAGCTATCCTCCACTAGCCTGCTGATGCTGTGGCCCAGGGCGTAGCAGACCCTGTCTATCTTACTTGGTACGAACCCCACACCTGCAGAGTACTTGACAGATATTGCATATAGTGTCCAAACAATAAATTAGGTTTGAGTGTGTGTGTGTGTGTGTGCTGCTTCTATTTCCAGAGGCCCTGTGGCTCCTGAAATATGGGAAAACCTAGCAGAGAATTATCATCCTTTGTCATATCCATTAATGGTGTCCAACATGCGGCAATAAGTTGTAAAGCAAAAGAGCACACCTAGACATCCCAGGAGAGCAGAGAGAGAATGAACTGTTAAAAGCAGGATTTAATTAAAATAGTAGGGGGCCCAGCAAAGAAACTCTCAGTTCCTCACCAGTTGGTGCAGGCTGTGCATCACCCACACAGACTCGGCAGATGTAGACCTGTGAGGTCACTCTGCTGCAGAGACACCTTAGAGTCTAGTGGTACATACAAGAAGCAAAGCACCATGTTTGACCTGTGACCTTCCAACACGCCTCCATCACACGGCCAAAGGCCATGATCAGAAATGCATACAGAGCCCTAAGTCATGGGTCAAGGATAAGGGCTGCTCGTCTCTAATAAGACAACTCAAGGACGCAGTTGGTGGTAGTCTTCCAGTGTGGCCTAAGAGCCCAGTTGTTACCTAGAAAATCTGGCCTGGGTATGGCCAGACTGGTGAAACAGCTTCAGAGTCCCTTGAAAGGAGGTAGCAAGTGGGATGCCTTCTACTGAGAGAGTCTCCTTCTAATATCTCCTCGGTTCAGGCTTCATCTGCCAAGATTTCCCATGTATAATAAACTTTCTGAATTCTTCTCCCTATATTACCATGGTACAATCCAACTAGAGTAACCCTCTTATAACACACACTCACATGGGCACACACACACACATACATGCACACATGTGCACGGACACATGCACTCACAAGCATATACATGCATACGCATGCACACATGCACTCAGGCACTACAGCACACACACGCAAGCACACAAGCACGCATGCACATGGGTGTGTGCATGCAAATAATCTCTCTTCCTTCCTAATTCATAAACTGAACACTTTGCTTTGTAAAATCAGTAAACAAGTCCTCAAGCACATATGACCTCTGTTTTCCTTCTGCCATTATATTCAGGTTTGTGGCGCTTAGTGCACAGTCCTGCAGTTTTCTGTCTGCCTGTCCATCTATCAGTGCCTTAAGGGAGCAATGTCCAGCTCATCTTTTACCCTCCGTGTGCCCGGCACAAAGCATAGATGTGGAAAGGAAGCATCCTGAACCACTGTCCTGCACAGCAGCTCTTTGCCAGAGACCACACCAGCAGGTAAGGACCATAAAACCTTGTCAGGAAGATTGTAAAACCTACTATGACCACTTTTTTACAGCAAGGCTAGTGAGCAAGGGAGGTAAATGTGAAATATATTTATTCATAACAATTAAGTGCTTCAAAGACATGGCCAACACAGGATTCTTGAATTGGCTATAAAAATACTTTATTTTAATGAGTGGGCTTAATTGGCCATTTGTGTACATTCCTGCAGAGAAACAATATTAAACCTCTAACTAACAGTTGTTCACAGCCAAAGGCCTCAGAAACACTGTATTCCCTGTTTCTAACATCAAACTGGAGTAGCAAGCATAGACCAGAGAGGTTTCAAGTACTGGTCTAGTAGACAGGTGTTGTGACAGCTGGGAACCATCCAAAAATGATGAGGGGGGAAACTAATTCCCCAAACAAGCCTGTGCTGCTCCCCTTCCTCGGCTAGGTGCTGACCTCCCAAGAAACCTGGCTCCTCAGGGAATCTGTGCAGCCTTCTGGCTCGCATTCTGTTTTCCATGGCCCGACTCGTCTTTGGAGAGATCTGGATCCAGCAGCCACAACTGTTCTACAGTGAAAAACTACAATGATTTAGCTCCCATTACTTAATAATTCACAGCCTCCAATGGACAAGCACAAATCACTTAGGACTCCCGTTTGAAACAGCGTGTCTCTTGGATTTCAGATGACAGCAGTAATTCATTGGGATAACGTGATTCATGTAACGTCCCTCTCCTTTGCCATGATGAGATGATGCCATGGCACGGTACCATCTCAAAGAAGTCGGAAGCAAGTCCGTTTTTGTCCATGAAAACTGAATCTAGCAGACAGAGAGAGAACACTATTTTTAAAGGAACGAAAACAACCAGTGCTTGTTGATTTTAGTAGTAATTAGTTGCAATCAGTTCATAAGATGGGGAATCCGTACTGTGAGAGTTTCATCTTACTTTTGTGAGTGTATGCAGTGGATGTGTACATGTGAGCTCAGGTCCTAACATTTGCATGGCAAGCAATTCTCACCCATTATACCATCCCCCAGCTTGGTTTGATCTTTCAAAAATTAAATACTATAAAAAGGAAAAAAAATAGGATGCCTGCATACAATAAGAAAGAAAACACACTTGATACAATGCATGTATGCGAGAGGGAGGGGGAGCAGACAGGCTCTCGACACAGCACCCAGAAAGTGGGGCCAAAGGCCGGGACTTTCCCTTTGCTCCTTGTTACTGATGTCCCCTGCAGAAGGCTTAGCATCTCTCAATATGGCTTTCTTTGTCTATCAGGTGAGGACAACACCTCATAACAGCTACAGCTTTGAGGACACGGTTAGTCTGCTTTTCACAGCTGTGAGAAACGCTGTTTATTTTGCTCAGTGTTTAGCTAGGTGCCCAGGCCGTAATCAATACTTTAACTATTAGGCCTTTCTGATGTTTACATGATTATTGTAAAATAACTAGGTTTTTGTAAGGCAATATACATACTTCAAGTACGTATTTTCCTAAATCCTAGGAATCAAATATTACTTCTTAAATTCTATGAACACGACTAAACCACAAAGATGGAAATCCACGTCTGTCCATCACCATACACGGAGGCTTCTTAGGAACAAATTACTCCCTCCCTCAGCTTTGTCCACCGCCCTATAAACATCACGGGATTTGTCAAACAAGCTGACAGACTGTCTCTCCACCCCGCATTTAAGCATGGGGGACTTTGTATTACTTGGCACTATTTTCTTGCCTTGCTTTAGGTCTCCATTTCCAAACTAGAGGCCATTACAACTGATAATAGTCTTTCACAAAAGTAACCATTCTTTTCTGCAGTCCACGCCACACTGACACAGAATGTTGTTACACTGAATGATTAGAAACCGTCAGCCCATTAGAAATAGGTAATTTATACACATATGTATGCGTACATGTGTGTCTACATACACACGTAATAGAAATAACACGAGGGTACCTTGCTTCTCTCATTAAACTGCAAAGTCTCTGAGCTCATGAGTGATGCCTCTCTTTCTTCTGAGTATATCATGTGGGCCCAGAGGTCACCCCACTCGTTTGGACTGAATGATTATTAATTTGCACGTGTCAAAATTCACTGGTAGGACAGATGACAAGCCGAGAGGAAAGATAAAACACAGTGCGTCTGAAGTACAGGTTCAAAGGCAACAGCTCATGTCACTTCCGTGAACTCAATCCATCATCGATGGCAGAAAATGGAAATCCATATTAGAAAAAGTCAGAGGAGGGAGGGAGAGAGAGGCATAAAGCAAGCATGTATGTGCGTGTGTTCACGTACATACATATGCTCCACGCACAACTGACTGCTGCGTTCCTGGATGGTGCACACTTTACACACATGAACACTGACATTTAATGGCATCAGGGCCCTGACTCTGCACCACTATTAATAGGCACCCAATTAGGGCTTTTCTATTTACAGCTTTCCACAAGCTTCATGATTTCCCAGTGCATATTACCATTCATTGGAAAAGGGCACTCTAGGAAATCTAGTCAAAGCAATAGCTCAACCACAATTAAAACAACTGTATTAGCTGACCTGAAGACAAAGCAAAGGGGGCTGGGAAATTTCCTGCAATATTTTACAACCCGAACTAATTAAAGATCACATCCCCCATACAACCAGGGAGCAGACACAGGGAATACCCGCAGCTGAGGACTTTTTGGTTTGATGGTTACTATAATGAATTTGGTCCCTGAAGTATGATAAGAGAAAGCAGCTTCCAGCTGAAGGGATTGGGATGAAAGTCTGGCTTCCCTCCATTCTAGGGTACTTCCTCCTTCTGACCTGTCCATCTCACAGGACTGCCATCAGCTAATTTTTCTAGGAGAAACACAGAGGTTGTAAAGGGACGGGGGAGATCTCACTTTAACCTGTTAAATGTCTTCTGTAGAGTTCATGTTGACAAAGATTAAAAATAGCATGTCATGATTGTCAGGCTAGGAGCTGGATGGATTTCCTTTATTAACTTGGGAGAACTGTCCCTCACTGAAAGCAGGCAGCAGACTAAAAAATGTTTTTACCATGTGATTCAAGCACCTTTACAGAGGCAGCCCCAGGCACCTCAAGTTATTGCTCTGATGCCTGGAGGTAAATTAAGGTGGCACTTTCTTTTCCCCATCTCTAATAAGATTGTACATTCTGCTGCTGGCAAAACCGATTACACCATTACCCACCGCAAAAGCCTCATTTCTGAATGCCGAAGTGTGTTCTGTCACATCCGGCTTGAAAAAGAATTACTGTGACTGCTTTGTTCTGATAGGGGAAACTTCCTGGAGGTGTTTTCAGGAGGACTGAAATGGAGAAATATAAAGAGAAGGCCCACATTCCCGCATCACGCCTTGAGTGTGAGAGCTGGAAGGTGGCTGTGTTTGGAAACACTATGGCATATTTCCTACTTTGAACTTTTCGTACCACCACACTGATCATGGTCATTAGCATTTTAGAACTGTAATGTCCCAATAAATGCAGGCACTTTAATCACCAACATAAATTCATTCTTAGAAGAGAAAGCATCACATAGATAACACCACATTAGATATGGATCTCACTGACATCAAATTAAATTGAATTACATAATTCAACCTAAACTAATGCTTTATAGCTCAACACAAATATTTGTGGAGTGATCTGTAAAGAAGAAGCTTGAGTGAGCTTGGCTTCACGCTATCAATGGCACTTTTAGCTCTGGTCAACCAATGCTTCCAGCTACTCTCTCTGCTGTCTCAGGAAGCCCAGAGTGTAAATACAGAAAGGCCTCTGGAGCCTGTTGATTTGACTCCAGCTCAACGCAAGTCTGAGTATCAGCAATTTCTCACAAAACCTTCGGCGCATGTGTTAGTTTTCCCAGTCTCAGGGCCCACCGTAGACTCGTTCAGCTTTAGGCTGTCACTTTGCTGAGAGAAGTCACAGTTCTTCAGCATTGTTCTCTAACACAAGGCAACTGACTGGCTGGCTTTCTAAGTTATCCAGGCTCAATCAAATAAAGGATGGCCGCTTCTAAGGAAACAACCAGGACTTGTTTTTTACCCAGACTGATTCAAACTGACACAGAAGATAGCCAAGGCGAAGTCAGAGGTAAAGGAGACGCCTACTGTCTTTGTCTGCAACTTCTCTCCCTGCAATATCCAAACTGTCTCCCTGCAATATCCAAACTGAACATTGGACTTTGTATGATGTAATGAAGTGGAGGGAACCAAGGCCCCTCCCAGGAACTGAATGCAGCAACTGGGTCAGCTCATGCCACGGGGAGATTTTCTCTATACCTTTTCTACTTCTTTTCCATAGGTTTGGTCATTCCCCCTTCTGAAATTCCAAGGCAAATTTCACGCACCACCAATAGCTATTAGACACTATGCATCAATTTCCATTTTAATATTCCAGCTAGGCATCAAATGTCAATAGTCAACAAATGGTGCCAGCACAACTGGATTCTTCACAGACCTCAAAAGGATGGTACTCAACTTCATATGGAAAAGCAAAAAATCCAGGATAGCTAAAATGATCCTGTACAATAAAAGAACTTCTGGAGGCATCACAATCCCTGACTTCAAACTCTACTACAGAGCTACAGTACTGAAAACAGCCTGGTACTGGCATAAAAACAGACAGGAGGACCAATGGAACTGAATCAAAGACCTGGATATTAATCCATACACCTTTGAACACCTGATTTTTGACAAAGAAGCAAAAAATATCAAACGGAAAAGAGAAAGCATATTTAACAAATGGTGCTGGCATAACTGGATATCAACATGTAGAAGAATGAAAATAGATCCATATCTATCACCATGCACAAAACTCAAGTCCAAATGGATCAAAGACCTCAACATAAAGCCAGCCACATTGAACCTCACAGAAGAGAAAGTGGGAAGTACACTTGAACACATTGGCACAGGAGACCACTTCCTATATAGAACCCCAGTAGCACAGACACTGAGAGAAACAATTAACAAATGGGACTTTCTGAAACTGAAAAGCTTCTGTAAAGCAAAGGACACAGTCAAGAAGACAAAATAACAATTTTCCCTATAGAATGGGAAAAGATATTCACTAACCCCACATCAGACAGAGGTCTGATTTCCAAAATATGCAAAGAGTTCAAAAAATTGGTCATCAAAAGAATAATCCAATTTAAAAAATGGGGTACAGACCTAAACAGAGAACTCTCAACAGAGGAATCTAAAATGGCTGAAAGACACTTAAGGAAATGTTCAACATCCTTAGTCATCAGAGAAATGCAAATCAAAACAACTCTGAGATTCCATCTTACACTTGTAAGAATGGTCAAGATCAAAAACACTGATGTCAACTTACCCTGGAGAGGATGTGGGGAAAAGGGAACACTTCTGCATTGTTGGTGGGAATGCAAGCTGGTACAGCCACTTTGGAAATCAGTATGATGATTTCTCAGAGACATATGTGGATCTAATATACATGAGAAGTAGGAAAAGACAAGATCTCCTGAGTAAATTGGGAGCATGGGGACCATGAGAGAGGGTGGGGAAAGTAGGAAGGGAGGGGAGCAGAGAAAAATATATAACTCAATAAAAACAATAAAAACAAAAAGTCAATAGTCACTGTCTCTGTGTGAATAGCACCTAGCACATGGAAGGGCACACAGGTCTTCCATGAATGTTTGCTAAGATAACAGATTAACAGAAAACTACCCCATAGATGTGAAGAGAACGAGGTCCATGAGTAAACGAAGGTAAAGTTGAAATTCCTTTACAAGTCAGGCTGCAAGAGTGTATTAGATGCAATGCAGTAATGAAGAATGAAGGCAGTTCTGCCCTTTCCCATACCTCCCTGTGCTCCCCGCTTCACACCCAAGGTTGCCTGCAATCACAGGGTTATAAGTGAGACAGAACACCTCAGGAAAGAACTCTCAGCTACCTTGTATCTTGTAAGACTTTCCCAAAGTAGCCACAATTGCATTCCTTAATACAGTGATTGATTGACAGATTCTGACCAATTGAAGCTGTATTATCTCCGTAATTACCAGATGATGTCATGCCATAAAATCTGGAGACACACTCGGGTCAGGGTCTGACTCTGTCGTTAAGTGGTGGTGTGACCTTTAGCCAGCCAATAAATTTCTCATCATGTCTGTTTCCTTCTTCAGGAGATGAGGAAGATAACAGGAAAAGGACACCCAATCTACAGGGCCATAAGATAACTAACTGAGACATGCATCTGAAAGTGCTGGAAAGACAGATTGCCCGGTTTGTGTAAAATACACTGAACAAGAACATTTTTCTATCATAAACTTTTTGGGTATGTACCTGCCAATAGTGCTTAAAATGAACAGACTGGGTTTTAACCTGTGTCTTCCTGCGAAAACAACCCTCTGATTCAAGTTCACCATGTCAAGAAAATGACTCAGACCTCTAGTGCAGCAGAGATCAGCCATGTTCTCTGTTGAGTGGGCTGAAGGGCTGCCGGATACAGGGAAAAGGGGGACGTGTTGTCGTGCCAAAGGGTGATGACGTGTGAGTCAAGCAGGACATGAAGCTTCCCTTGGATCTTTAGAGAGCAGTTCTGTAGAGACTTGACTGAAACTGCCAGGTTCCAAGTAGCACTCACAAAAGCTACAGAATGTCCCCACTGTGGCCAGGCTCTTCCACCACAAAGGCGGAGGGGGAGAAATTGCCTCAGGATGCTGTGTGCTTAAGTTGCGTGTGCCATGTCTGTGCTGTAGAAAGAACATGGCGCCAGACACTAAGCAGAATTTGATCACCTCCTGCCTATCAAATGTTACCTTTAATGCTATCTCTGGAGCTCTCTGGTAGAAGCAGGGCATGTCTTGATGCTCCAGTCTTCAATCATAAATGATATCACCTTCTGCCTTTTCTTAAAGTGCTTTGTGAGCAGGGGCATGTACGGTTCCTTCCATCTAATTGATGGGAAGCTAGAAAATGTTTGTGTCATTTGACTACCATCCCAGAGAAAAAGCTGAATCCTGTAGACATATCTAGATATACCTTCACCTGTTGGTACAGTCTAGGAGTCTATGGAGATGCCCCAAACACTGGCAAGGGATGCCAAGGAAAACAGGTATCAAGATGGTGGCCATGAACTCTATCACGAGTATCCTATATGATTTCCAGGAAGGAAGGCAGTATGGGAGAATTGTAGCAGACTCCTCATTGGACTATCTTTGGACTGCCAGCCCCCAAATAATAATGTACTTCTTATTAATTATGAAAGCTTAAACTTGTCCCACAAGCTCTTATAACTTAAACTAATATATGTTCTACCATGTGGCTTTTTTAACCTCTTCTCCACTTCTGTGCATCCAGCATTCTCTGCGTCTCCTGGCATATCTCCACCTCTCTTCTTCTTACTGTTCTTTCTCTCCCAGAAATCCTGCCTATTTTCTCCTGCCTAGCCATTGGCCATTCAGCTCTTTACTAAACCAATCACAGTGACACATCTTCATACAGTGTAAAGAAATATTCCGCAACATTGAAGAGCTTTTATAACATGGGATGAAAATATAGCATTTAGGTTAGAAACAGGAGACAGAGTGGGAGGTCTGGGTTCAGATCTAAAATACCTCCTTATACTCATCCACATATTCACTAACATGTCTGTCAACTAACACATTTTCTTTTGTTTTCAGTTGCATACTGTACATTTACTGTGCAAATGTTGAGTCTTATGAGTTTTCATACATGTATCTTATGTGCTTTGCATTCCCCTTGAACTTATTCTCTTTTATATGCACGTCGACCATCCCATGAGTCCACTTGCTTTTCCTAAAAAGTGTTCTCCTACTATCAGCCCCCCCACACACAATTTTTACATATTAAAGAATAGTATTTTTCTGTCTTATTTGGCCTAGCATAATGATCTCTAGGTCCACCTATTTTTCCTGAAAATTACATAATTATGTTTTTCTTTATAGCTTGTTAAATCTTTTCTGTGTACAAAAAAAATGTTTTCTTTATTGATTAATCTGTTGACAGACACCGAGGATTCTTCCAAGAACTGGTTGTTGGACTCATGCAGCAGTAAACATGAATGTGTACACATTTGTGTGTTGTGATAGTTCTGATACCTTTGATCCCCAGTAGCTGTTTAGCTCAGCTATACAATAATTTTTGGGGGAAGGGACTTTTATACTGAGTTATATGAGCTAACATTTTCTGAACAGCACAGAAAGGTTTCCTTTTCCTCCCACCATCAGCATTTATTATTTTTTACTTCATTGATAATAGCTATTCTGATTTGGAGTGAGGTGGACTATTTTATAATTAAGTATTTTTATAATTTTTTTCTTATATAACCTGAAATTTTAAGTAAAAGTCTGCCTATGCTGAAAAGACCGTGGTCTTTTGTTAACTGCCCACTATGTCTGGGAAGCAGCCGACAGGATAGTTAGATCTGGCAGAGTGATCCTAACCCATGCTTGTAACCATAATCTCCACAACAGATGAAATCATTCGTCAGTTCTTGAGTTTATGCACTGAATATTGTCAGTACTCATCTTTTGGATGGATCAACACCAGAAAAAAATGCCACATCTAATGAAGATTTTACAGATTACTAAAATAAATAGCTAAAACTTGGACGCAGCTTAGAAACTGATTTAAACCAGCTGATTTGGATTTGAAGAGCTAAGAGTTTATGACCAAAATCATCTTCAGCCCATGTGGTTTATACTACAAAGAACTCTGCTAAATTGCTGGGTCATGGATCCAAAACCGAACACACTGTGTCCATAGTTTCATTGCTTTCTCTGGGCCTCCTGATGGATGTTGAGTCACCGGTGTTGGAAGGATGTCCTCTCTGTTTAGTGCTGCAGGCGTATTGCTCCCAGCCATGCCTTTGAGAGGAGAACAGGTGTTCCTCAATGGCTTGAACTGCTAACGTCTCTGCTCTGAAAACTTGCTAGGTACCTAGTAAACAGCTTTCAAGCAGACCATTTGATAGCCTTCTGCCTCTTTCCTGCACACCAGCAAACTGGACGTAATGAGCTGACGGCCCCTTTACAGCAGCAATGAGAATCCCCGTGACAAATATCTTCAATTGTCTTCAGTCAAACCAGCCAGTCAACACTGGTCGAACACACCATTGTGTACAAATCGTGGCAGCTGTCTGATCCCTCTGAGATAGGCACCGGGGAAAGGCACGCTGAGCAGACCTGGGTCTCAGCCTCAGCTCTGGCACTAATTCGGTGTGTGACCTTGTGGAGCTCACCCTTTCTAAGAGTTTCGGCCATCTCTCTTATTTACAGAGAGTAGTGACTCTTGCCCTGCCCACCGCACCTGGTTGCTGCTATGTGCAATGAAGAAAAGTTGAACGAAAACTCCTGGAAAGTACCATTTGCTAGCAAAGACACTCTTCTGCTATAAAACAGAAGTGGCTATTAATTCTTAAAGAAGGTATGAACTCACAAGAAAGAAACAGCACACTAGAATGAGTTTTTAATTACAAATTAGTATATATTTTTGCTATATTGAGTACTTTAAAGAACGATGTCAAGGTCCTCTAAACCAGCTTTCATGATGTCCCTAAATTATGTTCAGCTATTGAACCAATTAACTGAAAACAAGCAAACATGTATTGAACTCGTAACATGTTGGGGTTCGTCTGGTGCTATGGTCCATTCCTGTGGGGTTGGAATTTGAAGATTTGAGGTACAAAATTTTGCAAGGTATGGACCACATGCTCCTTGTCTTCTACTAAGGTCCCTAGAAAGTGAGAAAATGGGAATGACTCCCAGGTCTTGGGGTCTTTCTCATCCCGCAGGGTGCTTTCGGGACCAATACTCAATCTTGCTTCTTGTCAATAGTGCAGTGCTTGCTCTTCTGGTATCTTCGCTCCTGGTGCATGCTTGCAGTACACCAGGAGGGTGAACTGAAGCACCCCGCCTGCTCAACAGCACGCGTCTTCATCTTTCTGCCCTTTCCCATTTGTCTCTATCTCCTTAATAACTGCATCAAAGCTCACCCTAGAAGACTCGCTGAAGACTCCATTTGTGTAATTCCTGTCCTCTATGATTTCTATCTAGATTATTTTCAATAGAAGTTTCTCCCTGAGCTGGACTAGGCAGTGCTACCTCTTCTCCCTTTCTTCTAAGGTCATAACAACAAACTGACACTTGGTTAGATTAGAGTTCCCTACGAGGAACCAATGAGCTTCTTGTGCTTGCGCTTACTTATAGTGCATGAGTGAGGGCTTATTAAAGGCGTGTGTGACCGCCAAGCAGCCCATTGTAAAGTATTCATTGAACATGAATGATGGCTCTCCCATAGACAAATAGAGCCATAGTCTCATCTCCTCATCTTCCCCAGCCATGTATGTAACCCAGTATGTAACTCTAGTTTCTCCCCATGACCACCTAGGATATTTGCAAATATGGCAGCATCTTCAGAATGAATTAGATCTTACCAGCATGGGAGCTTGAAAACATAACCGAAGATGAAGTTGAAGCTTTCCTAACGTATCTACATCTGGGCCCTGTAGGATTTCAGGCAAAGTACTTGTAAGAAGCTGGTGTCTACAGTTCATAGTTGACAAAAAGTCAAAGGGCAGATCTCTGAGCACCTGCAGAAAACATCATCCTAATGTCTAGGAATGAATTCAAGCAGATCCCAAAATGCAAGAGCAGAAATGTTGGTGCTGAAGAAGAAATTCTGGGGACTCTACCCAAGGACAACCCTATGATGGAGGTAAGTAGGTAACCCAGAGAATGGAAGGGCCTTAGATACTTCATCCAAGGTCAAAGTAGTTTATTATAGACAAATGCAAAAAAGTTAAGTTTCAACTTGGAGAACTATAAATGAGCTGAATTCTCCCTAAGTTTGAGAATGAGAAGCAGTTTCAAGGAAAACAAAGCTGAATAAAACAGAAACAAATTTTCACCTCTGACTTTTATTTAACCTCGTTTGTGTTTGCCAGTGGTAAAATCCTCAGAAGGTCTTGCTGATGGCTGCCCCAGAACTAAGAAACCAATGTTGGTACAGAATCTCTGTGTGCCAAGAATGGCAAATCGTTTGTTTCCTCTCACTCTGCCACATCTCAGGGTACTTCTCAGAGAAGTTAAACAAATCCAAAGTCAAAAATCTCATACAGGGCTGTGGCCATGGGTGGTGACAGATCTAGGTATCAAGACAAGGCCAGGATAGCAGTCATGGTGGGTCCAGCTGAAGAGTTCTGGGACTGAGCTCCAAAGACATGGGTGGATCTGATTAATCCTTAGGCTTTCCAGACTATAATTCAAATACTCAGCACACCTTCCCTACCAGCCCCACAACAGAGATAAGAATAAAAATCTACCATCTGTTGGGCTTGTCAGACATCTCTTTGGGGTGTTCTGCACATCGTTTACCTCTGAATACAACCTCACTGGTTATTACCGAAGTCACAGCTGAGGTTTCACAAAAAGGAAACAACAAAGCCAATTCAAAGCAAGGTTTGCCAGCAAACTGGTGAACATAATTCACTAAAGAGTTTATTTAACCAAACTGAAGCAAGTGCCTGTTGCAACATGCCCATATATAATTATAAGCACCCAGGTCCAACAAATTATGTTGGCTGGAGATCCACACATTTCAGGCTTGAACAGGGCCCCTGAGTTTCATCCCACATGCAGCCCAGACAATCATCTCTGCCGAGCTGATGTGAGGTACAACAGACAGACACAGGGGCTGTGGATATAGAAGCCAGGGAAAGTATGTAACCCAGAATAGTTACTCACTAGTTGAAATCCCTGAACTGGAAGCCTCTGATCCTACATGTCTTCTTTGACTACCCTGGTCATCTTTGGAGCTGATCTGTAGAGAGAGTGAATCACTGACGGTACTTCTCAGCCCATGTCCCTCTGTTAACACAGAGAAAGGTTAAAATGGAAAGAGTTTGAATAGTGCTTTACTGTGGCAAGCCCAAGACTTCTCACTGGTCTATGTTCAGTCTTCTGCATCAAAGAGATCTCTATAAGAAATGCCTATAAGGTCAAGGGAATATTGAATTCTAAAAATCAAAATTTAAACTTTGAGCCTAGGTTATCGCATCTAAAGAGTATAACTAATTTTAAGTAGCTCTCAAAGTTTCTGTGTTTAATGAAATACACACATTAAATTGCTTTGCAGGATCACCTTTTCCTGTTCTTGTAGATGACTTAGAACAGGTTAGAGTTTACAAAAATGATTTATTTATAAAGCATATGACTCTTCATGATATGCCATGGTGTTTTCAAACATCTATGACAAGAGTTGACCCGTATGCTCTTGGTACAATCCGAAGAAATTTTAAAGAAAATTTCGAAAGAATGCTTTGGATTAGAAATAAAATGCCACGCAGATGAGGGGCCCCTGGCTGCTTACAAAGTCTTGTCACACAGGAGGTCTTGCGATGGTTTACACTGCTCAGGAGGGGTTAACCTGAAAGGTAAGCAGGCCAGCAGCAAAAGCTAAGAAATCATCCCATCTCCCAAGGGTGAGACGTTAGTCCAGTTTGCAGCAACAGACCTCTCTCTGCTCCTGGTTCAGAACTCTGAAGCAATACTTAAATGCAGAACAAAGAATCATTCAGCCCCAACTTTCTGAAATTAGAATTGCATTGCTGTATGCAAAACCAGGTAGACAGTGGAGGCCATTGGAACCGGTTGTGTTGATGGTTATCATCGTTACTTGAAAACAAACCAGCATTAAGGATATGCAGACATTTAAAAAAAGAGTCATTTCTTTTGTCAAATGCAATTATAATTCTCAAAAAAAAAGTATATGCTCAGTCCAAATCAGATGAAGGAAAACGCCAAGGGGGGAGATGGGCTCCCTCTGTACTGCACACTAAAATTCTTAATTAAACCCAGGCTCTCATAAGGAGTCTCAGAAGAAAGGTTAATGAAATGGGGTAGGAAGGGAAGACGTCTCCAGAGAAGCTTGCATATTTCAGAGCTGTCTCTCTGTTGCTCTTGAGCAGAAGTTTTTTTTTAAAAAAAAAATCCCTACAAAACGCATGTCTCTTTTTCCAATCAAGAAAGGCAGCCGAAGGTTACTGTCTAGTCATCTGTGGAGGGCTATGTCATAATGTCTTTTCCAGCACTTTGTTGTTGTTGTTGTTGTTTGTTTGTTTGTTTTTCAAGACAGGGTTTCTCTGCAACTTTGGATCCTGTCCTGGAACTAGCTCTTGTAGACCAGGCTGGCCTCGAACTCACACAGATCCCCCTGCTTCTGCCTCCCAAATGCTGGGATTAAAGGCATGTGCCACCACCACCCAACCCTTTTCCAGCACTCTTACCAGCACTGAAAAGGGGTAGCAAGTTATGAACATCCAGTTCCGGATCTCCGAGAGAAGCTCAGAGAATTGTGCTTGACTCAGTGATGTCCTGTTAGCATCTGGTACATGTTATACTTTGGAAAAACTTTAAAGTAGGTAAGAAGATTCCAATAAGCAAAAATGCCCTAGTGTTTGACACAAGTACAAGTATGCAAGACTACATCCATGATCCATGAAAAAAAAAAAAACCAGACTCCAATTGGTGGCGAAAGAGTCACCTGAATCCCAGGCCAAGGGCCAGCTAAGAGGCTCACCGTATTTTCTCAACATAGCCAGTGAGTGAAGGGGAGAAAGCAAGAGGTGGTGCTCAGTGCAGAGAAGTGCACTCCAAACATGAGGAATGACTCCACGGTGAGCCAGGGATAGGCTTCCTGGAGGTCTGTCTTTGCACTGAACTGAGGTTTGCACTGCTGGATCATCTACGTTGTGCCAGGTTGCTCTGCACAGGTGGGGCTCTGTGCTCTAGGCAGGGGTCCATGTGTTCTCCTAATCTGATAAATAGCTTCCAGTCACCATTCAATTTTCAATGTAGAAGACATTAATTTTCTGACTTAAATGAAATTACACTTTAGTGTATAAAAAAATAGAGGCACTGAAACATTAATGCCTTTGTTCACTGTCCATTGCCAGGAAGTAGTGGAACTGAGATCCAAACCTAGGAAGACGTGTTTCGAAGCACAAAGACCATGTGTCTCCCAGACTCCATAAACAAGCACGGGTGAAAGAAGAGTTCACTGAGCAGGGTACAGCGAACCTGAAAACAAGGGTACTTTCAGCTAAAGAGAGGAGGCAAAATATGGTGAGCGAGAGCGTTGGGGGTTTTTGAGGCAGATGATGGAAACTAGGGGACAAAATGAGGCCAGTAGCAGGGTATTTGGCAGATGGGGCATGAGCAGCTGTGGCCATGGGATCAGCCCTAGGGTGAGGTTCTGCAAGTTTATCTTAAAGCTGTGTGGAGAGGCTGAAAACCATCTAGAAAACAGTAACAGAAGACCTACCTTCCTTTTCAAAACTGTTTGGCTTCTGTGTAGAAAACAAAGATTCAGAGAGGGGTTATGTAGAAAGAGGGAAAAAAATACAACTGTATAAGTCAAGCCCAGTAACATCTGTGACTGCTGAGAACCTTGTAAAAATATAGGTCTGTATACAACATCTACTGAATCAGAAAGTCTGGCATGGGGCAGGCATTAGTTACTATGTGATACATCAATACACATTTACAACACTCTACAAATAGAGTGTTTATCATTTCATAGTCCCGGTGGGTCAGGAGCCCAGGCATGGCTTAGTGAGTCTTTGCCTCAAAGTCTCGAAGGGATGCAATCACAATGTCATCTAGGCTGTGTTCTCATCTAGAGACTAAGTAGGTGGTAAGCTGCTTCCAACATTATCCAGAGTGTTGTCAGAGTTAATCCGCTCATGGTTGCAAAAAAGACAATGCCTGCTTCTAGCTGGCCATCATCTAGAGGCTGCTGTTGGTCCCTGGAGCCTGTCCACAGCCTCCTTATCATTTGAGCATGCTTGACATGGTGCCTACCTTGTCAAGCCCACCAAGAGTCTTGAGCAGGGTTAAAGTTTTTGCTGCATAAACAGAAGGAGTAGAGCTTGACTCTCCAGAATCCCATCTACAAGACAGAAAAGTATGGTGGCCCATCTGCAAGCCCAGTGTCTGGGAGATGAAGATAGGGAATCTCCCGGGCAAGCTGGTCAGTTAGAATAGCTGAATTGGCAGGCTCCAGATTCAGTGAAAGAACCTGCCTCGGTAGATTAAAAAGGGGTATCAAGGGTAACACCAGCATCCATTTATAGCTTCTATATGGCCACACATACTAAACATGTATATGTGTACTCACAATATGTGAAGACACACACACACACACACACACAAACACACACACACCTCTAGAATGAACCTGCTAGTAAGACGATCGTATATTATTGTATTGCAATAATAAGAGTCATCTTTGCCGTATTCTAGTGGTTAGAAGAAAAACATCAATCACTTATATAAGAGGAGAGTATTCTACCAAGATACGAACACCAGAAGGTGGGGTTGAAGGAGCACCAGACACCCTGCCAGACAGACCCACTTATCTGTTGTAACATGCCTTCTTATTTGAGAATCTCTAGTTCAGTCAATGGCTTGGACAGGCATTTCCAAAGATTTTTGAAATTTCAAAAGATTCTTGAAAGTTTACATTAGCACTGTATTTAACACAAGGACTTTGGAGGCAGAAAGATGTGGTTCAAGTCCCTGCCTTTTTCTGCCTGACCTTGGGTAGCCCACTTAACCTCGCTGAGCTCAGGCCTTTGTGTGTAAAGCAGCATTCCTCTGGGTCTACTGTGAGAGTTAGAGACCAGCAGTGCAGGAATAGCTGGATGTCTGCCTCAAAGGACGACTTCAGTAAAGTTTTACCGCCGCTCTTAACAACTATGGGCTTTGTTTGCTTCCGTGTGTGGCATTGGTACAGGGATTCCATAACGCTCCCGAGTGGGGAGTTAACCAGGTGGGACTCCTTCAGAAGGCAGTGTCTCCACTCTTCCCACAGGATGCTGCAGATACAAGATTAAATACCCTCTAATCAGGGAGCGCCCTGCTGTCTTGGGAGGGGGAATTATTTTGGAAAACATGATATAATTTAAGATCTACCCTTCTGTCTCTCCTGCACTCAAGTTTCTACTTTCCTCCTCTTCAGGCAAGGTTGAACTCACTAAAACTTGAGTTTTTCACTTTAAAAAATGACTGCGACAAGGACCCTCAGGGAGTTGAGCACAGGCAAGATATTGGTAGAATAAAATCAAATTAACTTCAGGTACTCCTGCAGTTCTTTGTACCCATAACATAGGGATCAGAGTTCATCTTTGTGGAAAGCAAGTGGATTGCTCACTGGGAGAAGGGAAAGAAGCAGAAGGTATATCTGTGTTTGTGTGCATGTATGCTCATGTGGATGCAGGCACTTGTGCACATGTATATATGTGCAATGTATATACATATTCAACTGTGTGCACATCTGAGTGAAAATGCATATGTGCTTGTACATATGTTTAAGAGTACTGTATGATCATGATTTCATGTGCACCTGTGGGTGTATTATATACATGTGGTACTTGCACATGTGCATACATATGCATGTGTTCATATGAGCTACGTGTATGCGTGTATGTGTGTCTGTGCGTGTTTGAACATGCATGAGCGTAAGCAACATTGAGAGTCTTCCTCAATCATTCTACCTTATTTCTTATGGCAGGGATTTTCATTGAACTTGGAACTCACTTATTCAGCTAGGTTGACTAGCCAATGAGCTTCAAGGATCTTCCTGTCACCACCTCGTCAGTGCTGGGATTACAGACATATGTCCCCATGCCCAGCTTTAAAGGAATGCTAGGGATCTGGACTCAGGTCTTGTTGCTTGCATGGCATGCACTTTATGCAGAGTACAATTTCTCCAACCCCTCAGCATCTAGGATTTTAATGAAACCCACTTACAGCATCTGTCACAAAGAGCGTGTCTACTAAATGCCTTTAGAACATGCCAAGGCATGAATGGATGGGATGAAATCCTAGATTCCTTTCTTGTACTCTCCGTTTCCTCTTATTGTTTACTACCAAGTTATGAGCCAGACAGCATCACAGCAAACAGCAGGCTTGTGAGAAGAAAAACCACAACGAAGTGTTTGGCTAAAATAGGAAGCACCATCTGCCTGGGTTGCAAAGTATAATTTCGTAAAACAACAGGCAAAACATGTGGTTCAGAGACTATTAATGCACAGTCAATAAAGTAACTAACCAATCCGTAGTAACAGCCCCCCAAAGGACAGTTCTGAAGTGTTTTATTCAGAGAGCAAATTAAAGCAAAGCAAAGATGAGTCTAGCAAAAAGCCAGCAGCTTCTCATCTATTTCACATGTGAGTCCTCAGAGACAGTTGTGAAATTATCCACGTCTTCCCTATGTCTGCTTTGTCCAGGTACAAATACACCATGTGAAATCTGCTCTTGTGGTTTCGCCTTCTTCAGCTCCCTGCATGTGGCATAGGCATAGAGGTACCTGCTCACAGAACAGTATTGATCCATGTGTGGCCACGCAGAGATTGATAAGCCCGTAATTACCCAGCAAACCAAGCAATTGTCCTGTTGTCAAATCATCATGGATTTAATTCAGTACAATTCGTAGGGTACAAAGAAGCTGGTGTTTTCATTCTTCACACAGACAATAGTTCTTACCTTTCTGGGTTGCTCTAGCAGAGTGCCCAGAACTTCCTAATGCCGCGAACTTTTAATACAATTCCTCATGTTGTGGTGATCACCAACCATAAAATCATTTTCATTGTCACTTCATAAATGCAATTTTGTTACTGTTATGGATTGTAATGTAAATAACTGATATGCAGGATATATGATATGCGACCCCCAAAGGGATCAAGACCCACAGATTGAGAACCACTGCTAGTAGATAATTGAGAATTTCCATGGGCAGTTGGTACATATGAATTTGTAACTGTGATTGTGTGTTTGTATGTGTAATGAAGAGAGAAGAGACAAATGTTTTCATTCAGATAATATGTGGCCAAAGAATAAGCTGTTCATAAATGGGCTTCTTTGGGCCCTTTTATTTCCATGCAATCTATTCAATGTGACATCCTCATTATGATGATTAAAATAAGCCATTCTGTCAATATAGAGTCTACAGTGATCTCAATAGTCTGGGCAGAGCTACAGTCATGGCCTCTTCTGTCTCCATGAAATGATTCTGAAGCTCACATTTGCTTCTTTGGGTCCACACAGATACTTTGGTCTCTGCAACCTCTTCCACATAAAATGTGTCAACCAGCAAACAGGATGGAAGAGATGAGCAATTTTTTTCTATCTTCAGCATTTATTTTTTTATGTAAACTTTCTAAGTTAGCGTGAAAAGAGATAGGTTTCCTTATGGCATTTTCATATGTACTTTGCTCTTATTCAGTCCTTCACCAACTGCCCTCCCCTGAACCTTGCCCTGCTCCCCTTTCTCCCTTGAATCAGCCTCAATTACACTTTAATGTTGCATTCGTCACATGACTCCCCACCCCATAGTCCTTTCCGCACTCAACACACACACATTTTCAAAGATATGTCTCAAAAATTACTTGTCCAATTAACTTCTTTATGAACACATAAATTCAGTTCACCAAAACCTCGGTACAATTACAGTCTAGCAGCCTGGGAGTCTGACTTCAGAATATTATAAACAGTATTTATTAGCAGAAGATGCAAGGTAGAAGTGAACACACAGGGTGGAATTTACAGTTATTGCCCTACGGAGAAGAGGCAGGGGCAAAGCAGCCTTCTAATAAAACTTCCATATAATAAGCTGGAGTTCGGATTAAGTGATTTGATTTTTTCCCCTGCAGCTCAGTGACTTACACAAGACAACACTGATGTGATCATACTATTTGTTTCTCTTCTTGCCAGAGACCTGATGAAAGCTATATCCATTGTTCTGATGTGATTTTTATTTTCTCAGATTCATCTCCCTCTGCGTGCCATTCTGCACTTGTCTCTTTCTATCCCAGAAAGGAAGACGGGTGTCCTTGACAGTGTCTTACGCTGTATCTCCCACAGATTTTTCTTGTTCACTAGACACACAAATTGTCCTTTCCTATATGTTGTATTATAAAACATCTAGGCCAACAGAATAAAACAAATCTAAAAGCATAGTGGCTTATACCTGTAATCCTAGCCCTGAACAGCTGAGGCAAGAGGGAGGATTGCCATGAGTCTGAGGCCAGTTTGGGTTATGTGGTAATTCTGAGATCATCCTGAAATAAACAGTAAGACTTTGTCTTAGAAAATTAATAAATTAAATGATAATAAAAGTAAAAGAAAACATAAATCTGCTAAGAGGGGAACAGCACAAGATTGCTTTTTATAACTTATATAGCATGGACATAAAGGTAATTTGAAAGCCCTTTGTCAGCATGGCAGGGCTGGGAGCAAAAGATGAAATTTGTTTTATTTATTTATTTATTTTTAGATTTATTTATTTATTACGTATACATCATTCATTCCATGTATGCTTGCATGCCAGCGAGGGCACCAGATCTCATTATAGATGGCTGTGAGCCACCATGTGGTTGCTGGGAATTGAACTCAGGACCTCTGGAAGAGCATTCAGTGCTCTTAACCTCTGAGCCATCTCTCCAGCCCCGAATTTTTTTTTAAACCCATTCATATATTCTTACTGAAAAAATGAAAAGAATTCAGCCCCTGGTTACCTCTCTACATCACATGCTAAATTTTCCATAATTAATAATGATGGCGTGCAACGCAGACCCTCTTTGTGCAAATCAATAATAATTCCCTAAGACAGGCAGCCTCTAGGAAGTTCCCTATGGCAATAAGCAGCAAAATCTTGAGGTCTTCAAGTGAGGGACATTAGTGGTGGGGAGATTGGGATCACATCTCTAGGGATCAAGGACATTTATGAAGTAAGTGGGCATTTATTGAGTGTTTTCTCTGCGTAAACACAACACAAAGATCTGTGCTTTCTAGATTTCTTTGTTAGAGTTCATTTCCCATACCCGCTCGTGTACCTCAAGAGATACAATGTGCTTGGCAGCATTTGATGCAGAAGAAGGGCTTGCTTAATAAGCCTGGATGGAAGAAAGGCGGCAAGAAGGAGAGAGGTTGGCATAGGTGTAGATAAAAGACAGATTTGTGAGGACACCTGCAGATCTTGAAGACTAGCAGGCAGGGAGCTATAAAAAGGAGTGTCACCTCTGTTCAGAAGAAAACAAGTGACATAAGAAGCATGTGGCAGGGCAAATAGAGAAAGAATATAAGAGAGGTTGGCTTTTCCTGACCACCAACAGAATGAGCTTCTCCTCCATAGGATACAGGGCTTGGCAAACATGAGGTGCACTCTTGTTCATTTAGCTTGGCCAGTTTGTTTGCATAGCTCTTCCCAATGTTGGGCTATAGCAGGAAGATTTAGAACACAGAAGAGTGCCTAGGACTTCCTGTATTGCACATATAGTTACCTCATTCCCCACCCCCCCCCCCACTTATATTTGTGGTGGTTAATTACATAGTCTACTTGGTTAGGTTAAAAAAATGCCTGGGGCATCAATGAGACATTCCACAGAGCCTGCTGTGAGCACTTTCCTTGAGAGGCTTGACTGAGGCGGAAACCCCTCTCTGAATCTGGGAGACACCCTTTCATGGCTTGGAGTCTGGGACTGAAGCAAGAGGGAGAAAGGTCAAAGAGAGTAGATGCCTTCACTCATCTTTCTCTGCTTCCTAAAACTCCTAGATATAAGCAGGCAGCCACAACTTCCCACCATGACAGACTGTCATCTTCCCAATTGCAGGACATGAGGAGCCATTCCTCCATTAAGTTGCTCTCCATCAGGGATTTATCACAGAAATAGTACAGTAACTAACAGAAGGATCACGGCTTTTCTCTGGGATTCTTTTTGCAACTGAGGGGCGGCTGCTTTCTGAGGGCAGAAATCAAAGGCATGTAAACCAAGGAAGCCTAGAAAGAGCCATCTTCTCCATCCTCTCGGAGGTAGGGAAGCTGCAGCTTCTGCACTAGCAATGGCAGCCAATAGGGAGTGGAAGACAAGTGAGTCTAAAGGAGCAAGGGGTCCAAGCAGGGAGACATGCAGCCTGACTGCAGAAATGAGAGAAGGAGAAAAGGTCTTGGAGGTTTCTGTATCAGGTTATCAGGACCAGAGCTGCAGGGGGAACCAGGAGAAGTAACTCAAGTGCCATGTGCTGAGGAGGGATGATTCGATCCTACTGTGGGTACAGAGGTGGGTACCACATTGCTAGAAGTAGATACAGGGTCAGAAAGATCTGGACCTGAGTCTGGATTCTGGGGAGCTATTTAATCTCTTTGAAACTTAACTTTATTCGTCTACAAAATAAAGAAACAAAGAACCCACACAGTCAGGTTGATGTAATGTTTAGATACTATATCCATAGCAACAGACTGGCAATGAAGACTCCAGAATTACTAGGGGAGGTAGTTTTGTTAATTCTAGAAGAGTCACTGTAAGTTTTTATTTCCATGAGTATTCTGAATGGAGAATTGGAAACGATGAAAAATGAAAACTGGTGTTCACCAATACTTTCTCTCTCTCTCTCTCTCTCTCTCTCTCTCTCTCTCTCTCTCTCTCTCTCTCTCTCTCTCTCTCTGTGTGTGTGTGTGTGTGTGTGTATGGTTTCCTCAACAGTTTTGGATCTGAATTATTATGAAGAGTCATAACTGTCACTAGAAACTCAATACATAATATGAAGAGGTTTATATTCTCCATAAACTGAATATTCCAAATTATCATTGTTAACTCTCATTGCTGCCCAGGGTATTTATTGGATTGTGAATCTGGGATTAATGAGGGCCTAGAATAATTTAGTATTTTCCTTGTGGTACATACCCATACCAGGAAATCAACTCAACTAATAAAGCAGGGAATGTGAGAATATATTGACCAAGTCTCCCTTCTAGTTGATAGTTAAGGATATTTAACAGGAGATATGATCTTAATCATATTTTTCAAGGACAAATCCTCCAACTTTGTCCCAATAGCTTTTCATTTACATGAATGAATGCACAAGGATGGGCACAGATGTATGGTAGCCTCCCTCAGGCAAGCTCCCTTCATCCACAGGACAGATGCTTGCCAGGCATTTCCATCACTATCTTCTCTAACTTTCTCATAAGTGAAACAAATCATATTGTCAACCTATGATTGATTTACATGAGCTTTTGTCTACATTTTTAACACATGGAAATATTTTACTTTTAAGTCAGACACTAGGCAACCTTTTATGCTTCTAACTAAATATTTAAGTTCATGTAAAGCCACAATAGTACCTCTATCGTTTCCATTCCCTAAACCATGATACAGCTCTGATTTCTCAGGAAAACCATGGAAAGTTAGCCAGTTGGGGACTATTCCTTAATAATAATGGAGAACTAGGAGGACTGTTTCCTGAAAATTCGTGAGACCAGGGAACCAGAATCAAGTGTTCTTGTCTTTCACCTTCTGGGGTGTACGCCAAAATCCAAGACAGAAGGAAACAATAAACCCCAGCAGTGTGTTTCTAGTATCAGGAACCTTTGGAAAGAAGTGTTTTCCTTAGCATTAGGGAAAGTGTCTGACTCAGGTTTGCCAAGCTGATGCCAAAACCCTCTGTGAGACCCAGCACTCTGGCATGTTTTTATCACAGTACGACACCCTGTTCAGATGAGACCAGAGGATATGTGTTAGTTGTATGTCCTCACAGTCCAAGAGAAGAGGCTGTCACATGGTTCACAGAGCCTAATTTGTACACTCGGGAATGGAAAGGCAAGGGAGACTGTTGGTGTAAAAGCCCAGTGGTCCTGGTTATCACAAGATGATCTGATTGGTTTGCGTAAATAATTTTGCAGACTGGTTGTGCAAGAATAAGTAGGGATTTTAGGAAGCCCCTTTGATAAGGGGGTATACTGAAAATATTAAGAATTAATTAAGTGGCACACCACAATTACATAGTAAATATTTATAAACGTTTCCAAAACCATTAGATGAATGAGTGTGTTGAAAACAGAATAGCCTACAACTTTGGAATTTGCTGTATTTGGGCCTTGGCCCTGGGCAAGTCATTGCACACCTCTGTTGTATTTTAATCATTTATAAACTGTTGAAGGTGGGAGCTACTTGCCTTTCCTATTTATCTTGGGAAGTAGACTGGGGAAATAAATTGCTACCACATGTGGACAACATCTTGAGTCCTTTGAGAGTTCTTACAGCATCCATCTTATTCATTTTCTCTGAGCTCCAGGCACACCAGGCTTCTCTCAATCAACACGCCATAAAAGGTAAAAGATTCTCTTTATATGCTTTCACAACACCCTAAACTGCTTCTTCTAGCATCTCTACAGGCCCAATTGTGATAGTTTATTGGATAAAACCCTCTCAATGCCTGTATATATTATAAGCAAAATACATTATGTTGATAAAGTAGATGAATAAACTAGGGGACAAGGTACTGCAAGAGTTTTAAATACTGACCTGGCATAACATCAACTTTTAGGACTTTTGCCTCACCCATCTGTCATGAGGAGAATTGTCTGCCCTAAAATCTTCATGTGTTCCCTTTTCCCCACCTTGCAGCTGAGTTGCTTACAGTCCTGCAAAACAGGGTCACTTCCTTTTGGTTGGCGTTCAGGAAGCTCAGTCAGTCCTAATACACATGCCCAAGCTGGCTTTGGCCAGCAGCCATGCCAACCATCCACACCATAGCAGGAATATTTTCAACATTTGTAGATGATCATTCTCTAACAATGAAAAGGAATTTGGCACTGTCAGTAGAATGGGAGAAACCAGCTCACTCAACTGAGAAATAAGGTTTCCATGATGATTTCCCAATGTTTTTAGAGAGTATTCTACAAACTTAAAAATCTTTACAATTTTAAAGCATGACTAAGGATGTCATACTTTCCAGTCATTAAAACTAGAGAAACAAGCTGGGCATAGTGGTTAATATTGCTAATTCTATCACTAGGAAGGCTGAGGCAGGAGAATTGTCATGAGTTCAAGGTCAGCCTGGATAACAATGAGAGTTCTAGGACAGTTGGATACAAAGTGAGACTCATGCAAAGAAAACATGCAAAAAAGAAGGAAAGAAAGAAAGGGAGGGAGGGAAGGAGGAAGGGAGGGAGGGAGGGAGGGAAACAGAGAGAGAACGAAAGAAGAGAAAATAAACAGAAGTTGATAGCTGTTTACCTGAGGTAGACCAGTAGCCCGAAGTCATAGGGACTGGAACCCACCAGGCTCCCACCCTTGTTTTCTAGCTTTCTTTCCATTTATCTTTATTTATCTGCTCATCAGGTGATTAAGAAAAACATGAATATGAACATAAACAAACTCAAATAATATGAGGGAAAAAAGAAAAAATATCTTCACACATGTTTGAAAATATTTACCACTGACGAAATATAATCTTTTCTTCTCACTGAAAATAAATGAGTGAATAAAGATGAGTTTTTAATTGTCAACCAATTACAAGCACACTGAGTGACATTTTGGAAGCTGGGCCATTGAAACATCATGTTTGGAGGTGGAAACCCACCTACTATCTGTGACTCTAACTGTTCCTGGGACTGCACATGAACAGAAGTAAAATGTTTACTTCCTTCCTCTAAGAAATTTCCATGGGTGAAGAGCATAGTGCAGTGGGATAGTGCTCCCATAGAGTTCCCGAAGCTCTGGGTTCAATCTATGACAAAATAATAATCTTATTATTAATAGTAAGAATAAGGCAATAAAAAGGAATGAAAATGGTTTATATGCTAGGGAGGATTAAAAACAAGAACAAACTTTTGAGTAGAATCAAACTAACAAACTAAGGAGACAGAGGAGGTATTGGGCTAAAGTATATAACATTTTTATATGTTCAGTGATATTTCTGTGAGGTAGACACATTAAAAAGTCTGGATTTTAAATAACTATTTACAACTATGTCAACTCATCATTTTCTTATAATAGATGGCATATTTGAGTAAATTCTATTTATTAAAATCATAGACATCATTGCTTTCTAAATGTTCTTCATTTTATAATCCCAACATTTTCATGACTATGAGACTAGGGTAGATTATCTCTCATCAGAAACAATCGAGGCCTGGGTAAGTCATCCTCATGGCTCAGCTCAAAAAGCCACCTTCCAACTCTACTTGCTACTTCCTGAGTTGAGCTTTGGATTAATAAATAGTAGTAGTCACTGAAGGATAATGATGCAAAATCTGGAAGAAAGACAAGGTGTCAACAACTATGTAGACCTGAAACACACAGAATGCGAAGTCCTGAGAAGAGATTTTTAATAAGAGAAGTAGGCAAAATGCAATGAATTAAAATGACTACAATCTGTTAGGACTAGGGAAAATTATGGCATGATCTGTTGAAATATTCCTGTCTTAAACAAGCCTGGCTGTAGAGAGGGCAAAGCAGTGGAAACTTTTGTTAGTTGTAGCTCTTCTATTCTTTGAAACAAATATTTTGAAAACTGAAACCCAAGTTTTCAAGAACAAAATAAAAACTGCTTTATAAAGTTTGGAAATGTCCATGTGACTTGACAAAGCCAATATTAAGTATGACTGGCTTTCTTAAACAACGACTCTGTACTGCAAGTTTCTCAAGGAGCACTTCATGAAGGTATGCACCTTCCTCGCCTACTCGAAGGTATGGACGTCTTCTGGTTTCTGGACTGAAAATATTAGCCATGACTTCTAATTAGCCAGGTCCTCTCACTGTCCAGGTCATGCTACTCTTCAACATACTTCTTGCGGTACATTCTCCAGGGACTCTGGGTCAAGGGTGGCTTTAACTTGCATAGACCAGAGCTGTATAGCCGCCCCTGTGTTCCAATGCAGACACAGGACACAGTGAACCATGAATAAATCCAACCTTCATGCTGACTCAACATCTGCTCTGGGATCAAGTCACAGCTGTGCTAAATGTAAGAGCTCCAGCGCCGCATACCACAGCTTCCCCCTTCAATAAGTCCACATCCACACTTAAACACAGACGGTGAAGGAAATGAACAGACCAGAGAATGGTAAGTGCTAGGGGAGCCGCAGATAGGAGCAAGTGAGCAGTTGATTCTAGTGACAGTAAGGTCAGGAGGAGAACTCAGCAGAGCTTTGAAAGCAAAGATGTGTCTACATAAACAAGTCTTTATGAAGAACAGGAACAGATTTTACCAGAAAAGAGGACAGACACATTGACTTTGAAGAATTGAGATTATATGTGTGTGCGTGCGCACACACACACACACACACACACATCACTTTGGATCTATTTATTCCATCCCTAAACTAAGAGTCTGGCAGCTAGTATTTTTAGATTGCTGTGTTTGCCACCTACACTCAGTGTGAGGCAATGGATAAAAATACGTATCACATCAGAAGTCCTCAAAATAGAGGCATCTTCATTGTCATCTGTTATCCAAAGCAAACGGCCTCATGTTACCATAGAAATCCCCATTCTCTTCTGTGGGAAGGTGTTTTAAATAAAGCTGTCAGACAGTCTCAATTAAAAATAACTAATGAAAGACCAATTATGGTCCCACTGGATTTACTAATAAAGTTTATTAATGAACTTTCCACCAGGTGTTCAGAATCTAAATGCTAGCACATGGAGAAAGTTCCAAGACAATGAGAGAATCTAACTATACACTGTATTCCCACCTCTGACTCCTGGCCTTCTTCACAAGACTAGAGCTCACGTGTTGGTCATGGGGGCAGAAGAAATAAACAGAGGAGAGAGTTACAGAAAAGACAATGCTGGCAACACCTACCATGTTCAAGATGAAACTTAGTTTTACACTTCACTTTCAACTGGTTTATCTGATACAACAGTGCTCTCCTACTTGTCATTAGTGACTATGGGTTTCTTGTCTCTGTCCATGTTGGTCCTCCTACCCCACACTAGCTCGTAATGTTTACGAGCTTCATGAGAGCAAAAGCTTACATTTCATTCGCACAGATCAGTAAATAAACACTTTGGTTATTTTATTCCTCACTGTGAAGAAACTTGAGGGAAGACAAGTTTATTTTGGCTCAGTATTTGTGTGGGTAGAAATCCAGCATGGTGGTGGGCCGAACTGATCTGTGGTGATAGAAGCAAGGAGCTACTGCCTCATCTCTGCACGAACAAAGAAGCAGAGAGGGAAAGAAGTAAGGCCACACTATTAAACTAAGGGCCCAGATACCAGCAACCCACTTCCTGAAGCTAGGCTCTACCTCCCAAATGGCCCACCACCTCCAAGAATAGTTCTACCAGCTGGGCACAAATGGCCTTGGAACACTTCTCATTGGAATGGTAACAGTTTTGCCCAGCCCACCTGCCGTGATTTGACAGGGACAGTGTCTTCTGTCCTCAACTGCTCTCTCTTTCTGCAGTGCCTCAGCCTTTGTCTCTCTCTGCCTCTCTCTCTCTCTTTGCTGGCTGGTCAGCTACCTCCAGATACGTGGACCTTGAAAGAGAGTTTTTCTGTCAAGTAAATTGTCTCATAAATCACTTAACCATCTTCCTTTGTTCCACCTTAACCTTTGCTGTTTAATTTCTTCCTTTTTCTCTTGATTTTATGACCTCTTCTCTCCGTAAAGACTTTTTTTTTATGAAGGTTTGTATAGAACTGACTCCCTAAAAAGAACTTTAAATTTACTTTTCAGATTCTATCCCATAGTTTTAGAGTTCCATGTGGCCATTCACAAACAAGGAGGCACTGGTGGTCAATGCTTTCTCTCAGAACTCAGGATAGCTCATCTATTTGTTGCTCTCCTGGCATACTCTTTGGTTGCATTTTTGTTTTGTTTTTCTCTTGTCAAGAAGGGGTTGAAGAACTAGTGCAAAGTAAATTTTGACAAGAAAGAAACTGGGAGCCCCAGGCATTGTCTCTGAGGGAGGCATCTTGCTTGCTTTTCTCATGAATATTTAGGTTCTTTCTGAACTGCTGTCCTACTTCTGACATTAGTGCTAGTGCAAAAGTACTCCAGGACACACCTTCACTTGTTTTCTAGTGACCCAAAGGCAACAACAAAAACCAGCCTGAAAAGAATGGCCAACAGGCGACGCCTGGTATGTGGAGTTCTCTGCTGAGAGAAGAGCCATGTCGTGGAAGAAGCTGTTGAGAGCCGGACAGGAGGACAGCCGTCTAGTCCCAGACTCTCCGCGCAGACAGAGAACTGAGGAGCAGTACCTCCAGAATCTAGACAGACATACAGTTCCCACATCCAAGGATTGAGACAGAATGATGGTGAAGAAACAGGAAAACACAGTTTCAGTAAATTGGTGGTGATTAAGCCTAAAACAGCTGCTTACTCCTATCTAGGGGATACAGTAATGGGAGAAACTGTATTGGATCAGCTAGCTTCAGGGAAAGGTATTGCTCCCTCAAGACCCTACAGGTACAAGTTGACATGATAATATTATTGCTAGAAGTTTTCCAAACTGAGAAAAACATGAACTGAAACCGTCTATGAGAACAAGAGGCTAGCGCGGCAGCCAAGCACATTGTGAGCTCTCTCTAGTGACTTCCCTCTGACTGGCTTCTTCACACTCTTTCTCAGTAACCTCGAAAAGGTTGGTCTCCTCTCCAGCCTGCTCTCTCTCTCTCTCTCTCTCTCTCTCTCTCTCTCTCTCTCTCTCTCTCTCTCTTTCTCTGTATGCTTTTCTTCTGGAGATGCAGCTTCTGTTTTTCTCTCACCCCCTTCTCTCCTTCCCCCCTTCTCCTCTTCTCTTCCCCCTCCATAACCCACTAAATAAACTCTATATCCCAGCTCTTTCTGCATGGTGTATCTATCTGTCTCTCATCTGCTGTGGTCTCCCACCTGCAAGAGGACCTGCTGAGGCCTCGGGTCACCCGCCAGCCGCAGTCCCTCATGGGACCAGCCTCTGGACACCCCGTTTTATAAATGATGACAACAACCACAGAGTGCTTGACAAGGGGACTACCAGAGAAACCAAGAGATCTTGGATGGGGCTCCAGGAAATTGGGAATTAGATACACACATACACACACACACACACACACACACACACACACACACACACACACACACACACACACACAGAGAGAGAGAGTTACATATGCACATTTATACATACAAACATGCATACACATTTGGTGTAGGAGGTGCTTCTTCATTTGTATTGCTTTCATTGGTTGAATAAAGAAAACTACCTTGGCCTTTTGATAGGGCAGAAGTCAGGTATAGACAGGATGGAATGCTGGGAGGAAGGGAAGTGTGGCAGATGCCATGCTTCTCTGGCCCAAGATGGACACTGGTTAGACTCATGCCGGTAAGCCACATCCTCGTGGTGAATACAGATTATTAGAGATGGGCTGAATCGGGATGTAGGAGTTGGCCAAGAGGAGGCTAGAGCTAATGGGCCAGGCAGAGTTTGAGTGAATGCAGTTTCTGTGTGATTGTTTCAGGGGATAAGCTAGCCGGGCACCGGGAATGTGGCCTGTGTCTCTTACTACACACATTCACATATATTACATGTATGTACATATGGGCACACACAGCCACATATGCACACATTCACATACAAACATATATATATGCATATATGCATACACACAGGCACACACAAACAATCTAGCATCAGAAGCATCCTGATCAGAGGCATCTGTTGACACAGATCCCCAAATCACCACGATGTCTGTGGAGATCACTACTTCACTACTCTGTCTTCCCATGCATGAGGCCGAGAAGTCTAGGCCTCACTCTGGTCTATGATTACAGGAATTATATATTCCTGAGTGGTGTGTGTGTGTGTGTGTGTGTGTGTGTGTGTGTGTGTGTGTGTGTGTGTGTGTGGTATGCGTGTGCATGTATGGTGTGTGTGCGTGTGTGCACGAGCACACATGTGCATGTGTCGCATGGCATGCATGTGAGTTCAGCAGACAACTTCTGGCAATCAGATCTTGTCCTCAACCCTGTGAATCCCAGGCACTGAACTCAGGTAGTCAGTCTTGACAGCAAGTGCCTTAAGTTTGCTATCCACCCTTAAGAATGAATATTTCTTTATCTATGTGGAAAGGTACATTCTGAATTTCTTTTCAGTCTTTGTAGTCACAAAGCATGTTCTCCACAGAACAGATTATTGACCAAAGTCCTTTCATCAGAAGAAGAGATAAAAACCTGTGAGATCCTCCTCTTTAGGGTGAGTATTTATTATAAATGAAAACCCAAGCAAAACAATGGAGAGATGGGCAGTGTTTTTTTCTTAGGAATAGGTCCTAAAATTCAACCCCTTTTCTCCATGTTAATACCAAAATAAAGGAAGCAAAGTTTTGCCTACTAAATTTGGTGGCAGAGCTAAATCAGGCAGCACTATGAAAACCTGGGTAAAACTGCAACATCATTGTCATCTACTAAAAATATTTTCAAAGAAAAATGAAATGTCAAAGACAAATGGCTTAAAAACATGAACGTAACTGTTTTGATGACCTCCCTCTCTCCCTCCCTCCCTAATTCTCTACCCCCTCCCCTATCCTTCCCTGCACCCCTACTTTTCTCTCTCCCCTTCCCATCCCTCCTTTCCTCCCTACTTCCCTCTCTCCCCTTCCCCCCCAATATACACAACTGAGAACATTGCTAATTCCAATTATATTAACAAACATTGACTGAGTGCTTTCTCTGCAGTAAGTACTATGCCAATTAAGTGTATAAACATAAAGCCTGCAGTCCCCTGCTGTAAGAAGCTTAGAAGCCTAATTAGAGAGATCGACACACGTAGGAAGGACCACCACGTGCAGACAATGGTACTATGCAGGAGTGCAAGTACATTGTAACCACAGAAGCTAGGGAAAGATCCCCCCCACACACACACAACATTTATGTTTAAGTCTTAAAGGATAAGTGGAATGGTAAAGGAGAAGCACTCAGAAAAGCCAGCAGCTATTTTTAGAACCATAACCACTCAGTAGTGTGGGAGATGGGCCCAAGTGTGCCACTGCTTGATCAAGAACAGCCTCTAAGGCTGAATGAGTGGAAGGGCTGGGCATCTCTCAGCATCTCTGGAAGGATTCAGTTCAAGCACATTAGTGGTGGACAGGCTGCGGGGGGGGGGGCACGATGGTTATGCTGTGTTTGCACTGCATGGACGTGGACAAGAAGAACGTGTGAGGAGCTCAGCCTTTGTTTTGGTTAGTTTGATTTTGTTTTGAAGTTTTGAGGGTTCAGCCTGAGGCCTGACTTCTTCCCAGTTTCCTTCAATTAGAAGCAGTATTATAACGATCATTTGTGCATATGAGGGTGTGTTTTCTTAGTGAGTGATTTGCATGAGTACATTTTACCTGTGCTTTTCTGGGTATCCTTAAGTCTTTCTCCAAAGCTCCTGAAGACCCCTCTTGCCTCCCCACAATAACCTGAGCTTCTGTTTTTCACAGGCTTAAAACAGGTGGTTCAGAACCAAGCACTCTTTTCTAATTTGCTGGATGTGTAATGTTTCTTGGGTGAGTCCTTGCATGGTTACTGAATATCTCAATTTTCTCATGTATAAAATGTTTAGGCAAGACATTAGGCCATTTCTCTTTTAAGCTGCTTTGTTGAATTTGCTAGATTTCCTTCTACATAGTGATATTAATTATTTGTTAGCATTTACTCTGCCTTTCCCTGAATCTTAATTATTTTCTTTTCCAAAATTTCTGTGAAGGACATGACTCCTTTAAAAAATTATTTTCATGTAAATATATCATGAAGACTCAGAAGTGGGCTATAGGAGAAAAACTAATCTAAGTGACAGAGTGTGGATAACTTCCCACCACAAGTCATGGTGAAAGTTAAGTAAGACGTATGTGCACACGTGTGCAGGACTTCTGTGTCTGAGTCCAGACACATCAGCCTAACACTCAGAAAATGATCATGTCGGATCAGCCCTGTCTCACCTAATGGAAAATGATAGCCATGGAGTCCTGTGGGTTCCATGTACAGCAGAGTCCACATTCCCAGAAGGCTCACAATCTAAATAAGATGGATGAGACAATTAAGACCAATAGGCAAGTGTTGGAAAAACATAATTTGTACCCACACCATGGAGTGGGCATGTGGCTTCTAGGCACAGGCTCACATTTCAGGACAGTGTAAGGTGATTCAGACTAGCCAATTGGAATCATAGGCAGAACTGGATTCTGAGGGTCACAGAAGAGAGTATACAAGCCATGTGACTGATGACAGGGTATCAACCAACTTAGATGGTAAAAGAGACCTAAAAAACACCATGACCTCAAATATGGCGGCCTGCAACACTAGAATAATTGTCTTCCATTTATGAAGTGTATGCTTATAAATAGTTAACCAAAGATTTTTGGCAGAATTAAAATCAAGTAGAGAACAAAAGGAAAAACTGTCTTTAGAAGCAGACAGAGTTAAGCTCAGCCTTGGAACAATTACTAAATCATTGTAGATTCAAATTATTCATCATGAGGATGGGGATAACAGTAGGTATAGAATTTGATAACTATTGGGTCTTTAGAGACGATGAAAGTAAACAGGATGAGTGACCTGTCAGACCCACCCAGGAAGTAAAAAATCTTAATCATGGAACCATAGTGATTGCTTCCAAATCTGAAATTTGATCACTGTACAATAGTTTCTAGATAGGCAGTGACTACAATGGAAACAAAACCAAACCTTGAAACCTTTGGTTAAAAGCCTGGTGACAGGGCATGAAGGGCGGTCAGTAGGTAAAGAGCCTACTGTGCATGCAGAGGGTCTGAGTTCAAGTCCCAGCACCCACATAAAGAGCCTGGTGTCGAAATGTGCTTGTGATTTCGGGTTTGGGATAGCCAAAACAGTGGCAGCCCATGTTGCTGGCTGAGCCCCAGGAACCAGTGAGAGATCATGTTTCAACAAGCAATCAAACAACAACAAAGAACACAAGGTGTATGGCTCCTGATAAATAATATACAAGATAAAACTCTGGCCTCCTCATGCATCCCTTCCGACCTGTCACCACACCCACCCCTCCCCTCTTATGCTCCTCCCCCACAAACACCCACCCCTCCCCCACACCCACCCTTCCCTGACTTGCACCCTGCCACACATGTCCACTGGCAATATTCTTCAAGTTCTACAAGTTCTATACATAATTTTATTTTTTTCTAAAATATCACTTTAATATATTACAGAAAATAGAACCCATGGTCAATGGCAAATATTAGCTCCCTCTACTTCTTACTCATATAAAATGTACCACTAATATTTTAATTTAGCTCCTGAAATAGAATCTAACAATTTTCCCTTTGTTCAGCCAAAAAGAGACAGATGGTAAATCAGCTTATAAATCAGCCCCCAAAATTTTTGAAGGCAAATGAATGCTTTATAAATCAGGGTTTTAAAAAGGTCTCATTTTTATAACCGTTATTACTTTGAAGCAATCTTTCCCTAATTATCTTCATAAACATTAAACAGGGCTTATTTATGAGTTCCTGAACAATTTTGGGTTTTCAGATGTAACCATCAGGACCCCACATGCCTGCTTTTTCACTCTTAATTGTCTATAACGTACAAGATGACCTTGATCAGCCTGACGGCTCGTGAAGTTACCAACCCTGCTAGACAATGAAACCATGTGGTGAAATTAGTATTTGGCTCTAAAACTCAGAAAGCATTTGAAAATGATGCCGAGATGAAAAGATGTGTTAGTTGTTTGTGGCCTAAAAAAATGAAAATAAATTATCAGGGAAAAATAATGATTTGTAGAGCCTGCCACAAAGTCTGTAGATACTCCACAGTCATGTGCTTCTCTAGATGCTCTGCAGTCACGTGCTTCTCCAGATACTCTGCAGTCACGTGCTTCTCTAGATGCTCCGCAGTCATGTGCTTCTCTAGATGCTCTGCAGTCACGTGCTTCTCCAGATACTCTGCAGTCATGTGCTTCTCTAGATGCTCTGCAGTCATGTGCTTCTCTAGATGCTCCGCAGTCACGTGCTTCTCTAGATGCTCCGCAGTCACGTGCTTCTCTAGATGCTCCGCAGTCACGTGCTTCTCCAGATACTCTGCAGTCACATGCTTCTCTAGATGCTCGGCAGTCACATGCTTCTCTAGATGCTCCGCAGTCATTTGCTTCTGTAGCTGCCCCATCGCATAGACAGAAGGCAGAGTTATGGACACCAGTTACAGCTGTAGACACTAGGCCAGGCCAACTGTATTCTGATCTAATCTATTTTATGATACAAATATATACTTTTGTCTAGAGAATGGAACACTGAATTCCTACAACACACATGACAGTGAATTGTTTTAAACAGTGACACTGGTTAGTAGCAGGTTAATATTACTATTCTCTCCACAGTTTGAAAAATCAAAATCCCCAAAGCTGTGATAGCTCATTGCCCATACCAGGAGAAACTGAATTAAAGAGCCAACTGACATTTTGGGAGACCACACTCAGGTGCTAAGTTTGATTCTGTAGACCGTTTGCTATTGAAATCCCAAAATATCTGATCAGGAGGCACTGCCTAAACCCTGCTGAGGATGCCACACATCTGGTACAAGTGTGTGTCCTGTCTGTCATGCTCAGTCCTTATTGCATTTCTCAAGTTCTGGATTCCGATACCTATCTGATGCAAATGACTTAGGTACAGAATGACAGCTGTGTTAAGAACACAGAAGGGCAATGCCAGAGTCCCAGGCCTTAAGAAATGATGGAGGACACACTTATCCCTGACCAATGCCATCACTGGGTACATACTCCGGGCTATGTACAGGGCAGAAGAAATAGCCACAGGATAAAAAGGGGCTGGTGACATCCAAGAGATGGATTAATAAGCAAATGCAGATATGACTGAGGGCAGGCCCCTTATCCATGGATCCTTCTGCCTCGCTCCTTTCATAGCAATTGGAGAACTGCTATCCCTTGGTTTCCCCAGCAGGAGGCCGGAACCATAGGCAAGGCTTACAGAACTCAAGAACGTCATGACAATACATCTGAGAGACTTTCTGGCCCTTTCTTATGATTGCCATCATTACATCTGTGACTTTGTCCGCGGTATGTATACTCATTGGGATTGTTGTTAATCATCTCTCTAAACCTTACTTATTTTTGAGGGCAGTATTTTATAACACAGCCAAAACCATTACTAGAAGCCTCAGTCCAATTTTCACTTAGAAAATAATTCTGATAATTACATTGGCTTAGGATGAACTTTCTGGCACAAGTGAACCACAGTCTAACAAGAAATTCACCATCTAACATGCAATTCCATTAGCTTAAATTTAGTAGTTTTCACACGTACAGGAAAAAAATAAATTGATTTAGCACCTTTCTCCTACCCACAGTAATACTGATTTTTTTCATACTGTTATTGTACCCTAGCTGCAGATATTAGTCACCCGAACTGCGTATCTCGTGAATCAAATAAATGCTCTCCCCCTCCCGTCATCATGTGGGCTTCTGCTCTGGCATGTTTCAATGGCCGTCCACTGGAACTCATTAAGAAAGCATTATGTGTAGTAAATTAAAATGCGAAGTCTATGATCTTCAGACAGAAAGATGACAAAGCTTATCGAATGTCTGCCTCGGCCGCCTCATTAGCTCCTGGGTTTAACTGGCATTGTCCTCTTGCACAGTCCCTGAGAGTTTTCATTTCTCACAGACATAGTGAAGCAGACAGGCTTTATGTGCAAGGAATATCTCAACATCCCAAAGAAATGACTTTTAAACAGAAATTGGAGGCGTAAAGGAAGAAGGCTGAGGATATTCTAAGTGCTGCTAGGAAGCAATGATCTTTTTTCATACCCATTCTTCCCATATTCTCCCATAATTACCAAATCTATTCACTTTGACATCAACAGCCAATTTGTTCCCATACAGGCCTTTGAGGAGGGAGTGCACACATACACTTCTTCTGAGACATCAATGCCCCAAAGACTTTGTAAAAGCTTCCCCAAGGCGGAAGGCAACCCTGCTGCCCATAGCAGAAGAACAGGGCACGGAGAAGCTGTAAGTCCCTAAGTGAGAATCAGATCATGCTGACTTGAAAATTAGAGTCAGGAGTAAATATGACATTGCCTTTGGATACTTCAAGATAGAAGCTTCACCTAAGGTTGAGAGTTACTCTGCAGGGATCTGGACGGACTGCTCTGAAAGAATCAATAACAAGAAAGCATGCTTTCATTTGCTGTGACATGTGACAGACTTGTCACTTAGAGTAGTGCCATTTGAGGAGGATGTTAAAGGACAATTCTTTTACCACATGAAAGTGCCTGAAATCTAACGGCCTTTTCCAACCACTGGGTGTTATTCTAGACCAAAGTACCAGGCATTTTCTGGGCTCCTGCGGCAAACTTGAAAGCACCTTCTTTCCCTGAACCCTCAACACCTAACACAGTGGCCAGTACATGCTTGTGAGGACAGCAGCCAGGCCTCATTGTCCACTAACTGTGTTCCGTGTGCTGTGGACTTGTGATGGAATAGCCTTGTGCTTTCCCCAAATTGTGAAAGAATAACTCCTTTTCAAAGTTAGAAAGCCAAGAGTGAGGGGAAGCAAGTACACATCTAAGTCACGTAGGGGGAAGGAGCCGAAGGGGCTGAGAAGGGCAGCATCCTTCTTTGTTTATAACATTCAGGTCCAGGTGTTCTCTTTTACAGCCCCAGATGACAGATCTGGGGAAAGACGTGATGCCAGGTTACCTTGGCAAGAGTAAGCAGAGTGCTTGCTAGACGCACAGATGCTGAGAATTATCTAGAAGAGCAGGTTGAGTAGGCGTCTGAGGACCAGAAAGCTGAGAACTTTAACAAATTCCTCAAGGCAATTCGGATGCTAACAAAAACAGCTTCCAGAGAAGCACTTGTTAATTTCCAGTAGCTACAACAAATGGTTCTTTCTATGGCTTATTTCACATCCTTTCACAGTGCCATCAGGTAATTACTAGTGTCCATCCCACCCTAGTGGCAGGAACTGGACTTGAAGGTCTTTGGACTTCCCAAGGTCATGCCCAGGATTGACAGGTAGAGCTGAGACTTGCTTAGACTGTTTTATTCTGAGCTAGCTATCCAAATCATTATACAGCACTACATATACCTTGGTGTGCACACATAGAGGATACAATAATTTGCTAAATAGTATCTGCTACTCATCTATCCAGAAAAGAAATGAGAGCATTCCAGAGACTATATTCAACAAACAACATTTGAGTCGATATCACACATGAGGCAATTTTTAAGTGTTGACATAGATATTTTCTCCTCTATTAAGCTTTCCAAAATAGCCCGACAGAATAAGCCTTCCACTAAGCCAAACTCCAGGAGCACACTGAGTCTTTCGGCATGTCTCACTCCAGCATGCAGGGACCCTTCAGATGCCTGGCGTAGAGCTTGGTGCATAGCCCTGCCCTGACCACAGCCGGCATCAACATGTGTCTACAGAAAGGAAGACTAAAGGGCATGAAGGATGGCGCATGGGTGAAGAGCTGACTACCAGGAGGTGGCGACTCCCTGGAGAGCATGAAGAGAGAGGTACTGAAAGGCCAGAGGGAAAGACAAGCACTGTCTTACCAAGGATTTATACTTTATTGAATTCTACTCCCTAAAACATGAAAAGTGTCGGTAGGGAAGAGCCAGTGACTTTATGAGGGTGATAGCCGATGAGAGCTGATCTGTAACTTTGGTATGGGAAGCCTCTCAGAAGAGTGAAGAAATGGGTGTGTACGGCATGCAGCACATATGTGAATGTTCACCAGAGAGCGAGAAGAGGCTGCTTCCGGAGCGCTCTGACTTCTGAGGTCTCCCCAGCTCTTCTTTGCACATTAGCTGTTTGTGGTATCTTTCTACCTTTCTCTGCTGCCTCATAAACCAGAGCAAGGCCCAGTCCTTTCTAACGTACTCTCAATGAAGAGACAGCTGCCATCATCACCAGAGGGCAAGGAGAAAGGAGATTCTGAAGACGAATCAGCATGAAAGTGTGTGTGTACTGAAGACTGCAGTGGTCTGACCCTAAGGCTCTGTGGACAGAGCGAGGATCTTTTCAGATCCTCAAATACACTTTTTTATTTTTTATTCAAGAACTTTGCATTTGAATGTTTTCCTGCATGCACATCTGTGTACCATGTATATACAGTGTCCACAGAAGCCAGAAAAAATCCCCAGGACTGGAGTTACAAACTGTTCTGAGACATCAACTGGGATCTGGGAAGCAAACCAGGGCCCTCTGGAAGAGCAGCCCATGCTCTTAACCAGTGAACCATCTCTCCAAATCTCTATGCTCTCCAAATCTCTTTTTAGATAAGTAACAGAGGCAACTGTAGGCACAGAGGGTAAAGGAAAAGTATGAGAATATTTCTCAGAAGAGTCTCTGTAGGTCCACAGGCCTCTCTTCAGACTTCTGAATTTCCCCTCCAAACTGTTTGCTTACTGTCAGTACCTCCCCTGCCCCGGGCAAATTGCTGAGTTTCTCCCTCACTCACTCTCTGAACACTCTCAGGTAAGTTTCTTTCTGGGGTATTTACCCTCACGGTGCCCTCTGTTTGGAGTCCTCTGCCCCCATTGTCTTCCAATGCGTCCCTTCTTGTCAGTGTCAACCCTCGGATCAAATGGTTCTAATTTTGAAACCAACCTCATCCCTAGCCTTTTGAACACTGCCAAGTCCCTGGCTCCATAGTACTTTGCATGCTGTAAAAAAATATTCATAGATGACTTTCCTCTAATTTTTATAAATGTGTTTACTCTAATTTTAAATGTGTTTAATCTGATTCTGCCTATTATTGCTTCCAGATCATTAACTACATGAACGTGGGGACCGTGTCTGATTCAATTGCTATCACATTATGGGGAGGGTAACTGGGCAACAGGAACAGTAGAGACAAAGCCCTTCTTTCTGGTGTCGCCCAAAGAAAGTGCAAGGTACCCTTCAGAGAGTCTAGGAAGAGGCAAAACAACTGAACACCCTCCAGGGCAAGAAATTTAAGTGGTGTAAAAGAAAAAATCCATACAAACTAGCGAAGTAACATCTTGACTCAACACTGAAAAGTCAAAATAGTAAATGATATATTATTTTATTAGGAGAGGAGCAACATTACTGATTTTTCCTTTAGGCTCCAGTAGCCATGAGATTCACAAAGAGTAGCATTCCTGTGGTTTGTACAGCTCAGAACAATAACAACCTCCTATCTGCTTTCTGGGTGATATTCCCATGTATCTGTAGGGTGGGCAAGAAAGGCGGTTCACCCAGGAGAGGCCCCTCCAGCTCGTAGAGAACATTCAAATGAAAGAGGAGCTTTCCTGGATAGGTCTCCAACACATGTGTGCTTCAGGTGTACAACACCATGACAAAGACCAGTCACAGTAGGGGCACTGGACATGTGTTGTGGTGTGGGTGAGAATGTGTTCATTGGGTTCTCAGATCTCTCCCTTGAGATGTGGCACTAAGCCTCCTCTCTTTGGCTGGAAGCAGTAAGTGGCTTTGTGCTTCTAGCAAGCTCTGTATCGCTGGGCCACACCACGTACAGAGACACTTTCTATACAGCTTTCACAGTGTTTATCATTTCTTACAAATGCTCCTGCCTGATAACAAAACCACTGTCTAAAAGAAAAGTGAAATCTGAGCTAACAAATGCTGTCACAGATAAGGAGACAGAATTCCCAGCTGTTCATAAACGTGTGATTCAGACAGCTGTGTCTAGCTCTGCGGCTGCCAGTGGCTTAGGGCTGGACCTGGGCAGAACACGGGGAGGTGGGGACTGGAGCCATGCTTAATTCTTATTTCCCGGATGACTCGGGCTTTGAACGCCATTACTCATTCACTAGAAAATAAAAACACATCCTCATCCTGTCAGGAACCAGGCAGAAGCTTACTCATTTACCGTCTTCTAATGCACAGATTCAGTAGCTATGCTTCCTCGGCTGTCTGTCGCCCTTGGAAGTGATACTGCAATCAAGTTGCAGACCTGACTTTACAGAATGCTGCCTAACCCAAAGCTGCACACAGACGCCTAGGGCAGGTGTCACCGGAGAGGCGGAAGACACAGAACAAGCACTTTCTGATACTGGGTAGCAAATAGGAGCATGGGAGCAACAAACCTGGGGCCAAAGACTAAACAAAACAAAAAGTTCCTTCTTTGACTTGTGCTAAGTATGGCTCCTCTTGCTGAACGTCATACCTCAGAGGAGCCTTCAGGAAGAAGCGGGGTGGGGGCAGGGCATGCAAAGGCCTTTGAGACCACTGCAGGAATACATCCTGTCCTGTAACAGGTAGAGTTCAGTTCTTAGGCCCTAAGGAACTGTGGGTTTGATGTCTGAGCACACAGAGTGAGTGCACGATGATACCAACCCACTCCTGGCTCTTCTACCAATCAGCAGGACGTTTATTCCACGCTCAAAGAGGCAAGAAGTAAATGAGACCTTATCTTTCCAGATAATAAATGTATGCAATGCTTTACAATCATTCTGACGTGGAGAACTTCTGAGCATTTTTTCTTCTAGGCATAGGCAGAGGAGTCAGAGAGTTGTGACCCACTGGAGTTTACTTAAATGGAATCAGCCCTTGGCCCTGCTGTAAGTATTATCAATGCCATGAATGCACAGGGTGTGTGGGGATTTGCTAGTCTGCAGAGCTAGGAAAAAGCAAGGTACTGGGGTTCTCAGTCCTTAACTCACTCTGCTTTCTCTCACCCTAAGGGCCATGGAAAGTCTCAGATGGGCAATGGAGCTCCACTGGAGAGAAAGAGCAAAGCCGGCTACCAATCCTGCAGAACGAAGGGAGGGGACAGACACTGAGAGAAGATGACAGAGGTGACAGGAATGTTTGTGTAAGTGGTCCTCTTCCTTCTTCACAGCCCTCTTAGACCAAAGAAACAGCAAAATCTCACAGCATCTTGTGACTTTTGGGGGGGAGGGGTATAGTGTGTCTCACACATTATAAGAACCTACCACAGAGGAAATTGTCCCTTGAAAATGATAATGGAAGCCACTTATCCCCTTAAAATCACAGCCACAATGTGCTACACCACCTCGGAAACTGGTACATTAGCAGGAGTAAGGGCTGCTGACTTCAGCGCTAGATCCCCGGGTTCCACTGCCAATTACCCAATACAAGCTTGCACGCATTCTGACGCGACCGTTCTCCCCCACTGAATTAGAGGCAGAAGAATGCATGTTCCAATCTGTGGAAATTTAAAGAAAACATTTTTGCAGAAACTAGAGCTATATAAGCCCTAGAAGGACAAAGAGCATGCATGAGGAGATGTCAGAATTGGGACCAGTGGAGAATATTGCTTCCAGATACAGATTATTCAGCACCGTGGCTGCTGATCTTTACCTTTAGCCCTAAGGGAGTTTGATTATCGCTTCATGTCCCCAAGAGCAAAAATGCAGCAGCATTTTATTAGTTAAAATATTTAAAACATGCACGTGGAACATCATAATCTCACCACAGCCACGGACCATGGCATGAAAAGGGAAACGGAGGTCACCTAACCATGAGAGGGGTGTGAGTGAGAACTGATCTGCATTGGTCACAAGCTATTTTGAAGTAGAAGGCAAGGTTTTACTCCTAGCCATTGACTAATGTGAGAGGCAGTTAGCTCTATTGGGCCAAGCTATGTCCGTTTAGCTTTGCATTTGACTAAATTAAACGGTCTTAATGTGAAATACTATGGTAATGTGCATATGACAGTTTTGATGGATTTTTTAAAAATTTTGTTTTTAAGAAAAATCTGAGGCTAAAGAGGTGCTTCAACTGCTGGCCTCGAAAGTATAAGGAGTCCCTAGAATTGGATCTCCAGAGCCTATATAAAAAATTAGGTGTGGAGAAACACCATTTCATCCCACCAATGGTAAAATGGGAGTTGGAGACAGGAGGATCCCTGAAAGTCCCAGGACAGGTTAGTCTAGCCTAGATGGTAAAATTCCAGGCCATTGAGAGTCCCTGCCTCAAATAAAAAGGTGAAAGACACCTGAAGCCTGATCAAGGTTCCCTCTGCCTTCCACACTCACATCAAGAATGTTCACACACACACGCACACACGTATGTCTGCACACAAACATACACACAAAATAATAATAAATATAAAAAGAAAAATATATACAATAATGGCAATTGATTGGTTTTCCTTCCCCCATTTCCCAGATAACCAGGATTGGCCCAGTCCCAGTTTGCAAAGCAAATCTCAGGCGGTTATTAGCGATTTCTTAGAGTGGAATCAAGCACACAATTGCAAATGTGTTCCCTAGAGCTCATAAGTGAAAACCACATCAAATTGTACATGCAATCTCCCATCTCAAGTAGAATTTTCTTTCCTTTCTAACTATTTAAAATAGGTTTATTTCCAGAAGTACCGCTGCCCACAACTTCCCAGCTAGCAAAATTATTGGTCTCTCTCTGTTCCCTGGGGCAGAAGTACATTGACCTAAAGGCTCTGTACAAGTCAGAGGACCACACTTCCAGGCAGACTTTTTCTAACAAGTGCAGGCCTTTCCAGGCTTCTTTCAAGGCATTCTGGAGTGTGTCTGAATGTTCTCACACACACCACACTTGCCCTCTGACCAGACAAGGCCTCGTTCCTTTGTGGTTAACCACGTCTGTTCTGTTATCCTCTCCTGCCCAGTACACGGACCACAGCACCAACTCTTCCACCTTGTTCTGATATCCTCCCCTGCCAGTACACGGACCACAGCACTGACTCTTCCACCTTACAGCTATAACCCAGCCATGAATCTTTCTTAGTCAGGACATCAGACACAGCATAACACCACAACAACCTTCAAGGCTGGATAGGTTTGAGATTTCAGTTTTTAAAACTTGATTAACTCATTCATTTTAACAACCTGTAGCCTCCCCTTCCTCCTCTATTTCCACCCCCCCTTTCCACTCCCACCCAGTCCATGCCTCCTCCATATTCTTTCAGAAAGGGACAGGCCTCCCATGAGCACCAGCAAACTTGGCATATCAAGCTGCAATAATACCAAGCACCTCCCTATATTCAGACTTGGCAAGGCAATCTAGTATGACGAATAGAGTCAACCAAAGACCCAAGGACACACCCTACTCCCTTTGCCAGGAACACCACAAATAGACCAAGCTGAACAACTGTAACATGTACACAGAGGGCCCAGGTTGGTCCCATGCAGGTTCCCTGGTTGTTGGTTCAGACTCTGTTAGTTCCCATGAGCAAAGATACCCCTTTTTGTTGGTTTTCCTCCGATGTCCTGATAACCCTGACCCCCTCCCTCCTACAGTCCCTCCTCCCTTTCTTCAGCAAAACATCTTGAGCAAGGCCCAACGTTTGGCTGTGGGTCTCTGAATCTGCCCCCACAGTCACTGGATGACTGATATTTCACTTTAGAGCAGTTATCACGGCACAGAAGGACAAGCTGTCAGTATCCAGCAATGAAAACTCTGACAATGAGTCCTACTATGTCAATACAATAGAGTAGTGTTAGCCCCCACACAAAGTGTTGCTGAGAAAAGTTTTAATGATAAAATATACATAATTTATCAATAAGTACAAGATCGGCTGTACCTATGAACCCAGGTCAGAAGTGGGTGCAAGGATTGACACACGCTTGAGTCAGTCTGGTTTACACAGCAAGTTCCAGGTCAGCTAAGGATACAATAAAAACAATAGGCTAGATTGTCTGCAGTTCCCAAAATATAACTTCATTGCATCAAGTGGTATAAACACACAAAGATGAGCATATATAAATATGGTACAGGGAGGTGTTCACTATAGCTACTTCAGAGTGGCACCATTAAGGGTCCTATTTGTCTCTCCCTTCTTGGTTTATCTATATTTTGTAATCTGTTTGCAATGTCCATTCATTGATTTTATAATTAGAAAACATGTAAAATATTTTGTATTGTGATTTTGCTTTATTTTTTAAGTCAAAGGAGGAAGGGAGGATAAGTTTTTACAGAAAAAAATTTAGAAATTAATGTTTTGTCACTCACCTATCATTTATCTGTTATCTATGTGCACATGAACACAATGCAGCAATGAACTATGGGCTACTCGTGCTGTGTACTAGGTCGGCTTCCTCAGTGAAACTGTGACCATGCAAGCAATCTAACTTTTATAAAGAACTACAGTTCCTTGGTTTTGAGCTTATATCACAGACCAGGCATGGCTTGGCATTTAAGATGTTTTAGTGTTTGTAGTGAGTCATCAAGTAGATACTCATTATCTGTTAGAAGAAATCAAGTAGTGGAGTGACCTGCCAAGGCCACTTGGGAGGCAGTGGAGCAAAGGAATCATACCACTATGAAAACGTAACTGAAAGATTTTCATTCACAGGTTCTCAAGATTCAAGACCACCCATCTCTCACTTGCCACTCCCTTTCTTCCCTTGTTTCATGTGCCTTTTCCTTTACAATCAAAAGCAAAAGAGTACCAGTTTGTCCAACTGTACCGCTAAGTAAATACAGTCATGTGCTGGTTAACAGCAGCTACCATCTTTCGAATGTCCTAGACTAAGATTTTGTGCTTGATATGGACCCTGTTATCACTTTTCATGCTAATAAGGGCATGGAAGGTCCGCGAGTTCACGGTTGTGAAGGGACGGGCTGGGGTGAGGGGACCAGTCTGGCAGAGTCTCACTGAACAGTTCTCGGATTGTGTCAGCCCCAGGACGAGACTCCTGCTGAACTGCAGCTATGGGAGAGGTGTTCCACAAAGGGCATTCTTTCCACCCATAGTTATGTCACACAACCAAGCTAGCAGAAGCTGACAACTGCCAGTGCTTTTCCTGGCCTCCCTGATTCCATTTCCCAGATCACTGTCTACAGGAAGCCAGGCTTCAGCCTGGAAAACATCAGCCCATGAATTAACAACATAATTACTTCATGATATCAGCTGACACCACACAGCAGCAAGCAGGTGTCCCGGTAGAGTAAGATTAATGATGTGGCTGCAGCAGGAGCTTGTTGGAGCCACAACTTCTGGGGACAGAGTCATGCTGAAACTGCAAGGCATGGTTCAACAGAAGAGAAATACAGAGTGAATTTGTGGAAAAGATTCAAATGGTCTCACAGTTTTCAAAGTTGGAATTTCACTACCTTCACATTCATGTCATTGGAGAAAATATGTGAACAACACTCTCATGGTGAGGACATCCAGGGATATTACCACAAAGGATGCATTTTGTTCAGTAGTGTACAGTTATACTATCCTGATTGAGCCTAATTGAGCCTAACCCCACCTGTTCCTACAAGGTTGAAAATTCTTGGCTAGGTAGCATGCAGGATCCCCTGTCACAGGAGTCCCAAGAGCGTGGTACTGAGCAGTGATGAGGACTGTGGAACAAGCCTAATTTCTATTTTCTTCTGCATCTTGAGGCACTCCAAAGTCAGACATGTCAGAGATCACCCTTAATAGGCACTAAGTATTGGATATTACTATGTTCTCTTGCCTATGGCCATACGCAGACCCACACTAGTCACACTAGGCATGTCATTTCTCCAGTCCTCAACGTCTGATCTGTGGGGAGAAGGCTGTTGCTTCGTTCCCGGAAGCTCAGACCTGAAATAATCACACAGAAACTACATTATTTAAACCACTGCTAGGCCAATCACTTAAGCATATTGCTAGCTAGCTCTTATATCTTAAATTAATCCATTTTTATTATCTTATATTTTTATCACAAGGCTTGTGGCCTACCGGCAAGTTTCCAACTGGCAGCTCGCATCTTTCCTCTCTGGTGGCTACATGGTGTCTCATGACTCTGCCTTCTTTCTCCCAACATTCAGTGTAGTTTTCCCCACCTAGCTCTACCCTACCCTATCACAGACCAAGGCAGCTTCTTTATTCATTAACCAATAAAAGCAACATTTATACAGAAGAACCTCCCACACCATTACTCCAGAATTCATCTTTGAAATCTTGATATATCTTAACTACACCCAGCTATGTATAAAGCTTTCCATAAACTGAAGGTAAATGGAAGTGTGTATCATATCTAAGTAAGAGCAACAGTGTATCCCTACAAGGCTAAAAGATGTTTCTAGATCAGTTACTCCTGCTTTCATTAATTCATGAAGATTAATAGGAAGTGTGCCTTCCCATTGGTGAACTTGCTTTAGGAGCTGATTATAGTCATGCCCTCTACTTGGAAGCTTCACCAAATAACTCCTGTGGCTGGTTGGATTCCAGGTGGCATGGTGGAGGGGACATGAGACTGGTTGCACTACACATCTGGAAGAAGGGCAGGGTATTTGTGCCAAGAGGCTGCTGAGTCCTGTGTGCTACATACAGGACATATGGAGAAATCAAGGATTTTGAGGAAGTGGTTGAGAAGAATAAAAAATGTCTAAAATAAACTGATTACATGAAAATAATAATAGTTTGAATATAATAGATTGAATATACTGTCAAAATGTTTACTAACTTTTCACTTTTATTCTAGAAAAGAAATAAATAATGTATGCCTGGCTTTATATGGCTATGAGAGAGTGCTGATATGGACAGGGAGCTGAGAAAAGAGGCGTGTACTGACCCAGTGTAAGGCACTTTGTGTGTATGTTTCTCTCTTTCTCTCATTTGTTTTCCTCCCTCCCTTCCTTCCTCCCATCCTGCCTTTCATCCTTTCCTTCTTTCTATTGAAATGGGGCTCTCACTGTGTTGTTCAAGGTGATCTCTAACTCTTGAGTGTGTATTAGCCTTTGGCTTCAGCCTCCTCAGTGGCTGGGATTATAGGCACACTCAGTTCATCTTGCTCACTCTCACAGAAATGCATTTGTTGACTTAATATACCACCTGAACCCTTGATGGATGCTCCTTTGGAGAAAACATAGAGACCATGTAGTAGAAAGCCATGATTCTGCAATCCACTTCAAAAAATGTTGACTGTCTATATATCGACCTGTCTACCTGCCTATCTATCTATATTTCCATCATGCTGAATAAAGATAATAAAAGGTTTGATTATTAAGTTTTTAGACACATGTTTTGTGTGTGTGTGCATGTGTGTGTATGAATGTGTGCATGTGTGTGTGTGTCTGTGTTTATGTGTGTGTCTGTGTGTTCCTGTGTGTGTCTGTGTGTGTGTGTGTTTATGTATGTGTCTGCATGTGTGTGAGTGTGTGTGCGTGTGTGTGTTTATGTATGTGTCTGTGTGTGTGTATGTGTGTGACTGTGTGTGTGTGTCTGTGTGTGTGAGTGTGCGTATGTGTGTATATCTGTAGTGGGAAAGAAACTTAAAGGATTCAATTCTCTCCTTCTGTATGTGGATTATGAGGATCAAATTCAGGTCTCTAGGCTAGGACGGCAGCATTTTTCCTCACTCCCTGAGCCAGTTCCCTGACCAAAGTTTAAATTTAAATGAAACAAATATCTTAGTTTAGGCCTTTCCAAAGTTACTAAGTCTATAGTGTATATATCACCAAAGACACGGTTGTCACTGGCCTCAAACATGCGTTCTTTCCTGTCCTTGGATTTCCCTCCCCTCCTCTCCCTCCAGTTCCCCTTCTCTCTCCTCTCCTATCAGCCCTCCTCTTTCCCATCCCTCATCTCTTCTATTTGCTTCCCCTTTTCTTTTATTTTCTCATAAAATAGCAAATTATTGTTGGTTTTAATTTTAAATCTAGGAAGTTATAAGAAATGAAATTGTTATCACAAACCAATGAACTTGGAGACTGATTAAAACAACATACTTGGAAGCAAAGACAAAGATGATGGTGATAATCTAGGATAGATATTCAGCTGCGCCCTTTAACATTTGTGATCACGAGGAAGATGTGCAGCCTCTGTGTACCATTCTCCCTCCTGTCACTCCAGCGCTGTGTACCATTCTCCCTCCTGTCACTCGAGCGCTGAGTCTAGGACCTGTGCTCATCTACTGGATTGTTTCTTAATGTCCAGATCTTCTCAACAGTGATTTATCTGGGCAGAGGAGACCATGGGCCAAGACAAGTACATTGGTGGGTTAAGATAAAGAGGAAAAACATGGCTACAAGTTAAGATCACTGTGGTGAGTGTTTTGGAGCATTTTATCTGCCTCTCCTTGAGTTTTCTATATTCCATTTCCCATTCAGCAGCACAGAATCACGGCACACAAGCAGAGTCCACAGGTGAGCATCCCTCTGAAGAACCTTAACAATCTCTCCTGGCCTGCCGTCAAGTCTCATCAAATCTGTGCTTTGCCCTGCCCACTGTGCCCTGATTTTATCTTATCCCTCAGGGCAAATATAGTAATCACGCTGAAGGACTCTCAGCACCTGTTGTTTCCACCATGCTCTCTCTGGGTGGTTTCCTTGAAGGTTCTAGAATCACTACGCAAACTGCACGAAGTCAGTCTTACAAACAGCTGGACAACCTTCGAACCTTCGTGATCACTGCCTGCCACCTGAACCCAAAGCTGGACACAGAACCCAGGTGATGGACACACTGTTCTGAGAATTCCAACAGGAAGCACTCAGAGTACAGGACGCTCGTGGTCGCTGGCTGAGAGTGTATCCACAGCATGCTCTTCCTAACTCCTGTTGACTGAAAACAAACCCATATCAAAGCAATCTGGAGATTCTTATATATAGATGTATATTCTCGTAGGCTGGGAAGCTTTGGATTATATCTGCCTGACCATGAATGAACTTATGATGGGAACTGCCAAGGAACCAGTGCTGTGGAAAATCAGAGTTGCTTGACCAAGTCTTTAAAGACCAGTGAATGATCATATTCTCTGCTCAATTATCAGGTGTCTACTGTGTGACCAACTCGTATCTGACAAGGTCACAGTTTGGGAACATAAAAGGCTCACATACAATTACTCTGGTCTAAGGATATATATAGTAATATAGTTTATTAACTAAAACACATGTCTTATGAGATCATGACTTTGATGGCTAGAAGCCACAGAAACCAAGTATGGGATTCATGTAATCCAGGCACACAGGAACTGGAAACAGCAAGATCCCTAGGGCTTGCTGGCCAACTGACCTAGCCTACCTGATGATTTCTAGGCCAATGAAAGAGTTGTCTCAAAATATAAGTAGATGGCATCTGAAAAACAGTCCTTGAGACTGTCCTCTGACAGACAGACAGACATATACACATAAATAAATAAATATGAGACTGAATATCAGAAGTTGTTTTGCCCACAAAAGTTAATAAGTTAATATACCATATAATTAAATTCGTCTCCCTGTAAAGGAGTTTTTCAGTTCTTATCTCTGGACCTTGATTCAGATACCAATAGTTAGTATTCTGTTTCATGTGATTGGTACTCTGAAGGAAAATGAAGAGACAGTGCACTATCAAACTCCAGAAAACACAGATGTGCACAGAACAAGGAACACCCCTGCACTCCCAGCCCACATGACAATGTTCGTTCCTCCCCTCTCAGAAACGCCGGCTTCTTTTCCTACTTTAATGTCTTTCATAAATTTGGTCTCCAGGGAGCTCAAGCTGGTGTTAATTACGCATATCAAGTCTCTGCTGTGCCAGAGGAAACTTAATTATTCTAATTTTCAAGGTCAAAGAAATATCCAAAGGGGCTAGTTTGATATTCCAAAGGATAATGCTCTCACAAAGGAATCAAAGACAGAGTCAGCCACGGAACACTGCTTACAACTCTACCTGCTGAGTGTGCCCTAGCTCTACCCCCAAGTCCGATTGTCTAGGACGTCCTTCCCAGAGTGTCTCCCAGTGAATCTGGCCACAAGTTCAAACTCTTCTCCAGGGAGGCATGGTCACTCTGGGGAGGGTAGAATTCTCTTAATGAACAGGCATGTGCTTAGGCAATCATCTGATGAGGATTCAGACAGGAGAGAGAGAGGAAAACCTAGCATAATTGCCTGAGCAAATTCTAAACTAAATTGATCACACACTTTTCCCCACAAAACCGGTAAATGGTGAGAAGTAAAGATGGAGTTTCTTTAGTCAGCTTCTCAACTTCTGGCGGATCTTGAGTTTGGAAGCCCACGTGAGGCAGGGTTTTCTGTTTCATGACTGAAATAGGACAGACTGAAAGACAAGTTTGCAACAGTGCCAGTCTGTCTGCTAACGACAGCCCGATACGGGCTACAACCTGTCCTCTGTCAGGTCAGCTTAGCCACGAAGGCAGGACTATTTCAGGATTCTAAAATTACCATGTATGAAATAAGCAGTCTTTGGTGATTTCTTGGTTTGCGGGAACAGTTCTTGGCTCTGAAGGAGCTGCAATTTAACATCCCCTTGTCTCAGTCTGGTACAGAAGTCCCCACCCCACTTCTGCTTCTCACACAGCAGTTCACACTGCTGCTAACTGGTTGCCGCTACGCGCGGTTTGCAAGGCCTTCTAGAAGCCAGCGGCTGACACCGCGTCTCCACCAGTCCCACCCTCCAGTCCATTCACTGAGCTCTCTCAGGAGCCCTCTCCGCCACAGCTACCAGCAACCAGTTCTTTGAGCACAGATGCAGACTGCAGCAGAGACCATCCCTGCTTGTTGCCTTTGGAGAAGATGCAGTTCAGACAACGAATGCCGAGCTTGAGTAACTTTTGAAAGTAAGCGTTTGTTTGTTTGTTCCAGACGTCAAGGCCATGTGTATGCCTGCAGCTGAAACAGTTCAATGTTGGGCATCTCTCACTTGTGGCTAAGAAGGCAATTAGAATAAACCAAGATCAGGTCTGGGGAAGAGACATGAGATCCAGTATGCAGTTTCAGGATACAGAAGCTAGCAACCAAGGGAGCACCATGTGAAGGAAGTGATCAGAACCACAAGAGGAAAAGTAGCTAAATCCATAAATAAAATGCCTGCTTGTTTTGGGGGAGTCATCTAAGGTCTCACCTTGATTGGAGAGTATGAGTGACCCTCATTCCCAAGAGCAGAAAGCGGGGGTCAGTAGCTCTGCACTGAGTATCTGACAAACTGGATCCCCATAGCAGAGAGAAACAAGGTTCGTCCTCTGACAGAATTCCAGCTCTTCAGTCGGTACGAAGCTCCCACTAAGCAAAGGGAGTTGAGAAGATACCGTTCGAGTCAGCACCTGTGGTAAGGAACTAGAAAGCCTTCTTTGGGCTGTTCAGTTCCCCAGGTTTCAGTTTCCTCATCCGAGCTTCACTTTGTGCTGGTTTTCATGGGGATCGCGTTTCCTTGAATGCAGTCCAGTGTCCTGGTCTCTCCAGGACTTGATTCCTTCCTTTCGAATCTAGGAGGGGTGGCACACTGATCCAGTACACAGAAAAGTGCTGCGCTCAGTTCTACGGCTCCATGTAACTGGAGGGCTCCATGTTTGCAAGAGCCAGCACTTCTAAAGTAGCCTACACCCGACATTTGCCTAACTGTAGGGCTCGGGGTGGGGTTTGCATAACTGTAGGGCTCCGTGTTTGCAAGAACCTGCACTTCTAACATAGCCTACACCCGACATTTGTCCAACTGTAAAGCTTGGTGTTTGCAAGAGCCTTGCTTCTCATAGGGCCTACACCCGACATTTGTATAACTATAGGGCTCGGTGTTCGCAAGAGCCTGAACTCCTCACATAGCCCACACCAGGCAATTTTACATCTGTAAATCACAGAGGTGTCTCAGTCACTACTTCTTCAGCATAGAAACAATGGTGATCATTGATGGCTTGACTCAGGCATGTCACAATCTCTCCGAGCATGCCAACAATTTTCAGATGGGATTAATTGACTATGTCCCACTCTAAACTTGGGAAGCAATATTTCATGGATTGGGCTCCTGGACTTAAAAGGAGACTGTAAGCTGAGCATCAGCACCTGTCATTCCCTGCTTGCTGACTGTAGACACAGAGTTGCCAGTTGCCTCAAGTTCCACTGATATAACTGCCCTACCAAGGTGGATTGTTGCACCTGAACTGTGAACCAAAGCAAACCTTTTGTTGGGTATTTTGTAGAACTAACCCAATGAAGTCTCGAGGCAGGCATCTGAAACCACCTAGCGCAGAGCCTACTCTCACGAAAGGTTTCCCTGAGTGATGGATGAAGCATACTCTCCTACCCTGTTGAACTTACAACCCACGGAGCACCGCCTGCCACCTAGCAGCTTGTGTCTCCAGGCTCACAGCAGAGGCTGACATCTGAGCAACCCCATGCTGCCATTTAGAACTATCTTGGTAGCGACATCTGTAAGGCTCTTCTGTGGAGACAGCCTGAAGGAGCCAAGAGCACAATGCAAGGATCACTGGCTCCCCACTAGGCTCGGTGACAATAAAATCCCTGAAATTCTGATGCAGCTGAACATGGAGAAAGGAACCAAGGATACACCCAGGCTGCTTCCTCAATACACTTTTACCAATCAACAAGGAGGCTAGATTGATGCTGAAGTGGGCAGTGGGACCTCAGTCCAGCCTCCCTCACCTGCAGCTAGACTTAAAAACAGTATAGAGAAAGAGACTACCCTTAGATCCTAAACACATTTTCCTGCTAAAAATCATGTTCTAACTTCAGTGATGTTAGACTATTTAGAGGGTTTGTTCTGCCTGAGAATGTGCTCTGTGCAAATGTGTGCTTATTATACCACAGACTTGGCATCTTAAGGACTAGAAAGGGTGAGAAGCAGTTCCTAACTGAGAAAGGAACTGTTTCCATGACAATAATTTATGTCAGAATGGGCTCAGGACTTCTAATTCAAAAAGCCTCACATCAGTGCACCCCCAGAAAAGTATGAACTGCCAAGCATCATCTCTCACATGGAAATGCACCTAGGTCAAGGTTCAACTCACAAAAAAGAAAAAGAAAAGAGAAAAAAAGGACAGCTTCTTGGACAGTAAGAACCCGGCCACACAACCCTTGCTAATTAGGTTTGATATATATGCAGAACACTGGTATTTCTTAGTATATATGCTCTGAGCATTTCCATAAGTAGATTTAATCATGCTTCCTTATAATAACCCTAAAAATTAAGTGCTATTTTTATTCTCACTTTTAAAATAAGGGAACTGGCCACAGAAAACAAAACAAAACAAAACACTCATCCAAAGCCATCAGCTGCTCTAGGCTTGAGCCCCGAGACCCTGCCTGTCTGGTGTCAGAGGGTCACTACCCTGCACGTGCAGAAGCCCTTCTCTTTGGTGTAGACTGACCTTGAAAACAGTCCTAGCTCAGCCTCATCCCTACCAGCTTGTATTCAGCATGGACCCTTCTGGACCACCCTGGCTTTCTTTCTGGCTTTCCTATCATTCTTTACTCCTTTCTTTCAATTTCTCCCCTTCACACCCCTGAGCACTGCTATGCCTTGTGGCTATGGGCAAGCATGCTCACATGAAGACCCTTGCCTGGCAGTCACCTCTATCCACTCTGTCCTATGACCATAAATGACCACTTATCATCAGTCACGACACGTACCGGTTATCATTGTCATATCTAGTTTGTATTTCCAAGGGAATGTTTTCCCCCTTCATTTCAGATCTTAGTTTGTTTAGTTGAGGGTCACAGAGTTCAGGGTAAAGGTACTACAAGCCGTAGATGAATTTTCCCCAAAGAAGCCAAAGAGTATTTGATAAAGACAAGGATTAATGAACAAATGAAAGAGGAATTAAACTTATACTTCAGAGGTAAGCAGCACAATTGGTTAGTCCCCAACCTTCCCCGAACAGCAGGTTTTAGAAGGAGAAAGCACAGCACTGATTAGCCTGAGCTCATAACTACGAACCACCATGCCAAAATGCCACACCTGCTTGTTCAAATCAGCATCAATGACCTCTATCACTGAAATAGCTACAACAGAGAAAACAGGCCTCCAGAAACAGAGACCAGAGAGGGAACAGGCTCTTTGGTGGACTTAGAAGTAAGTTTTCCTCGCTGAAGATAAGGTTTACATAGGTACATACCCAACACAGAAATGTCAAGCCCTTCTTAATCCATCCCATTACTGGCGTCACTGTCACAGAGATCATTGTAGGTACACAAACCCTGGTGTGTCTCTGCCAGGCTGAGAAGGACAGAACTAGGTTCTATGAATTGCATTTATAGAAACCTAGGCAATTCCATGGAAGCCTGGTCCAAGCTGGACCACTACTGATACCCTTAGGGTGTCTGATCTGAGCATCAGTAACGCAGACAGGGGGTAGAAGGTTCCCTTCTCTCTCTGATAACGACTAGGAGGGAACATCCTTGAGAAGAAATGTAACCTAGTGGTTCTCAATACCAACATCCTATGAGACTCCTGGGAACTTGGAAAAGCATGGGTATATGGCAGAGATCATGTTTTCCCTGCCCTGGGATGGCGCTTGAGCCATAACCCTGTGTGGGCTGCTAAGTAACCCTGGAACACTGTGATGGTTGGCTAGGACTGTCACCTGCCATGATCAAACACACAGGCCAGTGATGTTGAATAGCATAGTTTAATTCCTTACCCTCACACTTCTGAAGCGAGGGCACCAGCAGCATTATCTTCTGTGGCCCTCCTGATGGACATTTTCCCACTGACTTCATTCTTTCTTCCCTTTTGCTTCTGATTCCAAATTCAGTGACTTTTTAGTAGATAGGATCTGGTGATATATCCCAGTCTGGCCTCAAACTCACAATCCTCCTGTCTCAGTCTCCAGTTGTTGGAGTTTCAGTGCAAGCCAATTTTCCCTTTTCCTAAGGATGTCAGCCACATGGAATCAAGACATGCCTCAGCCTCCCAGGAGCTAGGGTGACTGTATTTTAGTTCTTAAAAGACCTTTCCTTTTAGTACTTTTAGTACATCAGATCGCTCAGAGGTTCTAAAGGATAGGAATTCAAGAAATGGTGGCCTTTTAGTTTTATAGAGCACCAGCAAAATGACAGAAACTTTCCTTCGGTGGCAGCATTTCCTGTCATAGCGCCTTTGAGAAAGAAAAGGCCAACTTCACTGGAAGCCACCATGAAGCCCTCTCCTCTACTGGGTCCATTCCTAGAACGGTGTAGGAAAACTGCTTACTGGGAATTTCCATGGCAATGCAATATTCATTGATATCAGTAAGCGTTTCCTGCCCAGAAACTTGGTGGGATCTCTGTGGCTGAAAGGGCCTGTCTCAGCTGGCTCTCCTTTCTTCCCATAGCTTAATTTTTGCTTTTTGTATATTAATCAAATTTCTATGTTGTATCCACATGAGCAGGACATGGGCTTAGAGCATAAGCTCTGCTTTGGTTAGTTACATGAACAGCTATTAAATAAACAAGCATTCCACAATCACACAATGCTGAAGATAAGCTGCCAGAAGACAGGAAATGCCCCTGAGCTCTGAGGCTGTCTATTTCATAAATGTGTGACTGATTGTCTTCTCAATCAGCCAGGTGGCTGCATAGAGTAAGTTTATTTATTTATTTATTTATTTATTTATTTATTTATTTATTTATTTATTTATTTATTTATTTATTTATTTTGTGGTGCCTGAAGTCAAGGATAGGGCCTCATGCATGCCTGGCAGGTTTTTTCTCACTGAGTCAAATGATAACCCCGGGTTACCACCTAGCCCAGGTTACAGTGTAAATTCCCAAAACCGAATGCATGAGACAGAAGGGGGAAGGAACAGCGACCTAGGGAGGGCGGGTGCAGTCGGGAGGGGGGAGATGAGGGGGACAGTATGATAAATGAATAGGGACACTTTCCCTCAATTTCCAAAATATTCTATTTACATATCATTTACCTTGTATTGTGTATTATAAATAAAAGAGTTAAAAACTAAAACAAAGCCTACACTTAAAATATGGGAACTATTGACATCAAAATGAAGAAAAACTCTTTTTTGTGTATTATTCTTGTGTAGCACAGAGCATTATATCTTGTGCTAGCCCAATATTTTTGATCAGCCAAATATTTATTTCTGTTTGCATGTACAAACCAGATTCTATGACTTATATAGGGTACCATGCCCACCTATAAATCAGGAGACAGGATGTGTGTGTTCTCGTCCATCAGTCCTGATCTCATCACTCTCTCCTCCCCTTCTCCCCTCTGCACCTTTCCTCTCTCAGTGACTCCCCTTCCCCTTTCTGTCTCCTGTAGTCTGTTATGAGGATTCACACTGTTGCCCAGACTAGCTTCAAACTCCCTGTGATCCCCTGTCTCAGCCTTGCAAGTGCTGGGATTATAGACCTAAGACACAGTACTGTCTTTATTGTCAAACTAGATGAAAATGCATGTAATCACTTTGTAAGTGATAGAGGCATGGACGGTTTGAAGGGTGTTATTATGATCTTCCCTTCCACGCTGCTATTCGTCTGCCTCCCTCTTCTGCCTGTAATGTCAGCGTGATGATTTGGAACGGGATCAAGGAGAAGAGCTCACTGGGAGACTGCCGTCCTTCTGTGGAGAAAGGATTGGTTTCTTGCAGAAGCCTTCAGGAAATATCTCCAAATGTCATGTTTAGAACATTCTTCTTGATGGACTGGCCTTGTGATCGAAAACTAACTGGGTGATTCTCCTATGCTAGAGACCATATGGCCACTCGTCTTTGGTTTTTGACCTCTTATGGCCAAGTCAAGAGCTTAAGTCACATCCTGCTAATATTTCCAAAGAGTGCAGAAGAACCTGAACATTTCTATGAAAACAGATTTAAAAGACAAACTGCATGAAGCTGTTAGAAGAAAACATACAAGCAGGAAAATTGTTTGGTAGTTCAGCAAGGAATTGATAACCCAGCACTGTGTATACTCAGGGCTTGGGGCTACTGGCATCCCAGATCTGCTCCCCAGCAGCTGTGCCAAATTAGGAAAGGTTATTTTTAGAAAAAATATACTAAGAACCTCTCCTTTTGCAAAAGATTGGTTTGATAGTGTTGTTTGTTTGTTTGTTCTCTACCTTGGAAGATTTCAAAGATGATTCTCTAGCTTGGACAAGATAACATTGTACAAAGGTAGGGAGCATGAAAATGTTTCTTGTCTAGTCCTTTTCCATAGTTGCAGCTGTAGATACAACAGAAACAAAACAGACATAGTCTAAAGGAAGGGCAGTGGGAAATAATGAGAAAACTAGGGAATGAATCTGTCATGAGGGCAGGGTGCCAATTTGGGGGAAGAAGTGGGCCAGCAAGGAGATGGAAAGAAATGAGGGGACTGGATAAGAACAAATCATGTTGCTATGCATGGAAAAGTCACAATTAAGCCCATTACTTATATGCCAACAATATTTTTGATTTAGAAAATAAGAGCCATAGATTAAAGTTAAGCCTTGGCAGTTGTATCCTGGCCTATCTCATATGCACAGTGTGTTCACGTTGGGGTGCAGATACCGTGTTGTGTATCACATACTGTTTCAGTTCTTATTTTATTTTCTTATTATATTTTTAAATTACTTATATGTCCAATTATAATAGACACTTTTGCTCTCGGGAACTCAGTTTCTGTAAAAATGGAAAGAAATAGAATGAATGTTTTTCTTGTGCATATTAAACAACCTCAAGAATATACAGTATCAAAAATTAATTTAATTTGTGGATAATTAATAAATATCATTAATATTATTAATACTAAAAAAAGCTTATATGTGAGTGTGTATGTAGATATGCAAGCCTCAGTTTGGGTACCAAAGGACAGTGAGGCCAGGAGCGTTGGCTCCCAATGAGCAGATGTGAGCAGTGGATGGGGCTGTTGGAAAACAAACTTTAGTCCCCTGGAAGGAGAGTTTGTGCCTTGAACCACTGAGCCAGCTCTCTAGCCCCTCATTTCTTATTTTAAAAACATATTTAGAAACAGGAAAGAGCAGAAGTTGATTCTGTTTTTGAGGACACGGAGCTTGATAAGGACAAGTCCCTTAGCTCAACCAAGCCTGAGCTCTTCAGAGATATATGACTTGCTTTTGCTGGTGTGTGTGTGTGTGTGTGTGTGTGTGTGTGTGTGTGTGTGTGTGTGTGTGTGTGTGTGTGTGTGTGTGTAGGCCAGAGATCAAACTTGAGTATTAGTTTTCAGTTGCTATCAACTTTGTTTTACAAGACAGGGTCTCTCACTGGGACCTATAGATAAGGCTAGAATGGCAGTCAAGGCGCCAGAGGGATCCTCCTGTCTCTGCCTCCCAAACACTGGGGTTTCAAGTTTGTGCTGTCATGCTCAACCTTTTGTGTGGGGATGCAACTCAGTCCTTATGTCTGCACAGCAAATACTTCCTGGTAAGGCTCTTGGACTGGTCTTCATCCAACACACAACAGCGGTGATTCCTACATATTTTAAAGAAGATGCCAGGTGCTTTGCTGTTGGTGGTGTGATAATATCAGTCTGCTGTGTCCCAGAGAAGAAGGAAGGTAGGTGCACTGAGCCCCACAGATGCACGGACACCGGTGTATTAAAGAAACCTCAGTTTCTTTTAGCCCTTAGTTTCACAGAAAAGTCGGTGTCTGAGCCACATAGCCACTTTGTAAAGAATTCTAGAACAGGGCACAATGACACAGAGGAGAAATCGTAGGATTCCAAATTCACAGCCTATCTGGGCTAGACTGGCAGTTCAAGGCTGGGTGGAGCCTCATAACAAATTTAAAGCAGCCTGGTTTAATGTGCAAGCCCCAATCACACAAAGAGAAGAATATTATTATTCATATGTCTATTTACATACTATCATATTTCTTATCGCTTAACAATCTGAATGCAGCTGGTATTTAGGTACATTTTTAAGATCTTGTATCTGAAGAGGAAACAGATCATTACTTCAATGTTTAGGGTTTTTCAAACCTCACAGAACACCTTCTTAGAGAAATGCACTCAATTGAAGTTATTCCTGCTCTATGCAAACCTGTAAAAGGGGAGGCAGCTTCAGGTAGGGAAGAGTTTCTCTGGATCTTTCTGGAGTTCTCCAGGGCAGGTAGCTGAGGAACAGGGGGTAAAATGCGCTTGTCAGTGCTCCCTGCCTGGAAGCAGCGGTTCTGTAATGAACCTAGTCTGTTATGGTGATACCTCAAATGCTTATCTTACGTCTGCCACTAGCCAGGGGAGAGGAGGGAAACACCAGAAGCTTGTCATTTTATATATGTACTCCCCTAATTGGCTCAAAATGTGATTTTCAGTTTCAGATCAGTGAGAAGACAGCAGAGCGTTTGGCTCTGCCAGACAGCGGCAAGATGAATCGGTACAGCAGACATACGGCTGAGAACCAGCCGGTCCTGGCCTCCTAAGCTGGGGTCAGCCCTAATTCATCCTCACTGTGAAGATCCTTTAAGGGTGTTTATTATCTTATAGACACAATCTACTCTTCTGATTATTCATTTTTCATTACTATGGAAAGCAAGATTAAATTGTTTCAGCAGCAACTGCTTACATTAATCTTTCAAATATGTATTCCATGTAAAACTCTTGTCAGGCAAAGGGATCTAATTGCTGCCACCCATACAGCCACAGATAAAAGTCATCCTGCCTGAAATAAAAGGAATTCTGGAATGTAGGGTGCCATGGAAAACACAGGCACAGACAGCACACACCCAGTGCAGGATTCAGAGAGCAAATGGGGGCGGGGGAAGGATGCTAGAGAGTTCATTTATTAGACCCAGGAAATTTATTCCATTAACATTTTAATTTCAAAAGTAATTTAAATTAGCACTTTATTTAACTGTGAAATTAGATTACTCTCTGTTTAACATGCAATGCACTTGTGAGCTTAATACATAGCAAGTGCTAAGGAGGAAGACCATATCTCTGAATGCCTATAAATTGTATTTCAGTGTCTATGAGACTGTCAGCAAGTGCCTCGTTTCACAAAATGAGAGGCGCAGTCATGGAGGACTTGAGGGAACAGCCTGAAGTCACACAGATATGCAGCAGCATACACAGAAAGAAATAGGGCCAGTAGAGAAGCAGGTTTGCGTGGTTTTGATCAGAAGGAGTTATTTCTTCTATCCCTTAGTAAAATACTTAACTCTTTTCCATTTCCCTTCCTATTTTATCTCTCCTTGTAACCAAATACGCAACTTTTGAAATAAAGATGAGTTTATTTGCTACCTTCTGAAAAGACTCCGTAAATAAATAAGATGTTGACTGTTGAATTCACTGGAAACAAGAACGAAAATGGGTGCCATGCACTGAATAAGCAGCCACATGCTGCTGCTCCTTCTTTGAGCTCAATCTACTTTGGGTATGGCAGCGAGCATACGAACCCAATGCAAAGACAGGGCAAGGGATAGAGCCATGAAGCCAGTGTCAGAAAACTGTGTTATGGCAAGAATGGAAGGCCAGCAGTGTGCTTCCTTTGGGGTTTGCTCTGCAGCGCATCTCCTGACTACGGCTTGTGCATAGGTAGTAAGGCCACAGAGAACAGGGAACAGGATACCACAGTGTACATTGAAACTGGAAACTCATAGGGCAAAGCGTGCTGAGAGGACTCAGAGCAGAGCAGAGAGACCCAGGGCAGAGCAGAGAGACCCAGGGCAGAGCAGAGAGACCCAGGGCAGAGCAGAGAGGCCCAGAGCATAGCAGAGAGACCCAGAACAGAGTACAGAGACCACAGAGCAGAGCAGAGAGGCCCAAAACAGAGCACAGAGACCCAGGGCAGAGCAGAGCAGAGCACAGAGACCTCAGAGCAGAGCAGAGAGGCCCAAAGCAGAGCACAGAGACCACAGAGCAGAGCAGAGAGGCCCAGGGCAAAGCACAGAGACTCCAGAGTGGGTACAGGCTTCCAAGCTAGAGGATGATGTCTCCAGAGCTTGTTTCAGGACCTGAGGAGCAGTCTTTACCTTTACCCATAAGAAAAGCGCACCTGACCAACCCAACCACTCAAGACACAGCTCCAGGAAATGGGTCCGAAGAGCTGGGTCCTGAAGCGCACTGAGCTGGCTGTGCAGAAGCCTGTGGTCCTAAGCTGTTCTTCTAGAAAGGAGTTCTGAGTACTGAACCAGGAGTGCCTGAAAATCAGCCAGCAGGTGTGGACAGAGGAAGGCAGACAGCGTGAGACAAGACAGATTTTCATATGTTAGTAACATCACAACAACAGGGTGCCATCAGGAAGTCAGCAATCACATGTAATTTAGTTTAAATTCCTCTGTGTGGGGTGGGATCTCTCAGGGAGCCTGGGCAAGCAAGCACCTTGAGGTCCTCAGCTCCCACTTGAGAAGGCAACTTGAAAGGGGCTTGCAAATTACCTTCCTCTTTCTTTTCTTTTTGAGACAAGGCCTTGCTCTAGCCCATGCTGGTTGGACTCACCATGTTCCTTTTGCCTCAGCTCCTCAGGCACTGTTATCAGAGGCATGAACAGCCACGTGTGGCTGGAAAATTCGTCATGTGCAAATGTTCTAATGCTCTTAGGATAAATAGTGTGTCCTGCATAGACACAGTGTTTAGAAACATTCTTGTCCAAATAGTTCATAAATTATTAAAATATCCTTGTTTAAATAAATACATACAATTTACATCTAGTTAAAAAGCTATGTAAATTAGCAAAATTTTTTTTTGTTATTATTTCTAAAACTAGCAAGGCCCTCATAACAACGATCAAGAAGCACATTTCTAATGACTGCAATAAAGGTGGATGATGTCACCATCAAAAATGGAGACCCAGACTTGGCACAGAGCTTGTAGCACCAAAAGCCTTTAGTTATGGGTAGCCACTGTTTTTTCTTATTTAAATAGCATGAGGTTAACTTTCTATGACTAGGTGATAGGATTGGCATTGCCAACCAGTGGGTTTGGCATAAACCAAATTCCTTCCTAATGTAGGTAGGCCTCAGCCAATAAGTGGAAGGCTTTACAAGAAAAGGTTCAGGTTTTTCAGGAGAAGCAGTTCTCAAGACTGCAGCTCTGTCAGCACAGGCAGAAAAGAGGGCCAAGGCCAAGTTTCAAAGGTCCCACCCACTGCTTGTTGTATCTACAACAAAGCAAAGGAGGGTTTTCTCTGAGCAGACCTTGCCTGTCCTTAAAACTGTACTTCAGACAATATTTTAACCTTTGCCCTTTTCTCTTTAGTTTCACCTTTCCCCCTCTCATTTCTTCCCCTTACTCTGCTTCTCATTTATGTGTCCATAAATGTCCTCTGCTCTCTAGAGAGCCCTTACTTCTGTGTACAGTGTGATACATCTCTTTATTAAGTCTATTCCACTGTCACATGGTTTGAGGCAAGAGTCCCTTCACCCCTCAAAACATAGGTTGTGTCCTGGGTTGGATAAGTTCTATGACAATTTTATATTCAAAGCTAAGGATATTTAAAGTTCTTGATATTTGATAGCCACAGGTTCCGTCTCCCAATAATATCTAAATGCATACGTATATATGTCGTTGTGAGTCACAAAGACCCATATGTGTATATATATATGTGTATACACATGCACACATATGTATGCATATACAGTGAATAAATCAAAGGGCTTAGTGATACTCCTGTCAATATTCTGAAGTGTTTTCGGTTGCTTCTGTTAGATAAATGAAGTGGGATTATAACAGATAAACTAAATAAGAGTGTGATTGCAGAGTGTCCTTCCTTTAGTACCTCACAAGGTGCTGTGTGCTTTGTGCACACGGAGGGGCGGAATGAGGTTAGCATAGTGTGAACAGCTTTATGCTATCTCAGACTTCAGTCTTTTCTAGCTTCTTTCTTTTCCCTCGCAGATCCATAAAGTTTAGTTAGACCACCAGCCATGCACTAGAGTCACTGATGGTGGTCAGCCATAGTCAGCGCACAGCCTGCCAGGCCACGAGTTCCAGGAACTCTTCATTATGAGCACAGTGGCACCTATAAGCACATTCTCAGTCAGACTCTGTGCTCAGCCAGCCGGCCTCTGTCCCTCTCACCACACACTCTTTTGCGTGCCCAGTTTCACTCCTATATCCCTCCTAAAGCCTCCAGCCAAGCTCTGTCCGCACCTACCATGTCCTCCATCCAGGTTCTCATTCCTAAAGCTCCACTTAACACGCTGCTGTGCTGGGTAGTCTCAGATGATAGAAGTACCTGGAAGGGTCCCATCACTCAATATGGAGCTTGGCTTGAGACAAAGGAGACCAAGATCAACATAAACATGTTCTCATCAAACACTGCTTCTAGACATTGACATGTAACGGAAGCTCTAGGTGCATGGGCAAGAACCATAGGGCAGAAACAGGATTTTGAGTGGCAAAGGAAGGGACAAGCAACAGGAATGCTCTCCTGGAACAGGTATCCAGGAGAAGTCCTTACATATGAGAAAAGAAGCCAGGCGGAGCCTTCTGGTTGGCCAGAGCACAGATGCATGGAGAGCTAGGTGTCTCTGTCATGTTACTGTCAATGAGGTCTGACTGGAACCCAAGAGACTGAAGCAGAGTTTGTTTACAATTGGATCAAAGAGCAAAAGGATCAACCACCAATAATGACAGTGTAACTGTATCCCAAGCTGAGCTGTGTAGACATGTGGGACCTGAGATGGTCATCTCAGTCCAAGTACCAGCATTTTCATTTATCTGGAAGAGCTCAGGACCTTAGAGGCACTGGGAGAGCCTGTGGGGGCCTCTCTCTCTACCCAGTATTCTCTCCAATGTTTCTCTCTTCCCATAGTTCACCCACCCTGTCATTATAGTCACTCAGCCTTCAAGAGAACAAACACACAAGATACATTTAAGAGGAAAGAAAAATGAATCATTATGGTTGTGAGGTTGTCATTCAACAAGAGCAAAATGCATTTTTAACTAAAATTTAGAAGATGCTACTTTGGAAAGCTTCCTGTCCAATTATGTTTAGAGCAAATTTAAGATCTCTAAAAGCTGTTAATGCAAATTTCATAAACCCACATAAGCACACAGTAGCTCAATTGCCATATCCACAAAGGCACATGCCAATGAAGCAAGAGGAAGCCAGAAAAGGAACTCCCAAGACGTCTGCCTATAGACAGATGGAAAGATACTGGATAGCAAGGAAGCAAAGCTGAAAACTTAAATATAAGACCAGACATCTTCCCAATAAATTTTGCAAACAATAATAAATAAAGACTGAATTATATCTAAAACAACAAAAGAAGTTCAAGTTTTCAGAAGCAAGAAACTAAAGCAACAACCAGGAGGATCAGTGTACTTAAGTTCAAGATGATATTCCAAGGATTTGACAAGCTGTGACAGGAAGATTGAGTTTGACTAAAACAAATCTGAAGAGTCACCCTTTGGGATGTGTTCAAGCAAAACCATCCAAACCTCAACAGATAATTCTGTTTGTTCTCCTGAAAGACACCTTCCCATCATGTTGTGCAACATCAACAGGCAGGAGGATTAGCCACAGACAGGAAAACGCCAGCTAATGGAAAATGAGAAAGTTAATAAATGAAGTCAAATTGAGTATTTTACGAGCACTGCTGAAAACACACTCAATGACATAAAACGCTATCGTTATGACTGAGCATAATAAACTCATTACTTGTCTTAAAGGCTACAGCGATAGAAATCATTTAAATCAATTGAGTTACTGTTTCTTAGCAATTTGATAAAAAGGAAAAATAGTGTAATTGGGAATGAAGTGCCCCTTTGGGAGCTGAAGACAAGTCAGCTGGGTTTCTAAGTGTACTTTAATCTGTTTGTGTATCTCTCCCACCTTGTTAGAAAGAAAAGGAGAGGCAGAAGAGAGCTACTCAGTGGAGTTGCTGAAGCCCTGGGATTTGTAGAATTTCAGTTATTACCAAATCTTTAGTCTGATGGACATCCTTTTTGACTCCTCTATTCTATCATTATGGAAAGCTGATGGATAGCGTGGGTGCCTGAGATTATGAGAGAAATTACACTGGGCAGTTAGTAAGTAAAGGCAACAAGGTCTCTCAGGGTTTCTAGGAGGCCAGGGCTCCCAGAACCATGTCTGGGTGAAGCTGTCTTCATGAGATCTTGAGTCTTTCTTTCCCACCACCCGTCCCACATGGGTGATAAGGAGAGGTTCAGCCACTTTCAAGAAAGTAGACATAGATACAATATTTCTTTTATTATCAATAAAATATTTTGTTGGTATGATTATAATCACCAAATAAGAGAACCTGATGAATATTGAGTATCATTAATACTGTAAGGCATACCCCGGGCAGCTTTTGCTAAACAGACCAGACCTGGAAAATCCAGTTTTCATCATACATCACTCTCATAGTTAAGTATTAAACTTTACTCCTACACAGCAGTAGCTGCTTTCCAATAAAACCTTATTTGCAAAATCACCCACACGTCAAAAGGAACCTAAAATCTAAATGATCCCTCTGCTTTTCCTGCTTCAAGTATACTTACAAAAACGATCTCCCACAGCAGCAAATTTCCTACCCTCACAGTCTCTGAGATTCTAGCCTCCAAACATTGACAAAACCTCAGGAGCCAAGAGGCTGAAGGATCACATGATGTGTGGTAGTAAATTAGAGGTGAGTCCAATTCACTCACTCTTACAGATTCTTCCTTATATCTGTTAAGATTGGTCAGGGGTTCTGGACTTCAGTGATAGGAATACAGCTGGAGACGATCAAACATGTAACAATAACAGCAATAACTATCGATCATGGAGGAGGCATAGGCAGAAATGTAAAATCCTTCCATCTTGCTGGTAGACTAAGCACACCCAGCACACCCAATGATCATCAATAACAGAAGCAATTCAAAGTCTAGCAGAATGACAAGGAGTGGCCCCCATCTCTTCTCTGCTCCTACGCTTGACCTTCAGGAGAGTCTCCAGCTTTGCCAGCCTGCAGTCTCTACCTAAGTCTCCTCTTAACAAAACTGACAAGAACGGGAGCCGGTAGGTCCTGAATGTGTGTAGGTTAACTAGATGCCTGTCATTCGCAACGTAAGACAATGCTTCTGAAAAGCCATGTCTCCTCAGATACGTGGAATTGCTTTTTGTTGAATCTAAATGTGCTTTAGGATAGCAGCATTGGAGTGTGACACCAAGGACATAGAAATGTGTATAGCAACAGTAGCACTGGCTGCACGAAGACCATTTTATAAGCAGAGTGATTGTATGAGGGAAAGAAAATACAGAGTCGTCAGGGAGTCTTTATAGGCAGCATTATCAAGGCAAGGTAGAGTACTACCTGGAGTCTGGGGGTCGGGTGGAAGGAGCTGATGTCCTGGGGTGAACATTTGGAATTTTAAGTCTGAACTCAGCCTTGGAAGAGTCAGCTATAGGAAGGACAAAGCCTGTGTTAGAATCTTTTCTACTTTGTCTGAGTTTTTAAATGATAGATTGTTTGGCTGTAGGTCCAGATATGATGAAAATGTTTTTGGTACAGGAATAATGATTTTCTGTAAGCTACAATAGGTAGATCTTTGTTTTGCAAAGACTGAAAGTATTATAAGGGCACACTGCCTAAAGGCTTTCTCAACAGGATATTACAAAAAGTGTAACAACACAACACAACACACACACACACACAAACACACACGGGGGTAGGGGTGGGAGGAAAAACTTTAACGCAGAAAAGAATGTAAGGAAATTCCTTAAGCAAAATGCATTATGTGTCTGTTACTTCAGACAGGAAGGACTGGTTCTTGGCACCTGGGTGGTGCTGAGGATGCTTCAGATGGTCCCATGGACCTCCAAGTACAGTGAGACAGACCTGTGTAAATTCTGTCTTCACCAAGGAGCTCAGTGCATTGTGATGCCTTCCCATGCAGGGTCACAGCAGAAGGATGAACCAAGGCAGAGTCTTACAGACACCTAGTGTTGTTATGATGGAATTGTTTATCTTATTAGGGGAGTGGGAAGGTTTTAACTTTCAGTGAAGCTGTTGTTCTTGCTATTATAGTGATTATCAAATAATTATTTTAAAAGGTAGCTTCTTTTCCAGTCTAGCAAAAGGTACCATCCAACTTTCAAGGCTACCATCATCTATCTATCTATCTATCTATCTATCTATCTATCTATCTATCTATCTATCTATCTATCTATCTATCAATTTATTCATTCATTCATCCATTTATTTTGAGGCAGAATCTCTATATATAGCCCTGGATGTCCTGGAATTCACTATATAGACAAGGCTGGCCTCAAACTCACAAAGATCTGTTTGTCTTTGCCTCTAGGGTTTTGTGATTAAAGGCATGTACCACCACACCCAGTTTCCACAACTATTATCATAGCTACTATAGCTAGCACTTTCAAATGGAAACTGAACAAGAAAAAATATCACTGTGACTTCTTCAGAACTGTGAACAAAATCATCGTGAATTTCTAAGAATTGCCAAGCCAGTGGGTTGTATGAATGTACAATGGCAAGAGATTCTATTTTGAATCCCCAATGAAGTCCTGTAGAATCAGACAACTGCTTAATGCTTTCCTTAGTTACCACTCTCATGCTTTGGACTCAACTTCATCCTGCCCGACTCTGTTTTTTAAGTCAAACATCCGAGAGCCTTGGATGGATGCTCCAGGACATGATACCCACTCCTTCATCTGCATCTCTCCTGGGTTCTCCCATCAGAGACCCACTGAACAAAGACATCTGCCAGCTTACCTCTTACCTCAATGAAACAGCATTCATCAGGCAGTGTTTCAGACATGATTGCTAAACTGCAAACATCTTTCCAAGGATGATGACAACTTCCCTTTGGTGGTTTTTATACCCAAGCAAGGCCACCACAAAGTGCTGATAAAGGTTAGAGAGGTGCCTCCAAGAGACTCTTCCAGTGGCTTCTCGTGTGCACTTTAAAACAGAATTTTCATTGTTCAAATTGGAGAAAAATATATAAAGCACACCGGCTCAATTATTGTATAAGCTAATCGTGACTCATGTTATTATTGAAAGCTCCTTTTAAAAAGCAGGTTTTGAAGAATTATACCTAACTGGGTGGAAACGGTTGGCACTGAAATGCAAGGGGCCGGGCTGAAAACAACACAAACCTTCTCATGTTGAAATCTGAACTCTTTCCTAGACACGGTTATTCATGTGCTTTTTCTTTGCTAAAACAGTTGACGCTAAAAGGCAGCATGAGGGGCGTGTTCCTGTGAGTGCATATGAACCAGTGGGTTCCTGTCAGAGGACAATCTCAATGCTATTACTTTGGTGGTTAATACCTTTATTATATTTTAATGTGGTCTCCTACCTGGAACACACCTAGTAGGCTAGACTGATTGACCAGTGAGCCCCAGGCTCCAATAAACTGGGATTACGAGGTACCTCAATATCCAAATTCTTTACTTGACTTCTAGGGATAGAACTCAGGTTCTCATATGGTGTGAGAAGTCCTTCTGTATATGTGTTACTTTTATTGGTTAATAAATAAAGAAGCTTTTGGGCCTATGACAAGGCAGAATAGAACAAGGCAGGAATTCCAAGCAGAGATAGAGGAAAAAAGAAAGTGGATTCAGGGAGATTCCATGTAGTTGCTGAAGGAGACAGCCACGAGAAACTTACTGGTAAGCCATGAGCCTTGTGGCAATATACAGAATAATAGAAATGGGTTAGTTTAAGGTATAAGAGTTAGTTAATAAGAAGTCTAAGCTAATAGGCTAAGAAGTGTTGTAATTAATTTAGTTTCTGTGTGATTATTTTGGCTCTGGGCATCTGGGAAACAAACAAGCAGTCTCTGTTTACAGTCATATTTGTAAGGCAAGAACTTTATGAACTGGTTCATTCTTCCAGCCTTGAAAAAGTGTTCTCGGGAGTCTATCTGTACCTTCTACAGTCAGCAAACCCTGGGGAAAAGTTCAATATTATTTAGCCATGGATTTTAGCTTCTGTGGCCTATCTGCTGTGAAGTAGTCTTCTTCTTTTCAGTCATTACAAATCTTCTTTTCAAAATAAAGGTGATTGTCTTACTTAGCTTTCTATGGCTGTGATAAACACTGCCATGACAAAAAGTGTTAGAGAAGAAAGTGTTTATTTTATCCTATGGCTTGTAGTTCATTGTCCAGGGAAATCAGGGCAGGAACTCAAGACAGAAACTGATTCAGAGGCCATAGAGAAGTGGTTCTTACTGACTTTCTCATTCCTGCTTTTATATAGTTCCCAGGACCACCATTGCATGGCCCACAGTGATCTGGGTCCCCCTACATCAACCATCAATACAGAAAATGCAGCACAGGCCAATCTGATGGGGGCATTTTTGTTCAGGGGCTGTTTCTCAGATGACTGTATCTTATGTCAAATTTCTAGCAGGGTCTCTTATCTGGATGTAGTATGTCATCCCAAGCATCCTGTGTCTTCTCAAACCACAGTCACTGACATCTGAAGCATGGGGACAGAGTCAACTCTGGCCAGAATCACCCTTCTGAAGCTGGACAGCACGAGGCAAGTCAGATACTATCCTGCTGCTCCATGAAATGGAACAGGCTAGTTAAGAGTCCTGGGCATCTGCTCTCACTCCAAAGATTCTGATCCCATGCCTTCCCGACTCAGATATGTCAGGAACACATGACAGTTTAGGAAAGAGGCACCCTAGGCATGCAGCACATGGATGACTGATCAGTCTGCACGAGAACTCGCTGCTGAAAAAATTAGATCAGCTGGGAGCACATTTTAAATTGTGAAATGGTAGGATAATTTTAGGCTTGTAACTCATAAAGAGAATGCATTAAACAGGTACTGAAGTCATTCATGCTGGAATTGGCAGGAAAGTCTTCCTCCCCCACTCCATCAGGGAAAGAAAGTTGTATATTTTTGCAATTCAGAATGTTCTGCAGCAGAGATGTCATTATAAAAAAATATAAAAATCCATGCCAAATTTGTCTTAGTAAGTGTATTCTTTAGGTTTTATAAAAGCCCATTCTAAGTAGGGCAGTGTATTTGGCTCTCCTGCTGTGAAAATTATCAGTTTATCATATACAGCTTTGTTGAAAATTTTCTAAGGAAGCAAGCCACCCACATTCTTAGGCTGCATTCCTTGTAGGCCAAAAGGTAGAAGAGGAACACAGCGGCGATGCTATGCTGGAAAAATACCATAAGAAACAAGTTACGTATAAGATAAAACCTTATGAAATTAATTATGTTCTGATTTGCAATGCAAAACAACCAGTACCCTTGAGTTTGGAAAAGGAAAATCACCTCTGAAGTCCAACATTACCACTAAGCTAGGTCATCAATTGCATGAAGTTTTTTTTTTTATTATTTTTTCTGAGTCCTATTCTGTGAATATTTCTGAGGATATTTCATAGCTGCTTTCAAATCTGTGGATTTTGTTGCCAGTGAAAGAACTCTGAGAGAAATCAAAGGATAACAGAGATGCACCCTGGACAAAGACAGACAAAGATAATCTAGTATACACACTGGGAAAATCTATAAGGCCTGAGCATCACCGACTATACAGCAAAGCTAAGTGCTCAGACCTCTCCAAAAATACAAAGTAAGAGGAGAGGTCAGGCCGTTGCCTGCTTTACAGTAAGCACTGAAGGTAAAGTGATTTTACTAGCAACTTTTGTACACAAATTCCAGAGCCAGGAAGAAATGGGGTCCATAAAAACACATGTGTGTCTTAAAATGGGTCATTGAGGCCAGCCAAACACACTCACTTCTGTCTTCAACATGATAGCCTTCATCCGCATACATGGATATAATGTTCTTGGTAAAAATATAAATGATTATATAGAAAAATATCTTGTTTTCATTTTTGTGCAGTTGAACAAACCCAACTCAGCCCTTTAAGTGCAAGCAGGAAAAGCTGCCACTCTAGACCTAGGGGAGAATGTAGTGGATGCTTTGTGAAGAGAGGACACACAGGAGGACCAGCTCAGACCCGTGGGGCTCTCACGAGCCAGCCTTCCGTCCATTTCTGCCTGAAGAAACATAAACGCAAGAACATGATACTATAAACAGATGCAGCTAGAGATTGGGCAGATGTTACCAGAATATAGTCCGGTTAGCCAAGCAAACTACCAGGGTGGGGTAAAGGCAGATATAAGGCAGAATAATTTACATACAATATCTACCATTTGCTAATGTGTACCACGTTCTCTTGAACATGACCATGTGCTATCACAGTAGATTTCGTGGGAAATGGTATTCTTTTCCCTAATTAATGGTGCTTCTACCTAATTAATGGTACTTAATCTCCTGTGGAGATTAAGGCAGGCCACAGCCTGTCTGGTCTAATGTACAAACTTATGTATTCTCATGCACAGGAAATTTCCTTTACTGATTTTCAAAACATATCACATATGAATCCATCCGTTTGATTTATAGAAATGGAATGGTTGTGAAGAACCATAAGAATGATGCAATGTAAGTTTACCAATTGTAATAAGTACACCAAGCTAGTGGTGGAGGCTAATAAGTGAGGGGCGAGGCCAAGCATATGAGAGAGCCTCTAGGACACGGGGAAAGTTCTGACTGCTTCTCAATTTTGTTGTGATTTAAAACTGATCTTGAGTTACATATAAATATAATATATGTGAATATTATATATAAATGCATGTATATTCCTACTGTAATGGTTAGATTTTTGTTATAAAAACAGAAAAAAACAGTTTTTGAAATTGGTTAATCCTTGTTACAGTTACATACATTATGTGAAAAAGCCATACATGTGGAGATCATGATAGAGTTTCCAGACTCTGTTTTAAAATTAAATAAATCTTGGAATTTAGGAACATGGTGGGAATGAACCATCCATCCTCTATGATTACAGAAGCAAAGACCTCAACGCAGCTTTGATTTGAGTTTTGTAACTTTGGAGAAACACAAATAATTTGGGAAAAGTTCAGGCAGGGGAGATGCAAGCAACAAAAGGGTTTGAAGGTAAAAAAAAAAAAAAAGGCTGACAAATGATTATTAATTACCCTCCGAAGAAAAGAGCATGGGGAACTCGGGAGCCTCCTTGAAATGCAGCAGAGGTTGTTGTGTAAAATATGATCACCGTGATTCACAATTCCATAGAGAAGGAAGACAGAGGAAGCAGGCTTAGGAGGAAGCATGACGAATTTAGATGAAATAGAGGATAAATCTTTCATTCTAAGAGGCGGAGGCACTAGAACAGGCAGCCGCTTTAGGCCTTGGAGCACTGTTTTCCCCCAGAGCCTTCTCTAGTTGAGCCAACTGCACCTGCTTGCCTTCCACACCGCCTTCTCCAGGAAGCCTGTGTTCTCCCCTTCACTGAGTGGGGCGCTTCCTCGGTATGTAGCAGATATCAGATCATTTCTATAATAAATCTTCAGCACCCTAGACATGACAAAACTTACAAGCGTTCACTTTAACCTTTTTGCTAAAATGTAGGGTCAAATTAATTGACTGATACAATCATGGGTTATACAAGTTTTAGTCTTTCTTTGTTGTTTCTTGCCTATTTGACTTTAGGATGTTCTTCAGAAGTTCTTATCTATACGCATGAAATTGTCCCCTGAGCCAACTGTTGCTAATGCTCAAAATAAACTGAAGAATAAAAGTCTATTTGAGGCTAGAAAGATGTCTCAGTGATCAGGAGCACATGACCCTTTGTACAGAGAACCCGAGTTTAGTTCCTAGTACTGACACCAGGTAGCTTCACAACTGCCTGTGACTCAAGCTCCAGGGAATTCCATAATCTCTTTTGGCTTCTGTGAGCACCTGTACTCACATATACACATTCATCCATCTACACACACACACACACACACACACACACACACACACACACACGAAAGTGGGGGGGGGAGACTTAAAAATCTAGTGATGTATGAAAACTTCCTTCTTCCCATGAGGGTTATTTCTCCACCAAATAGTAGAGTTTGGGGGAAATTCTCCAAGATTATTCCAAGAAAGCAGCACAAAATGAACCATATTTCCCATTTTTGCTTACTTTGCCTAGTTCTGGTAGTGGAGCCAGGAAGGTCAATGCACAAATAAGGACCTGATGTGACTAAAAATGTGTGCTTACAGCTGGAGTTTGCACAGAAAGAGATCAGGAAAATTATTCAGTAAGTTCATCTTCCTTTCCCATGAGCTACTAAGGTAGGTCACTGACTAAGAATGACAAAAAATAAATAGCTTAGATCCTGCAGTGGCTGACACCAGAGTCCTCAGTGGAAAAATCTGGGGAACATGTCCCTGGCCTCAAGTTCACTCAAACTGCCTTCTAGAATGTCTTTGTCAGGTTGTATGGCCAGCACCGGGCATGTGCTCTTCATCTCTCAGTTACTGAAGAAGTAGAATTAACCCTGTACCCACTTCCAGGCTAACACCAGAGTGATTCACAAGTTCACAAGCACGCAGGCACACAGGAGCAACACGTGTGCACATGCGTGCATGTGCGTACGCACACACGCACACACACACACACCATTCAGTTACAAGTGCTAGAGAGACAGTTCAGCCGGTGCAGTGCTTGCAGAGCAAGCATGAGAATCTGAGTGGATCCAGCATCCCCGCAAACATTGCTGATTGCCACATGCGTATAAAGGCAGCATCATTGAGGAGCACTGATACTATGATTAGGGGGATTCGCTGACTGAATCAATGACCTCCACATACATCAAAGGACCCTTTCTCAAAAATAAGGTGGAGAGTGGGAGTATGACACCCGACTTCAACCTCTGGCCTTGATATGTACACACACTAAGGTACCGTCCCCCACATACATGTCTGCCTGTACTTAGGTGTGTAGACCAATACCAAAATATACAATGCACTTTTTTTTAGTTTTTTACAGCACTTTTTTAAATGGCAATACAATAGAATTAGCTCATAGTGGGGAAGTAAATGACATGAAGGATTTCTGCTAGATAGGGTGCTATTTATATGACAAAGAGGTCACTGATCACCTTTTGCAGGGGATGGAGTCTGAATCCTGAAAAAACCCTCCAGTGAGAGAAATAAAGCAAGCGAATATCTTTATCCTTATATTACCACCCACGTGATTACACATGTCTTGTTTTCCTTTCAGTAATAAAACAATGTGTGTTCCTTTGTTCCTCTTCTTATAAATGGGCAGATAAATTTATACACCAGCAAATTCGCTAGCCATAAAGAGAAAGTCTGTTTTGGTTCTCTTTAGCCAGGAAAATGAAAGCCCCTCTCACCACCACAGCACAGAACACTGAGCCTGACTAGGCACAGAAGACAGAAGACATTCCTCATGCGCCTCGTCTGCAGAACTGTCCAGAGAAGCACCTCGGAGCCGTAAGTGTCACCCTGCAATCACAAAGGCTCACACTGCAAATACGGTCATTATCTCCCGGCACTGATCTAATCCTGTGCCCAACGCCATAAAATAAAGGTTTCTTTTGAATATCAAATACAAGGACTTGGACCAAAAGAGGGAAAAAAAAGTGACAATAATTTGACAGCGCTCTAAGGAAGAGTGGTTCTTTCCCTCCCTCCTGTCACAGCAAATCACACCACATGATAACGGCTCTGTGGGCTGAATGAATGGAGATACATTTGCTGAGCTGAGGAAATTCCACAGGCAGACTGCAACAGAGGAGTTCGCTCATTAGTGGCTCTCGTACTCGGGGTGCACATAGCGTATTTCACAAACCTACAAGGGTGTTGGGCTGCAGCTGTACATACATGACGGCATTTCCTTTCCAAGTACAAGGAGGAAAAATGTGCTTATCTCTTTAAAAGTCTTGACGCTCGTGTGGTGCTGATGTGTTTATATGTATTTATAGATGTGCATATGAAAGCTCCATTAATTCAACTTAACAAAGAAAGCAAATACACTATGGTGACATTTATGAACATCTGTGCTAAAATCATGAATAAGGATTATCTATACCACTTGGCCAGAGAAAGTTAATTTCCAATACCATGAACAGAAAGCACAGAGACGAGGGCGACTCTTCTCGTGAGACTTATTTGCTACTTAGGAGGCATAAACGGCCCTTCTCCATGTGATGTTTAATTCATTAGCAGTTGACAGTATCACTAACGAAAAAATATTTCAAGATGGGGATCATTTAAAAATGGGATTCTGCTGAAAATAGTCACTGTATTTTCTCACCAAAGGCTTCAGCCTAACCCCATAATTTAGGAAATAGAATTAGGGTCACCCTGATATCTAGGGACAGCTTAAAATGCTGTTCTTATAATCACCTCAGGAATTAGCCTCTGTGGTAACCATCTTCTTGTCTTCACACTGTCACTTAGTCTACATTCTTGCTAATCTATGATTCTGAGGTGTTTGTGCTCTTCCCTGATGAAAAATAACCCAGTTACTGAGAGGGACATGGGTACACAGGCTGTGTCTGCAAACCCCTAACTCTGTCCAAGCAATGGACAAGTATCTGTGCATCCATGGGCTACCATACCAGAAGTGCCCACATTGCTGCCCATCCCCAAAGCAAGGCATTTTGTACAATAGCCTCATTCTTTGTAATGTTCTCACAGTGATGAGGATTATTACTGTCTCAGTAGATGGGATGTAGAATTTTTGTTTCCAAAGGGATTGTATCAGGAATACCTAGGATATTACCTGCTTGTGCCTCAGTGTGTATGCATGTATTTGTGAAGGTGTATTCAAAGAGTTAATGCCAAGTAGAAGATCTTCTCCTGAATTTGAGAAACACTACCACATGGTGTCCCACATTGAGTCCCAGAGTGAATAGCAAGAGGGAAGTGGGCAAGTGAGCTGAGCCACTGCTGTTCCTCTTTCTTCCCTTCTCCCTGGCCCACTGTGATGTGAGCAAGCAGCCGCCTGCAGCTTACTGAGAACTTTCTAGTTGCTCTGACTGCACTGCCTCAACACAGGAACTAGGGCCAGTCTTCCTCCTTCAGACTGCTTTGTGCTGTGTTTTGTCACAACTGGTGCATTAGAGTCAGACTAGCCAGGGCTCTGAGCGCCTCAATAACAGCCACGCTCCCTAAGCCTCAACAACAGCCACACTCCCTAAGCCTCAACAACAGCCACATAAGTACCCCAGCGCTGAATTGCTGCAGCACCTTTAAAACACACATGTTGAAAGGTCCCAAACCACTGAATCACACAAATCCTGGTCTATAAAACCATAACTTCAGTGAGGCCATGGAGACAGGTTCTCATCTCCTAGGCTCAGTGGCCACACAGGGAAGGACACCTGAGTGCTATCTTGCTTACTTTCTATCTCCACTTTGAACAATCAGAAGCCAATCCCTGTGTGAATTAAGCAGCTGTCCACAGGCTAGGCAGAGTGTCAGTGAATACTGAACACTGGAAGTTGGATCCCTGGCCTTGACGTGTCCAGTTGTGTTGTAAGACATGCCATACTGTGTTCTGAAGCATCTGCTACAACAGCTCAACAGACAAACACCAGTTCACAGGGACATGCTCTCCTACCACTCTGCCCGGTAGCATGGGAAGACTCATTCCCCATGTGGCAAAGCTTCCCTATGAGCCTAGTAGTTTTTCATCGTCTCTATTAGCAGCATCCATGTGAATGAGATGCATGATGCTGCAGGAGGATCTTCATCGTAATTTAACTGGAATTAGCGCCCTCTTATGATAAAGCACCATGCCCACCACTGTCTCACAGTCAGCGACACCTGGAATTAATTCATGTCGGATGGATGGCACGGAAAATCCATTTGTGACCCCAGAGTTATGGAATTTAGCATAATCACACATGCTCTTGTTTAGGTAATTTTTTTCTCTGCTCATTGAATTAGTTGCCTACATTAGATTTTAATCTGATCAGTCCTAACCAGTTCTATTTCTGTAATCAAAGGCATTTCCTCTCAAATCAGACCACATACACACAGGAAATTATAGTCAATGTTTGAAGCCAGGCTAAGGTACAGCACCTAAACATTCACAAACAACAGGATATGAAACAGATAAATTTAATCAAATCATTTATCCATCCCATCCCTTAATAAATATTTTCTGAGTAATTGCCTTGTGGTAGGCAGTATTGAAAGTGTTTGGGGTTGTGGAGTAAAATGACCTAATTCTAAGAAAGGGTTCAAGAGCATATTTGGCATTTGTTCCATTACAAATGGGAAAATAAAACAAGCACACTTCTGAAAAGATACCATGAAATCTACCTAGTCCATGTCCATCTCCCTCTTTCTCCCCGCAGCCCATCACCTTCCTGTTGTGTGACTTACATCCAGGGAGTTTACCTGGGCTGCTTACAGGAGCATGGGTAACTCATGAGAGCTGCATCCCTGAAGCCCCATACACAGCTTGCAGGCAACTCACCGCAGGGCTTCCCTCTCCAGCAGTTGCTGCTTCTTCTGTAACCTGGAAGCTAGGTCACATAAGTCTTTAACCTTGAAACTCCTGATCCAGGTAAGATAGATGAGCTTCTCTCCATCCTCTGGGAGGGCACAGTTTCAGCTCAGAGAGGGATGACTACACAACACTCTCACAGTCTCTTGGAATATCTTTTAAGGAGCTTTTCTAATAGTATCCTGAGCATTGGGGTGCCATGACGTTAGTGCCCGGAATAACTGTTTTGCTTTAAAAAAACATTTAGTTTACAGTGGCCCTTTTTGGAGACAGTCCCCAAGGGTGGATTCTTCTAAGACAAGATGAAGAGAAACTATAAATCACTGGCTGAACACCTTTGAGAGAAACCGAAGCCAGGAAATAGTGCATAGCCTGTCTAGTCTAGGCACTGCCTGTCAGGACAGCTCTATCTAACCCACATGGGAAGTTTCCATTGCCTGAGTCGGGAGCCACCTGGCCTCTACACACTAGAGAACTTCCCAGATCTGCTGTTACCGGCTCCCGAAAGGATGGGAAATATAATGTTCCTCCAAGTATGGCTCACTCAGAGAACCCTACTGGAATCATACAGACAATTGCTTTCCGTTTTAAACAACTCTGACAGTCTGCTGCAGGCTTTTCACACCAGCAAATTAAACATGGTCAGAAGTAGAGACCAGATTCCATACAGGGAAATAGGAACACCATTCCCTCGGTTATGCTAATTTTGGATGTACTAAGGTATTTACTTAAAGAAGGGAACAGTTACTTTTGAACGAGTATTTAAGGACTCCACGTATGCTGAAAATGGAATCAGAGAGTAAGATTAAACTGTTTCTCGAATGTGGCCACATTCTGTGAGGGCCGGGTGTAACACATGGAACCAGAAATAAAATAGAGCTGGTCCTTTGGACTACAATTCTAAAATAGTTTCTTTCTCAGAGCATATCACATTCTACACAGAAACATTTTTAAAAGCCATAGACAGTATGCTGTAAATGGCAAAGGAGCCTTCCTACCAGATTTTTAAAAACCTGAATTTAGTGGAATCTAAAAGGGATATTTTAAGTAGTTTGTTATAAATCAAGCAATGTGTCACCATGAACCAAACAATGAAGGGATTTTTACAGCCTTTACAATAACAAGATGTATTTTAAACTTCAAGAACATGTCTTGAAATAGTCAGGGTTTAAAAATATTCACAGATTTGACTGGGAAATGGGAAGAAGACCAAAATAATACAGTTTTTCTAAAAGAGAGTCAAATGGAACCATTGAAAAAGTTCTCTGGTAAATTAACAGATCTTACTGTGTAAACAGGAGCCTTACGCAAATGACATTCCAAGATGGCAGCGGAAGAGGTATTTAAAAAACATTATACTAGAGAAACTATTGCCAAGCAATAAGTCGTTTTAGACAAAGGCTTACACTTGAATTTCAGGTGTTAATCTAACACTGTTTCAAGAACGCTTCCAGGACATAAAACCATGGAAACGCAGCTTCCAATATCAGAGTGATATATTCATATCAGGGCAATAGGAAACTGCCCAGCACCTGGAAGTGGTACATCTGCCAAGCAAGCAGAACAGGGCTGATGGGGCAGGGTCCTCGTGACATTGTCCCATACATGGCCATAGCCAGGCCCTTAGCAGCGCCACTCCTCAAACTCTGTTCCTTCATCTTCCTGGACTTTGTCTCTAGTCCTTACTTCCCTTGGGTGCTTATGTTCTCTGATGCCCACCCGACACTTCCTCATATTGCAATGGTTTCTGTCTAGTTTGCTCTCTCTGGGGATCTTATCTGCATCACAGAGGTCATAAGAGGAAATAAGACTGGGTGTGAAAAGCACAGCAAGTTAATAAGAAAAAAAACTACAAATTAAGACATTTAAGAAGACACAAGGTCAGACTTGAAAGATTTTGTAAAACAAAGAAAAATAAGTAGAAAGCTAATGGAATCTGTCTTTGTTTTCTTGTGGCCATTACAACTGTGCCCTGACCTGTCACCATCAAAAGATTCTGCTGTCTTCTTCTAAGGGAGAATGCTAGAGAAGAGCTTAGGCTCTGGTGTGGAAGTCAAACTCACAGTTCAAACAATTAACAGCTGAATGACTCAGTAAACAGGTTAGCTTCTTTCCTTTAATATATATTCAACAGTTTTTATAAACTGTCAAATTTCTTAATGATTAATAACACTTAGAATGAATAATACATGGAAATACTATTATTTTCTGGTTACACTGTTAAATTTGTTTCCTTTGCTAATATTTTACTTGGGGTTTGCATGTGAATGTCTACAAGAGAGAACTGCCTATAGTTTTGTTATCCAGAGCATCCATTTTGCTAAAAATGTTAGCAGTATAAAACACGTCTTAAGACATAGTTTATAAATGTGAATTCCTATGCCAGGCACAGGTTTCCTCCCTATGAGCTCTTACTCAGAGTGGCTCCAAAGGCAGTAAAAGCAAGACAGGCTGCTGCCACTGCTCTTGGTTGCCTCCCATAAAGGCATGGTAACACACTTGCTGAAGACACCACACTTTGGGTGCAGGGAATAGAGACATCAACCTTAAACTGACCAGGACACTTTTCCTGATAGTTAACTTTCATAGCATTGGAAGGCGCCATGCAGGCCATTAGGGAAGAAGGATCTTGGTGGTCTTATCCAGCACAGGCTCTGCATGTTCCAACATGCACCTGCCTCACAAACTGTTCCCATTGGTGCAATAGTGGCTAGACTGTTGATGGAGATAACCAACTGCTCTTCTGATCGTATTAGAGGACTGTTCCGTGGGATGGGATTCATACCTGGTAGTGTAACATGGTTAAAACCATGGTTAGGGAAATGATAGGTCCTAGGAGATAACCCTTGATGTTATTTTCTAAACAGTTATACTGTGAAATTTCCTTTTAAATATTTATGATTGTATGTATGTGTTTGTGCTTCTCCCAATCTTGATTTGAGAAGCTGAGGCAGTAGTCAATGAAGAAATTCATTAGTGCTCAATGTGCTGAGAATAAGCAACTGTGACTGCCTCAGATGGGATTCTATGTTAACCACCACCCCTGGCCTGTGAAAGGCCCAGGGAACAGTGAGGAAGAGGAGGCAGAAGAATGGCAGAGAATGGAGACGATGCTATCATATGGTGTTCTTTGGATATAGCTGGGCTGTTGTACATACAAATTACTGCACCTACAGTTATATACAGGGGATCAAGGCAGTTAAAAATCCGAACATGACTTCAGGAGGACACCAGGATCTGTATAGTTCAGGAGCTTTGGCAATTGATGGCTCATGAGGGAGGAAAAGTCACTTTTCTTTTGGAGTGGGTCCACTGTTGGGTTTCCCATTTCCTAGTGAATGACCCTATGCCCATGAGCATATGGGCAACACTAATTGAACTTAGCTGGTTAATAAATGGATAAATAAAAATAACAAATAATAAATAAATATAAAACATATAAATCATGAAATTAAGAGGGGGATGTGATGCAGGGTCTTTTGAGGAATGAGAGATGGATATGATGAAGGTACATTGTATATATGCATAAAATTTTCAAATAAATTTTAAACAAAAACAAATATAAATGCATAGTTTTTCCCTGCTTTGCTTTTCCTCTTTCTTTAATTTTCAGAAAGACAATTTCTAATTTCTTAGAAAATTATTATCTGTCTTGAAAATCAGATAGGTACTATTGCTGTCAAACTGGTAGCCCTGGTCTTGTCAACGAAGGAAGCATGGCTGAGCGGAGTTGACCATAGATGATGAAGGACACGCACGTCTGGATTCTGCAATGGCCCTTCCCCAGCTTCCTTTATGATTCTCTCTTTATATTTGCTTTTCCCAAGTTTAAACATAACACGTCTAATTATGGGTTTAAATGTAGGATTTTTTGTTGTTTATTTACAATTTTTTTCTGCATGGCTTCAGAGCTTCTTTAAGTGGTATTTCCATCATCACATTAGGAAAATTCTAGAATCATTTTACTTCAATTATCTCTCTTCCTCTGCCCGACTTTTATTCCCGGCACCACAATCATGTGCCTACTTCATCTATTAAGAAGTCTCACAGTTCTTGAATGTCCTGCTAGTCTCATTTTTCCTATCTCATTTTCTGTTCACATATCAATTTTGCAAATTCTATTAATTTACTTTCAAACTACACTGTTCCCCAAGCTGTCTGTTTTCAGTCTACCTGTGGGCCTTTCGAAGGTTTACGTTTTCTCTTAATGCGTTTTCTGGTTTTAGAACTTACTTGAATTTCTTTCTCATATGTTACATATATCTCTGTTCTTATACATTGTACAATGTTTCCACTAGCACCTTTAACATAATAATTACAATAATTTTAAATTCTCTGATCATTGCAAAATCAGTGTTACATCTGAATTGGCTGCTGAAGATTGCTTTGTGTCTTAACATCGTTCTCTTCCTACCATTGACACACTTTGTGTCCTTTGCTGCTTTGTTGGAAGCCACAAAAGTTGTCTAGGATAATGGGCACCAAAGTAGCAAGGCATTTAGTGTGGAGTATTTCTACTAAACTAAGATGAATTTACTGCTTATTATAGCTCTTACACCAAAGCCTTTGGGTTTCAATGGTAGGCTTCTTGTTTTGCCCCCGCTGAGCCCTGAGGATTTCCTCTGCATGGCTCCTCGGGCAGTCTTTCTCGGAGTGATCTCAGTAGAATTCCACTGTTTGTAATGGAGTGTGTTCCTGGAGCACAGGTGTGGAGTAAGAAGTGTTTGTTCTTGAACCATGCAGGCCTCATTGTGTGCGGGAGCCAGGGCTTCAGGGCTGTGAACTTCAGGGGTGTGTCTTTACTCCCTCTTTCTAGGCAGAGCTTTCTCTCTCCATGCTCCTCATTCCTTGTCTAGCCACCACACCTTCAGTCTAGATCCTTGAAGCCTTCTTCACTTCTGACTATGGTCATAGTGGTTATATTATTTTCTCATTAACTAGGAAGGAAGGCTGGAGGGGCTGAGGACCAAGTGACTCCCTCCCAACTGGAATAAGATTTCAGATATATTTCCCCAAGAGGCTTCCCTTGCAGACCTTCTCCTGCTGTTGGGGTAGCACTAGAAGGAACCACGATGGCTGGTGTGTCCTTTTCCCCCCAGATTATGAGACAATGTTTTCAAACTGTCCTCCTGGGGACCTGGTATGGTGCCAGGGAGAAAAGCTCGTGAAAGTGACTGGTTCCCCTTAGAGGGAGGGGTAGGAGTTTAGATTTCTTTCTGGTTACCACATAGCTCCCAGTAATTCATCAAAATTATTATTAAAACATCCCTGCCAACTAGGGCATCTGGCAGATTCTGTTCCAGGGAAGTACATTTCACAAAAACCCAGTTTGCCTGCATTTTTCTTTAATGGCAAAGGTTCCGGTTTTCAAGTTTCCCGTTTGTTAGGATTAAAGAGGAATATCTCATTCGTGGTTTTCAGCTCTTCAAGCCTCCTAGTTTTCTGTAGTCGATTTAAGAAAACTGTGATTTCCAGAAGTGTTTTGATCTAAAACTTTCAGTATTATGAGGATACATATACTGACAGTCACTCAATTAACTGTGCGTGTCCTTATACAAATACCTTAATTCCCACTAACCTGGAAGGCATGTATTCTTTTGGTTTGTGCTTCCTCAAGGTTTGGACCATACCAGCCTTTTTCGACACTTCATTGGATGTAGTATTAACTTTCATATTTATCTTTTCTCATATAGAGATCTCTCAGCATTTCTACTTATCTATCACTGAGTTCAGGCAGCCGTTGTTAAGATGGTCTCACACATATCCATACCTGAACCCTTGAACTCTGCTGCCTTAATGGATGTCCCAAGACATGCGTTGGCATTTGGATTGTGACAAGCTAGAAAGCGCATTCCTTCTCTTGGTAAGCCACCCAAGGCTGGAACAGTTACAGTGGAAACGGCTCACTGTGCCTCTGGCCAGCCTGGAAGCCTCCTGTGGGTTTCTTTGCCATTACCCTGCCAAGCTAATAAATAACTATTTGACATTTCATAATAAATACCTGATGAAGTTACGCATCTGCCTTTCTAAAAGTTCAGCTTATACCTATTTGCTAGATAAAATTATGAACACAGGCAAAGAAAAAATGTTACAGATCCAAGTAATGAAGGCAGCTCCACAATGGTGAGTATTTAGCTCCTGGTCAACTCAGAAGCCCGGAGCAAGAACCAGCAACAGCCAATAGTCTTTGCCCAGATGACAGCCTGGACGGAACTCATACCAAGGTCACCCTTGGGAGACAACAGGTACAAGCAGGCACAAGTCCCAAGCACACTTCTTCCTCCCTATGGCTCTCCAGCTGATGTTTCTCCTGCCTGGTCTCCTGATTGAAAGTCTTGTGTCCATGAAGAACACTTGGTCTGGAGATGTGGAAAAGCTCCCCCACCCACCTAGGCTGTCCGTGGCTGAGAAGAGACTAATGTCAGTGGCGGTTAAAACACGAAAGAGTCCTTAATCCACTGCTGTGTATCTAGCTCTGTGTGCGGTTCTCCACTCTGTAAAACAGTGGCCATGCTCTTGGCTAGGTTATCAGTTCATCCCCCAGGACATCCACTCTCTGTTGTTAATGCTGGCTTTGTGCTGTAAGCAAGCTACATTTATTTATACATTCTAGCATAACTTGCTAGGAGTATTTTGTACACAAGTTAAATATTTCACAAGTCGAAACTATCAGTCTGGACAGAAAAACAAGTTAAGTGAGAACAGGTTCATAAAATCAGTCATCAGTTTCAAGTGGGGGGTTTCATAAGAAAATAGCCTTCCATGTATGAGTACAGAATCAAACACTCAGATTATTGACTATTTTCTGTTTCCAACCCATTGTGGGGAGTCTGCAAGAGAAAACTGCAGATGAGCTAGACTTTAGTAAAGGAAAATTATGTAAACAATGGTATTCTTAACTAAATAGCAGTGAAAAAACAAAAGTGAAGCTCACAGTGCAACCTCAAAAGCCTCTAGTGGGAACCTTCACACCTTGCATGTAATTGTAAACGCAGTGAATCAGGTATTTGCTGGCCATCTTAATTAGCAAACAACTAGAGGTCTTAACTGCATCAGATTTACCAACAATTCTGTGTGGACTCTTGGAGCTGATTAATACTTATGGATACCTGATGATTTGCTTTGCCTTTATTCTGTTTAAATTACCAAGTACTTTCTGTGTCTTCTATCTAGTTCTTGCTAGAATCCTGTAAAGTAAAACTGAGTGATCTATGAGAGGGAAAGAACATCAGGAAAGCCCCACACTGAAGCTCAGGTCCTTAGCCTGGCATAAGACTTTCAAACTGGTAGGAAACTTACTTTAATGACAAACAACCAGAGTTTTCTAAATGAAAGATCAAAACAGAATAGCCAAGAAGATATTTTCTGTGAGCTATTATTTTCTGTTATGAGTTGAAATGTGTCTCATGAAAGGTATTACTGGGTTCATATCCTCTGCCTCTAGGCTTTATGTGCTGTTGAGATCTTTGAAGAGGACATCAAATTAAAAGTCAACACCATAGGTGCTGTGTGAAGTGTCTGGAGTTCTTATCACAAGATAAGCCTGAACACAGACACAAAGCGGTGAGGAAGTTTACATGGTAGAAGACAGCCTTGGGGCTGGAGGGGCCACCTTTGCACAAGGGATGTGAGGGGTGCTGGGACATGTCAGAAGAGACATGACAGCATTCCCAGGGACCTTAACTGGTAACAGCTAGACTCGGCGACTTCAAACCTCTGTTACATGGAACTGTGAGAACAGGTTCTTATTACTTACACACTCTGTATTTGGAAACTAATACTGGATCATTTTGTGAACACTTTTTTTTTTGACGTGTGCAGGAGTGTATGCTTGTGTGTATATTCTGGGTCATAGTGTAAAATTCAATTTCTACCGTGGATTGCAGTAAAAGGAAGATTTCAAAACATACCAATAAAACAAGCAACTAGATTATCTCTCACCTTTCAAGACAGGATCCAGAACAAATGAAAATCATAGACAGTATGGGGAAGAAGATATGCTATGTCGGAGGGTGGGGGATGGAGAGCGGCGACTTATGAAAGGGGGATGGGTGGGATGAGTAACATCATGGAATAGAGAGGCTAGTGAGCTGGTGACACACTGTGTGAGACTTGCCATGTGGCGTTGCAAGACCGCAAACAGAATGAGCTGCTTTTGGCAGGTATTTGGGGAAAAGGTTTTAGCCATCTACTTTGCATAAGTAAAAATGATTTAACCCAGCCAAAGCTTCAAAAGAAACTATGTGAGGCATGTTAATGATATTGGGATCTCCATCCAGACAGGGAAGAAATCAGAGTGATGGAAAGGCAGACCTTCAGGGACCCACGTGCTGTTGACAGCAGACGGTGGGAGATTGCTTAATATTCTTACACAATTAAACTAATTCCCTTTAAGCTTCCGCTGTATACCATGAACAAGACATCCATACCCCTTAGAAATTAGCTTTTTGCATCTGGGAAAGTGTAATTCTTAATGCCCAAATCCTCAAAAAAAATCCTGGTTAAATTTTATTTTTACAAAGGCCAAATCAAGAAGCACTTTGCAAACAGTTTTAGCCTTGATGCAGACGAGGGTAGAGCACGTTGGCAGTACAAATTATGTGACACTAAATGCCTGCAATATAGGGCACGATTTTCATTGACTGAGAAAACAGCATTATCATAAGGCTCACTTACTTATACAAGTATGGCCGATAAGACTAGCAAAAGGACACAAATAAAAGCTAAGGGCTCATTCTGTCCATAATGATGGGCTGGGTAGGTGGTGTGTAGCTGGCTCCTCCCAGGCTGTAGTTTCTCATCTTACCCCAGCCCTCCATGGGAACCTGATGGTGTTCAGCTCTGAGGAGAGGAGGCTTCTTCGTACCTCACCCCTCCCCAATCCCCGCTGTCACCAAAGACTTCCATGATGATACCAAGCCCAAGCAGGGGAAGCAAGTGGTCAAACATTTACAGTCTACAGCTTGGGATACAAAACCCCTCCCTTGAAGGTGGTGAGGGAGCAGACAAAGCCTTGTGAAAATGGTTTGGATGAAGAAGCAAACCATGGCTTCGCCCGGCTCTCCTTTAAGGTTCTGCTAAGTACCTCCACACCTGAGTCTTCTCTACATCAAGGATTCATGGCTTGGAGGTTCATACCATTCCCCTCAGATTTATTAAATGCAACTCCCTTTTAAACCTATCCTGTATGCGAGGGGCCCAGCACCTTGTCCTGAGTGCATCCCAGTACTGGGATTACAAGAACGAGCCACTGCACCCCTCCTGGTACTGCAGTCTATTGACCAACCAGAGACTGACTGGGCTGTGGGGGAAGAAGACAGGAAGAGCACAGTGGGAAAATTAATCTCACTCAAGAAGAAGTATGGCAGATACTGTTACCCTATAATACAACTAGAAAATATGGACAGAAGGACACACAAGAGGCTAAGGGTGACAAGAGAGGGGTTGGAAAGGTGACCCAGAATCTTGGTTCCAGGGTACCGACAGGGGGACTTGAAAACATTGAGCAGCTTTGTAGAAAATTGAGGAAAGTGGGATTCTTGGCAGGTTATGCGGAGTGAGAATCTGTCACTCACAGGGAAGACCTGGGCCTCCTTGCACAGTCTTGGTTTTTAATATTAATGCATGGCCAGGAGCCAGAGAGAGGAGGAAGTGAACAGCCACACAGCTAGTCTGCAATGACCTAGGAAGGTCTTAGGGAACACCTACTCCTCTATGAGTGAGACTCCAGGTGCTAAATAACACAAATGCCCTCAATTCATTCAGTTTTCCCCTTAAAACCAAAGTCTTTTAGTTTTATAGAAAGACAAGGAAGAAATCTGTGAGGGATATAATAGGAGTAGCACTAGGAAAATTGTGAGGAAATCCTTAGGACTCTGGATTCCATTTTGATGAAAAGTGTTAAGCAGGGATGTAGTCATACATGTCCCTCATGGGGTCCTGACTGTTCATTCACTCTCAAGTGCATGCATGGGTGTAGCCAGGAGCTGCTCATCACATGCACTTTTGTGGGTTCCTGTGATGTATTCCCCACCCTCTGCCAGAACGTCTATTCTTTGGGAGTAGGGGAGGATAGAAAACAGGGCAAGCACATTGTAACAAGCATAAAACAATCTAGATCAATTCCTGAAATACTGCAAGACCGCAAATACATAAAATTCCTGTGTCAGCAACCCCAGAAAGTAGATACCCCCCAAAGAGAAGTTTAAAAATTCTCCCACATAGATAAATAGTAGTGAACCCCCCCCCCACAGCCCTTTTCAATGGCTGCTCACCAACAGGCAGCCAGCAGATTGTATCATGGAAAATACTGTTCTCATGGAATTTAATTAACACATTAATTACACTGTCAATAGCAAGTCACAAGTAAATTCAGCATTATTTTTAATACCTCTCGCATCTGAAAGTAAAATTTCTAGCTCCCTTTCCCTCCCCTCCATTATTTAAAGCAAGCAGGAGCCACGTTGTCTTCTGATCGCCATATCGGCCATTGATCTATGATGTCTTGCTCCTGCAAGGCTTGGGATGAGGGTGTTCCTGCTGATGAGAACATATGGTTTGGATGGCTTGGCAGGCAGAATCCTGGCAGAAGAGTCTGGAGGCCCTGGCAGATGCTACTCAGCTCAGACATCCCAATGTTGGCCTAATTGCCGCTGCGCTTTGATGCCACATGTTTCCTGCGATGACAGCGATGTTTCTCACAAGGAGACTGGTGGCAAAACAGAAGCCCTCCCCAGTCCCCATACAGACAGTGTGAATGTGCACACACAGGTACACACACACACACGTGGACACATACAGACAGACACACACACACAAGCAAACATGTATGCAATAACAGACAAGGTCCCTTTCCCTGCACACCTTCCATACCTTCCCAAGAGTATGAAGTCTACTAGGAAGGGACTAGTAACCAGAAAATGAGCTTGTTTTTTTTTGCCCCCACAGCACAGCTACCATTTAGCATGCGCTTAAAAAAATAAGAAAGAAAATACAACCAGCTTTTCAAAGAACTCGCCAAGACCAGGAAAAGGAAGGCCTGTTAACAACTCAGACAGATTGCATATCTGTGATCAGCCCCAGCATTCAATGCTAAGCAAAACAATTCTAGACATCTTATCTCAACAAAAGGACTGAATCAGGTAAACTGACCAACATGAGATAGTTCATAATCCACCAATAAGGAACGGGTGGTGTGGACCCTTTAGGATGCATGGCACTTCACATACATGGGAAACTAAGGAGGCATGGGGGTAATTGGTGGATCTCAGTACTCAGTATAGAGTACTGAGAGCACACTATAATCAGGATATCTACGAAGGACACACAGCCCAGCAGAGTGCACAGAGGAACTAGTCCATCATTTCAAATGGGAAAATGTGATTAACAAGCATGGCATTAAATCATGGACAGCCATCACCATCCACAGACTGGGGTGAGAAGATGAACACTGTTTGGCTGGGCTAGAGCAGGAAGCTTAAAGTCCATGTGTTCTGTAGGTAGAATTCTGAGCTTGAAGGACATCCACCTTGTATGGGGGGGCTTGAGGGTGGCAAGGCAGCAGTGAGCATTTGAAGCAATGAACACCATCCGAGCAGCATCAGGACACATGTCCTGCTGCCTCTGACACGATGGAGCATTAAGACACTGTCTGTGCATCTCAGAGGCAAGCTGGTGTTCACAGCCCTGGTTCCTGGCACTGAGGCATCAAATCTGAGTCCAGAGCAGACAGGTACAAATACCAGGAAGCATTGCCACTACCAGACTAATTTAGATAAATCTCTAAGTCGGAATGAGAAAATGATTTAATAGCACAAAACTGCCGAGCTGTCTGTTTTGAATGTCAAACATTTGCATAGCCCACATTTGTCATTAATCGGATGAAAAGTAGACAAATTAATGAGCTGACAGAGTAGAGATCTCACCCACATTTGAATAATAGCCCACAGAAAGCACAGCATTGTCCCCCTTCGCAGAAGGGTGAGTAACTCTGAAGGAGTGTGAAGGAAAGATTATACACTGGGGTTTTCAGGATGTGGGCCCAGGTCCTGAGCTGCTAACCCTTTGCCTGTCACCCCAGCAACAATGGACCGCAGTGGCTCACATGAGGATGAGGGGACACACAACCTAGGAATACTCAAACTAGGAAAACTTGGCAGGGTGGTTGAGTGTCAGGGTGATTATTTTTGTTTTCAGGGTTATAGGTATACCTCTGGCTCTGCCACAGTCTGTGGACAAGATGCCAGCTGCCATGTGCCTCCCAGTGCAAGCACTAGCAGAGGTGGAAGAGGGCGGAAGGACAGCGTGGTAGCCTGGAGAAGTACGGTCCTGGGTCATGCAGATGGAAATGCCAATCATTTCCTCCCGCAGCTTCTCTCTTACATAGCATTGGACTACATGAAGTTGTTAGCCCCTGTGGAGTTTGGATGCTGAATCTTAGGTCTGTGTAAACTAATTAATAAGGCCTTCACTAGGCAGTTTGAATACCAATAAGCAAGCAGTAGATAGTTCCAATGGCTACTCAATGCCCACAAACTGAAGTATACTGTCTAAGCTGCTGCTTTCAAACTCACATGACAGACGGTAGCTTCAGCCCTTAACTGCAGGGTTCCCGCCTTTACCAACCCAGCCTTTCTAACAGGTTCTTACATATTCTGATCCATGACACCAAGTTTTCTCCCTTGTCTGTCCTGCCAGCACCTATTCATCTTGTGGTGTCCCAGCTTATTTGGGTTCTACCAATCTCAAGAAGCCATCTATTTATTTTATTTTATTTCTTATTAGGGTGTATGGAGGTACATGTCATAGCCATGGTGTGTACTTGTATGTTGTAGAGTTGATTCTCTCCTTCCTCTTTTATATGTGTTCTAGGGACTGAAACCAGGTCACAGGGTTTAGATGACCAACACCTTTACCTTATGAGACACTGCACCAGCCCATGAAATCACCTTTAGGGCACTTTTCACTCCTCTTGATGTACGGAGATTGTGCGAATTGCTTTTCTTTGTGTTGTTCTGATTCTTCTGGTCATAAAAAATGGAATGGAACTCCCCAATAGGACGGCTCACATCAAGGTTTGACATTGGAGGCACAAGGAAAATGTGTTGATTCCGGTAGGTGATTCACAGGCAATACCCAGACAACCATCAAGGCCCAGCTAGCCATGACAGGAACCACAGTAGCTCCTTGACGCAAGCGACTTAGGGTGCTCACCAAAAAGGTGATGATGAAGGGTTGAGGGTGGCCCTCACCCAGACATGCCTGGCTATTACCTGGCACATTCTCCACACCTGGGTTTGCTCTGGTCTCTCTAGCATTGTACTCTAAGAATCCCAGTCCTAGCTCAGACCTACATAACTCATTTGAGAGAGAGAGGAAGGAAAGCTTTTAGTTCTAATCCCTCATATCATAAGCTATAGTCCTAGCTGTTTTAGAAGCTTTTCTTTTTTTCCTGTATATATATATATATATATATATATATATATATATATATATATATATATATATATATATATATATATTTCAGGAGTCTTTTCTTTCCCCTACAAAACTTAGCTCTTAAAGATCAAAAACTTTGCTTTTAAAACTGTCATTTTGATGTGGTCTTCAAAAGCCTATTTTAGAAAGGTTTTTTTTTTCTTCTTTTTTTTTTCAAGCAGTTTTTCTTCCCCTCCCCACTTTGCTTTGCTCTAGGCATGCTTCCTGCTTATTCTGCTCCCTACCTGGAATTCCTCTGATTCTCAGAAGGTCCTGTGAAGACCACTGGCTGTAGATGAGACCGTGTAGAAAGGGAAGCTCAAAGCTTACTACCATCAAATGTGAACTGCTACAATCCCACACTGTTTAAGAGACTAAACCCGAGAAACAGCCCAGCTACCACATCTGACACTTCCTCATGGGCAATTAGCTCACCAGGGCCCATTTCATCATAAGTAGAAGGAAGAAGTAATTGTCTTCATTTCTGACTGCTACCTGGAGACCAAATTATTCTAAAGGGCTTTAGTGAGAACACCTCATGTCTAGAACACCCACAAAGTGATGCTTCCTGGGAGACACCAGGCACTTGACAATGAGGCTTATCCTGCCTAAAGGAATCAGTCTCTGCTACTTGTATCTGTTTTTCTTTAACCCTCTTCACATGTAAACCTTCTTTGCAAATATGACTTCAAGTTTTCATGGTATTTTCTCACTTGGAGAGCAGGACTAAGAATAACCTGCCTGGTGAAGCTGTAAACATTAAACAGACCTGTTTGTGAGTGTTGCCCCCAATTTAAGGCAGAGAATAGAGGCCAACCTGTTACATTCCCTATAGAAAAACTAGGTGCCCTAGAGCGTTCCTACACCTAGCTCCAGGAGGTGATTGCAGTCACAGAAGATGCATCAGAATACACACAAATCCTTGGGTCCTCGCCATCACACAGGACGTGCTCGGTGACAGGCCAGGTCTTTGGAGTTGGCTTTGTTTTAATTTTATGTTTCTGTTGTTTCTGGAACTAGTCAATTACACTTTGCCAACTCGTAGAAGGATGTATAGATTAAGGAATTTAATTTTTCCATCACTAGCTATTTGTAATAATGTCTGATGGGGCATGGCACCCCAGAACCGTATTTCCCTCTTGCCTTGTCCAGTATAACTCAAAACTTCACTTCAGTTTCCAGACTGTCTCCATGTGTTAAGCCTCGTGTTCTCACTGCATAAATGGCCAATAAGAAAATCCTCTTGGATGCCTACCTTCCTCCAATTTCTTACGATCTCAGCAATACTCAGTGTTATTCCAAATTACCTCCAAATTCAAAGTATTGGATATTTGAAGGCAGAAGTTCATATTTAACACGGCACAAGCACACAGTGACTGTCTCCCAACATGGGAGTTAACAGCTAATGAAGACAGGGCTTCAATGAAAACAGATGGACAGAAAATACAGAATTGGCTTTTGCTCTCAGTGAACTGTGTGACTGTGTGCTGAGTTAAATGTCTGACTAAAATTCACAGACAGAAAGTCTTATTCCTAGCATGATGGCATCAAGAATTGAGTCTTCAGAATGCAAATAAGCCATGTGGGTGGAGCACTCAGGAACGAACTGTTACCTGTCTTAGTCCAGATCCCGTAGCTATGACGTAATATCTGATAGTGGGTAACTACAAAGAAAGAAGTGTCAAGGGAAAGAGTCTACAATACTTAGCTTCTGGAAAGGGACTCATGGCAAGAAAAACAACAAACAACATGACCCAAGCCCTGCAGCAACAGAACCAGGTGTGAAATTGAGAATTCCTTTCTTCCCTTAGGAAGGCTGGGGCATGAATCCCGTCCTCCTGACCCAGCCTGGACCTGCCATCCAACTCCATCACTCTGAGGTACAAGCCTCATCATAGGCCATCCTTGCAGCCGTCAAAAACAGCTCTGTCTCCCTTGCTGCACATGAGGACATGAACAGAAGACAAGTCTCTATGTCAGGAAAGTGCACTGACCAACACCAGACCTGTCTGTGTAGAATCTGGATCACTCATCCCACGCACATAGGAGAAATAAATCTCAGATGCTTAAGCCAGCTGTCTAGTGTGTTTTGCTAAAGCAAGCCAAGCTCACGAAGACACTGCACATCAATGCTGTGAGTTTTATTCTCCCTATCTGTAATATAGAGGCTATTGACAGCAGTGGCGTTATCCTTCTCTTCTGAGCATAGATTATCAGTGGTCACACAAAATGATGCTTGCTAGGAAAGGCATGGTGGAGAGAGCTGGGCAGACGGAGATCTTGTCCTGAAGATGTCCTGGTACAAGAAGTAAACAGGACACATATCTAAGAAAGTGATAAAGCAAAGCAGGACCCAGGCAAGGGACTGCAGGCAAGAGGAGTGCTTGGTCCAGGGAAAGTCATGACTTTCGGCAAGATCAAAGCTGCTAAGGTTTTGTGCAGCCAGCTCTCGCACGGCTGTCTGCTCTGATTCCTGTACCCTTCTCGTATCATCTCTCCCACTGTTATGAGGCATTAGTTCAGAAGACCATCTTTCTCGGGAAGTGCAGGCTCTGGCAGGGTGGAGCTCTGTTCAGCTGGTCTGTATATGTGTAAGCCATTATTCCTCTGCTCGGAAACTCACTCTTCCTGACACACAGCAAGAAATCCTAAATAAATGTCATTGAAACATAACCAACTCTTTATCTTATATGCCTGAAATACATAAGTAGAGAATTAAGAAATAAATGATAGCTATGTCTTCATCTTCCTGTACACAGTTTCCCTGTCATTTTTCCTCTGCAAAAAAACTTTACCTGAGGCAATGTGCATACTAAAACAAGTGAGCAATACTAGCAGGCATCTCCTCTGGAGGGTTTCATAAAATGATCCCAGCCAAGTAAACAGGAGATGAGGAAGGAGTGGACAGGACCAAATAGAGTCGGTGACCAGATGAAGACAAACTTCTGTAACAATATCATTTCCTGGACCAAGAAAAAGCAGATAAATAATTGTGGTATGTTCACAAAACCATTCTGATATAAAATTTTAAATTTTCATTACTCTATCAGCTTGGAACAAAAACATCCAAACCTATAATCAGTGTTAATTTACCTCTTCCAATTGCTAAGTGCAGCTTCACACGACTTGGTGAAACTCAGAATGGGAACAAGCAGTTCAGATGAAGACCCTTTGCTAGAAAATATCGTTGTACCTTATTTAAAACAAGGACAGAGCACCGTGACTCTTTACTGACTGGACAAGCACTCTAAGAAGGTGACCTAGTAAGGACTGGCACCACTGCTAATTAATGCTTACACAGAACACACTGCTTAAGCCCTGGCCCGAGGCATTTCCATCAGGTGCTGAGTACTGGTGTCACCATTGAACTGGGAGCAGAACCACAGACAGTGTTGTGCCACATGGGAACAATCCCATCCAAGAGCTCATTTGATGCCTTCTCCAGCACACATTTATGGGACACTCATAAGAGTGAGATTCAAGGTCTTTTATGTGTTCCAAAGCATTTACTTGAGGTGAATGTCTACATTTTACCAAGGAGGAAACTGAAACACAAATAGCATTAAGTTGTCTAAATGTTGCAACTGAGCAGTCACAGAGATGCATAATAAATCAGGTAGAAGTGGTCTCTTGTTTATCACCTCAAATATTTAGAGTGGTAGTAAGAAGAATTTTTGACTCTCTGAGCTATTAATTTTACTATTCATTCTATTTTGCCAATTTTTCTCTTTGGGATTTTCTACAGTGAATATGCAACCTTGGCTATAATTTTTATAATAGAGAAAACACTGGCTATGACATGAGAGCAGTCACTGCATGATGGAGAAAATGTGCAGAGAGCTAAGGAAACGCCAAGATGAGCTGTCTAAAAGGCAGCCTGAATTCAATTCCAAACTGACCACCCATGGGCAGTCGTGGTTGCCGCCCGCTTCTCCCCCAGAGCTGTCACAAGCACACACTCAGTTGGGAAACATTCATTTTGTTAAAATTCAGGAAAGGTCTGACTTTAGGAGGCAATTGAGAAATCGCTGATCATTGTTCTTGGTTGAGGGTGAGGTCTTATGATTTCTAGATAGAAGCAGTCAGGGCCAAGTGCAGCTGCAGTCCCAGAAGGAGCAGGGACCAGGCATGCCAGGATGTGCTGCCTGCTAGGAATTCCCACCTCTCTCTCTCTCTCTCTCTCTCTCTCTCTCTCTCTCTCTCTCTCTCTCTCTCTGCAGGAATCTGGGTCACTCCATCACAGGGCTGACCCACATCTCCAGACAAGCAGTCTTCCGGTCCTATTAGAGAAACATCAGCTCTGTGGAAGCAAGCCTTATGAATAAGTAAATTTACAGATAAGCCTGCTTTAATTAGCTGGAGAAGAGGAGCCGCACTCCACCACATCAAGCCAACACTGATTTCTTTACATCTAGGCACATCTGTAAACAGCTCCCCACCTCTGTCTCTTCCACCACGCTGATTAGTCTCTTTTAAATTCCTTTTGAATATAATTAATTTGCTTTCCCCACTCTCTCAGTCTGTACATCAGCAGCACTTTGAAGACTCACTCTTGCGGGATGATAGCTGTGTGTGATTTCCCTGAATCGGTTTGCTTAGATTTCCACAATGAGTTCACCAGGCCGTGGGATACAGAACTCTGAGAGGAAAAAGCTTAAATGAGTCAAGAGTGGAAATTCTTTTCTGTGCCTTCCTAGTCAAAATATGAAGCCACACCCAACCCTGCTCCTTGTTTCCTCCCCATTCCCTGCCAGAGAAATTCTGGTTTTGTCATTCAAATCTGCTTCCCAATTGCTCATTCTCCTCAGGGCAGCGACTCACCCTGATTTCCTACTTGATGCACAAAGAGAATAGACAAAGTCATCAGAACCAATCAGCGGGGATGGAGGAGGCAGGGTGCATCCTCGGGGTGGTCTGGGTGGGAAAGTGAGGCCTGACCCCTTTGAAGCCTTTGAATTGTTTTACCCAAATGTCCCTCTCTGTACCTTTCCCCAAACCGCTGCGTAAGAATTAGCACCCCTTCCCATCACACAAAGAAGGCTGAGATTAATGACATTCTAGGTCAGCCCGAGTTTCTGTGGGGGTGGGGCTCTGTAAAGAGCACACGGATTTCTTTGTTAAGCTGTTAGTGGCTGCTGGAAAGCAGCCTTGCAATCTGAGGGTTCCATATAAAGTCAGTCACTCATTACTTTGCTGATTCTAATTCTACCGTGGGAGGGTCCAGAGCAGGATATCATCTAAATTAGAGGTCACACCACTCCTTTTTCTTTCTCATGGCGCTCTCTCTCCCTCCCCACCATCTCTTTCTCTTTCCTTATTTTCCTCCCCTACCCCTCTCTCTTCCTCTACCTATTTTCATTTTTTATCTTGTAAAAAACATGTTTGTGGACCTGAATTCAATTCCCAGCCTCACATGATAGAGAACTGATGATCATGCGACATGCTCTGTACCCATGTGTGTATCATGACATGTACAAGCACGTGCACACACACACATACACATTCACACATTAAAAAATAATTTAAAGTAAAATATGTTTGCTGAACTGGTAGAACAAGAAAAAAAATTGTTACTTTCTTTGACCTATGTTGATGTCAGCAAAACAGTGGTCTCTCTCATGAGATCCCCTGGGCAAGGAAGGAGAAATGTGGCACCACACTCGAGACAAAGGGGGTGTCTAGAAAATAGATGCCAGCATTCGCTAAGCAGAGTGCCCACTGGACTGGGTGTCTAGTGGCTTGCCTTGGCTCCCAATTCAATCTTCTACCTGCAGGAATGTCCTGGATCATGCCACCAAAGGCTCACGTGATGCGAACTGGGACAAAGAGCAAACATGCAGATGAAGCTCAACTCTAACTCTAATAGTTTAGTCCTAGGTTTCTCAGAGTGTGAGCGGTCTACCTGTAGGAGAGAAAGGCCAGTGCACCGGGGCTGTCTTAGACTTGGACCTGAAGGAAGAGACAGATGCTTGGTTTGATTTTTTTGAAAGTTCTTTTGGGTGTGTACATGTGTGTGCGTGTAAGGAAGCCAGAAGGCAGCCTCCAGTATCCTCCTCCATCCCTCACTACCTTACATTGTTTTAAGATTCAATTGTTTTATTTTGTGTATATGAGTGTTTGCCTGCATGCATATATGTGCGTGTGCATCACATGCATGCTTGGTGCGTGGGGAGGCCACAGAGAAGAGGGCATCAGATCTCCTGAAACTAGATTTAACCTCTGGTTTTGAACCACCGTGAGGGAGCTGGGAACCGAACCTTCGTCCTCTGTAAGAGCTACAAATGCTCTAAATTGCTGAGCCATCTGTCCCGTACTTTTATGGTAGTTTTGGAGACAGGGTTTCTCACTGAACCTGGAGATCATTGAATCTCTAGACTAGCCAGCGGATGAACCTGCCTCTGCTTCCACATTGCGAGGACTGCAGGCACACAGGATCGCAGCACTGTGTTCACTTCGGTGCTGGGTGTAATGGTAAAAGTAAAGGTTCCCTGCCCGGGACCAGCTGCCTTTGGGGACCTGCAGCGTGGTCTCGTGGCGTGCCCATCCATCTGTCTCCTCGTGGGACTGGCTGCCCCATCGAAGTTTCTCACTCACCACGCGGCTCACTGCTTGGGACTGGTTGCACCTCGTGGCCCACTGCAGCCACTTTGGGAACTAAGCCATCTCTGCCTGGGACTGGCTGCTCTAGGGACATGTAGTCTGCTGCCTCCCTCCCCTGCCTGCCCCCCCCCCCCCCCCCCCCCCCCCCCCCCCCCCCCCCGCTCAGGGACCTGCGGTGTGGTCTCATGGCCCACTGTCCACTGCAGCCACTCAGGAACCTACAGCATTTTACTTTTACCATTACACTGGGGATTTGCTGGGGTCTACTTGCCTGTAAAGTGCTTTATCCATGGAGTGCTTTTTCCAGCTCTCATTCTGGTTTTAACTTTAGGGAAAAGCCAAGCTGAAGTCTGGAGGGATAGACACTAGGAGGTAATGCAAGACAAGGGGTTAGCCAGGAGCCTCAGGCCAAAGGGGGATGCCCTTCTGGGTAGGACCTCAAAGCGCTTCCCTCTCTGAGCACTGGAAAGGCCTTATTCCAATGCATTCCTCGATGAGAACACCTCAGCAGGCAATTCCCTCAGTGTCCTCACTTCGATGACCCTCAGACTTACCACACAAGCACTGGAGGAAACCCCGAGCAAAGAACAGTGTAAATATTGCCTGCTTCTTAAAAAGATACTCCATCAGAGCCCCCACCACGAGGCCCTGTGTTTTTTATAGTTTAAATACTGGCTCTGAACCCCACTTCTGAGGGCCTGTGCAATGTGCATGCAAAATTCACACTTGGGAAAATAAAAAATACAGGTGAAAACATGCCTTTTTTACTATTAAGTACTAGAAGCTCATATTAAAATCCCAAATCAAAAGAAAACCCAGCTCTTGCCCCTTGATGTCAAAAATTATAGAAGCCCAGACGCCGGGGTCTCCTAAAATAACACATGATTGATTGCAGGCAGAGTTCAATTTTCTCCCAGAGTTCCTCATGCTTTATTAGACTTTCTTCCCCTAAAGTAACTTCAGTGTTGCAAGGAGGAAACAGCGACACCGACAAAGCTTGTGGGGAGGACATAAACTGCCCTCCAGTGTCTCAGAGAATGTAGCAAGGGATGCGCCCTTCATCTTATCCTTATTATCTGCATACCTTTCCATAATGGGTAACCAATCGATGTCTCAAAAATACTGCCCTTTAAGAAAATGGATGGAATTATGCACTTAAATGGAGGATAAGTTGAAATCTTCCTTAGACTGCTGCTATGATTAAGATTTTTAAAAATAAATAAAAAAATAAAGCATAAACAAACAAGCAAGCAAGCAAACAAACAAAGGTTTAGGATGCTTGGGAACATAGCCCAGTGGAAGAGCACTTTCATGGCTTATGTAAGGTCTCAGGTTCAATTCTCCATTCCCCACAACAAACAAACAAAACAGATCAGAATCTGTTTGGGCATGGTGGCTCACATTATAATCTCAGCATTCAGAAAAGAGAGACAGGAATGTTAGTCCTCATGCAGTGACCTCTTTCTCCTCTGCTGAGGCACTTAAATCATCATATGACACCAGGTCTTTCCGGAAAACTTCAGCTATACTACATATCACCTCTTAAAAGTGCCTGTTGGTTACAGTTCTCTCTCTTGCTCTTCTTGTTCCTCTCTTGCCCATTCTTTATGTCTGCCTCTCTCATGTCCTGACTCTGAGATGGCCTTTCACTCTTTCACTCTCCTCTCTCTCCCAATAAACCCCTTGAACTGCCATGGTGTGCTCTCTTAGGTGCATACCGTGGCAGGGCCCACTGAAGATACTCCCCATGATGTGGGAGTCTCCTTTGAGTGCTGTGATTACCACTAATGAATAAAGAAACTGCCTTGGCCTGTTGAGAGGGCAGAACTTAGGTAAGCGGGGAGGACTGGACTGAAGGCTGGAAGAAAGAAGGGCAGCGTCAGGGACACAATGGAGCTGTGGCCAGAGTCAGACATGCCGAAACTTTGCCGGTAAGCCATTGCCATGTGGCAATACACAGATTAATGGAGATGGGTTAAATTAAGATGTAACAGTTAGTCAATAAGAAGCTAGAGCAAATGGGCCAAGCAGGGATTTAATTAATACAGTTTTTGTGTGATTATTTCAGGGCTAAGCGGCCTCCTACAACACCCCCATTCTTCATTTTCATCTTTTCAGAGAAGATAACTACAAGACCAAGTCCAGCCTCATCTCCACAGTGATTTCCAGGCCATCTAGGGCTATATAGTGTGAGTATTTCAAGAACAACTGAGGAAAAATGAAGGAAAACAGAATAGCTCATCAGTTCATTACATTCTAGCCATTTGGCTGCTTGTTTGAACAGAATTTTATCTATTTAGTTTCTAAAGTCAGGCAAGTGTTATTCTCAAACCTCAACTCCAAGATGTGTAAGGACCTAAAATTTCATAAAAATAGATTTCAGTTTCAGTTTCTAAGATTCTGCCTTCTCTCCTGTCACCAGAGTCAATGCTACATCCTGTCCTTCAAGATGACTGTGCTCTATTTTTTTTTTAAGGCAAGGTCTCATGAAGTCCAGGCTGACCTTGAGTTCTATACACAGCTACCCACAAACTCCTGACTGCCTTGCTGCCACCCCCTAAGTGCTGGGATTACAGATGGGTAACACTGTGTCCAAACAACACTCTGTATTTATAAAAAACATAAGCAAAGTCAGAGAACGGATTTGTGGTTGCCAAAGGTCACAGGAAGGAGAATGGAAATGATTACTTCTCAGGTTTAGTGTTGCTTTCTAGGGTGAGGAAAATGCTAAAAATAAAGAGAATGATGGATGTACAATTTTGTGAATAAAGTAAAAGCTACTGAAGTGTACACTTGGAAAGAGAAATGTAAGCTCTCCGAATTTCCTCTCAACAAAACAGGCAAACAAAAATCGTAAAAATCCTACTTTCTCTGGGGATTTTGTCTCATCAGTAGCTCCCAGACTCAAAGCTGTCAACCTGAGTCAGAAGGAGGAGAGTGCAAGTTTATTTTGCAACACCTACTGATGGAAATGAGATCCCCATGTCTTTCCCAACCTATAAAAAATAAGTCTAACAGGGAAATCAAAGGCTAATGTGTCACCAGGAAGAAGACATCTCTCAATCGGTAAGTTGTCTGAAGGTTAGGGCAACTGGGTCTGCCTCAGGTCCTTGAGAAACCTAAATCATGCAAGCAGTGTTCTCTCGTCTCTGCAGCGTGGGTAATTGGGCCTCACATGGCTAACAGTTGGTCACATGGGTACCGTCTTACAACATGGTGCTCAGTCAGCAAGGTTTCTTTTGTGGTGCTCAAGAAAGAAAAGATACGCTGATACGAACTGTCTTTGGCAGGTGAAACAAATGTCACAGAGGAAGATGGGGATGAAGAAGTGATAAGAGGCTCCAAGACGCTGGGAGCCATGGCTAAGTAGACTCAGTGAAGGCCATGAATGTCACTGAAAGCCATGGGAAACTGATACTTCATGTTCCAGATCCACACTGTTCATTACAAGCATTCTGGAGAGGCACAGGAAAGGTCATAGGCCAACCAAAAAGAACATTTTAGATATGAAACACATTTACTGCAGGTGGCACATGCACTCATATTCATTTTCTGGCTCTTTCACAAATCTCCCTAATAAAATTTAACCCCAGTTATCCAGAGAACAAAAATCTCACCTGCTATATTTTCATTCTTGTCTTCCTTGGGCATCTACAGGCATGCAAGCACACGCACACACACACACACACACACACACACACACACACACAAAAGCATGTACAGGTGTGGACACAAAGCTGTGATTATCTGGCAGCCTTGCTAACAGTATTGTCAGGCAAAGGTGCCATCCATTCATCTCTCCTGGGCTTTTCCTCCAAATCTTTCTCCAAGTGATAACCAGATCCTGTAGTGTGGTCCTCAGCCTCACCTGACTTCATAGGCACAATCTTCTTCTACAGCCAGGTCTGATCCCTTCTTGAATTTCCTCCTCCTCTAACGTTTAGAAATTACAAACCCAAATTCCTCTACTTCAAAGGTTCTGTACCCCCAAAACAGTGACACATAAAAGCTAAAAGTCAAGTGGAATGATGAATGTTACCCCCATGGTCTCAACCTTTAAAGATTATGACCTTGACTTTGAACAGATGGAGACACCAAAGCCGAAAGATGACTTATAGACCTATACATCACAGCTGCCCAGCTAATACAAAGCCAAACTGCCTCGCCTGAGGCTTAGTTGTTTGTTGTTGTTTGTTTTCGCTTTCATTTTCTCCTAAACTACAAATCCACCAAAGAGATTTTTCAGGGCTGCAAGGAAAGAGCAATGGGCAGTGATGTGAGTTACCAAGCAACCAGAGCACTGTCGGATATAAAGAAAAGAGATGAGCCTTATCCAGGAACATGCGGCTGTTCCTTAGTCCCAAAAAGCAGAATAAAGCTATCCAAACTAGCTCATGCTATCTTCCAGAAGAGAGAAGTGGCTAGGGCTTGTTTAGTGTAGAAATGATGGATTCTTTACAATCGTCTGTTTCAAAACTGGAGTTTCTTTTGGAATGAGGAAGTCTATCTGGTATAAATCCATGAGGAATCCGTTCTATACTTAAAATTGCTCATTACAATCCAGCAAGAAAAGGATGTGGAGAGAATACGCTAGCATTTTTTCCCATGCTGATGTAGAAGACGCAGAACTCTGAAGAGGTCAGAAACGTCCTGCCTGCTAGAAGTGGATGAAGCGTGGGTCAGGAGATATGGAAAAAATGTAGCTCCGAGGTCTGCATGTTTGTCTTTCCAAAATTAGTGTGGAAAGATCTTCACCCTGGTAACAGACTAGGAGATACAGCCTCTGGGAGATGAAGAGGGGATGGGACAGCGTGCCCATGAAAGGGATAACAGCCCTTGTAAAAAAGGCCTGGGAAAAATTCCTCATCCTTCCCACTATGTGAGGACCCAACCACAAGACACTGATGAGGAAACAGAAAACAGACCTCAGCAGACACGGTTCTTTAACAGCAACCCAAGTGGACCAAGAAAGGATTTTTTAAATGAAAAATCAAAAGAGGTTAATGCATAAAAAATGGATAAAAGTAAATATATGTGTGTGTGTGTGTGTGTGTGTGTGTGTGTGTGTGTGTGTGTGTATGAGCAGTGAACAACAATATCCTGGGAACAACTGAGAGAATATGGAAGACCTTACAAAAAAACTGTAGTTAAACCAAACCTGAAGCTTCACTCAAGGTAGAGAGTGTCTCCTGAGGCAAGGCTGTGGTGCTGAGACACAAGGCTGTGTGGCTAATGAAGAGTAGAGGCTCTTACTGATGGGAAAGAGAGAAAAGATGATGGCCATCCTGAAGATAACGCCTCCTAGATAACAAAGTTCTAAAAACAGGTCAAGACAATGTTAAACACATCATTGTGGAAGAGCAAGCGAGGTGATAGAAAAATACCAGAAATCTGAGTAGATCATGTACATGAGAGTGTACTGGGCAGATCTGTGATTTTCTTTTCTTTCTTTTTTTATTTCTTGAGAGAGGGAAAGAGGAGATATAAGTACAAACTGGAAATCTCTGTTGGGGGCAATGAAACACGGTGAAAGTTATCCAACAGTAATAATTTTCAGTTTGGTTTCTCCAAACCTAACCTGTCATCATCTCGCTCCTCAGAATCTTAAATGGCTGAGAAAAAGTATGAAGAAACCCAGTGTTTGCAGTTCAGGTCTTCAAAGACCCCCCAGTGTTTCAATTATATTTCATGGACGTATGCATTATTCAAAGCTTTAACCACAAAAGAACAAAGGAAGCAGAGTGGATTCTCCTTGCAGGATCTGAAACTGATGTGCACATGGCATGGCTTCTTCATATCACTCAGAGTTTTCCAAACAGCTACAGCAAGACCCTCAGCTGCTCCTGCCTGTGCACAGGAGCTCCCCTAGCCTTCTTCCACGCTTTACCTACAATGCCAAGTGCCTAATGACCCAGACACAGTGGTTCATCAGGGAGCAATCGTAACTTCGAAGCACTCACAGGCATGTTGGCATAGATCAGACAGCTGATCCTGAACTATGAGACTAACCACCAATGTAAGACGGGTTCTATGCCTGCAGCTGGAGTGTGCTCAGCACTCTAAGAAAGGGAGTGGACTGGTACAGCTGGTGGACGACACAGTCCGGAATCCTGGTAGCGTGAACATCAAGTGGAGAAGCTCCCTCACTTGCAAGCTCAACAACAAGCTGAATAGGAACCTCGGTTGTAATATCATTATTATTGTTGTTGCTATTATTGTTGTTGTCATTATTAATTATCATTATTTCATTCTCTTCATATAAGAATGCATTTTATTTTAAAAAAAAAACAGATTTTTAACACAGACAAAATACATAAAAGAATCTGATTTTACTTTGTGACCTGACAACAACTTTTGTTTCCTAAAACAATGTGACTTTCCAGACATTATCTAGTGTGACAATAGAACATCTAGAACTGTGTGCGGTGATACCCTCCTTCAGTCACAGCACTCCAGAGTGCAGGCCGGAAGGTCAGCAGCAGCTGACTACACAAAACCTCGCCCAAAACAAACAAGCAAATACACATTACACTGCCTTTACCCATCAACAAAATTCTTGCTTCTGGTAGGATGTTACCAGAACACTCTCCTACTCAGATGGTCACAGAGATAATTTGCATTCATGAGCTACACAAAGAGCTGAGGGAAATCGCTGAGTCTTTGGGCAAAGCTCTAAACTTTCCTGGGTTTCTATTTCCCCAACTATAAAATGGGACGAGTACTGGGTAACTCATTTAGTACTTGTAATAACAAAATAAAGCATGATATTAGACCTTTGAAAGCCTTAGCGTGTGTCATTACAGAGCCCGATGTGAAGCTAGGCCTATGCTGTACACATTTGCTCCCGTGCACAAGCCCCCATGGAGACTCATCCACTTCTTCACGTTCTTACGTGGACAGAATGCTCGGGTTTGGAAATCTGTACCTCAATATCCCTATGCTCTTTAAAAAGCTGCTTACAATTGAGAGTCATCTTTTTAATGTTCTCCAAAGAAAATTTATACTGTATTTATGGCCTGGACATAATCATTACCTTCCAATAAAAATGACTCATTAAATAAAAAGCAATTTTCACTAGTGAGTTCTTAAAATATATTTGCTTACTTATGGAAATCCAATAGCCTCTTGCTCAATATTTTCTGCATTTTTCAGTACAATTATTTGGGGCCCATATGTCTCTTCAAGACTTGTCAAATCGGAACAACTTAGAAACACTTGGATGACAGAAAACCACAGCAGCAAGCAACCAAGCAAAAAAATCACTATCCGAAGTGAATGGCTCCAAGGTTCATCAGAGAAGAAGAGTGGCCCAAGGCTTTCAGCCATCTTCAGGTCAGAAGCCAACACACCGCAAGAGGGCTGAGCCCAGCATCATTATTGCAAACCCCACACACTAACTGGAAAATATTCCCCAGCACAGAAGTGTGTTCTTGAGGGCAGTAACTGGTTGGCAAGCTCTGCCTATCAAGCAACAGTCCCATCTCAGGCCTGGAAGATGATCACCGAATGGAGAGCCAACAGCACACCTGCTCATTAGCACTCAGGGTGCCTTCCAGGAGGCTTTGTCTGCCTGGAACCTGAGCATCCAATAGAAATAACCACCAACTTAAATGAAGTAAGGGCTGAGAAACTGTCCTCACAGCTGGAGACACTGCACATGACCATGATAGTCCCTCTTCTCTGACCCCAACAAGTGGTCTGGTCAGTGAATTCCAGCAGAGAAATTTTAGCACTCTTCCCCCCCTAGATTCAGCCCTGAGGAGACGGAGTGCAGAAGGGCCAGACTCCTGATATGCACTGCCTGCAGGCACAAATACATGGATTGTGTTTTCCGTAACCTTCTAATATTTGCTAACAGCACAGTGGTTTGCATTTTAATGCTGGTGTTTTAAAGTCTGACTTACTTATGTTGCCACAATACAATAATTAGGGAATTAAAAACTTTGAGGAGGCTTTGCGTGTGTCAATGGCTTAGAAATCTTGGCAACTAAAAAGCTGAAGTTGTGTGATTTTTAAAAATGTCCTTCCATCTTTGTTCCGAATGTTACATCTTGCTTTTTTGTTTGTTTGTTTGCTTTTAAAATCAGGAAACAACAAAATGCAAAACACCAAGTTGTGAGACACAATCAAGGTGGACTAGAGAGTTCTCTCAGGGAGTGGACTTGGGAGGTGGCCCAGGGGTGAACTGGGGGGATAGCCCAGAGGGTAAACTGGGGGGTGGTCCAGGGGGTAAACTGGGGGTGGCTCAGTGGGCAATTGCTCTAGCTTGAAGACTTGAGTTTGGGTCCCTTCCATGTTAAAAATAAACAAAAAAAAAGCTGTCATGGTAGCATATCTGTAATCCCAGCACTACAGAGACAGGCAGATCTGCAGTAGATTAGTCATCCACTTCAGATAGACAGTAAGCTTAGACCCCTCCCCCAAAGTAAGGTGGAGAACAGCAGATGAAGACACCCTATGCTGACTGCTGACCTACACACATACAAACAGGAGAGAGAAACACACACACACATACACATACAGACATACACAGATACACACAGGGAGATATACAGACATACAGACACACACAAACATCTACATACACAGAGATACAGAATAGAGACACACACAGAGACACACATATACAGACACACACACATATACACACATAAATATACACACCAACAGATACACACACAGACACACAGAGACACAGGCACCACAGACATATACAGACACACACAGAGACACAGACACAGACACACAGACACACACAGACACACACACACACACACACACACACACACATGGACTACCCAAAACATCACTGGTGCAGGAGAATTGTCTGTATTCTGTTAATCATGTTTTAAATAAACGCTGATTGGCCAGGCAGGAAGTATAGGTGGGACAACCAGACAGGAAGTAAAGGTGGGGCAATGAGAACAGAAGAATTCTGGGAAGGAGGAAGCCCATTCCTCCCAGTCCTGCCCAGACCACTGAAGAAGCAGGATGTGACCTGCCCGGCTGAAAAAGGTACTGAGCCATGTGGCTAAAATAGATAAGAATAATGGGTTAATGTAAGCTACAAGAGCTAATAAGAAGCCTGAGCTAATGGGCCAGTCAGTTTATAATTAATATAGATCTCTGTGTAATTTCTTTGAGGTTACCGGCTGTGGGAACTGGGCAGGACAGAAACCCCAACAAAGCAGGCCCTCAAGCTACACATCACAGTATAAATATGAAATGGCACCAATTCTAACAAAGACTTTTTTTAGAGCCTTATCAGAAACTAAACCTTTGTGGAGTTAGTTAATATGATAACCTCAAACACCAAAAATACTTCTAGATTATGAAGACAGCCTGGAGCAGAATATTGTTCTAGATTATGAAGACAGCCTGGAGCAGAATACTGGCCATGTTGGCCAGTACTGGGTTCTAGGCTGAGCTGCCCCATTGATCAGTAGAGAGATCTGGGAAAATCACTTGACCTCCCTAGCTTCAGTTCCTGAAATACTGACTGTGGGCGTTTCAAGGACTCAACAGTTATATAAAAATCCAATTCAATCGCAATTTAAGCGTTTTGAATAACTGATTCTTTGGAAATTGGCAATTTAGCCATTGTGTTTATTAGACACGTTGGTGTCCTTTTCTGTTCCCTGCATGGATGCCTATTCTCCAAACTCAATGCCAGTCTTCGCAGCCATGGAGGCAGTTCCACTCCCATGGCATCCGACAGCTGGCTGTTCCAGGCGCTGTGTTTAAAAACAATGGATTTTATCGTAACAAAACCAAACTTGGTAAAAAGAGCATATATAAAATGGGTCCATGGTGAGGAGACAAGGTATGTGTGCATAGGTAAAAAGAGTGTGGCATCCAAGTACTCCAGATTTGCTGCAACGGGACAGATTTGATATTGGGTCCATCTACATGAAATCTTGATTCATCAGAAAAATATATTCCAACAGGATGTTTTAAAGCCTAAGAAACCTCTAGGTACGACTGTATTTTAAGCCACATTCTTCCTGCGGTGTTGTTTTTTAAATATTTATTTTTATTTTTAAAATGTATGTATATGTCTCTGCGTGTGTGCCCCCATGTGTGCAAGAGCCCACAGAGACCTGAAGAGGATGTCGGATCCCAAGTGCTGGAGTTACAGGAAGTCGTGGGCTCCCAGTGTGGGTGCAGAGAGCTGAACTTGAAGAGCTGAGCTATCTCCCAGCCTCCTTTTTTATCTTTCTTTTCAGACCAATTATCAGAGTTTGTGGCAAGCATCCAAGTCTGCTCTAATCATTTTTTTTTCTTCCTGCAAGTTAGAGACGTCATCAGGAGGCTTCTTAGGGAAGTTTCTTCCTATCCCTCTACTACCTATGTACTCCTTTTCCTTGTTTGCATCTGAAGTTGCCCAGCTTACTGCACCTTACACTTATCTGTCCTGATAATGACTGTCTGCAGTAGAATGAACGGTAGGGCACTTCCGGTTGAGGGAGGCTGGAATAGCTAGGACAGCTCTACTTCTGAGTGTGCCATTGAGCCCTGCTGGGCACTTGAATCAGTGAGAATGAGCAAGATCTACCGTCACCCAATGTGAGTGTGCACCAAGCAGTGGAACAGAACAAAAAGAGCATGGAGGTGAATTTTCTCTTCTGGGTTTCTACCAGTGTACTCATCTACATAAGATTGTTGCAGTTTGATTACAAACAATTCTTCTCCACGTGATGAATGAAGTCTTGGTGTCCAACTAGTGGCACAATAGGAAGAATGCTGGGTCATAAAAGTATTGACTTCATTAAAGAGTTAACCCATTGATGAATGCACAACGAATTCATCTATCAGGAGGTGGGGCACCTGGATTACTGCAGGAAAAATGCTGAAGGTTGTCTTTTATCCCTGGCCTGTTTGTTACTCTTGTTTCTTTGATTCTCTAATTCCTGGTTTCCAATGAGCTTAGAGGCTCTGCTTCAGCAAACCATTGCCCTGCGATGTACCCCAGCACCAGCCCAGGAAAAAGGACACCAGTCGATAAAGGACTGAAATGATGAGACCCAGCAAATGTTCCTTCTTTTAAAGTTGTTTGCCGCAGGCATTTTGTGGAAGTGACAGAAAGTAACTAAAAGCCCGTGGAGCAAGGCTGTAAGCCTAGAGCTGTAACCTCTTTCTGACTGGAGCTTCACTGGGTCTCCTTCTTATAGACCTGTCCCAGAAGCCCTCAGAATCCTGTAAGACAGATCCTTTACTACCCCGCCCCCTTCCACACTCACGGGGATGGCAGGAGGGGTGAAGCCTGAAGCTCAGCAGGTGCCATTCCCTTAGATCTCAACCTCAACCTCCTTTCTCTCTCTCCGTGTCACGCTCACAAACTCACACATGGATATTTGATAAAACTGCATTCTGACTGTGGATGCTCACAAGAAAGGAAGGTCATGAAACTTTGTTCTAGTTACACTGATCAAATAATAAATAATCCTGTTCTTTTCATTTTATGCTTTTAAGGATTTTAGGGTCCAGAGATGCAAACTGGGGTTTTGACATACCAGAGCCCTAGGAAATGTGTCTTTTGTGTCGTGGGTTTCTGAGTATCAAAAGGCACTCCCCCAAAACACACACAAGCATCACAATGTGAGGGCTCTTGCCTTGCTTGTTGGTTTTCTTGTGGGTACAAAATCTTTCCACAGCACAGCTCATTTCTGCCTGCTCTTCAGATGGTGCTCTGCCAGCGTCAAGCCTGCACCAAGGCAACATACTGCTTATCTTCTCATCCTGCTTCCTAACTGGAACTCTCCACTGATGCAACATAGCACAGATCCCTGCCTGCCACTCCCAGCAGCCACCATCAGAAAACTGAGGGCGGTGATAGTTGCAAATGAATGAAGTGGACTGCGAAGTCCTGGCTTCCCTGACATTACCCAGACATATCACATCGCACAGCTAAGAAGTCTTAGCTGGGAAGTTGGTTCTCCCAGCGATCATGTGAGGCCAGGCATGAAGAGGAGATGGTAACACTAGCCTCTGCTTACTTTTCTTCTAGGTCCAGGCTGAAATTGTTCTACCCTCTGGTTCCCTGTGACTTCCTGAAGATACACAAGGGGACTGAGAAACAATACGGTACTCTGAAGCTGAGGCCAACTTAATAACAGGCCAGTATGCAGTTGGCCTTCCTTCTATCTGGCCTGGTTTCCAGTTGTCCTCACCTGTGTGTACTCCCCTGGGATTGCAGCCTTAGGACCTATCAGGTACTGTGGCTTCTCCCAGCTCTGTTTTAGAGGGATTCTGGACAAGGGTGATAATCCTGGCTTTCATTAACATTACTATCTCACTGTGAGGTAATGAAATGATGAACTCTTTCTGCCTTAAATCCACAGGGGAGGCTTGGGGCTGTTAATCCTGAAAATGGCTAAAGTACCCTGATTTAGCTTTCAGAATCCACTGCTGACCTGCCTGACCCAAACTAAGGCTTCATCACAACACTGGAGGACTCAGAAAAGAACTTCCAAAGCAAGCTTGCTTTCTCATGTGAGAGTTCTGGAAGGCAGTAGTGTCCACCTGCAGGTGTTCCTGAAGGAGGGTAAGATAACACTAATTCGCTACCTAATTATAAAGTAGATAGTGGGGACTGGTCTAGGCATTTCGCTTGCTGCCTGGTTCTCACTGCAGTTCACAAACCTTTTGGGGGAAAAATTTCTGCTTTGCAGTCTCTGAATGTCACAGGATTATGTGTGTGGTAATTGAGTTTATTAGAATTATGTACAAACTAACATAAACAGGTTATGGGTAAAGTATACATTTCTTATAAATTAGAGCAAATTTGTTTTGAGGGTGGATTTGGGAACTCCCAATAGTAGATTTGCTCACATCCTCCTTCTTCAGGGTGCCCCACCAAATTATGAAGCCCTAAATTAGCCAAGCTATGATTATATTCTTTGGAACCATGTTTTGTGCTTCTAAAGTTTAGAATTCTGACCTAATATTAACATCTATAAGTATCCTGCAGCTCTGATACCTGAATGATTCAACAATAGTACACCAGCCACATCTCCACACACACCCAGATGAGGTAGGAGAATGGTGAGTTCTGTGCATGTTTGTGTGTGTGTACATGTGTATGTGTGTGTATGTGTGCATCTATGTGTGTGCATATGTGTGAATCTGTGTTGTATGTGTGTGCATGTATTATGTGTGTGCACCTGTGTGTATGAATATGTGTGTATGTGTATGTATGTGTGTTTATGCATATGTATGTGTATCTGTGTGTGTATGTATATGTGTGTATGTGTATGTATGTGTGTGTATATGTATGCGTGTGTATACACATGGCTTCTGTGTGTTCATGTGTGTGTGTACATGAATAGAGTGTATGTAGACACAATGGTTGATGTTGGTGTCTCCTTCAATAATTCTCCATCTTTTATTTACTGTTTTAAGATCTATTTTGGTGTATGTTTGTATCTGTGTCTGTGTGAGTGGATATACACATGTGTTTTTAGGTGACTGTAGAGGACAGAAGAGGGTGTTGGGTCCCTTGGAACTGGAACTAAAGTCATCGGGTGCTGGAATACAAATTCCAGTTCACACAGTTGAACAGCACATACTTTGCCTTCTATAGCATTGCTTTGTTCCCTTTCCTTTTACTATTTGAGACAAGGTCTTTCTCTGTACCTGGAGCTCACCAAGTGCAGATAAACTAGCTTGGCTGTCAGCCTTAGGAATCCTTCTGTCTCCACCTCCACCAGGACTAAGATTACAGTCACTCCAGCCAGGGTTAGCTTTTATGTCTGCCCTGGGAACCCAAACTCAGGTGTTTGTGCTTGTCCAAGGAACATTTATGAAGTAAGTTATCTCTCGAGCTCCCAGAGTGTTAGTTTTACCGAGATTGTCCAGTGTCTTTGTCCTTTCCCTCCAAATCTTTTCCACTGTAAATTTCATATGTAAGGTAAAGAACCTATAAACATTCTAGGGTTCTGATTATCTTCTCTACATAAAAGAGAAAGATCCAGAAGGCTATCTAAAGAAAATTACCAAGGCAAAAGACCCAACACTTTCTCTTGGATATTGTGTATGCACTGTGGCTTATTTTCTTCAAATAATCAGATGTATATGAAAAAGAGTTTGATAAAATATCTTCCAAAGTTTGATAGCAAGGTTGAAAGTTTACATTACATTAGCAATAACAAGTAAGCCTGGAAAAATGCATCTTAAACTCTCAATAATAAAAAACAGATTTCAGCCGTCCACTGTGGAAGATAAGTAAGTGGTATTTCCATGCCTTCTGCAGCAATTATAACAAAACTGCTGTACTACAGAGAGGCAAGCAAACAAAAGATGCAGCCAAAAATGTAGGCAAATGTGAGGGTTTGATCAATAAAGTATCATGTCGTTTCTGTGGGTTTAAATGATGCCTGTGGTATTTATGAACTTTCCAGTTCATGGAAGTGTAATTTTTTCCTCACTGCAAAGCATACAATTTTTCTGTCATAACTTGTTCTTTCTTCAACACAGTCACACCAAAGATGGTGTGTCTTTGGCCCTGAGGAATCTGGGTTTATTGCTGGGATTGCCTCATAAGACCTTCATCTTATCACTAGCTCACTTCAGTGTCCCGAGTCTCTCTCAGATAGTCTTCTCTCAGAATGGATGGAAATCATCTCCCAATCCAAAGGTGATATTAAGGCCAGAAGAGTGGCTAGCAGATGCTTACGGCTCTTGTACACAATATACTTTACTGTATTATGTTCTTCTGTCCATATTAGCAGCCCTTGACTTGAGCCACCATTCATTCTGGGCAAAGCTCTGTAACTACAGAGAGCAGGTGCATAATTAGTATTAGAACTTGGGAAGAAAGAGGCAGAGCATCAGAAAAACATTTTAGAGGTCTCAGAGGTAAACCTCTATGCTTTAATGTTCTTATCAAACTATCTTTTAATGTGTGTGTATTGTGTATACCAAAACTTTTTAATCTTAATTTTCTCAAATTTTATGCACTTTTTAGGTCCCTATGTTTCATAGTCAATTTATTTTACTAGCTATCGTTTTCACCATTATGTTGCTTTTTTAAAGCAACCAGAATATTAACTATGCTATGCAAATGAAAATCTGTGAATTTAATCACAAAGAATGGCCCAGAGGAACCAGTAAATCCTACAGTGTCCAGTGGGAGAATTTGGAGAGCCCTATTATATTTAATAACTAATAGAGCAGCTTGCAGAATGTAATCTAAATCAAGCCAGCTCCTACTCACAACTCTTTGCAGATACTTTCGGAATAAGAAGATGTGCTTTCCCAAACAAACAAACAAACAAAACAACAGCAACAACAACAAAAACCCCAAACCTGGCAAGCTGAAAATACAGACTACAGCCCATTTTCATTTTCATTTTGGTGAAACACTGTGAGGATAGTGGCATCCACATTAATATTTATCAAACTCTATCATTCTTCCAGGTGTAACGATAAATGAAAATATCCTTCAAGGTACATGAAAACACTTCCCAAAATTGCCCTGCTTAGAAAACTGAGCTGATGAAAGCTATCTAAAGTCATGGAGGACACTAAATCCATCCCAAGAGCTTCTGCACAGACTGGTACACAAATATGAACAGTCCCTGATATCGTATGCCTTTCACTACTGCCCGTGCCCATTTGTAAATGTAAAAGGAAGACCATACACAGAGGAAGGAGCACAAACACAGGTGGTCAGCTTGCTACCCAATTGTGGATTACTTCTTTATGGTTGTTGCTACTCTCATCATTTCCTGGTTATCCAGGAACAATAACAGCCCAAGACCAATACACAATGCAGACATAAACCAGCAGTCCTCCATTAAAGCTGAATTGTCTTCAGCCAACAGCTGAAAAAGTCAAGAAAAAAGCACCTGCTGAAAACTGTGGTAGACACTTGCTCCTCATCATTTCCCAGAAGCTTCTCTTGCCTTTCCTGCCTGACTTACATGATAGCTCCTAAGTTCATCAGAGCAGTGCGCACTGCTCAGCGCTCCTCCAGGAAGCCTTACTGTTTTTCTTGCAAATCATTATGGTCAGAAATCCCAGAGCCAAGAAAAGTTTCTGTTGTCACTTGATTGTAACTTCATTCCGCTCCTTTGCTTGTTCGGATCCCAAGGGAAGCAAGGGCAAGTCTGGGCCAGCATCTGTGCTTTGCTGAGTCAGATGAGCTCTAGTAAGATATCACATCTGAAGCAGATGAATCAAAGGAAAGCAGTTGAGAACTAAGTTGGCTTGAATTGCACCAAAATCTCTAAATTCATCCTGAGCTTATCCAAGTCGAGTTACCAGTGGTTTGAAGAAAGGTAGGAAAGGTAAACAAACACCTGTAAGACAAATATTGTTCCCATTGCATCTGAAACCGAAGGAAAGGAAACTCATAATGCAGTAAGTCAAAGATGCTATGGTGGGGGTCAACCATCCTGTCAATACCTGGGCTGGGATCACAGTTTTGCAATTGCACAGAACTCCAGTTTTTTCTAATAATACAGTATTTCCCTTTCTTGGTTTGTATTCTCCTTCTGAATTATCTGGTGATCAGAGACTACAGAGAAATGATTCTAAACATAGCACTGGCCTCACTTCTTCAGTAGAACTAAATATGTGCTACTCAGCTCATGTCTTTATTGTTGCCTTGGCTACCAGGTAGGATGTAGCTGTCTTTTTGCAGAGAACCAAAGCACAGCATGACAATGATGGGGAGTTTGAAATATTTGGGTCACTCTATTGTCCACCGAGCCACTTTCTCTTGCAGCTGGGTGGACTAGGTCTTTAGTAAAGCAAACAGTGTCCATTTGTGATGGTGGAGACGCAGGGCACGAGTTAGATGGCAAGGTAAAGCCCTGTTTTACTTTCCTCCCTTTGAAATAGATAGCTATCACCTCTATGCTGCCTGCAATCCATCATATCAGGGTTATGGAAACCACACTAAATAAAAATTGCTGGAAAAGTCTTCAAAATACATTTAAACTTAAATCTGTTTTAAAAGCATTTACCTAAGAAGAATATTTAACAAGTTAGGGTCCTGGAAGAAGGCAGACAGCTCACATTACTAAAGCGAGGAAGAAGATTCAATGCTACACGAACAAAGGCGGGGTGAAAGTCAAGAAAAGTCAACAGTTTATACTTGATATTCCAGGACTAGTGATAGCCCAGTCACCATGGGATGCCCAAAGCACCTAGTGTGAAAAGAGACAAAAGAAGAAATACCCTGAACCCAGGCTTCCTCATGCTTCACTTAATGTCAGAGAACAAAAGAGCAAACTTGCCCATAGTCTTCTGGACACACAACAGGATACAAAGTAGATTTGAAAAGTCAAGTGACCATACTTATAAAGTTTTATTTATTGGTTGTTGGAATAGATTGTCTAAAAGAGCAACAACTTTTTCAATAATTATTATGTCTCAGACCCTTCTGTGCCTGTGAGATTCCCCTGCAACATCAGAGGAGTAAAATCTAGAGAAAATGAACCGTGGCTCCTGGGACTTTGGAGTGTGGTCACACCATGAGCATGTTATGAAAAATGGGTCATGTAAACAAACATTAGCATTGCTGTCCTGGAACATTCTGGAAAGGCCACCACTATGGAAGGTCCATCTCTTTCGCATCACTAGTGTCTGCCCAGGGTCTCCCTTAGGTGAAATCAGCTCATGTGAGATGAGATAGATAATAGTCTCTGTTCTCACCACTGCTTCATTGTGCCATCATTTAGCAATGATTCATTGTCTTCCCTCTCCCTTAGTAAAGGAGCTGTCATCTACTTGGACTTCTATAACAAAACACCTTATGCTATGCAGTTTATCGACAAACACAAAAATACTGCTTACAGGTTTAGAAACTGGCAAGTCCAAAATCAGTGTGAGAATTGACCCAAAGTCTGGCAAGTGCCCGTTCCTCGTAGATGGTTTCTTCAACGGTATTCTCACACAATAGAAAGGGAAAGAAATCCACTAACTGTCCTAAGGTGATTAATCCTGTTTATGAGGGTGCAGCCTTTCCACAAAACCCACCTCATCATACTGCTCCCAGTGGCTATTAGATCCCAACACATGGATTCTGGGTGGATGCTGACTTTCAGGGACTTTCTGACTGTCTTTCTTTGTCACAAATCAGTGCTGGGCTTGTCCTGGTGCTGTGCTCTGACTTTCAGAACATCAGAAGGTTCTGCATGGAGTCTCTGAGCATTTCTCTGAGTCCAGCATCCCTTCTCGTGAGGAAGACACAGGGTGTCTTAGAAGACTATGGGCAAGTTTGCTCTTTTGTTCTCTGACATTAACATGACATCAGAAAGACATTCAGAAAAAGATTACCACTGAGGAATGATAAGCACGTGATGGCTTGTTGGGTGCAGGGAAGGGAATGATGTAAAACTGAGAATCTTTCCGTTGGGTTTCAAATCTCAGAACTGCTAGTGACCAGATATGTGATCCTGAATGGGAAAGCCTTTGAAACTACCTCATTGACTTTGATAGCAACTTCTCCTGGGCCTGGCCTTTTATAGAGATTCAGTGAGTGGAAGAAATAAATAGTAACGATAGATAATACAACATCTTCTCAATTATCTCTGACTAAAGTCCAAGGTAGGATTGGTTTGTCTTAATTAAATATTTCTTTAATTAACCTCAAATAAGCAAATTAATAAAATTTGTACTGTAGTTTGTGGTGTACGAAAAAATCTGATATACATTCACAGTTTAAAACATACATTGTGTTCTTTTGAGAACAATGTTATATCTCTGAGTAATCATGAATATGGATTCCTGTTGTGCCAAAGAGTAAGAATTCATTCTTTGTGAAGGAAAACTGATTAAATCGCATCTTACACACTAGTAATTTAAATTGTGATCAGACTCAATGCAGCATGAGGAGAGTTAATCCAGCTACTGTGAATGTTATTAAACATTTCATAAATGCTGGTGCATGGGGAAGAATTTTAAAGGTGTGGTTTTGTGCTCTGTGTACCAAAAAGTCAAGACCATAAATCTACGAAGTACATTACATCTCTCAAACACTTCTCCTCGTGAGCTACAAGCTCCCGCAATCTATGAAGTACATTAACTGTCCCAAACACTTCCTCTCATGAGGTACAAGCTCCCATAATGATTGAAGCACAGATAGGTTTAGGAACCATCAGAAAGACATTCAGAAAAAGATTACCACTGAGGAATGATAAAAAGGTTTACTTGAATTATAAGATTGGATTAGAAAAGAAATGTGTTTAGTACCTGAGTTAAATCATCTGCCATTTAAATAGATGAAAAAAAAAAAGATCTTAGAAAAAAAATGCAGACTCTGCCAGCCCCTTTCTTGGGAGCTTAGGGTTCAGATGCACTTTCAAAGCCTGTGTGGCAGGAATACTTACAGAAGTTTCTCAGCTCACCCAAGATCTACCCACTTTACGGTCTGGGGCCTTGCCAGGGATCACACATTGTAAACAAATACCCGGGATTCTTGCTCCAAATCTGAAAGCTGCTGAGTAATACAGGACACTGAGTAACCTTTGGTAGCTGACTTCAAAATTTTAAAAGGCAAAAATACAAACAAGCAGAGATCATGTCTCCTTCATGGGACGTAAGGGCACAGAAAAGGATAGGCCTGAGACAAAGCTGCCAGGTTCAGGTACCACTCTCTCAGTCTTGGTTCTGGTGATGCTTTTCTATACTTAAGGGCAAAGGGCAGATGGATCCTTAGAATCATGTGGGCCTATGAACAGTGTGCTGGTGGCTTTTTGTTGTAACCTTCCCAGACCCCTGGACCATGGAACAAGTGCACACAGCAATTACTCAGGAGCTCCTGGGCCTAGATTCTGAAAGTTAGGGTCAGTGAGACCCAAGGAAGAAATATGATGTAAAATATTATGAGAAGTCTACTCTTCAGCTTCACATCCAGGCATTGTTTCTATGAGATAGAGGGGTGGCTTCCATTGTCTAAGAGAAGAAAATGAGATAAAAGGGGGAAAGGACACTTGCTATACATTTGCAAACTAAAAGATGCTCTGAGAAAGGAGATCTCAACAACACAGAATCAATGTGGAGAAACAGCACTGTGTTCAGTCTCGGGGATGCTGGTTCACAGTCCGGCTGACTTCTACATTTAATGTAAAGGCAACCTTCACAATTCACTTAGCTTTGACCCAATGAAGCTACTGTTCACGTCAAATGAACTTTCAATTTATTAAGTAGTGTTATAAAACAATTGGCATTATTTTTATAAACAAAAAAGTCTATTTTTCAAAGTTCAGAATACAATGGAAGAGTTATGACCACTGAGGGTTTATTTGTAGTTTTGTTTGTTTGTTAGGTGGGGAGTTTCCAACAACAAGGATATTAAATGTTTGGAGTCATTTTCTAAAATAAAAACTCAAGTAAAAACAATAAACCATGGAGCATATGGGCAAAATATAGGCTACTCTTGACAACTTCTCCTGCCCTTGGCTCTTTGAATCAAGTCTAAGCTATAGCTTCCTAACTGGATGAATTACTGAAGCTTCCACCTGAGTTACAAGCCTAAAAAATGCTCACTGCAGGAGGAAAGTAAAGCCCCCTCCTTGGGGGCATAGCAAGATGGAAGTCCACAAGTTCAAAAGAGGCCTTCTGCCTTGACCATGTGGGTACATTGACCTCAGGCCTCCAGCATCCATAACTAAGAGAATTAATGTCTTAGAAAGCCACCCATGGTGGTGGACGACTTTTATAACAGCCTAAAACTGAGTAAGATAGATAGCAAGCAATTCTATGACTGTTGTAGAAAATTAGTTAATATGTACATATTTGCCCTGAAAACACGAAACACTAATGCCACCACTCACAGCAGCAGAGAAGATGCATTTTCTTCTTTTGAAATATTTATAATCTACTAAGACTAGAAAAATATGTGGTACTAACAATAGAAGATACACACATGTACACACACACACATGTCCCAAAACACATGTGTATAAACTCACACACGGAAGGGAACATACAAACATTCATGCATATATACATATACACATGTGTCTAGGCATATTTACATTTGTACAAATGATAACCATAGCAAGAATTTTTAAAAATGTTTTGCTATCTATGATGGAAGGTAAGTAGATAGATTCGGGCAATAAAATATTTGCCAAATTTGTTCTGCATTTCAAAACACTTATAAAATCAATTATAAATAATGTGTTCTACAAAAATCCCAGATATTTTCAATAAAAGAAAAAAGATATAAAAATAAACTGTTAATAGTCAAAGATGTCTTATAACCAAGTTTTTATGACTAGAATTTATAACATGATTCTCTTATAGAAATGTTTTTTAAGTCACATGCTCACGACAGAGAATGAATGCCCGTTGTTCAAGGGCTGGATTTACCCGTTCAACATTAAACACCAAACAATGATTCCCTGCAGCAAAGCTTTACTGTAAAGGGAAAGATTCACATATAAGATGCATTTGAAAATCAATTTCATACTTCTAATTTAAAGCTAATTCCAATATAATTACTGTATCAGGACTACTCATTTGGTGAGGGACAGGAAGACAATCACCAGGGGCAATAATGATGAAAGTTTCTCAGAAGATAGCCTCGGAACAGTCGTGCTGAGCAAGGAAACACAACACAACACAGATAGGGGGCGCACCGGGCACTGTGTAGACTGATCTACTTAGAAACCAAGCCACTCTAAGACATGGCTCATGCTCTGTGCCTTGTTTCCTCTAACAGAGAACCTTCCTCGTCTGCTCCGAAACCCGGATTGACACCCCATCTCCAACACTGCAAACAGAAGAGGTGACAGGCGACATTGAGCACAGAACCTCACACTTACCACTCTCATCATCTATGCTGAATCTCCCGAGACCACTTCCATCTCTGATGGAGTACTGGATCTCTCCATCCCTACCAGAATCCTCATCATGGGCTGTCACCTGCAGCACGCTTGTTCCAATCCGTGAATTTTCTTTTACAGATCCAACGACAGCAAAGTCTGGGAAGTAGGGCATGTGGAGGTTTTCATTGACATCCACCACTTCCACCTCCACAAAGGAAACTGATGACAGGGAGACAGGACGCCCTTTGTCTTTGGCCCTGACTGTGAGGTTGTAGAATTGCTGCTTCTCATAGTCCAGCTCTTTGCTCAAGCGGATGGCACCACTGGCTTTGTCTATTTCAAATCTCCCATTATAATCATTGACCAAAGAATAGCGCACTTGACCCCCTAATCCAAGGTCAGGATCCTGAGTCTCAAGCCAAGCAATGACTGTACCAACAGGGAGATCTTCCAGAACCTTCACACTGTAGCTAGTGGGGATGAAAGCTGGGGAGCAGTCATTGACATCATCCAGAAAGATCTTTAGGGTGACAACAGAAAACAGTTGCTGGCCACTTTCTGCTTTGTCCCTGGCTTCTATTTTCAAAGAATAGTTGGCTTTGGATTCCCTGTCCAACTGGTCAGCTACATAAACAATTCCAGTTGAGCTATTGATGGTAAACTGCCGTGTGTCTGTCAAAACCGAGTACATGACCTCACCATTAGAACCCAGGTCTTTGTCTCTTGCTTCCACTTGAATAATCTCGGTGCCAATGCTTGAACTTTCAAGAATGTTGACTGAGTAGCTGTCCTGAAGAAACATTGGGCTGTTGTCATTAGCATCCTCCACATTGACTGTCAGCAATCGCCATGATGATTTCTGTGGCTTTCCGAGGTCATAGATGGTTATGTTGAGGAGATAGAGGTCTGTGTGCTCTCGGTCCATGGGCATGAGAACTTTAAGCTGTCCAGTCTCCATGTCAATATTAAAGCAACTGTCCGTGTTCCCATCTGATATTGTAAACAGCACCTTCCCATTGAAGCCAGAGTCGGCATCGTATGCTTTAATCTTCAGGATGTTAGTCCCAACTGGCATATCCTCCTTCACGGCCACATCAGAGGGGAAAGACTTGTCAAAATGTGGTCCTTGCCTGTTAATTGAATAAAAGTCAAGAAATCCATCTTCTACATTCAGTTTCCCGTTAGCTTTTGCTTTAATGAGTAGTTTCTCTGCCAATTTCTGAGCCACCCGAGTTTCTCTGCAGCTGAAGCTCTTTGAAGACACTTTCCCATGGAGGACTGAGATGTTAATGGTCATGGGATCTGCAAAATTCTCCCCATCTGTAGCTGTGATTCTGAGGACAAAATTACCATTTTTAATGCCAGAATTCATGAGTGGCTTTTTAAGCTGTAAAACACCAGAGTCTGGGTTCAAATAAAAGAACCCAAGTTCATTTCCTGAAATGATTTTGTACTTTACAAGTTCAAGTTCATCAATATCAATCGCAGAGACGGCTATAATATGACCTCCAACAGGAAAGTCATATGAAATGACTCCCTGGCAAGCCACTTTTTCAAAGAGAGGGATGTTGTCATTGACATTTCCTACCCGAATGGTCACATTCACCTCACTTTCATGGCGGTATGGTGAGCCCCAGTCAGAAGCTCTTACAACAAACTTGTACGTCTCTGGGGAGGATTCGAAATCTAACTCTTGAGTGGTGCTGATCACACCTGTGAACTGGTTAATGGCAAATGGTAAAGGGTTCAGGCTGGCAATGCTGTAAGTGATGTAGCCATTTTCTCCTTTATCCTTGTCAGAGGCCGACACAGTCAGAACATTTGTTCCAACAGGGATACTCTCATTCACAAACGTCTCATACAGTGTCTGCTGGAATTCTGGGGTGTGGTCATTGGCATCCTCAATCCCGATGGTGACTTGTGCCTTCACCTCTCCTTCCTTGTTTGTCACCTCCAGGTTATAAACTTCTTTCTTCACCATATTCAGGGGCTGTGCTGTGACAATCAGACCTGACCGAGGGTTGATCTTGAAATATTCGGCATCTTTTCCAGGAAAGAGTTTATATTCCATATCCAGCGGCTCAGGATTTACCTTGACTATGGCCACCAAGACACCAGGAGGGGAAAATTCACTTATGCTGACTTCATACACATCTTTTTCAAACTTAATTGGGATGCTGTCTCTCTTGGGGTTGGCAATATGGACTGTCTTTAATTCTGAAAACTTCTGAGGTGATCCTTTGTCTTTGGCTTGAAGAGTGAGGTTGTAGCCATAGGAGAAGCTGTCCCAGTCCACCTGCCTCCTCTCCTTGACTTTATATTCGTTCATCCACTTGCCTTCTTTAGCCAGGAAGAACTGATCCAAAGGATCTCCAGCCACGATGGAAACAGATTCGATCTCTCCATTGGCCCCCTCATCCAAATCATCAACTGTCACTACTGCATATGTCGGCTCCTTGTCCAACGAGAAAGGGGTGTGAGTGACCACATGGATAATGGGAGCATGTTCATTTACGCGTTCAATGTGAACATAAAGCTTAGCAGTACTGCTTACTCCGTTATTGCCATAGAGTTTCATTCCCCGGTCCACTGCTAAGATTTCTAGGTCATACCTGTTCTTCTCATCATAATTTAATCGTCCACTTAAAGAGATGACACCACTTGTGGGGTGGACTGAAAAAAGCTCAACCTTGTTCTTAAAGTAGTAGTAGAATTCTCCATTGGAACCAATATCTGCGTCTGTAGCCGTTACCTGGGCAACGCTAGTCCTAAGCGGTGTGCTTTCTGCAATGGTGACTGAGTAAGTGGTAGGTGAGAACAGAGGCCTCAGGTCGTTCATGTCTAAAACCTGGATGTTCACTTTGGTCCATGCTTCCAAATCTTCTCCTCTGACTGAACCTTTTATGATTAATAAATAATTGTCTTGGATTTCCCTGTTCAATATGGCAGAATTGCCACCTTTAGTTCTTATCCTGAGAAAGCAGAAATCTGCAATGATGACCTCCTCAGCTTTGAAGAAACCTTCCTCGTCACCAGACACTATTCTGTACTTGATGTCCCAGGATAGGTCTATTAAGGTGATGCCCATTCTGCTTTGGCTGTTGACGTAGGTTCTCGCTGCTGAGTTTTCATACACTGTAGCATTATACATGGAATGTGTGAAGTGGAAGCCCAGGGGCCCTGTTCCTGGCAGTCCCTGGGAGACAGTGGCCAGCAGCTTCAGCAGCAGCAGGAGGAGGCAGGAAGGAGGCCTTGTGCCCACACCGTGTCCCATAGTCACACCCATCACATCACATGTCCGTCCTGGAGGGAAACACAGAGGAAAGGTATGAATTAATTCAGATGACAGAGAGGGATAGAAACACAAAATGGTTGTCATGAAACAATGCTTTCAGAGGGCTTTATTGTAAAATCTTTTCATTAAAGCATCAATAAAAAATCTGAACCTTTACTGGCACTGGATAATAAGGAATTCAAAGTCATCGGGCTTTAACCTTATCTTGATTGAACTTTGTTAAATGATTCTTTTCCACTTCTTTTGAGATTGGTTTGGGGCACCAAATTTATTATATGTTGGAGGTCAACTTAGAAATGGATAATTGGAGACCTTAAATGCATTTAACGTTGGCCTTTTATATAATTATACTAGGAAGCTATTTAGTTATCTTCATTACTGCACAGTTGAACATTTAAAAGGAAAAACTCAGAAGATACTAAAAGTCTATCAATAGAAAATTAAATAAGTTAAAGTACATTCTTAAAATACAATGTAGCCACAAAAATGATGGTTAGAAATAGACACTTTCGGACACTTTAAAGACGAAGAGCTAAGATAAGAAGAGGTGGCCAGGCTGGATTTGAGATTATTCTGTCTACATATTGACGTAAGCAGTTGCATCTTTAGCTTTGACGTGGCTGCTACTGAGGCACGTGGAGACATCATTTCATTTCCCACTTCTTTCACTGAATATTGCTCAACAACAGCCACTTAGTTCCTTCCACATGATTATAACCTTGTAAAGGTCTGCTTCAAGATATCACTGTCTTCTACTGTGCCTATTTCAGAACTGATCAAAATGAGTGGACCGTTGAATGTCCTGAGAGTAAACACTATTCACTGTAATGAAGCATAGGTGACAGTCCCTAAAGGAGCTGCATAACCCAAGCGACCCTCCTTGGTGGCTACCATTTGTTGCAGAAGGTGGGTAAACGTACTTTCCCGAAAGTATATAAGGGATTACAAGAGTAGCCTCCAGCTACTACTGCTTTTCGGCTTGGTTCCAATGAAGCGAAACTCTGAGTGTGCATATGCTAAGTTCCTATGGATGATGTGCCTTGCTACTGTCACCAGCTGAGCCATCCAAACATGCTGAGCAACGGGGAGGAGAAAGCAATTCAACACAGGGATCCCATAAGCTCAAAGACAGCACAGAACACAGTGAAAAGCAGAAAGAGGGAATAGCTTTCTCGAAAAGAAGTCAGTTTCACATGCAGCTTCTCCTGAGTGTCATCAGGAAATGTCTCGTGGGCTGAGAACATAAACAATCAGAGCTGTGCCATTCATTGCTCCTAGAGCCAGGAATAAGGCCAGGCAGGTGACAGCCAGCGAGCTAGTCAGTAGATTTCAAGAAGCACACTATTTGGCTCCTGGACATTTCAGAAGTAACTTGATTTGTATTTTGTGTTGTACACAATTAAAATCTGAGTATGGTAGCCCCCTCTCTAGCAATCACACTCTGAATCCAGCAGAAGCTTTAATGATACTCCGTGTGCATTGATGGACTGGTCCTGTCATCTTTTGAAGATGCCTAGAACCAGTGGAGATCTCATCTCAGACACTGTGACTATGAATGCAAGACAGGCTCTCAGAAGCAGGTGCAAAGGCCACATTCTATTCTATCAACAGAAAACCCTAGAGTCCCCACAGTACAAATCCCGTGTGTGCCTATTTCTCATTCATCCCGTTAACTTTGGAAGCTGTCTATGGGAGCAGTTTGGCCCATCCTCTGCTGGAAGAGTCTGAAGTCTATAACTACAAGAAAGGCACCGTCCCCCAATGCTCTGCTCCTGCCCTTACATCCCCAGTCGAGTTCCTACTGCAGAAAAGCTGGAAGAAACCACACTCGTGCCCAGTTCTGCCTCTGGCATCCAGTGCAGTACCCACTTTACATGAAACAATCATGCTAGAGAGGTGAACAGCACCTTTTAGTCCTAATGTAACTAGAGTGTTAATTCGCTCATTTCAATGACCCCCAAGGAAGAACACCTTACTTAAGAGAGAAACAGAAACAGAGAGACAGAGAGCAAAACAGAGATAGAGAGAACCCAGAAATTACACGGGTTAAAAAGCAGCTTAAAAACAGTTTCTAGGGGCTGGAGAGATGGCTCAGAGGGTAAGAGCACTGCCTGCTCTTCCAGAGGTCCTGAGTTCAATTCCCAGCAACTACATGGTGGCTCACAACCATCTGTAATGAGACCTGGTGCCTTCCTTGCTTTATAAATAAAGAAATCTTAAAAAAAAAAAAACAGTTTCCATAAGGGGAAACTGAGGCCTGAGGAAGGACAATACTCCCCCATACGGAGTCCTCTGATATCCCAAGAGCAACAATGTGTCCATTCCAATCACATCCACTGACCAACCATGGGACAGTCTGAGAACCAGCACCTATCAACATTCGGGATGACCATCGTGCTCCAATTCCTGCTTACACCTCTAGGATATTGTCTCTTTGGAGCAGTTCTCTGTGTGACCGAGGGGTGGCCACCCTAGCAAAGCCTTTTATGAATCCTAAAGCAAAGAAAGCTGCCATAGAAAGCTGACTGTTCAACTTAACTAATCAAAATTGATGCTTACAAAAACTGAGCTATTCTTTCAGCAAGATCTCTGCTGCTTCTCTCTCTTATAAACTAGAATGAGTGGTGTTCAAGACAATTGGAAACACTTAAGAACAGGTTTAAATAGAGTTGTATTACTGTGTATGGAAATTTGCATTGAACTCACAAAAAAAAAAAAGAAAACAAAGCAAAACACTAAGCAAGAGCACTTTTGTCAGCTTCGGCTGTCAAACCCAAAATATCTCATACGACATTTCTATCTGTGGTTTTGAAGTAGGAAAACAAAACCTCACCTGGCAGAAATGCTGCCTGGCAGTCTTCTTCCTGGGTTTCAGGAATACATGTGTGCTAAAAGTTAGGGATTTGGTACAATTGCAGAGTAAACACTAGAAGAAAACCCTCGCTTCTGTTTTTAGCATGTGAAGATAACAGTTTTTATTATTTCAGCAAGGTATTAGTTTTTCCATACACAGCCAAATCTGTTGAAGCTATGATGGTTATGATGCCTTAGATGCCCTGTGCATTGATTTATCCTACTGCTTCTGGATTATTTTAAGGAAAGCACCTATTTCTGAACCCCAGAGACTATTTTCTACAACTTAGCAACATAATCAATATTTTTATACAACCCCCAAAGAGATCACTGAGCCATCAATCTTGGAGACATTCGTCTTTCAGAGGCAATGCAGGCCGGACTCCCAGCCGGCCCTTCTCACTGTGAGCGCGAATCTCAGTGTGGGGCTGAGGTGGAGCGTGCAGTTCTGCCTTTCCAGGGGATGAATAAAGATGAGAGACAGGGGCAGGGACAGCAGTGACTGGGACAGCCATGACCCTGTGCGTGCGCAGGCATGAGCTTATAATGTTGCTGACGATCTTGCTTTTCTCACCTGAAACTGTTAATTGGGTCATTTGGGAACAGGTAAAAACTACCTGAAAGAATAGTATACTTTCTCTCTCTATTTTTCTGAGTTACTCATTTTGAAATGGTATATTCTCCTAGATGTCCCTCAACTGAAGAATGGATAAAGAAAATGTACATTCTACACAATGGAGTACTACTCAGCTGCTAAAAATATGACATCATGAAATTTTCGGGCAAATGCATGGAGCTAGAAAAAATCATCCTGAGTGAGGTAACCAGACCCAGAAAGACAAACAGAGTGTGTCCTCACTCATAAGTGGATATTAGATGTAAAACAAAGGACAACCATGATACAATCCATAGACCCAGAGAGACTAAGTAACAAGAATAGTTCATGGGGGACAATGGGAAGGGGAAATAGATTTTCTAGGTGGACTGGGGGCAGGTGGGTGGAAATAGGAGGAATCAGGTTGGTAAATGAAGGGTGGAAGGAGAGAGTTGACTAAAATTGGGTTCATTCATGGGGGGGATATGGAAACCCAGTGCAAAAGGAACTCAGAGAATAATACATGTTAACTAACAAGGAATCCTAATAATGGGGGGTTTAGAGCCTAATCTAGTCATCTTTTATAGGCAGGCAAGGCTTCTAGTGAAGGGGCTGGGACACCAATCTAAGCCATAGAACCTAAGCAGGGCTCTCACAGAGGCTCAAGGGGAGTCACAGGGGCTCACAGAGACTGGAGCCACTATCATGGAGCCTCCATGTGTTTCACTAGTTCCTCTGCATACATGCTGTGCTTGTGTAGCTGGATGTTCTTGTTGACTCCTAACAGTAGGAGTGAGAAGTCTCTGACTCTTATGCCTCCTCTTGGGGCCCTTTTCCTCCAACTCTTGACAGGAGAGTTTGTGCCTAGTTTTATTGCATCTTGTTATTCCATCCATGTTCAGTTGTTATCCTTTGGAGGCCTGCTCTTTTATGAAGGGAAACAGAATAGGAGGATTAGTGAATCTAGGGGAAAGGGGAAGTGGGGAGACAGGGAGGCTGTGGTCGAGATGTATAAGAAAATAAGAAAGGAAGAAAGAAAGAAAGAAAGGAAGGAAGGAAGGAAGGAAGGAAGGAAGAAGAAAAAGGAAGGAAGAAAGAAAGAAAGGAAAAGAAAAGAAAAAGAAAGTGTCTGCGCTCCAAAAAGTGCTCAAAATGTATACCGTGAAGCTGTATAACATGCAGCAAAGTCAACATGTGCACATCTCCCCTACATGTACCATTGGAGAAAGATGTGTGAGTTCTAACTGCTCCAGGCTGACTAGTCACCAATGGAAGTGCACTGTGGCAGAGCTCTCATCAACAAAAGGCTGCTTAAGTTACAGAAAATACTCTTTGACACATGACCTGGGTTTAAATCTGAACTCTCCTATTAGCTGTGCAAACTTGGATCATCCTTTTAACTTTGGTTACTTTTATTAATAAAAAATGAGAAAAATAGTGCCCACCCAGCAGTATGTGAGTTAAAAATATAAAGAACTTCAATTCCTGGCGCAAGTAATTATACGGATTCAACCAGCCATCATTTACTAAAGTAGATGTTAGAGACTAGAACTCTTGAGTCCATGGAAGAGATCCATGACCTATTCCATATTTTCTTCCCTAATAGGAACAGGGACTCTCAGGTCAAAGGAAAGCAGGCCTCATTCTTGGGCCAAGGCTATGGAGATTAGTGTCCCCAAAACAATGACAAGAGAAAACTGAATCAAATTTTGTTTGTATTAAGTCTCAGTTTTCTTGTCTGACAAATGAAGTTTATAACAGACCCTACTGCTACTCCCAAGGTTTAGCAACGGGTGGGTATAGTGTTTTACACATCATTCCAAACTTAGGAGGCTGGGAAAAGAAGGATCTAGTGGAGGGGCTGGCCTGAGCCACATGGAGAGCTTGGGATCAGCTTGCCTAGACAGCAAAACCCTGTCTCAATAAACAAACAAACAACAAACAGTTCCATAAACATTAAATGACACTATAATTACTTAGATGTTCAGGAATAATATCAAAAAACAGGAAACTAGTGAACACCAATGGTTTGCCCTTAGCCATGCTGGGCATCCTTCCTATGAAAACTACCATTCTCAAATCCCAGATGCACACCAGTGGGCAAAGTCAGCATCCCTGAAGAGACAGGGCTGTGCAGGGACATGCTGTCCGGGGGCTTATGATCACAAAGGCATATCTGGCTTGAACTCCCTAGATCTCCCTTTGTGAATTGCTTGTCATTGCTTGGCACTATGGGTCATTGCTCCTCAGGTCAGCTGTAGGATGCCTGCATGACACAGGACGGACTAAAGCTGTGCTGTGGGACTCATGTTAATGACTGCCTGAAAAGAAGAAAAAAGTTTAGTGTGTGTGTGTGCTGAAGCATGCTTACACACATATGCACACATGCACACACACGAAGCAGCAGCTAGAGACAGTACAGGATATAATAATAGCTATTTGGATCACAAATCATTAATGTAACAATGCTATCACATATCATATAATAATGTATTGAACCAAAGTTACTTAAAATCAATGAATGTTCCAGTCAAAGGTGTCTTTAACTAATGCTGAAGTTTTACCACACAAGAAAGCCAGCAGTTTACAAACTGAGTTCAAGATCATATGGTTCACCAGTCCCAAGGCTGAAAAGGGTCCTCAGATCTCCAGTGTGAACCTGATGTCAATACGTCTCTGTCTCCTATCCTTGCTCAGGTCTTTCATGGATGTCTACAAATTGTGCTTCCCTTCCAAGGTTTAGCCTATAGACTACCTCAGTAGTAACCAGGGTGCACCGAGCTGTCACTGAACCTGTTACACCTGTTTCTGGTCCCTTTTCTTGAGGTTCTGACTATTGACCTAAGGCCAGTGGCTCTAAGAATTTAGCGTTCTAACAAATATAGGACACACAGCTTGGCAAATGGTCCAGATATTTCTAAAATTTGTATTATCTACTTTTCCTTAGCCAAACCAAAATTACCCCAATTACTCTGAGATGTTAAACCAAATACCAATTTCATGTATTCTCCATCTGGAAAATGTTGCTAGCTTCCCCTGAGTGCTCATCTAAGCAGTGCTTTCTAAGTAACTAGAATATTCGATTCACAAGGCTGTATCACCTATTATTGTGCAACATGAACACGGAAATCCCAAAGCCCACAGCTGCTTTTTCCAACCAGCCAAAGATGCGGTCCTTTTCTTAATAATAACATTATAAAGTCTAACTTGTTGCCACTGTCGCAAAGCATTTTGTTGTCACAGAGTGACCTCCTAGGAAAAGTAGGCAATCTGAAGTAAGAATCGTTTAAGTTTTTTCAGAAGAAAATGGCCACATAGGCCTGGGTTATGAATTCCCTCCTTTATTTCCTCCCCAGGTGCTGGAAATATTTCCATACAACACTGGTTAATGTCAAGTATCATTTCATCAGTAAACGCTTCAAATTCAGGGGTAATTCAACCAGGGGCTATCAGAAGGAAAGATTAGCATGTTGTTCAAGGCTTTCAGAAATCACTTCTCTCTCTGGAGAAAGAAATTCATCATAGTAGAAGGGGAAAAAAATTGTGTGGAGAGAATATCATTTGTTCCTGTGCTAGGCTGTCTGGGAAAAGGCTTCAGAAAAAAAAATAATAAAATCCTGATTTCAGTTTTCCTCTGGTGGCCTCTCTCACTGAAAGCAAAGGGTAGGTAAACACATTAGCATTCTCTTCAACTCAAGTTTAAAACAAAAGCACAACAAACAAAGCCTTTACACAATGACAATGTTTACTTTGTAAGAACTGTGTAAAAGGAAAAGAGCCAAAGTGTTACAATGGAACAAATAACCTTAAAAAGTATCAGTTCCAGGAGTTGTTGGGACAAAGGCAGCCTAGAGGGAGGGTGCTCTCTATCCCTGGGATAGATTCTTAAACAGTAGATGTCACCTCTCCAGTTTCTGTCCCTGCTGTTCTTCTAAAAGTCATCATTTCCGTAATCATCCATCCCAAGTGCCAGAACTGGTTCTTCTCTGAGGCAAAGACTACTCCACTAGAAACAGTGAGGATCAGGAAGGGTCCTGTGAGAAGAATTGACACCCAGCAGGATTCTTTCCTATGAAGAAAGCAGGCCCTAGGGGTGGGACGAAAGGAGATGCATGTGTGTTTATCAGACACAGTGGAGAAGGGGGAGTTGAACTGAATGCTGGAGATGTGCTGTTGGGCGGCCCAAAGTTGAAAAGGATTTGATTAAAGTAACTAGATTTTCAGTCTTTCCAAGGTTTCATGTGGGTCAGACCTCCTCCTGGACACAGGACACGGCAAGTGCAAGTGGGCTGCTTTGAAGGCACTTGTCCATTTGGACAAACACTTATACCAGAATATAATGCAGAACATTGAGGTCTCCTATGATAGACAAATACTGTTCAATTGTTGCTAAATGAATCTAAGGAGACAAGAGATGCTGAGCTTGCTACAATATGATTCCATGTTTTCTGTTGCCTCCTAAAGGTTGAGAATGGGTGGATGGAGAGAAACTAAGGATATGGTGGGGACTATCTCAGGGTAATAATTGGCATGAAATGAGAGATAAGAAGAGATGGCCAAAGAACTTTGCACAGAGAAAGATGAGAACATGGTGGAGAGATTCAACAGAACAAGCAGAGGTAGGAGGAATTGTTTAGAGATATATAGCAAGAAATGTTCCCCTGGGATTCAAACCAGGTTGTGTGTGGACCTGGTCTCAGCAAAGGGCCAAATGTGGACTGGGTTGCTTTGGTTCACCCATACCCCACATCAAAATTCTTGATCACTGATGGGTTCTAATGTGGGAAATAAGCTTTGGGCTCAAGAGCCCTAATGGTTGATTTAGCAATCCAGATCTGCAGCCAATAGAGTCACACAAGAGCACTCAGTTCCTCAAAATGGGCCTGAACAAGCATTGTCCCATGGAAGCTCTGCCACAGAGCTCAGGACAAGTGTCTAGTAGCTTCTGTCCTGGGGAGTAAAGTAGAGAAGGCATGCTCTTTCAGCAAAGGGGTGTGGACCGACTTCCTCTGGGTCTCTGTGAGTCCTGCTGCTTCTGTGAATCTGAGGATTCAGTATGGTAGAAGAGGATGATTATTTGTAATAAGGTTACTCTGATATCTAAGCAACCAAGGAAGCTAATATAGGAAGACTGGAACTGCAGGCCAGCATGGGTTACACAGAGTCCCTGTCCAAAACAACCCAAACAAAAAGCAAATGAAACAACCATAACAAAAAAGTTCCGTTACCAAAGACCTCGTTCTTCTCCTGATCCCACTCCAGGTATCATTTTTGAAAGTGAAAGCCAGATGTGGAAAAGTTCAAATGTACCAGTTTATTAAAAGAATGAAAGCACAGCACAGGCCCAAAGCCACGACCTTGGTTGGGGCAGAGCAGATCAAACCTCAGACGGAGCAAGGAGAACGCTAGTGTGCCAGGCAAGAGAGAGCAGCATCCCATTGCTTCAGCTTTCCCGCTAGCCTGGTGTACCTGCTCAACCCGGCCCCAGCATTCCTGCCATCTCCTGTTGCTCCCACACCTGACCCTAAGCACATCTCGGTCACCAGGTCAGGTGACCTCCTGTCAAAGACTTTCTGAAGATTCCAGAACAACAAAGTTCAAAGTTGTCCATATAGCCGAGGGATTGTGGTAAATCTGGCACTGGTCTTGGGCACTGTTTCAAACCTTTCTCTGCCTCCTGGCCATACTGGCCTTTGTTCTGTTTTTTGTTTTTTTTTTGCTGTCTTTCATATGCTTCCTGAGTTTAATTCTCTTCCCTTCCCCAATGTGCCATCAAAACAGGCACACAACCGACTCCCAGGACTAGCTGTGGCTCATTACACAGCCTCAGCATATTTCTTTGTAGTACTTGATATTATCTTGAACATTTTTTTCACTAAGCTGTTTGATTATTATACAGCTTGACTATGAGTTACAAAAAGAACGAGACTATCTCTAAGGGATGTTATTGTCACCCACATTAAATGCTGTCCACCCAAAGTAAGTTAAGTATTCAATACATTTCTACTGTCTCTAAATGTTCAGAAAATTATCAGGTTAGAGAAGATTAGTTGGGGTCAACTTTTCTACACAGGAAGTGCTGGGTGATGAATGTAAATCTTTTGCTGTTAGCACAATACCAGGACGAGTAGGTCACAGGTGACACTGTGGAATCTCATGGCCAGCCCTAGAGCTGAGTATTATCTTAACATGCCAGCAATCCTGACTCAAAAAAACAAACAAAAAAAACCCAAAAACCTCGATTAGAGGAACCAGTGCCGTTATTTTGATGATAGATCCAACCAGGTAGAAAACCACAATTCTCTTTATCAAGGTGACTGCCTAGAATGTTTCTGCTTCCACTGAAAGGTTCCCCAGAGAAGGTCAATTCTTGGACCTTTAACAAATGGGGTTCTTTTTTTTTAGTGTTGAGATGGATCCCATCTCCAGTTAGTTAACCCAATAGGTTCTGAGCTCCTTGCTTACAACAGAGAATAAAGGAACCCCTGCTGCTGGTGGTAGAACCATTTGACCTAATTCCTCCATGAAGCATTCACATGTGGCAAGACCATCAGTCACCCTGACAGCTAGAATCCCCATTTGCTCCCACCAACTAGTGCTGTGCAGTCTTCACCCAAACTCAGTTGGCTCTCACTCTTTACAGGAGCATTTATTCTGCCAACAAAATCAAGACCTTGGAAGATTGATCTTTCCAAGTCAACACAGGGTTGTGTCTCCAGAGGTTTGCTTAATTTTCTCTGCCTGTCTATGAAGACTGTAGACGAGTATCTGGGAAGCCACAGCTATCCGCAGCCCCGGAGGTTGATTTTTGTTCTGCAGTTTGGTTCACAGAGCAGGGGCTGTCAAACTCTGCACTGGATGAAGGACTGAGCACAACTCCTCAATTCTACCCTAAGCTACAATAACCCAGACACGGTAAAAACAGTGCTTATGATCAACAGCTGCTGGAAAGGAAGTGGGGTGTTGCTCTGGCAAGCTTTAGGCCTCATAGACTCATTTCACACAGTTAAAGATGTTTCTTTGAGTCCACCCCTGAGTATATGTAGTTAAAAACCAAGTGTACACTTTACTGCTAATTACGTATCACAAATAAATAGTTTACACGAGCATCTGTAAACTGTGAGGGGGGCACCCACAGCAGATGTTTAGGGACAGCTGTACAGTAAGGCTGACACGAATGGAGATGAAATTTATTTTAAGCTCCCTCAAGAGTGAGAGAAGGTTTGTTTAACCTTTTACCAAACTCATCTCTCGAGGGGTTCAGATCTGAATGCTCCTTTCGAATAGATTTCTATTTTGTTTAACATGCCTACATTTCCTCTTTTCTCCCCCACTCAAGAAAGGAGCCCTGGCGATTTGACCACTTTGAGCAAATGTCACTCAGACATTACAAATATAAGCTCAGAAGCTTGCTTTTGAATGTCTGTGTGCTATTAGCAAATCCTAGGAGACATGACTAAATGATATAAATTTAGAAACAGAAGTCTGTGTGCCAGCCCCCATAAGGACCCACTAGGCTGCACTGCTGTTTTTTAAGAACCACCACCATTCCATATCAAAACAAAAAATGTCACCCCTCAGTGTCCCTGTGACAGCAATGTCACCCAGTCATTATTCACGTTATGCACTACAGGGCTAGTGAGAAGCTGTTTAAACTAAACAGCCTTGACCCTATATTTGGGTCTATTCCTTTTGACTCATGTGCATGTACTCTCCAAGAATAAATATTTGACATTCAAGAAATATTCAAATTGGTTAAATAATAATAGATAGCACAGCAGGAATGCTCTTCACCTTGCCGCATCTCTTGAATTATTGTTTTAAGGTGTTCTGAAGTTTGGTTCACAAGGCAGGGGTCCACATCTTCCTGTTTAAGATGACCCAAAGGTGGAGTGTCTAGAGTCAGGAATGCAAAGATAAAGAAGCACGGGCAGTACAGAGCAAGAGTGCCTTTGCCTCAGATGTGAAGTGGTGGTGCTTGAGCTGATACTCCGCAGCATACTCCAAGGGCTGAGTGCACAAGTCCCAGACCCAAACTAGGTGGCTACAGTAATACGGCATTTCAAAGCAATTTTCTCTGGGTTGAAGAAATATGCTAATTGATCATGCCCTCATAGACTCTCAGATGAAAGTCATGTGGTCTACAATCTCCTTAAGGTCTTCTCTGAAGTCTGCCTGTCTCTCAGAAACCCTCAAGAAACATTATCTGATAATTAAATTTTCTGGTTCCGCTATGAAGCAGTTTTGGGTTATTTTATTACGGTTTATTTTTTAAGTGATAAAACTTCTTTTTGTTCTTGGCTATCATAATATTGATCTCTTGTTAAGTAATTATAAGCAAATCAACTAATTAGGTGTGTAATTATATGACATAAAAGTCACATAGAATATGTAAAACCATGATACTCAATACATATCAACCTGATGATTTTGAACTTTTTTTTGCTATATTTGATGTGGGGAGAAAATTTAAAATGAATCTTTGTCCTATTTATTCTCCCTAAAGATTCAATTTAAATTTCATTTCCATCTTACATGTTCATGTCGATGTGACACCATGTCCCCTTATTCCTTTCTTAAGGCCATTAGTTGAAGTTGAAAGTATCAGCACACATAACTGAGTGAGACCCACAGAACTCTACTCCAAAGAGGATAATAAGTCATCTTTATATTTTATGTGTTTATCTACTATTTATATTTTAAGATGTTTAAATATAAACATATACACAAATTCTTCGGGACTGTGCTTTTAAGCCTTTTGTGTGAAGGTTCTTTGCTTACAGCATCCAGCCCATCTGAGCTTGTGGCAAAGCCCTACTTAGTTTTCCTTTTGGAAGATGGTAGAAGTGGGCAGTTATTATAGAATATGTAATTTCAAGACTTAACAGAATCCCAAGGGAACTTACAATAACTTACATTAACACTAGTTAATGTCCATCACCAAACTGACTATAAAAGTCCTTTAACTTAGAAAAAAGGTTATAATCAAATCAGTTAACTTAGATGAAAAGCCACAGAGTAAAAACTTTCAATTTGAAATAATTTAAGATGTTTGGAAGCATTTGGTACAGGGCTAAGTCAGGAGGGAGAAATGGCCATAATTCCCTGGCCCTGACGTTTTAAAACAAAAATGAATATTTAGGTTTCCAGTAGGTCAACAGAGAATGAAGCTCTCTGGATGAGGGAACTCTACATCCTCTAAGGGGGCAGGTGACCAACAGGGGTGTGGCCAGTCTTGCTGGTGAGCGTGTCTAATACATGCAGAGTTTAGCATGATCCTGATAACTCATGTCCCGTCTGGATAAGAATCTCCTCAGGTGTAATGTATGATGAGCACACGCTCCAGCCTGACATCCCTCATGCAAGCCTCATTTAATTGTGGATGAATCTTATCCGAGTCAGCGCTCTGCTGACAGGAGAGAACGCTGAGCAGGCTTCCTGGTGCCGTCCAGAGGCTGTTCAAGGTTTGTCAGGAGTTGAGGCAGATGTCTTTCTCCTTAAGGGGGTATTTCCACATTCTACCGTGAGTGGGATTATGAACTCTATAAGAGTGGAAATGTCTATTTGTTATGTCGGAGGGAGACCCACTTCTTGATCAATGGCATTCTCTGTGATCCTTTTAGACAATTGAAATTAAAATATAAAGAAAGAAAATCCAGGTACTGTATTCACCCTGTGATGAAAGCAATAAAATGGATTCTGAAAAAGCCATAAGTCATAATCTTATTATGATTTTGATTACATTAGCATTACTCTTAATTTTAAAGAGCTACTAAATATAATGTTGCTACTCTCCTCAAATTATTATTCCTCCTTCCTTTACCTCCTTCCAGATGAGAAAAATGTGTGTTGTGTGCTTACTGGAATAGTGAGTGACCAGCTACCTTAGCTGGGTAGCAATCATCCTCTTCCCCCTCAATTTTCTTGACTCTTGGAATCCAGTTTGCTAGGGAAGTAATAGAAACTCTGTCTCCATTTGATTCTCCTCTGGTGGAGATGTTAGGGGAGGCCATGATTACTGGAGCACTTTGGGAAGAACTCTTTGCAGCTCAAGTATGGGACAATCCAACATTTAACCCTTTGAAGGTGCCTTTCACTTGACTGAGTGAACTTAACCTAAGGCATATTTATGTAGTCAGGCTTAGTGATACCTATCTGCATCCCCGCTACTCAGAAGGCTGAAGAAAGAGAATCCAAGTTGAAAGCCTGCCTCCATTTCAGAACAAGTTCAAGACCAGCCTGCTCCACTGAGTGGGCTTCTATCTCAAAACACAAAGAGGGCCATGGATGAAGCTCGGCAGCAAAGCAGCAGTTTCAGATCCACAAGGCCCAGGCTTCAGTCACCAATAGTGGAGGAGCAAACAGAATGCATTATAACCTGAAAAAAGATTAGGGCATGAATGAAATTTCTATTGGTTTGCTATTGGTTTTTGGTGTTTCAAGACCAGAATGTGAAAGATCTAAATGTCAGGAATTGGAGCTTGATCTCTCAAGACCAAAGTCTCAGAGATTGCAGAGATGGCCACACCAAACTCCACACACCTCCCTACTGTCAAAGACCAAAGCCAGTCACTCTTTCCTTGAGCTTCATTCTCTTGTTTCTACTTTCAATTGTCCCAGGGCAATCAGTTGTTTTAATTAATACATAAATCACATTGCTATTATGCCTTGATGAGAATCTAAAACTCACAGCAATTACTTTTACAATAAATATCTGTTGCTTTGAAAATATCTGTTGCCGCATGGTTGATTGGATTCCCCCAAGTTCTTGTTAGAATATGGCCAGGTTGGTCAGTGGGGCCTGACAGGGATTTAGTCCTTAGGCCCACCTTCCTGAGTGGATGAGTGTGAGTCTTGCTGGAATGGATGTGTTTTCCCAGAAGCAGGCTCCTGCTGCTGGCTCCCCCTCACCCTTTCACACTGTGCCCTGAGATGACACAATATGCCAGGTGATGGCACCATGCCTTGGGACCTCACAGCCTCCAGAATCGTGAGCCAATAAACGGTACAAGTTACCCAGTCAGTAGTATGCAATTACAACAAGAGAAAAGAAGGTGAAAAGACAGATGCCAATCAGACCAGAGGTGCCAAAGCCAAGAAACATAGAGACAAATTGCTAGCCAGCTGAATGACTTCAGACAGCTACTGACTCCATTCCTTTCCAGTCATCTAAGGAGATCTTTAATGGAAGTATCTGACCTTCCATTCCATTGCTTTACAGCTTCATGCTCTTTCTATATTATGCAAGTGTAAAGTTTATGTTCCCACCATGTCTTTGGAACTATTAATTACACACAAAAAATTATTTCTTTCCCACTGAGCACCTGGCAGAGATGAACCTGTAGGAGCTTACAGGAAGAAAATGGCAGCAAAGCGCTACAGAGTGAGTAGAACATAGCAATAAAATCTATGAATCGGGAGACTCTTACCGATATTATCAAGGGCCATGAAATGGCAGAATTGTGGTCGTACACTGTTACTGGATTGTTTTGCTTTATTCCCACAGTAGCTCATTATGTCCCGACAACAGATGGGGAGACTGAGGCTCCTGGCCCGCACTGTGTTTCTTTATACCTATTAAGGTTGAATGTCTGGCATGGTGTGTCTGACTTCCTTGCCTAGCTTCTTGGCACAGCACTAAACTCCCATCTGAGGTGTTCACATGGGCAAAAATCATACTAATGGTGGGTGGCAATCTTTCGGTTCCAGATCCAGAGAGCGCACAGGACATAAATCCCCATGTGTGAGCAATGATGGGGATGTTCCACAAGAATTAGTGACCTGGGTTAGCTAAACCAGAGGAAGCTGAAGCGCAAGCTGAAGCACTCACACCCTAATGGTACAGAGCTTATTTGGGGGGCAATTTTGGGAGCTTCCCTGCTAAGTTTTCGCTTTTAATGTCCAGGTAACCCCTGGGAAGGAAGCGTTGCCTCGAGAAGGCAAGGATTTCTCGGGACTGGGATAGAAAGTTCCATAATGTAAAAGCCAGCTCCCCATTCTGCTTCTCATTCTCTCTAGACTCTACTGTGTTGTCTGTTCCCCAAGCCTGAAGCAAGGGGGCTGGGGACGCACTGGTCCTGGATGAAGGATAAGAACAAGCTTTGGTTTTATATCCCCTTTCGTTAGAAGGTCAGCTGCCTCCAAAACCCTGCTGACAGACACTTTAATAAGGGGACTTTACGGCCAAAATACAGTGCTCACCTGCCCTGGGGAAGATGGCCGCTTGTCTTCCCACTGCCTTTATTCCGTTAAACAAACTGCGATATGACCTGCCTGAAGAGAAAATATTTATTCAGATCAAGGAAAGGACTTTAATATGTGAAAGAGGTTTGGATGGAACTCTCATGGAGAAGGAAAAGAGAAGAAAGAAAACACTTCTTGCAAATTACATTCTGCTATCCATACTACAACCATGCTAAGGCATTGTGAAATGAGATCTTCCTCATCTCAGGGATAGGCTAAAAACTTATCTCAAACAACAGTCCCTAGTGTGTGTTTTATTAAACACAATAAACATTTAATTTTAGACTTAAATATGTTAACATTTACAAAACTGTGTATACCATCCAATGATAATATTTTAAAATTCATAGATACAGTTGTACAACCTGCACACACAAACAGGCACACATATACACAAGCACACATGCACAGGCACGCACACACACAAGCACACCAAGCACACAGTGTTCTCTTGTCAGTTTCTTTAGCAAGAAATTTCTTCCTTTGTTCTGCTACTGTAATTCGCAAACTAATCAATGGAAATTCATTAGAATCCTTCATATTTCTAAAGATTTCCTGTGTTTATCAGGTATTGCTGCCAACATGTTAATATTCTCAATAATGAAGAGTTGACATATTTGTGAAGTATAACCACACTCAAATGAATATTTGCTTATAATACATTGAGGGTTCTATGATGCCTGTCTCTGGCCCTTTCCCAGTTTCTTGCCTTTTTGGTTTTATGAGAGAGTGTTTTGTTATATAGTCCATGTTGGCCTCAAACTTACTATGTGGCCCAGGCTGGCCTTGAACTTCTTGCCTCAGATCTTCAAATAGGACCTTATAACCACAGGCAGAAGCACCATGGCAGCTAACAATTCTATTTTCTTCCTTCCTGTCTCCACTATCCTTCAAGGGTTTTGGGAGTGCCTGTGAGTTTCCCCATGTGAAGGATTCCCAACCTTCAGTTGAAGACATGGGACGCACAAAGTCATTTTAGAGTTTGGCTTAAGAGCCGGCTTGGTTTCTAGTAATGGAAAAAAAATACATTCAGATTAAGTTGCAGTTTATTAAGCACGGCTAAAGGCTCCCTATTTATCAGCCCGCCAGCCAGCTTCTTTCCTCTGGGACATTTATTACTGTAGAAGCAGGCCAGTTTTGGACGCACTGATAGGTAAGGACCCAAAAGCTCAGGGAAAGCTAGGGCCTAGGGAGAGGGCTTCTGTCATTACTTTTGTTTTCTTTGTCATTCAGCAGCAGTCTTTTTCCCCCAGCATGTTTAGGGGCCCGTCTGAAGCTCACAGGCTTCACAAAGGAGCTGGCAGCCATTCCCTTCTGTTTACCGTCTCGGCTGAGAAACAAAGGAAGATAGGCCCCCAGCAACAGAAGCACAGCAGGAAGAATTTAAGTTGGCCCCAATGTTCAGAAGCTGAAGTTAAGCCAGAGAGTCAATAGCAGCCTTCTTCTCCCAGAAACCCCTTGACTCCGCTGTACTCGCTGGCAGGGGCTTTAAGTGAGGAAGTGCAAACAATGCTTGCAAACACAGAATTCAGATAGCAGAAAGGTTGGTGCCTGTTGAGGAATTGTCTGCTATGAACCATTTCCCCTCAGTTCTCCAACGTTGAGGTTTTGGAGGCAAATGAGATGTCCTAAATCTTTGCAGCAATCTATGACAACGTGGACAAAGGCCGGATAGATGCTCAAGTGTTGGTGTAGCTCCACAATGGAAAGAGGTGGGGAGGCTTTCTGCAGTTCAAGCATTTGTACTTCGTCTTTTTCAGACATAATCCAGAGACACTGTGAGATTCAAACACGGACATTGGCAGGGGTCTCCCTAACTAGTCTCCGTTACCTGTGGCCACCAGCAAACCTCTGTGTAGTGTATTCCCCTTTATGTGCTAGTGCTCTGGCAACTGTCCTTCAGCAGACAGGATGACCTTTGCCCTCCTAACCGCAGCTCCCCACATCTCCTTTGCCACACAGAATACGTAATTCAAATTTTCCTTCTGATGTCACACTCTATAAAACGTATTTGAATGTCACCCGCTTCAGGGTGCCATAATACAATGCAAAACTTTTACTAACATCAGAAGAAACTTGATCTATACTGAAAAGATATCCAGAAAATGTTTCCCGACCATTTATAGCACCAATACATGAAAATCTCTGCCGTCTGCACAGTTTCCAAATTCTTCAGGTAATTTTTCAAGTTTTTCTAGCTTTTTCTCCACAAGCACTGTTTGAGTAGGGCAGCAATTCCCCTTACCTGCAACAACAGCAACTAAAGGTCACATGCCATCAGAAATGCTCAGTCAACAACCTGAGGATAGCTGTGCCATGTCATAAGCCACATTGGCATGGTGTATTGCCGTGGCTCTTTGGCTGACCCACAGCATAAGCCACAGTGTCACTGTGAATTGTCATGGCTCTTCACTATGTCACTAGTCACTGTTCATCTTATCTTGTCCCTTGTATAAGTCAATTAAAGTCTGTCATATGCGTGAGTATTCAGAATTGGAAAACACACCACATATTGCTCCTCGCACTGTTCATAGTTTCAGGCACTAATTGGTATTCTCAAAAGTTGTCCTCCATGGATAAGAGGGAAAATGTGTTTCTCTTCATACAGTGGAGAGGCCAAGGCGGAGAACAAACTTTTGCTCTAAGAGCCAGAACAATGACTGATCTCCCAGGTCATAGGAGGTTCTTGGCGCATAGAAGTCCTACTCTTACAGACATCGAGGGTTTTAGTCCATTTACAGCGCCGTAAATGCCACAGAGTCAATGATTCTCAAGAGAAACCAGCACAGTCTGAAGGAGCCAGCATCCCACCAGAGACCTGCTGAAGCATGACAAACTCATGGACAGAGAGCACAGAACAGAGAGACGAGGCTCTGGTCTGCTTTTCTTCTTTTACAGCCACTAATCGCATTCTGGAGTCCTACCCTGAGGACTGCGATGCATCCGTCATTGGCTCCCAATGGCACTCATACCACCACCTGTGAATTGGAAGATTAAGTTTCAAACACAAGAATTTCGGAAAACACATTCAAGCCAAGCTCTGCTGTGGTTCCAGGCAGAGAAAGGAAGCATCAATACACAAGGGAATTTGTTGCTTCTCGGTAGATGGTACTTCATGTTGTGGCTGACTGAAAGATGACTCTTGGGCCATGTTTTCTGAAAGAGTTTGGATGAAGATATGATGTGCAGCATATGTGTGTGCGGGTGTCCCCCTCAGACAGATGCAAGGCTCAGGACCGGGAGGAGTTGGGGGTGCTCTTAGTCAGGGGCTTCATCCCAGCCTCCTGGCATCCATCTTTGGAATGCTGGGCAGAAAACTCCATTCCAAGCTCCTTCCCCTGAGAGTGGCCTCTGTCCACACTCCACTTACAAGAAAGCCTGCCAAATGGTGACCCCCCCCCAGGGAAGGTCAGGATGATCCCCACGGGCTATTTATGCTGCCCCCCAGAGAATAAACATGTGGTCTCCCTTTTCCTCTCTTCCCCTCCGTGTTTTCCCGGGACCACCCTGGAGCTCTGGCACCCAATTAAACATGGGTATCTTTTAATTTGGTCTGATTTGGTCTAATTGGGATTACCTGTGTCAGTGGAGAGATTCTTCTTAATGAAATACTTAACTAGAACCTTTGGGATGCCTGCATACTTCAAATCGTTTCTTACTCGCTTCCACAGAACTACAGGTAGTTTTAGAGATCTCAAAATAGATCACAAGGTTTTAAATGAGCTAGCTCTGATGTTACACATCTGTAATCCTAGCACTAAAAATGCTAAGGCAGGAGAATCATGCCCAGGCTGGGCCACATAGACAGACCTAACAACACAACGAGCAAGAAAGGATCAGAAAACTCAGTTTTCTTTTTTCAAAGAAAGGTTTGCTGAAGTAGACATTATCTCTGCATAGTTTTGGTATAGCCTCATTTACCTTATTTACACCCTACAGGCTGAAGCTAATGTCTGAGTGTACTGTTCTGACTTGTGCTGTCCTTCCATTCCACACTAGTAGCTCAGGAACCCACGCTATAAAAGCGTGGTCTGCTGCCCCTCACTGAAACTTCTCTTTCCTGTAGGAAGCTGCCCCTCAGATTAAGCTGCTCACAAGGAATTGGCACATGTGATCCAATTCCTCTTATGAATCCCCAAACCTAGGGAGACCAGTCCTAAAGCACACATCAGGGGTTGAAAACAGGGGTGCTCTGTGGACAGCTCCTGGGATCTTGGTGGTTGAACTAGGACAGTAGATTATCAGTTCTCTCAAGTGCCTTTCTGGATCCTGGGTCACTAGGAGCCCTGTGGGAGCAATTTAGGGCTTTCCTTTCTGAGAATAATTAAACTTAGAAGCCTACCAGGAGTTCTGTTTGGATAGGAATCTCAAAACCAAAACTAGTCAGCATACATAACCAAAATAAGAAAGTTAAGAAAGAATGGAAGTGGAGAGAGGAACTGAGAGAGAAGGAGAATATGGAGAAGAGGCGGAGCAGAAAGGAAGGAAGGAGAAAGGTTGGTTGGCTGCTAGAAAAAAACGTCACAGTAATTCTACTGCAAGGTATAATAATAATAATAATAATAATAATAATAATAATAATAATAATACCTAGCTTCATTTGTTACCCTAGGGTCAATTACATTAGTAAAATCATACAGGGACTCATTAGATTTGTTTTAATTTAGAGAGCATGGAGAAGCCGTCAGGAGGCAAGGAGTTGTATTGTGAGGCAGAAGACAAGTCTGGGTTTGGAGTGGGAGTTGACAGTACTACTCATGACCAGACAGAATGAAGCAAAATGAATGGGGGGCGCAACTGAGGCAAATCCTAAAAGGAGAAGGATAAAGAACAGAGCCTGTGCAGAGAAGGGCCCAAAGAAAGTGAGAACCTCAGTGTCCCGGGTTCTTCTGTGGGGAAGGGGAAGAAAAACAAAGACCAGGGATGGATGGCAGTGTCCCCTTCTCTCTCTCTCTCTCTCTCTCTCTCTCTCTCTCTCTCTCTCTCTCTCTGTCTTCTTTAGTAACTCTTAGAGAAACGACCTTCGGTTATCTTGAGAAAATGCACACTTGGAAGTGAGATGAATACAGTCAGTTTAGAAGTTCAAGTGGTCAAATAGCTGCTGTTTCATATTCTCAAGCTAGATGACTTCCTCGAATTCTCTACTCCAAAACCTGTTACCAGAAGACTAAGTAAGTAGTCCAAGGCCCACTGCTTCAGCTACAGAGGCATCAGCAATTCTGCAACTCCTGCAAGGGCTCCAATCTTGGGGAAGGAAATGCAGATACCGCCAAACCCCAGAAAAGTGGGGAAGTGTACATACACAGTGACTTTTAAAAATATCTTTCTGGCTGTCATACAGCGTAGTGTTTGCGTTCCAATTTTTTTGAAATCCTCATTTCCCAAATAAGAACCCACCAGTGTGAGCCCCGGCGACTGCTCGCGTCTCTAGCCTTTCAAGTTGTCTGACCTATTTCTGTCCATTCTCTGCTTCACTCTGCTCAACTACAAAGAAACTTGGATCCTCTGATTCCATGGTTCTGACTCCTGCCTTTGCAAGGGGGGCTGGGGGGAGAGATTAATAAAAGGAAATCCTTCATTCAGCCTAGATGTCTTTTAATATGGACTCTAAAGAAGACTTAAAAGGAAAAAAATAACCGAAACCAACTTGCATGGAGAAGGAAAGACACAAACAAGCTGCACGATAAGCAAAACAACCTTGGCTTTTAATAAATATAATTTTAAAAGACTCTCCACTGCATAAGGAATTTCACCTTGAAAAATGGCCAAGTGAAATAAAAAGGCCTTCAATTTTGTTTCTCTACCACAAAACCAGGGTAAGAGAGCAGTTGAGCTATTCTAGGTCAGTGAACACCAACTCTAGAAACCTCTGTCCCTGCAATTACTAAAGAGTTATTATGTGAAACTAAACAAGCCACACTCAGAGAAATGTGTACCAATGTGCAATACAGCCTGACAACATGAAGTCCAATGGCTAGGACCACAGAGTGGAGAGACCCAACTCCCACAAGTTGTCCTCTGACCTCCACAAACATATCTTAGCATATGTGCACCCACAAACATGCCTTAGCATATGTGTATCCACTCACATTACTAATCAGATGTGATTGTAAATTTTTTAAAGAAAAGCTAAGAAATATCACAAGCTAAAAGAATGCTAGTTAGCTCATAAGCCAAGGCTTGCAGCGACTGCTGAGTGCTCATGGTCTTCATGGTATCCTGAAAGAAGAGATGTGTCCATCAGAAACCTTGCCCCACTTCCACAGACCGATAGACTTTTGTGAAATGTCATGAAATCACCCTTTCTAGCTAAGAAGATGAAAAATACAGCTATTTTACATCAGTACGCTGGCTCACTAATCATAGAACCTTGTCTGTGTTCAAGGCCGTGTCTTGTTCCACCTTCATAAAACTACAAAGTAGCTCTATTAGCTGTGCGACACAGGGGAGTGGATGGAGAGACAGGGGCTTCATACTAAACCGCTTGGTCCGAACCACATAGCTAGCATATGTTGCAGTGTGCGCCCCAGTACTGAGCACAAGCTGTACAGTGCCACTCTGTGTATGTTTTAACATGAATATGCTTGGGAACAAAATGCATTCACACTTCCATCTAACAGAGAATGGGCCCCCATCTATGACATGTCATGGTCTTGTGTTCCAACAGCACAAACACCATCTTAACCATGTGTCAAATGGGAGTTAAGGGAAGGAATAATTGCTGAAACGAGAGAACAACTGCCTTCAACTACAGCATATGCAAAGAAATAAGAAACAAACCAGGAGAGGAAGGGGCAGGCAAATCACTGTGATGTCTACTCAGTGCCCCTAGGGGACACTGATTAACAGGCCCATTTGACACAACAGCACACACCAACTTCATAATGTCTGTTTTTTCTCTGTCCTGGAAGCGTCTCTAGCCAAAAGGAGGGTGTTTTAGGTGTTTACACTGTTTGTTCACTGAGGAATAAGAGCCCTCTTTGGGCTTTCACCAACTGCTCAGAGCTGTCACAGCAGGAAGGAACATCAGAAAGATCAAGTCAAGCCTGTCATATCTTAGCAATTTCACATACTACATGTAGGACCCTCACCTGCTCTGAGTGTCAAACAACAGTCTCTATAGAATGTTCTGATTCCAGAAGTATTTCTCTGGAGACTTGCTGTAGGGCACAAAACAGGTTTGAAATAAGTCTTTAGTGTTAGCACTTTAAGAGTTCAGGTTCAAGGATCTCTCAACAGACTCCTCATCCTCAGATCCTGATGCGAGCATCTTGCAAAAGTCTCCAGAAATCTCACAGAGGTTCCAGCTTGCAGCGACATTTGTAAAGCTTTGTCTTTTTTTTTTAGATTTATTTATTTATTATGTACACAGTGTTCAGCCTCCATATATGCCTGCAGGCCAGAAGAGGGCACCAGATCTCATTACAGATGGTTGTGAGCCACCATGTGGTTGCTGAGAATTGAACTCAGGACCTCTGGAAGAGCAGTCAGTGCTCTTAACCTCTGAGCCATCTCTCCAGCCCCGTAAAGCTTTGTCTTTTCAGCATACATTTAGATTGATAGTACCAGCCATGATACAATTACCATTAGTGCCCTGGTAGATTCTCTATTACCCTTGGACCCTCAGATAAATCTTACACCTAGCCAGAGTCCCTATCTCAACAACCGAGACTTCTAGTGACTATAGACACATCTTCAGAGGCTAATCCGTGCCTTCTAGTCTCAATGCATCTGGCCTTGAGCCTCAGTCACGGTTGACTAAGAGGAGTGATGGTGTGGCTTACAGTACCTTAGGATGACTTCACTGAGTAGAAATTCAAGCATGAGTTCACCAAAAGCAGTGTCAACACCAGGCAGCACCACACTGAAATATCTAGTTGCAAGTTGCACTTAGATTTTACTAAATGTTAACCACTGTTTCTAGAGTGATCCATAGGCATCTTTTCTTTCTATGGCAATGCTGCCAGGTCCAACAAAATGTAATCAGGAGTTCAAGGTTGCAGTTTAGCACAACCTTTACTCTTAAAGATGAAAGGAGAGAGAGAGAGAGAGAGAGAGAGAGAGAGAGAGAGAGAGGTGGGGGGATAATAATCTGTATCTTTATAGGCGATTTTCTACTTTTCTGCCTGCTCAAGTTTTTGTTTCTGTTTTTATGATGAAGCAGCCTGGACAAGAACAACATGGGAGAAGTAGGGGGTTATTGGGCTAACAATTCCTGCTCACGGTTTCAGGGGAAGTTGAGGTGGAACTTAGTGCAGCTACTACTATCACATACGCAGTTAAAAGCAAAGAGAGAACCAAAAGCAAAGGCATCCTAGTTTGCTTGCTGCTTACCTTCACCTAGCTTTCTTTACTCTTACATGGTTCAGGATGAGACCATGAAATGGAGCTGCCCTCATTAAAGGTTGGTCTTCAAATCACAATCAACAATTAAGGTAATCACCCATAGGCTTGCCCTCAGGCCAACCTGATCTAGACAGCTTCTTATTAAGACTTGTTTCCTATTTGACTCTGGTGGTGTCAAGGTGTCAGTTAACAACTAACCATCACATCCCTGCACAGAAACATTGTTTTCCCATCAGGGCCAGAATTTCTTCATTCTTCCACCCCTCCCTTCTGCCTTTTTTCCCTCTGTTTCTCTCTCATTTCCTTAATTCCTTCTTTGTCTTCTTTCTCCCTCCTCTATCTTTTCTTATTTGACTAATTAGATTACTTTTATTATGCCACAGAACAACATTGAGGAAATATTTTTTATTATTCTTCTGACCTGCCTCTCTTTAAAGATTTACCCATTTCATAAAATTCTTGCCATATTTTCTCCATATAATTTGTTATCCCTGAGGAATTGGGTTTCATAAATGCATTACCTCTTAAGCATTATTCTCTAGAAAAATTAGAAAACATAGTTTTCTCCTTATTACTCAACCTCTGTGGACACGTCAGCTGACAAGAATACAAAAAAAGACTAAGAATAATGAATTATGCACCATTTCAAAAAACGTGTGTTTTCCCCCACAGCCATGCTCTTCAGTGGCCCCTGAAAGTCAAGACATACACAAAGTCAGGACTCAAGCTGACGACTTGCCAGCTATATTTTAATCCTTTGTAAGAGAATGTGCTTGTTAGCGTTTTCTAAACCACTACGTCCCAGAGAGTAGGCATGCATTTCTAGAAGAAGAGGGGTTCCACTGTATCGAGCTGGGCAGTGCTTCTTGCAGGTTGAGGGGTGTCAGGGTCATCTGGGGCCAGGTCTGAAACATATCAACTACCTAAGAGAAACTAGAGTTACCTAAAAGGCATCTCCCAGATGTGTCTTGAATACAAGTCATCAGCTCTCAGTTGCTGGAGTTTGGAGTCAGTGAGGCTCTGGGGCCAGAACTTTGGGATCAGAATGCCAAAAGGGAAACTACTGCCCAGGATAGAATACAGTACGTGTCTCAGTGGAAAAGCCGAGGACAAAGCACTTGGAAGAAAAATCAACTCACTTCCTTTAACATAGTGTTTGAAACTCATTCAGCTATGGAAAACTCATCTGCTTTTCTCATTTGGCCTCCACTTAGAACCAGAATCTACCTAACAATATTCCATTGAATAAAATACGGGAAAAAAATAAAAGCAAATTCAGGGGTGTCACAGCCTTCTACAATTATAGTCAGGATCTTATTTTCACATATACTTGACTAGAAATGACAGATAATTCCAGCAGATAGTTCTCCAGTGCCCTGGTTCTCATCCAATGTCCCTTATTCGCATGTACATATATTTTCAGAAAGGTACATGAAAAAATGACTTTTTAAAAGCCAATTCCCATAATATTTTGAATCCTCAATCTTCTAAGTTTCTTAGGTGTGGGGACCAAGGCTTTCATTTTCCCATCAGTATCACATTGCACAGGATATAAAAGGAATCAATATTTGGTATCGGTGCTGATGGGAGAGAACCACCCTATTGCACTTACTGAACATGGGAAATTATTAAAGCTATTGTAAAAGGAAAACACCAAACTCATTTAAAATAATACATAAAGGACCAAGAGTAGAGAATGGCTTGATGCTGCCCAAAGTCTCAAGCAAGCAAATAGTGTTTGAATTAAGTCACATGCATGCAAACACTTTTCCACCATTGTCTGTCATGCAATGAATGAGTTCTGTATCATATCCACCACTTTGACTGGCTCCAGAGTGCCAAGCAATTACCTCTGCCCCCCTCCCATCAAGTTCAGCAATTAAAGAAGAACATAGACCACTCCGAGGAAGGCATAGTGAAGCAAACTGATCACCTGACCTGTTACTGCCTGAAATCTTCCATAGTTTCCAAGAATCAATTGACCTACTAGATGAAGGTTCCGTAAGAAAGCTCTTGCTCTGCTTGCTGCTGCGACAATGCAGCACTGAGCACGTGCTCTGTAATAACCACCTGGATGAATGTAGCAGCAGACTTCACAGTGAGCATGGCTACCTTCTGACAGTGCAGATTTAGACCACAGCACCTTCTTTCCACCTACCTCTGTTGCCACCACACTCCCATCTTGCATCACCCGTCCAGATGTAAGCCTTCTGGTTTCTGAAGCATGTTTCCCAAATGTTTATCTTCAACTAAACTTTGTTGGAACTTTTTCTTCTTCAGTAAAAGGGCTCATTAATGTTGACTGTATTTCAGCAAAGCAATGCTTTTACCTTTATGGATATTTTAATCCAAAAACCTATAAATACATTTATTTCTGTAACTTGAAATTCTTCTACCTGACTTCATGTCCCAAGAATCTAAAGCCAAGGGGGAAATGGTCAATTAAGACTAAATAAAAGGAAAAGAAGGAAGATCCTTTTCTTAGGGCAACAAGCACTCTAAAATACAAATATCTCACTGTTAGACATCACTATATTCTTGCCCTTTACATATATCTATAATTTTTAAAATAAAGCCCAAATCTCCAGGACCTTAGCCATAATATAAAGTTGTAAAGGTTGAGAAAGCCTGGAAAAGATTAATTTGGAAAACACAAAGAAACCAAAGGCATAGAACACCATCTTTCCATCCGTGGGGAAACAGTCTTCATACTCAGAGAAGTTCCGTGGGAAATCACTCCCTGATTCGTTAGTTGATCGATGAGGGTTGGAACATCAAGGTTGTCATTCCCTTCTCTAGGTCTCAGTTTGACGCACACTGAGGTCAGGATTTGCACTATACTGTAAAATGTCAAGGGGCCTGTGGTTTGCCAAGTCCTTCACAAAGCATTTTGAAAGTAAAGACAGAGATAACTCTGGAATTGGCAGGAGGTTTATAATAACCTTTCCTTTCTGTCTTTCTGGACCAGGCCTCCCTGACAGGTGGGGTCTTCTCTACTGAATAAATACAAATAAAACACGGGATTTTTAGGATCAAAATATCATGTTGCTAGCTTGAGGAGGCAGGGTCTCTTAGAAGAAAATCCTCCAGACCAGTTGGTTCAGTTTCCTGGCATGGTCAGACTTCTTTCCACAGATCTTCAGTAAGTCAAACATCCTGCCATGAAACTGTAGAGCTGCCAGGAGAAAAAACTGTGGGAAAGATGAACAATCTAAAAAGATATAAGGGGTCTTATTCAGCCTTCAGTGTGCAGTGACTGCCATGGAGAAGCCATAGGCTTTTGTAACAGATGTTGGTCTAGCAAAGGAACTTGGTAACTGAGAGCCTGACTTCATGTCTACATTCCTCACAGTGCACTTGCCAAGTGTCCAGGACTTTGATGAACAAATTCCTTTCTCAATCAACAGCCAGGTCTCTTCCTGAAAAGTGCCTTTTGCTAATTCCAGAAGCAAATACAGTTAAACAACAATAACAAACTCAAAATACAACCAATCAAACAAGCAAAAACCCCTTTAGCCTCAGGCAATGTGGCAGATCTGTAAGTGCTGAACTATAGCAGAGAAACTGAAGGACATCCAGTTGGGAAAAGAAAAAAACTCTGACATTTTCTTAAATCAGACTAATGCTGGCACCAAGGAACAGTGGCACAAGTCTCCATGTCCGCATGCTCAGAAGGAAAGGAAGGGAAGTATTTTGCTCTTGCAAGCTCCTGATTTTATTTATCCATTCATTTTTGTTTTGACAGCTGCACTGGGGAGTACTTTTTTCTGTTAATGCTAAGTAATCAGAACACTCTAGAATCTTGGCCATACTGAAGTGAATTGAAAACCAAGTCATGAAAAAGAATAATTCCCTATGGTCCCGAATCTAGTACCTCCTTGGTGGCACAGCTCACATATTTAGTGATAAGTTTGGACAACAGGGACAAGGAGCCAGATTTGAGAGGAAGACAATGTGGTCACTAATTAGTTTCCTTAGCTTAACACAGGGCAGTTTGATGTCTCCTTGCTCTCTCCTCTCCTCTAGGCCCTAAGGGCAAAGCAAAATTGGTTGAAAGACAATGATTCCAAATGTGACTTGATCATTTTTTCCTCATAAGTGATAGAAAGTAGGAAATACGCAATTCTTCCAGCAACTTATTTTCATGTGCATTTTTAGCTTAATTTTAGAAAGCATTTAGAAAATTGATTGGCAGTTTGCTTATATAATTTGCCAAGACTAACCTAAGCGGTTAATTGTGACAGAGTCAATAAGTGAACCATCTCCAGTTTAACTCACATGGGTAGCCGAGGGCATAGCTTTGGCATGATATTAAGAGAATCATTTTAATAGAAATTCATTTAATTTTTTAAATACCAAAACAACTAATAAATATGCATTTGGTATATATTCTTCATGAACAAAGAGTTAAAACTGCCAATAAGCATGTTATCACAGGGCACAGGTTGGTTCTGAGTCCAGAGCCCTCACTTTGCTTCAGCTGAATACGACCTCCTCTGCTTACAGAGCTCTTCATGGAGGGCCTGTTCTGTGCTGCCTGGCAAGTCCATCTTCCTAGCCATGTCTAGTCTAACTGTGCTTTGCTCATGCCATAGTATGGGATAGTAGGCTCTGCGGAGCCTTTGAAGGCCGTTCAACCTAGCACTTTCCGCTCATTCTTTACTCAAGGACTCGTTTATTTTCACGATAAACCCTTTGGGAAATCTTTTAATGATCTCATCATTTTTGCATGGTGTGTGAGAGAAGATTTAAAATAAAGCATTTCACTTGAGATCAATACATTATTAAAGATTTTATCTCAAAGTTCATTTAATACAACTTTAATAATATTCATTATGGATGAAGACAAATTTCAACTTTCCCTCATGTATAAGTAATATATTCTGTTTAATTTACTTCAAATTTATTTTATAAGAAAAAATTGTAGTTTGTCTATAATTAAAATTTGAAATAATATTGTAGCAGGTATTATTTATTTATCTAGGAGCAAGTGTTCAACTATTGGATATCTTATCATATATAAACTTGATTTTTGTTGATGGAAAGGTATATACCACATAGCTTAAAAATTTACCAATTTTTTCCATTTTCATTATTTCAGGATTCAATTTGCAACCTACTGACAAGCATAGAGTACATGGATAATTATTTATCTCCATGATTAAAAAAGCAAATGAGACAAAACAGGCACTTTGGTTTGCATTTTTTACAACCTGATATTCAGTATTAGCATGTTGATCAGCTCCGCTTGGAAATATGCTCAAGACGATCTCAACACCATAAGCATGAATGCCACGTTCCAGTTGCTTGTCAGTTTAAGGGTGCTCCAATGTTTCTTATGATTTCTCTTCTCAACCCAAAATCTATTCATGTAAAACATCATGCATGCTTAAGAGTTAAAAATCAGGTTGAGTATGTCAAACACACAGGCAGTGAGCCTGACTTTTAGGCAACTGCACATGCTCATGTGATCTTCCCTTACTATCGCACCTGTGGCCAGGCAAAAGGTCTAGTGAAGAGGTAGGAGAGCTCTTTTAAGAAGTAATTAAAGCTCCTGGTTATTTGGCCACAGAGATAACACATGGGGACACTGGTTACTACAGCCTTAGCAACCACTCTAACCCACGCCCCACCCCCAGCACCAATCCCTCAATTCTTTACTTTGCCTGAAGTACAACTTTAGAGGTGAAATAAACAGTGGCCCAGTATGAAGGAACCAGGGGTTCCCTTCAGCAGGAAGTCCCCTGAGCACTATCAGTCTGTAACTCCTTAGGGTCTAAAGTCTCTTGTGGCTAAGGAGGTGACTCAGTGGCTAAGGTGCCTGGCAATCCTGTGAAAGCCAGCGTTCAGAGCACCAGCATCCACACAATACACTGGGTGAACACTGTGGCCCACCTCTGAACCTATGCCTGTGAAGCAGAGAAGTACAAGCTGACCAGACAGAATCCATGAGCTCTCAGTTCAAGAGACCTGGCTTCAATGTGCAAGGTGCAGAGTGATCAAGAAAGACACGCAACCTCCAATCTCAGCCCCCAACACACAAACACCACTTATACTCATGAAGAATAAAAAGAATGATAAAGACAGAATCATACAGGAAAGCCCAGCTCCTGTCCTGACACCCACAATAAGCAAACACTGAAAGAAAATAAAACAAGCATCCAGCATAGGGATCTTCCTAACTCAGTAAGACTAAAATTCCCTTACCTGCCACCAAACCAGGACAGGATTGGTTTTTTCTTTGCTTAGTCCATCAAAAAACGTAGCAATTGTAGCCTTTTGTTTTGTTTTGTTTTGTTTGCAATGCCTGAAATTGAACTTAGGGCTTTGAGCATGCTAGGCGAGTACTCTCCTACTGAACTATAGACCCAGCCTTTCTGTAAATGTAAAAATCATCAAGTCTGAGTTTGTTTGATGAAGTTTCATACCAAAACATACAACACAAACATCACTATGCTCTCCTCTGAACCTTAGAATCAGTTAAAATTATTGAATGCAATTGTCTATTAACGAGCCAAAGATTACAAAAGTTCTTAGGTTAGGAAAAAATCTGAGAGGAAACTACACTGTGTTTTAAATATGTATAAAGCAACTAGGGCATGATAGCTATGCTTAGCTCCTAGTCTCTAAAGTTGACTTTACACTAATAAAGCATGTGCATTCTTAAAATTATCTTACTCTGTAATACCACACAGTAAACCTAATAGCTAATCAGGCAGAAGAGGCTTGGAGAAAATCACCATCAAAACATTGTGTATAACTTACCTTTCAGAAAGCAAGAAGCTTTCCAAACAGTAACGAAATGTTAGCAAAGTGTATCGTGTTAAATGATTGAAAGCATTATATGCATACTACAATAGAGGTTGTGATTTATCTTGTTAAAAAGTCCTAGAATTTTTGGGAAGATGGCATGGAAAGAGATGTGAGCCACCCTTAATTTCCTGGTTCGTTTCTGTGAAGTGGTGGGAAGCATGTTCTGAACTCAGATGGAAAGTTGCTGAACCAAGAGGATGGTTAAGGTTCATAAGATGGACAAGGGTGCCCTTGCGGCATTCCTGTGAAACTTCAGTTCTGGTTTCTACATCACTTGGTGCTTCTTAAAGGATCTCCACATTCTGAGCTTTGGTGCATTGCAGAGCACCAAGAATCTCAAGATTTTTCAAGACTGTCTAAACTATGGAAAGTAGCAAAAGGAAGAAGTTTTGATGGGAAAAAACACATGCTTTGGTCACAGATCAACCCTTAGTCCGTGGTTAAGAGGCCTCAGCTGGTAAATTAGGAGCACCTGGGAACCTTCTGAGTAGGATAAATATTTCTCTGCAGGAAGAACATTCCTTCTGTTTAAGGATACGCTGAACCTCCCCCAAAACACACAGTCAAAAGAATGTTTTCAACTGGCCATGATTTTCCCACACATCACCATGAGGCTTCTGTGACAGTCAGACTGGAGTTCGCAGCAATTTCCAAGGCAACTATTGTCAGTATGGTTGATACAGAAGCCAGTCCATGTCTTGTGTGGTAGAAAATGACTAGTGGACTCCAAGAGTCTTTCAAAGATAACTCAGTTATTTTCCCAAACTAGGGTATCTTTCCATAAGAAGTCCCGTTTTCTCAGCTTATACGTAAGACGATGCATGTCTGTGCCTTGCTCTTCTCTGCATGCAACAAAAGTGGCCCAGAAGAGAGCCACTCTTACTCAGTAGGCTTGTCAGACTCTGAGAACCCTCCAGGATGTCACATTCAATGAACACCCACTGTGACCCTGACGGTGCAGATTTATCAAGGCTGTATTATTTATGCTTCACAAGTGAGTCCATTGAACACAATTCTAGGTGTGTCATGTATACTCTGACCTACTGAATGGCCTGGTCTCTTGAGGGAATCCTTTCTGATGGGATAACTGAGAGGTGATGGGGAGAGAAGCAACACTGGACCGTGTCGGGGGACTCTATCTTGCTCTGTTCCCTTCTGATACTCTCTCTCTGTTTCCTAACTGCTGGGATTGAACTGTTCTTCTTCACCATGTCCTCACCATCATGAAGGACTGATGCCTTTGATATCCTGAGCCACAAGTCTTTCCTCTTATAAGTTGGGTTTCTTGGGTGTTTTGTGACAAATAAGCTCAACTAATGTAAAGAGGCTAGTGACAAGGTCAGGGTTAATGACCCTACAACCAGGAAACTACCCCACATAAGTGCCAGGAGTCCTGGTCAGATCAAGAAAACAAACCTTCCCCTTTAATGGGTAACCTCTTGGATTTGGTATCTAGATCACTCTTGGCTCTGCTCAAAGTTGATTCAGTAGAAACTGTGCACTTTTCTCCCATCAACGTATTGTTTAAGTGACTGAGTCAACAAATTCTTGTGAAGGAGAGAGACGCTACGTGCTCACGTGCTCTTTGAAACAAATTCTATAAAGAAATAAATAAAATAAGTTGATCTAAATTGGGTATCCAAACACAAACTCTCCTTCATTTATGGCTCATTGGATAGATTCATAAACAGAACTACAAAGGAACACAGGTCACACACGGAGCAGCAGCCTTAAGAGAAAATGCCATTAAAGGGATCTCTCGCAAAATGCATCAAACTCCCCTACCAAATACTCCCTGTAAGTCACCAGCTCTTGCAAAAATTATTTAAAAAGTGGAGTCTCTGTAAAAATAAAATAAAAAAAAGTTCAATTAGTTTCCAACTGTATGAATCCAAGGCTAACATCCCATATTTTTGATCTCGGTCTAATTTTTCTATAAGATAACTATCTATAGGTATTCAAGTTCCAATTGTTTTAAGGAGGTAAGGTTGATAAACACAATCATAAGATCTATATATTTCTCATCTAAGTCTTACAGCTAAGATTCTATTTACCTATGGTTCAATTTGTATTTGCATTGTGGATGGCAATTTTCATGTATCAAACTAACTGGCCAATGGGTGTAACTGCCAACAGGTGTAACTCCATTAATAATGACTGAATATCTTCACATAGATTACTAATGTTCTTTGTAATTTTTAATTGACAAGTCATAACATGACGAATTAAAATAGTTTTGTCTTGGGAAGATCACAGCTCCTGTTCCCAAAGTTTACTGGCATCAATGTAAAGATGGCCTGGTGTAGGAGGGTATTCTGTCTATGTGTTGCTTTTATTGGTTGAATAAAGAAACTGCCTTGGCCTTTTGATAGGGCAGCACTTAAGTAGGTGGAGTAGATAGAACTGAATGCTGGGAAGAAGGGCAGATGGAGAGCCACCATGGAGCTGCCAGAGACAGACTTGCCAAATCTTTCCCGGTAAGCCACTGCCATGTGGTAACATAAAGACTAACAGAAATGGGTTAAATTAAGATTTGAGAGTTAGCCAATAAGAGGCTAGAGATAATGGGCCAGGCAGTGTTTTAATTAATACAATTTCTGTGTGGTTATTTCGGGTGTAAGCTAGCTGGGACGACAAGCAGCCCACTCCTCCTATTACAATGGCCTTGTATACACTATATCTCTTCAAGGCCAAAAAAAAGAGTAAATGGAAAAAACAGGGAACCAAAAGTTTGTTGTTTGTTTTTCCTTTAAGACAATGAAATACACATTCTGTCTACAGTTATAGAATGCTCTACCTGCTTTCCATTCAAATATTAAAAGAAAAAAGACCCAGAGAGGTCTAATAAGATGAGCTACAGAAGTCAAGAAAAAAATCTCATTTCAATCTTCCCTCTAGACCCAATTAGTTGGAAGCCTTAGAAAGAGAACAATGCACCAATTCTTTGCAGCAACAGATTACAGAAGCCCTTCCCTTTTAGTCAGAGTAGTGACAGATAACAGCATAATAAACTCAGCAGGCATGCCTGAAATACACACATCTCAGTGACCTCCTCCTCTGGTCCCCAAAGAACTGTGTGTCAGAACTCCAGCCTGCCTGCTCCACCCTTCATTCACTGTCTGGATAACAGGGGCCAGCCAAGGCAACCACTCTCCCTTTCTTATAAACCTTGTCCTGGAAGAGGAGAGAGAAAGAAGAAAGGAAAAATGGAGAGGGTCCTGACAATCACTCACAGAGTTGAAGTACTGGCCATGAACCCAACACACAGCAAGGAGCCCCTTATCCTGAATGGTGCTGCTCACAAGTCCTGAGCCTGCCCTTCTTCTGTCTCTCAAGGAAAAAAATGTGTGCAGCTCTCCTCTCTCTCTCTCTCTCTCCCCTCCCACCATGTGTGTGTGTTCATGTGTGTGCAAGAAAGAGAAAGTGCAGGCACCAATGCATGGATGAGGAAGGAAGGGCCAGAAAGAGAGGAGTGTGCGAACCACATATGGAAGGAGTCTCAGAACAATGAGGCCAGGGCCTCCAAGGGCTGCATTCTGGGGCAGCAGGCTTTCAAAACATGGCTTTGCAGGAAAGCGGGTTGTGGGGACCCATAACACAAAACAAATAACTGAAAGAAGAAATCAGACACATAATGAGCTGGCTGAACTGCCAGTGATCAGTTCTCTATGTGTTCTCAGTTTTCATTTTCATGCAGCCTGTGGATTGACTCCACCCCCTTGCTAGAAAGTTTCGGGTCCCCAGGGTGCTGAATTCCAGAGGACCCAATTAACACCATAGTTGGCAAGCTTCCTGGTATGATCTATATGAAATAAGCTGCCTTTAGCAGCACTTTAAAAGAAGAGAGCCTGCTCTAATTTATACCCTCTGTAGAGTGACAGCCAAGTGGGGTGACAGGAGGGGGTACCCACATGTCAGAGATGAGGTAGGCTCTGAGTCAATGAAATCTGTTTAAGCCCTTCATGTTGAAGGTAGCTTTGAGTCAGTGAGTCTCAGCCCAGAGGCATTTTCAGGCTTTTCTAGGTTGGGCTGACCACTGGTCATGACCTCATCCTGGTGTTTCGGCCTGGGAAGTGTGACCTTGTCTCCGGACACAGTGACCTTCACAGGAGGTCTTCCTTACTAATTGGTATTTTGCCCCACTGGTTTTAATTCTGTTCCATTGTCAGAGGACTGAAGTTTGTCATAATCCAGAGATAAAGCAAGATGGCAAACAGCACAAAATTTACATAGTCACCTTGCTGTCACCAAAAGAACACTCACTGCTCTTCTGAAGCTTGCCTTGGCTCTTCATTGTATTGTTTTCAGTATGACTAGTTTCATCTGGGATACACCGATTTCTAGACCCTGTGCTTGACACGCCTTGTTCTTTCTCTCTCTCTCTCTCTCTCTCTCTCTCTCTCTCTCTCTCTCTCTCTCTCTCACACACACACACACACACACACACACACACACACACACACACACACACACACACACGATAAGAGACTTGAAAGAAAAGACCATGCTTTTCCTCTTACAGTTCTAATCCCCTGGGTTCAGGGCTGTGTGGCTAGAAATAGAATGTGCATGGTTAAGTTCAGAGCTTCAATAGGTCGCACACATCTGGCTACATCACCTTCTGATAAAATTGTTAAGGATCAAATTTCCATAAGAATGAGCTCAATTTAGAATTTTCATAAAAAAGGAGACCACTAATTCCCATGAGTCAGTAAAGGTCTTAAAGAGTTAAGTCACAGAATCTGAAAGCCTGTGTTTAAATAATCTTCAAGCAATGACACAGGCTGAGAAGGGACATAAAATTAGTAAGTGCCAGGAATGAGGGGCTGTCAACACTAACCCCGAATTTCATGCTTCTTGGCCTAATGCTGTGTTTTATTTAATACAGATCTCCCTATGAATAATTGGTCTCTTCTTGTGGGGTCTGGTACTTTATTTAGCATCTACTGTGGAGGAACTTCATATTGGGAGCTTATTTGAGGGACACATGACCCAACGAACCAAGTGTGGAGGGCTAGGTCTGGGCTGGTAGCTGGAACCTACAGAGGCCTTTCATGGAAAGTCTACAGTGCATCTCTCCCGAGCCTCCTTTCCCAGCCTCCCTCTCCAGCCTCTCAGGGGCATCCCTCAGGAACACAATCATTTGAATGAGCAAATCTGGTCACTCTGCTCTATGGGATGTTGCTTATGTCTCACTGGATTATATTTCTGCCTGTCCAGAGAGTGAGCCAAATTAAAGAAAGGAAAGCTTCTGAAATATTGTATTTTGGCTTATAGATCATGTTGTTTTCTCTTGTGCTGTTTTGGAAAATGAGTTGGGGTGTCACTGGGCTCAATTGTCCTGCAGGAGCTCGTGAGAGAGAATTCTCTGGCATCAAAAGCAGTCTAGGTGTTGAGAACCCTGATGCTAACCCAACATAGGAAAAATATAGATTACCAACTTAAATGTAAGTAAAGATCCCTGGGAGAAACAAAGCCTTTCAGAACTTCAGCCAGGAGAATCTGGGGAGCATCACTATGGATGGCCACGCCATTAGACAAAGCTAGAGCCCTCTTCACCGGAACAAGACCATGGAAGATAGTAGGAAGACAGCCACCTTGAAAATCTAAAAGTAAAATAGCAACAAGGAGATGCCTATTGTCTACTTCTGGAACACAAAGTTTCCACCCACCCTTCCCTCAGCACTCCCCGATGGCTGTTAACACATAATGATTGTCACATGCTAATTACACATTAATTATTGCTGATATTGGGAACTAATAAATACCTCACTGGTTCTTATTAAAGGTTGCATGCTACGTCATTTTGTTTGTTCAGAATTCAACACAGGAATCTGCACAGACATTTCCTGTTGTGCTACCTCTGTCTCCCCAGTCTATAAGATCTCCTTAAATTTTGTCTCTCACGATGTTGGCATTTGAAGAGTGCTAGTTTGTAGTATTGTGAACTGCCTTGTTCATGGAGGAGGCTGCTTGTTCATCCCGGCCGCCCAGCCACGAAATAACCACTCAAAAACTGTATTATTTGCAATACTGTTCGACCAATAGCTTAAGCGTATTTTTGGCTAAACTCATATCCTAAACTAACCCATCTCTATTAATCTGTATCACCACGTGGCTGTGACTTACCGGCTAAAGTTCAGACCAGTGTCTGTCTCCAGCAGCTCCATGGCATCTCTCTGACTCTGCCCTTCTTCCTCCCAGCATTCAGCCTAGCTTTCCCTGCCTACCAAAGCTCTGCCTTGCTATAGGTCCAAAGCAGTTTCTTTATTCATTAATGGTAATCACAGAACACATAGGGAAATCTAACATCACTGCCTCTTAGTTTGGTTCTACCTGGTGCATTCTCAAGATTAATTCTATCACCATATCCAGAAGATGGGATCACACCAGAAATCCTGACATGCAGAAATTAGGTCATTAGATTAACTTTGTGACTTTTCTAGGCCTGATTATTATGAATTTACAGTTTCCCCTTTTAGTCTATGCCTTTTTTCTGGGGACTTACTCTGGGACTCAGGGAGTATCTTGCTTTTGGTACCCTTTACCCAGTAACTTTCACCCATTCTTGACCCTTTGCTTTGATGAACGCCACATGGTGATTATTGATTCCACTGTTCTCTTGCATTTAGCAGTCGGGAGCCCAGTATAAGAAGAAAAAAACCCTTTAGAACAATCATTTAAAAATTTGATGACCCTTAAACCGATAAAATTGTTATATATTTTAATTGCATAATAGACTCTCTTGGTGCTGCCTGCTCTGGGACAAGGTGAGAATGCGACAAGGTGAGAATGCACCAGAGCCCGCCTTCTCGGGCTTCTGCTGGCATGCCAAGATCTTCAGCAGCAGCAGAAGGACAAAACAGAACAAAACATGTCATCAGTTTCCCAACAGCGAGGCTTAAACCAGGAGAACTCTGAAAGCATTTGAGAAATACTTAGTAAGCTCATATAATGCTCCACGCATGTGCTTTTTCTGGCCCAGCTCAGGGTCCTACAGTTCATTGAATCTTCATTCCCAAGTTAGTTGAAAAAATCACCCCAGCCCCGCAGTATGAAGCTGTAGGGTGGTCCCCACATCAATGCAGTCACCCTCTGTCCACGATCCTGTACCTACTTCCTCAGGCCCCCACATGTCTGCTTTATCACAGCCTGACCTTGCCTCATGCCTGTCCAGGAAGAATGAGTCAAGTTGCTCTTGGCCACAGACCTAAGTTTTACTCTTGACTTTCAATCCTGAAATGGTGCCCTCTCTGCTAGAATAAGACTGATCTCACACTTTCCACCCCTGTGTTCTCAAGGAAAACAGAGCCCAGAAATCATCCTTCTTTGCCATTTCACATCTATAAACAAAGGAGACCATTGTAAAGCCAGCTTAGCTACAACCTGTTGGACTTCATTTTCAGTCATGAGAGTCATAGAAGTAAAATTAATTCTACTAGGAGGAAACTTTGTGAGTGCCACACTGTTACCAAGAAAAGACACCTTTCCAACTAGCCAGTCTTCAGCATCTTTCCCTTACAACCAGGAGGTCAAGACTCCAGCCCAGAAGCTTGCATCCATATCAGTCAGATTTCCAGAAAGATGAAGCCTGAAAGCAAGTGAGATCAGTTGCTTCTAAGGAAGCCCTTCTAGAAACTGGCACACAGATGCAGGCAGAGCCCAGTTTTCACTGAGGCAAAGGTGCAGGCCACAAAAGACCTGCTTCCAGTCCTGCTGAGCCCCACAGCCGGAGGCAGCAAGGCACAATTAGCTCAACTCCTCCTTGCCTCTGAGGAATAGAACCCCACCTGAAGAGGATTAAGGAAAAAGTCTTATGAGGCAAACAATACAGAGAGGATTGGAAACCATATTGCATAGTTCCTGTATTTTCCAGATACATATTTTTAAAACACCCTTTCAAAACTTGAAAACACCAAAAAGAATATGTTGTCAAATCTTTTGGGCTTTCAACTGAAGTCTTCATATAAACATGCAATTCCTAAAACAGGGTCTTGTTTCATTATTTATTATTGGTTTCTAAAACTCTCTAAATTACACTTTAATAGACTGTCAACACTTTCTCATGGTTTATAGCATAAGCTTCTAAATTCTTGTTCAAAATGAAATGTTTGAGCAATAATTTGATTCTGATGAACTCAGTTATGACTCTTGCTTTTCTGACTGTGCATCCCAAATACAAAAGTCTCAAAAAGAAAACAAAAACAGGGAGAACTCTTCACCTAAGCAATATAATAGGAACTCTGAAATGAATAACTAGTTTTAGATCATAGGAATGGGAACATAGAACCAGATAACGTTGGGAAAGCATGGCCTCTCGACGTGTCATGGCCTCTTCACCCATGGACTCCCAGCGCCTGTGGCAACTGGCTCAAGATGTAAGCCGGATGCGGCCAGTCAATATTCTACTCTGAATAGGGAGGGGCTTTGGAAGTTACCCGCTCTTCAATGACAGAATGTCAGTTTCCCCAGTGGTATAGCCACTGGTGAGTGACTCCAGCAAACAGCCCCATCCATGTTTATGCAAACAACCCAAATTAACCTCAGTAGGTCACACACACACACACACACACACACACACACACACACACACACACACACACACACACACACACCCCACACAGATGTGAAAATAGGAGTGAACCAGCTAGAAATAAAGGTTTTAACAGGAGAAAGAGCAGATCTAAAATGAGCCAGGTGGGGTGGGGTGGGGGAGTGAATTTGATAAAAATATATTGTATACATGTCTGAAATTATCAAAATGTTTTAAAACTTAAAAAGGTTTCTTGCTCTTAAGTAATTTTTATGGTAACAAATTCAAAGACCTTCTAGAGTCCAGGATCAAAAAGAACCAAATTCTAAAGCTATCTCCACTTGAGTAAAAGTGTAGGACTCAGTTCTTCAAATGGCAAAGTCCGTGATGGTTTTCAAAGACCTCAAAGACCTGTGCTTCCAAGGGTCTGAAAGGCAGACAATCTCTGAGTTGATCTTTATGGCAATGTTTACACCTTCTGGGGCTGCTATGTGGTGACAGTGGTAAAAGTGACAAAAAAAAACCAAATCAAAACAAAAAACAAAAAAAACCACCATCTTCTATTCCCGCAGAAGAGAAAATGGTGCAACAGAGAACAAAACCTGGCCCAAAGTGTTAGTGTCAGATGGTCCTTCCCAATTCAGGCAACATCACAGCTTGGAAAACTAACCCACTCAACTACAATTAAAGAAGTGCCATGGGGTTTTGTTGGTGTGTTTTTGTTTTTGTTTTTTGCTTGGGAACCAGTGGCTTCAAGTTGTCCAGGGTACTGCATCTTCCTCATGGATGGCTATCCAGTGAGAAACCATGGACCACTTCACACTGCAGTGATGCGGGAGTCAGTGATCCACCACAAAGGTTGTAAAGAGCTTGGAGACTCCTCCATGACTTACACCCTGGGCAGGACTGGCTCTGGCTGTGCACTGGCTGTGCACTGGCTGTGCACTGGCTGTGCACTGGCTGTGCACAGGAATGAAGACAGCACAGCCTGGATCTTTGCTCATCCCCATCATTGTTATTACGTAAATACAATTTTGGTGAATAAAATTAGACTAAACCCATGTAAGCAAAATGACTTCTTTCCCTTCCTGGAAATCTTATTAACATAACACAGCCAGATAATTAATCAGTACCAGGCAATTGTTAAACGACTAATAAAAACAGTGATTAAAATAATAAACTCCAAGTTGAGACTATTTCTTATTCAAAGAAGACTGTGTGCTGTGTTTGGAATTTTCTACCAGTAGGAAAGGAAATGCATCTAACTACAGAGCCTGTTTGTACACACAGCAATTTCTTTGTCGCTCAAGTGGGCTAATATTCTACCCAGGTGATTCCACTATCTGCTTTTAGCAATTGTGTTGGACTTTTCCTCTAAGCTAAATGCAAAAATCCAAATAAAATGCAATAATGCTAAAAGAAAAAGGGGTGAAAGAACTTGGGAAGTAAAATAAGGGCTTGGGTGGTAATTACAGTTGGCCTCATCAAAATAAAACTGCTTGAGGGTTCAGCCGATTAAACACTAGTTTGGTTCATTACGGGATCATTCTAAAACAAAGGCTATCTTTTCCTTCTCTTAGAATTCCAGTTTCTGTCTCAAAAAACCATTGAGACCTTTAATTACTAATATCCAGTAGTATTTTAATCTTCATGGGGAATAGTCTGCATCTTCTGTTGGGCACTTCTTACCACTTTTACCTTCAAAGAAAAGGCAAACGTGACTTTCTGTGCTGGAGGTCATGGTGTACACACACACACACACACACACACACACCACACACACACACACAGTGTATGTGCACACGTGCATATTCACATGTGAGCACATACCTCGCTCAAGAGTAGAGGGAAGAGCTGACCCTGGCCTTTCCGTGGAATTCTTGGATGTTCTCCAGATTAAGGCTGTACACTGATGACCCACAGCTTCTCCAAGTCCCAGGGAGACAGGTGAGAAGCGCATCTTAACCTAATCAACACACGGACAGCAAGCTCCAGACCCAACATGAGCAACGCAGAAATGATGAGACCATACATCGGATGTGTCTGTCAGTGGGAGCTCTGCTTCCGTGCAGAGGCTGTAAAGTAAATTTGAAGCTCAGTCAGCATAAAGGAACATTGTTATGGAACTGGCTCAGAGGGAGAAGGGTACTTGCTCAGTCTACACAGGGGCTGGGCCTGCTGTGGAGCAGAGTCAGCTCGGCATCTCTTTCACCCTCTCCCAGTCCCAGACGACACTGAAGCAGACATGTGGAACAAATGTAAGGATGGCTTGGCTTGCTGGTGGAGATCTGCTGCAACAGCCACCTCCGGTCTTTCCTCTTCATAAGAGCAGTGGCCTCTCCAGGGGAAGGAAGCCACGTACTCCCCCAGTCACCTCCAGCTAAGTGAGGGAACTCTGCATCCAGTATACTCGTTAGTAGCCCCAACTCTAGGCTTTCCTGATCATGTTAGCCGTCACTGCAGAGCTGTCCTGCTTGCTTTTGTTTTTGTCAGCTGGACACAAGCTGGAGTTGTCTGAGGAGAGGAACTTCCATTGAGACTATGCCTCCATCCAGGTTGCCTGTAGGCAGGTTCTGAGAGGGCGTTTCCTTGATGTAATGATTGGAATAGAAGGATCCAACCCACTGTGTATACGAAAGCAAATGAGCAAACCAGAAAGCTAGCAAGCGATTCTCCTCTGAGCAATTTTATTTAGTTCCTAACTCCAGGTCCCTGCCATGAATTCCTGTCTAGGCTCCCCAGTGACGGACTGCAGCCTGTAAGCTGAACAAACCCTTCCCCCCTCAAGCTGCTTTTGGTCATGGTGTTTTCTCACAGCGATAGAAACATAACTGAGACACATGCCTTCTCTCTCGTGGTAAGCACTCATCCTCTTTCACCAAGTGCCTACTCCTAGTGGAACTGTTGGCCATCATAAGAGAAAGACAAAGCCTCTTGAATAACTGCTACCCTCTCAAGTGTGGCTTTTGTTAGGTCTGAGCCCCTGGTTAGGTGGAGACAAACTGAAGTGAGAAACACAAGTGAGTTCAAAAACCATACCCTGGCTAGTATTCGTATTGCTGGTCACCAAAGGAAGAGGAATAATGAACAAATGGGTTCTGCAATGCCAAGATTAAGGGAGACTCCGTGCAGCACCTGCTGAGGAAAACCCAGGCACTGTTGGATCACAGACCAGACGGGACAAACACAAAACAGCATCACACTGCTCTGAGAGCCCTGGAGCCAGCACCAGTCCCCAGCAAGACACTGGAGCTCCCGCCTAGCAATTAAAACTTTGTGTTAGTTCAGAACCACAGTCAGGTGGGGAAAGCAAATGTCCTCCACGTGTCTGACAAACACCCACCAAGGCTTTCCACAGGCCCGCAGGGCCCTGGCTGCAGAGCACATAGAGAAGGAACGACAAAGTCATCATCACGCTTAGATCGTATTTTACAGCGATAGACAGAAGCAAATGCAAAATGCCACACAGTGGCCCATGCTCAGAAGACAATACTCCTCACCAAATGATGAGGGGAGGCTAGGGTGAGGGAAGCAATCTGCTTTAAGTAAGGTGTTCCTAGGATGCCTCTCTGAGAACAAAGGCATCAGTCAAAGATCTACGGAAAAGAGTACAAAACAGAAGGAACAGCAGTTCAGAGCGTCAGACAGAAGAGCTTGGCTGCATTGCTGTGCACGTTCATTGAACTCCTCTCAAGAAAAACGACAGACCGCCTACCTTTGATATTTGCATAGTCTTGTGGAGGTCACAGACTCAGGAACATAGTAAACGAATACATGAACATCTATAAACACCAATGGAATGAGTTCTCTAGACAGGTATGGAGACACCTGTAATTTTAGCCCTTGGGAAGCTGAGGCAGAAAGATTGACATGGCTGAGAGACTACCTTGGGTTACAAAGTAAGCTCCAGGCCACCTGGAACTAGAGACCCTGTCTCAAAAACAAAAATGAACAAATGATTCATGAGCGTTTCCTAAAAGTGCAAACTTGATTGAGCTAGAGTAAGAGTGACGATTGCTAAGACACCAGCATGAAAAGCAAAGGCAGGAAGTGCACGACACCTCTGCAGCCAAGCTGTGTGCCGTGGGCTGATGAGCACAGGCGAGGCTACTCTACACAGCCACAGGTGATGGAAGGCACATTCTTTGCCTATGAGAACTGGATTTATTTTGAATCATGTGCGTCCTAGCATGTGCCTGCCCCATGGTTATTATCTGTTGGATGTGTGGGTAGAAAGGGAAGGACTAGGCAGACTGTGAAGGCAGGAATATGCAAGGCTACAAAGTAGGGTTTCTTTCTGTGCACACTCGGACCACTAAAGGCTTTACAGTTCACAAGAAAATCTGGATGCAGATGAATTTAAGTTATTGACCCAAAAGTCTCCCTTATACAACTATCATGGCTGCTAATATTTTTTATAAAGTTCATGAAGCTTCTTTATTGTGTATACTTTTTAAAAATTTATTGTATTATTATTTAGTTGCATGAGTCTGTATGTGTACTGCATGCATGTCTAATGCTCTCAGAAGTCGGAAGAAGCACCAGATCCCCTGGAACTGGAATTGCAGACACTTGTGAGCTTCCATGGAGGTGCTGGGACTCAAACCCTGGTCCTCTGCAAGAGTAGCCAGTGATCTCACTGATGAGTCCCTCTCCAGCCCTACTGATATTATTCAAATGATAACATGGTCTTTTGTTTTCACTGAAGAGACACATTATTTGCAGTTCGTTTGAAGACTTGAAAAGTGGTTTTAAAAGGTTGATAATTACTTCCAAGCAGATATTCCGCTGCTATTATCACATCTAAGAGTTCATTTATTCTTTGGGATCCACCCTCATCATTATCTTGTTCACATGGAATCAGTCAGTCCATATGAAAGATACACATCTGAATCAAAAAGAGACTGTGATAGCCTTTGGAAACGGCAGAAAGGTTTATGGCATCTCTGTTGCTAGGGAAGGGCCTCCCCTGTTTGGGACTTCAGATGTGCACACCACACCCATTTTATGCAGTGATAAGGATCTGACCTAGGTGCTTTATGCATGCTAGGTAAGCATTCAACCAACTGAACTAACTATATCTCCGGCCTTGTCCTTGGCTGAAAGATCTAGTCCAAAACAGTATCCCAGTATCTACAAGAACTCAGAAGATTGAAAGCTGATGCATTGCCTCAGACTGACCAATTCACCTTGCAAGCCATCATTACAGCAAGCTTATTACGTATTTTATTTACTTTCCTGGGCCTTATTGTCTCACTCACAACCTCCTCCTTTCTCAGCCTTCAGATAGACTTGAAGCTATGAGAAGACTGTGGACAGTTAGATTCCTACATGGTAGCTGTGCTCACCAGCAAGAACTCTGGCGTTGAAGATGATACAAGCGACAATTCTCCAGCCACAAACAGCACAGCTCAAATCCTCAGGGACGTAACCCACCAAGATGAGCTAAGTGTTCTGAACATCAACAAAGAGGAGGCAGAAAGTGTGGGAGGCAGCTGCGGAAATGAATCCTTTCCTTCAAAAGGCCTTTCCCCCTTCCAGTGTGAGGTCAGGGGTTCTGTTCACAAGGCTCAGTGAGAGTCTTAATCTCACTCACACTGTGACAAGCTCAAAACATAGATTTACCTTTGCTGAGATTAAATAGTTTTAGCTAATTAGAAAGGATAGGGTCAATGTGCCTGAAGAAAAATTAATAAGTTAGAAGTGACTTATTGGCCATCTTTAATACCATAGAGGTTTATCATGAAGAGTACAAATGTGTATGTTCATCTTGGGATGTTAAACAAAGACTCAAGCGATCAGAGAAGGCGGGAACTGCAGTAAGAACAAGGGCACCGCTTCTATGCTACCATTTTTAGCTCCAGTTGCTTGCAAATGACCTAATGTAACCCTTGTTTTAAAAGTAGTTTAGAGTATAGGAAGGTCCTGTATATGAAGCTAAACCAAGAGTACACACAGAGAAATCCAGAAAGCAGTGAAGTGTTAGCCACTGTCTCAGGGCACCCCATGGGGAAGGATTACACATTGTTCTTAAGAGCACAGCAAAGACCCTCCCCAACAGTTGCATATATTTTAATTGACTGTACAGAGCCCTTTCCTTAAACAGAATGCATTGGTCTAAAACAGAAAACTCTAATTAAAGTTCAGATGACAAACCAAAGACATGCCACACTCTCAGATCCCGTTGAAAGAGTTAAATGTTCCCGTGCTCGGATCCCCTCTCTTCCTGTGCTTTGAGATAAGTACCGGGAGATTTATGTGCCATGAATTTCCAATTACCCATCTCCACCAGCTGGGCTGTCAGTCATCACTTGCCTCATCCTGGATGCCTTCGCCACCCCCACAGAAACAAGCGAATTCCTCCAAAAAGAGCTTACCACTAGCCCTGTAAAGGCTGGTTTATTATGTCCAGTGCATGCTGGACAGAATTTCTTACTAAATGATTGCTGTTCCACCTTCTCACCCTACCCAATAAAGCAATACTTTGCACCGATTGCGAACAATTTAAGATTTCAAAAGGAATTGATAGGCAAAATTATCCACCCTGCATCCTCCCAGTATCCACTGAAGCAGAATTGATGAGCTCTCGAGAGTAATACCCCCTGCTTTGACATCTGGAAGTAGGTGGGGGAATTCTAAATGGTAACTGCACTCACAAACCTACAGAACATAGGAAACAATATGTTTTCACATTCATGCTAAAAAAAATGATTGTGGGTTTGAAAGGAAAAATTAATGTTGAAAGATCTCCACTGAGTTTGGTCATGAAATTAGCATTAAAGGACTCTAAATGATCTGGACATCAGCCTTGTAGTTAAATATCTTTTTTAAAATAGTGGCAGCTTTTTTGTAATCTTTATATATTATAGGGATACATCTAAAAAAAAACTCTAATTTTCAAATTATCAAATACTTCTCAACTAATGAAGGAGTCACAGTCCAATAAACTAATTGGAAAAAATGGCAATTGTCAATTGATGATCAGAATAATGGTGAATTTTCAAATGGTTCAAATTCATTTCTTGTAATTGTCCCTGTGTATATTGATCTAAGTGATGAAAAGTGAGTTCTTATATGTAAAAGAGTACGTCAGGTGCTGAAAACGACTAAAAAGCATCTAATGCAAAGCCTTTTCATGAGATTCTTGCAGAATTTCGTGCAAGGCAACAGTGAGAATTCTGCAGATTGTGCATCTGCTCAGGATTGAAAGATGGCTTCAGGAAGGAGGATTTTGCCAAAGATGGGCAGAATGCACTCAACTATGATCTTCTAGTAATGCAGAGGAATCTAAGTTCCCTCCCTCCTCCTCCTCATTCCTTGTCTCTGCTGCCCTGCGCCTCCCCTTCCTCCTCCTGCTCTCATCCACAGCATTATTTGTTACTAACCATGACCCTGTACTGTTTTCCAAACTCTGTGTGGGAGATGGATGTGGAATTCTGAGTTTTAAACTGAAGAAGCAGAAAGGTCAAGGTCAGAGCTGGCAAGGAAAGATCAGTCGTGTCTATCCACCTAGGGTTTGACTGACAGCCACTAAGCCAGTAGAAGCCTGGATTCCTATTTCTTGTCCTGCTGCAGTAGACTACAGCCCCACAGCAGCTCTGCGCAGACCAGACCTTGGAGTTCCCTTCTGTCATCAGATCTCCAGACTGCACTGGAGACTAAGGCTTTGGTCTCACCCAAATGTCATGGTCTTGTGGCTCTTGATGTTTGCTTTCAATGTACCCAAGATGATATATCCAAGAGCATTTATGACGATTTCACAGATAAAACCCGAGGGCTAAAGGTCCATTCTGGGCACATTCAGAAAAGCAGCTGAACGAGAGCTGGCCTTTGAAGGATGTACATTAGTAAACCTTTGCTGACAGGGTATGGTTCCCCCAAGAAGAGAACAATTTCCCAACTGTAACCTAAAATTTGAGGAGAAATGGGAAGAAAATCTTTAGAAGAATCTTTTTTCAAAAGATCAATGTACAGTTAAAACCAAGATTTAAACTTTAAATCATTGATAATGGTGGAAGATCGATATATGTTTCCTGTGAAAGATGAAGCTAATTTTGACCCTGTTTCCATAACTCAGTGAAAGAACCATATTTAACACAGTTCATCACAGGATAGCCAACATACAGCTTGCAGGTCACACTCTTCTCGCTCCTCAAATTCCTTTCTAGTGATTGTTGGTGGCCTAACAAACCCAACACTACCTCCTGACTGGGTCTCAGTCCCATTGTGGCCTCACTAAGCCCGCACTACCACCTGGCTGGGTCTCAGTGCAGCCTTAGACGATGTCTTCATAGAGAAGAGAGCTTTGTGGAAGCAGGAAGGAGATGAGAAAGAGGAAGAAAAGAGGGACTGGGCAAGATTATAGGGAATGAATCAGAGTCAGGTACAATGATATATAGGTATGATCATGTAAGGAGAGAAAAACGGGAAGGAAACACTGGACACAGGGTTTCAAGCAAGCTCTGTGGACCCATCCTGGGTGGTGTCTCCTACCTGCAGCAGCCTCCCTGCACCTAAGGCTGAAGAGCTCCCTAATGCACCACAGTTAGTGGTCCCTAGAAGTATCAAATAGCAAGTAGCAAGTGCTAGGTAAATGTGAGCTGAGTATATGAGAGACTGACAGGAAGCTCCACTTTGTGGAAACCTCCGGCTCTCCATGTCCTTTTCTCAGGAGATAAACCGGGACTTCCGGGTTCCTCCTGGCAGGGTTCTGCAGAAGATGCATGTGGAGAGAAGAAGCTATGCCCACAGCCACTGAATAAAGCAAGCAAATGGCATTAAGAGAGATCAGGAAGGATTGCTGGAGATTATGCAAGTGCTGCTATATATTCAACCAGGTCTTTAGAAAGAGGAGAGTTGGAAGAAGGAACAAAAAGATACGTGCCTGAAATGAATATCCCACAAATACCTAGTTCCAGGTTATGCATTTTGTTTTATTTATTCATATTGCCAGCAAAACTAAAAATAGATTAAGGGATAGAGGATTTTTGTGACTTATGAAGTTTGGTTTGTTGTAGCAAAATAATGTTAACTACAAGAAAATAAGAGAGGGAAAACCAATTGTTCCATTCTTTGGGATAGTTACTCCATCATGAACTCTTACTTCTTATGGCCTGACTCATCAGTTTCCACTAGAAGCCATGCTTAAATTGTGGTCCAATACACACTTAGTTCCTCTCCATTGTGATGTGGCAATGGCTTGTCGTGCATCTCTATTTCTCAGGACCCTTACAGTTCAGCAGCAATTGGAAATGGCTATACTCTGTGGAGTAAGCATTGTGTATGGAGTGTGTGTCCCCAGTTCACATACTGAAGTTCCAGCACAGTGGCCTTACTAGAGATGGAGTCACCACAGAAATAAGTTCTCAAGTTTGAGGCCTTGATGTAATTGGCTTGGTGTCCTCATATGAAGAAACACCAGGGAACGTTCTCCCTTTCCAGTGCAAAATCTAAAGAAAATACAGTTGAGACAAACAGAATAGGGGGTGCGTGTAGCCTAGAAGTCAGATCTCAGCAGGGACCAGGTGTCCCAAGTGCTGCTCGCTGATTCCCCAGCCTCTAGGGCTGTAAAGAAAAACCAGTATCCCTGGTTAACTGCTCTGTGGTATTCTGTTGTGGCCTCCTGAGCAGACTAAGACGACCGAAATTGTCAAGTTTAAGTGAGGCGGTGAGAGCTGAACAAGTGTTCTACCATGTCAGTGTGGGCGAGTCCAGAGATCTGAGCATCCGTCCGACCATGATCAGTGCTGACTACATAAAACCCACCCTGTGGACTTTTAGTGGCACTATTCGGGTGTTGAACCCTAAATAACTGAAGGTTTCCATGGACATAGGGCTGTGTTCTTACCACAAACAGAGCCGGTCCTTCCTCTGGCTCTGATAATTAGTGTCCATGAGTGAAGAAGGCACAGACGTCCCCACTAGACTCTCACTTTGAGAAGTTTTGTACTACAAGTCTATCATTTTTAATTGCTCAATCAAGAAAATCGATTGCTGGTAAATTAAGTAAAGGGTATGCACCATATATTCAAACTGAATAAGAAAAAATGTTCTATAGGTGGGCATTAGAGGTTTAACTTTGAAACAGAAGCAGTAATTATATATCAGAGTGACTGAACAAGAAATATGATCATAATTTTCTTTTTATGGACTGAACCAAGCCCCAGTTCTCTGCAGGAGCAACACGCATTCTTAAGTATTGGGCCACATCTCCAGCTTTGGCTCTCTTCTTTACAGTCATGTGTACTTTATAGACTTCCAAAAATGGTTGAAGTATGTTTGAATTAAGAAAAAGAAGCTAAAGGCTCCCAACCTTTTGAGAGTACTATGGCTTCATCCTGTTTTCTGAAAATGCAGGGAAGACACACACACACAAAGAACAGTTACAATCAGACCCACAATCTCACGGATAACCAAGACCGACATTTTAAACACAATAGAATTGCTTTCTTTACACGGTTTGATAAGATCCCTGCAATCTAACAACTAAGCCTTTTTACCCAGTAACATCGGTACCACCTTCATTTTTGGGTCCCAACCTCTGCCTCTCACAGGCACCAAGAAAGCTCTGGGAAGCTATGTGCTCTGAGTCCCTCAACTTCTCCTCCCCTGCAGCAGCTCAAGGAGTAGAGAGCTTTTGTTTTCAGAAACACATGGGTTAGGTCAGTGCCTGTGGTGTCTGTGACCAGAAAAATGTCAATCTTTGTGCTCCCAGGCACAAGAAAGATTCTCCATAAATGTCAATTCTTTCTTCTTGCATCTAGCCCCGGGCCCGGCACATAAGAGGTTATTGGTAAATGTCAACCCCCACCCTGCACCCCCGGTTCCACACTTAAAGATATCTTTTAAGCAAACGTGTCATTTCAGGTAGAGTTTTCAATATACTGTGTAACTTAAAAAAACGTTATGCACCATCACACAGCTGTGCAGAGACGTAGTTGGGCTGGCTTGGTAAACGCAGTGGCAGCCCCTTTTGTGTTTTCAATCTTCACCTGCTAATATCCTGGAAGACATGAGGTAAGTGTCACATAAATGACATCTTCACAGACAAACGCAAGTGTCTTATCTCACCTACCATTTCGGTGGTCATGTTCAACATGCTCTAGCTTTCAAACTGCTTCTGTTAGGTAAGTTTAAAATCAAGAAAAATATAGTTCTGGACATCTGGATTCATTAAAAAACGGCCTGCTGCCTTCTTTCCCTATGGGTGATAATGATAAACGTATGCTTCACATAGTCACACACTTAGGCTAAAGATATACACTTGGCATCTTTTACAAATTAGTCTTCAGTTTGGCATTAATCAAAGGGTGTATTTAACCAACAGGCTCTGTTTTGGTTACAAGCCATCAATATCTGTTAATGGATGTGTTTGTCTGTGGTCCATATCCATGGTTACGTTTTGTCTTCTATTAGGTAAGAGGGATTTAAGCATTAGCCAAGCTTTTACTGGCATTCACATATGTCATTATGCAAATTAATATTTCATCTTGAGGAATAAACAGTAAACATAGAAGGACATTGCTGTCTCTATTTCCTTTGGACACCTTTTGAAACTATTTAATCCTGTTCTCTTTCATGGACTCAAGCACAAAGTTCAGGTGGCAGTTGCAAGAGGAATAGAGAGAGAAGGTTTCATCAGACAGGAAGGAGACCACATTGATCCACGCTCAGAAAGACATCACCAGGATGGAGAACTCACTCACTGGGATACCTGTGCAAGATAAATGGCACACAGATCTTCATACACCAATCCAGGTCTGGAATCTTGTCAGCTTGAAGACCTGAGTGGCTTAGACTATTTTCTGTGGCTCAGTTTTGGGAAAGAGAAATCACTTCTGGCTGCCAGAGCATAGTGTACATTTAGACCAAATCTCTCTGTTTAGAGAGAGCAGGTACAGGCTATATCTTTGGCCAGTTATGATGGTGACTCTGGACTCTTCTTTCTTCCTGGATTTCTAATTAGCTAATGTGCCCCTTCTCTGTAGCTTGGAGACAAGTGCTCTGGATTACTTATTGTTCCAGCTCTTGCAGCACTAATTTGGCAACGTTTTTACCCTGCCCTCTGCACTCCAACCTAAGCCTGATTTCATGAGGGCAGACATAAGGTTTACAATGAAAGCAATAGTAGCTCCTATGTAGGAATAATTCCTTCAGCTAACATGTTTCAGAGGAAACACCTCTACTAAGTGAAGTATGCAGTAGACATTGAGGTTAACATCCTGCTGCTGCTGCTTGACTTTTAAAGAACAACAAATTACTGACTGACATTACAATTCAGAATATTTATTTGCAAAATGGAGACTATCTATCTACCTCCCCCTGGGAATGAGGAAAGTAGAGAAAGGAAAGGGATATGGAGAGGTATGGAGAGAGAAAAGAGAGATGGGGAGAGAGACAGGGAGAGAGAGGGAAAGAGAGAGAGAAGGAGAGAGACAGAGAGAGAGATTTAGAAAGCATAGCTTAGAATAAACACTGAGTGTATCTTATCCAATTTGGTTATGGCTGGTCTCTAGAAAGATCAGTTGGGGCATCCACTTTTTTGGATGTCTTTGTAAGCCCAGACCCTCCAGGTTAGCATTATTATTAACAGTATAACTGAGTGGAAAATCTATGATTAGATGTGAAATCTTGTTGTTACAAGGTGGCTAATGTGCAGCTGATGAAAACCATATAAGCTAAATCTATTCCCCCACCTATGATCTTGGAATTTCTCTTATTAACTATTAATACCACAGAAAACAAAGCCTTTGAGCCATGAAAGAGTAGACTTTTTCTGAAAACATCTATTCATTTATTCAATATGCTGAAGGCTTTTCATGAGATAGCCTTGACTTAGGAACTGTTAATACAGGCCCAGACAAAGATAACAGGCTTTGCTCCCTGGGAATCTATGATCTAGGTGAGTGAGAAGGGAAAGAATGAAGACAATACGTAAAATAGATGGAGGTCGGAGATGCCAAGGACAGTGAAGAGGGAAAATGCAAGAAAGGAACCAGGCAAAGCATTAAAACCAGGTCTTGATGAGAAAGGGACCCACATGTATGGATGTGGAGCCAGAAAGAGTGAGCTACAGCTGGGAGGAGCGAGAGAGCGAGGCTCTCAGGCAGGCCTAGCGAGTGGACAGTGTGGCAAAAATCCATTCATGGAGAAAGGTCAGACTAATTCAGTGAGAAGGAGACCCAGATTATGAGTATTTTTGCAAAGGTCACTTAGGATTAACTAGGAAGCCCCCGTATTTATAGCAGACGGGAGATAGAGAAACGCAGCCAGGATTTAGCAGTTTTTTCAGCTGATTTGTTACAAATCGAACACAGCAAAGAAAAACAGTGTGTTTGTCACTCTGCTCGCTGCTGTGACAAAGTGTCAGATAAAGGTGACTCAAGGAACAGAGGTGTTTTGGGGCTCACAGATTGAGGGTTCAGCCCATTAGGGTAGGGAGAACAAGGCTGTAGGCAGCTGCTCATGTCGCAAGCGCTGGCAGGAAGCACTCAGTGGAAAATGCTGGCACTCAGCCCACTCGTTCTTTTTCTTTTCCTTCTTGCAATTCAAGATCCCAGTTCAAGAATCACATGTGACACACATGTTTAGGGTGGGCCTTCTTACACCTCAGTTAACCCAATCTGGGAAATTTCTCATAGACATGCCCAAAAATCTGTGACTCTAGGTCCCACCAAGATGACAAATGATATAACCTTCACAGGGAGAATCAAGAGGACCAGTTAAAGGACAATGCTAGAATTTTAGTTTTTAATTAAAAGGGGGGGGGTAATGGTTATTTTCTCAACATATTATGTCCACATACCATGTGCATATCCAGTACTTGTAGATGCCAGAGGGCATAGGATCCCCTAGACCCGGAGTTACAGACAGCTGTAAGCCACTCTGCAGCTTCAGGGAATCGGAATCGAATCCAGGGACTCTGGAAGAGGAGCTAGTGCTTTTCACCATTAGGAGGGGGATCTCTCCAGCCCCATGGCAATGATTTTTGGAAAGAGTTGGTGATGGACTGGATGAAGACAGTAACAATGGAATATGTCTAGACTTGGAAATATTCCAAAGTTAGGGTCATGGGATTTGTTCAAGAGTTGAATATAGAACAACAACAGCAACAACAACACACACACACACACACACACACACACACACACACACACACACCCGGGAGGCTCCAAGTTGGAAAGATGATGAAGCATTTACTGATTTACTGAGATAGGACAAATGTGAGGAGGGAGGAACTTGAGATCCATTTGGGACATGTTAAATTTCAGATGCCCATCGAAGAAGCCATCCACTAGGTAATTGCAGACTGTTCTTCTTAAGAGCAGAGGATGTTGCACAGTGATTAGAAGCAAGGAAAACTGATCACCAAAGCTCATACAATCACTCAAATCATCCAACATAACCCTTCAAAAACTGGAAGTTTCTAAACCAAACATGTGTGAATTAAATCACTAAGGGCATGATTTAGGGAACAGACATTCTTGGATAGATCAGAAAGGCGACATAGGCAATTGTTTTCACAGCCTCCCACAATACTGCATTAAGGCCTGACCTGGCCCTCTGACCTCAAGGCAATGGGGAGCCCCCAAACAGGGCCCAAAGCATACAGTGAGTTTTTGTTCAAGTCCCACAGTTCTAAAGGAGAGTTCTGAGCACATTCACAAGGAATGCAAATGAAGTCCTTGCCATGGGAAGCTTTTTTGTTTTTCTAAATCAGGCTTAACAATCTGTCACCAAACAGCTAAGTGTGTGTCAGTAAACCTTGAGTTTGACGCTCATACCCCAGCAAAATGTTTTGACTCCTCAGAGGCACATGACAGGGTTTCAGAAGTTGTCAGTTCCTTCAGTGTGCACCGTGTCCTTGACTTCATGTATCTCTAAAACTCGGTTACACAGAGGGGAAGCAATTCAGGATCAAATGCCTGTTGGTGCCCAGCAGAGTTGCAGCAATGGGTTGATGAGCCAGGACACAGCAATGCCCAGAATGTGGACATGCATTCCTTTGTGTGCTGCCTGTCCTGGAAAAACATTCAACATGAGAAAATGCACAGATGCACCACCAGTTAGAGCTAAAGGACAGGAGACACAGGAAGCAAGCTTGCTTTTGTAGGTTGATGGTTACAGGGATGTCTTTTCATCACTCTGAGCCATTTTATTTATCCCTAAAGCAAGGGACCAAAGCAGATGAAATTTCCTTGCTGAGTATTTGAGGGTAGGTTAGGGTCACAGTCTACAACATTCTGTGTTGGTTTTGTGAATCTCAAACATTCTTTCTTTCTCTCTCTCTCTCTTCTCTCTCTCTTTCTTTTTCAGATTTGGCTGTCGTGTGTGTATGTGTGTGTGTGTGTGTGTGTGTGTGTGTGTGTGTGTGTCTGTCTGTCTGTCTGTCTGTGTGCATGAAGAGATCAGAGGTCAGCTTCAGGTTTCATTCCTCAGTAGCCATCCGTCTTGTTTTTTATTCAGGGATCTCTTAGTTGCTTGAAGTTCACAGAGTAGGCTAAACTGGTTGACTAATGAGGCACATGGATCTGCTTGCCTGTGCCCCCTAGTGGTGAGATTGCAAGCGTGTGCCAATCAGTTTGTGCTCACACAACCCTCCATGTACTCTTTTATGTGCACATAGTCCTCCATCTATAGGTCCCTGGCAGAACACATTTACTCTGCGTTTGTTCTGCGCATGTTGCATACCTCTTCACGTTGCCGCTTGGGAAAATGCCAACATCCTCAATTTGGTGACAATCCCAGCACTGTCAGTTCACAATAGAGATGCTCTTTGGAAGAGCTGCCTCTGAGGACCTGTACCGATTCTGAGAATCTCCACTCCTTCATGGAGCCAACATCTGGGAAAAACACCAGGCCTTCTGATAGGCAAGAGAAAGAAACCACCCTCTAGAAGTCGTCACAGGGAAGCATTCGAATGTGAGAAGGCCGAGGGATATCTCTGCAGCTAGGAAGGTCATAGAACAGGACAGCTGGAGGACTCTGAATTGGCTGATTATCTCTGTATCCAACGCTAACTGGCAACAACGCTTCTGATTTGAACAGCAAGGTGGGAACCTCAGCTCCACAAGAACAACGGAAGATGACAGGGGCAAAATATGTCATCCTGTGTGGAAACAGAACAACTCTGAACGACTTCTGAGCCTGGAAACGAGTTTCTCAACTGTGTCATATACTTCCTGCCTTAGGTATCACAGCAGGTCTTTACTCCAAAACATGTGGATGCTTAAACACCGCTTAAATGACCTTCTCCCCAAAGAATTAAATTACCATTTATAGCCTATTCCTCTATTAAAAATTAATGAATTTACTAGATCCTGCGATGAAGGCCTTCATTTGTTCTTAATGAAGAAAGCTTTGATCTTCAATTCTCCAGGGCTATGATTGTTTTTTATTCTTCAGCTCTCCTCATTAAATATAAATACCTTCATTCTCTGAGACACACCTGCAAAGCACTTACAGCACCCATTTGAACAACAGGAAACCTATTTTTGTCTCTTGCTAAGAATCCACCATTTAAAGTTCTGATGTAGCAAGGAAGGCGCTTTCCTCCAGTACCCAGGCACTGATATGGGTGGTGGAATACCAAAATGGAAGGTTCGCAGCTAATCACCATTTACAGAGTAGACTCAAAGGGCAATTTCTCTGAGTGCCAGATCTAAGCTGTAATAAGAATTCTTCACATATTATCTTTAGCTGAAGGAGGAGGGACCATCCAAGTAAAAGCCAAAGTTTGATTTATTGAATATTTCAGGCTGCAATCCTGATGCAGCACCAAGCACCAGGAGTGGCCTTCCCTGGCAACTGCCACAGACCTAATAGCAAAAGGCAAATGAGCTCTTAGTACACACTGAGAGATGGCTGACAGCCACTAGAATTCTTTCTGCCGTGCTGCTGTTGCGACTGCAAAGTGCCCTTAACCATGTCGTAAGTGTTATGTATTATTAAAACAGGGAAACTGTGGCGCTTTTCTAAATTAACTAGTTATCAAAGACTATTGCTAATTCAAGTGTGATCACTCAAGAAGAGAGCTACAATAAAAAGAAAGTCTCATTCTGTATTTGAATAGTACAATTCATTTTACTAAGTTACCATTTCCTGGTTACACTAAGGACTGTGTGAAGCTTGGAGTGTTTCCTCTGTGTGTTTAAGATAGCGGGACAAGCTATTTCCAGGAGTTCGCCATTCATACCCATTACTCGCTGCTAGATGATCCAGGCTTTGATGATATGAAATTTGGAATAAGCAAACACCCTGGTGCTGCTATTGTCTGCCTAGAAGTCAATCAGAGAGACTTGAACCTTGAGGTTCTTGGCCCACAGACCCTGCATGCAGATTTCTGCAATAAGTCAGCAGTAGGAGTGAGGAAGCTTTACCAGCATCGTTATTGCTTTAGACAAAGTTGGGGGAGTAGGAACTGTGTCTAAGCCACAGCCTGGGGCTGACAGAGAAGAGAATTTTCTGTCTCCAGGGAGGGAAAAAGATGCTGTTCTGAGGTACCAGCTCCTGCCAACCCTTTCTTCGGGAGGAACATGAGCTCTGGCACTCAGAGTTGTTGCCAAACTGTTTACCCACTGCCTGACACCCTGTCCACCATATTTTGTGAAGGCAGCTGGGTAAGCAAGGTAAAATATTCTAGAAAACAAAACAAAATTCCACCATGAACTGCCTCCATAGAAAACACAGATACAAATACATAATTGACTGAGAAAACTTTTTCTTAACTTTGGCATTGAATTAAAAACATATGAACGCCCTTATTTTGAGACAGATCAAGGAATGTGCAAAAAAGGACCAGACACAAGATTCTTCTGCCAAGATGATTGCTTTTCTCAGAGCATAAAGGTGATAATTTCAAATTTGGCTGAGGTAGATGACTTTATAAGAACAGAAAAGGCCTAACTGCATGTCCCCAGATGTCACAAGATGATCTAACAGACACTGGAGTGAGCTTCCTGATGACTTCACTGAAGAAGCAGGAATGGAATGATAGACCAAGTTTAGCACTTGACAGACTTCTGAGCTGCCTAGTGTGCTAACCTTCACACTCACCCCCCCCCATTAGTTTATTTCCACCACAGAAAGCCCAAATGCTTGGCATAATAATAATGTCAATAATAACATTAGAATGTCAGTACCAAATAGTCTTTCCATACTTAAAAACTATGGATATGACTGGGTGGTGGCACCACACGCCTTTAATCCTAGCACTTGGGAGGCAGAGACATGTGGGCGTCTGTGAGTTCAAGGAAACCTGGTCTACAGGGAGAGTTCGAGGACAGCCATGGCAGTTACACAGAGAAACCTATCTCAAAAAACAAAAACAAAAAACAGAACTAGCAAACAAAAAGCAAAAGGAAAACAAAAGAACTGCATACAGTGTGAAGATGAGCAGGGAAACAAAAGGAGGGCATGTACTTTCTGAAGCTGCCGCCTTATTGCTGCACACGCCACCTGCACACCAGGTCTGCCTTGCCATGTGCCCCCTTCTCCCACTTCTCCCCACCAGAAATGGTGGATGTCAATCTTCAGCACAGATCTCAGTTCTTGCGAACATCCCCAATCTGTGCCCAGGAAACGACAACTGGCAGCAGTCACTGCCCTCCCTCTGACATCTCTGCTCACCACCGTTCCCACTGCACAGATGAGCCACAAAATCATGCCTGTAGTGCCCTTTTCCTAATAGGCAGTAATTCTATCATCCATGAGCTATAAGCATCACACATCAAGCTAGACAAAAACTCCTGCTTCTGATGTCCCTGAGGTGATGGTATCTTTGGCTACATTTCAGGAGCTCAATTCTTTTCAGAAGATATTTATAGGGGACCGTCTGTGTGCCAGCACTGCACTCAGCTCCGGTGAGACACAAGAACATCAAGCTGCCGTCCTGCTTGTGGGGAATATTGACTGGCCAGTGTCCTCAAAGCTGGTACAGGTTATGGGAAGAGCAACAAAATTACCCTAGGACTTAGGCTCTGCAGAATTCATCTTCTAAAAAAATCAAGAGCAGGGCTTGCAAATATGTGTGGCACCCCAAGATTGACAAACGAGTTTTGCATGCAAGAACTCAAAGGCCTGACTCCCACCCACCCCAGTCCTTCTGCTCCACAGAGGATTTTCCAAACTTTGCTATCTCAGGACACTACCCTTTATGACCCCTTCACCTTTCATATATTCTAAACCTAGGAGATGGAGCCTTTACCGTTGGAGAAAACCCAGTGGACAAAAATAGCAGTAGATAGTCCAAGCCTGCTGTCAGACCTCCTACCCCATTCCCAACACAACTCTGCTTTCCTCACTGTGAACCCTGCCCTCCACTCCAGGGGCACTGCCCTCTGCCTGTCCCTGATGCCTGCCATACTCTGGAGTTCACAGGGGCCGCTCCTCTCCACACTTTTAATGCTGGGTGTGCTGCATGCAGAACCAGGTTTGCCACCCCACACCTCCTGTGTCTAGCCATCAGCTATCTAGTGATCCTCTGATGGATAGCATGAACTTATCACGCACTCAACTCCTTGCTTACTCACTCATCATACACTTTCAGGGGACCAACTCTGACATGTTTGGTGCTAGGGAGTAGAGGTGAATGAGTACAGTTTTGTTCCAAGCTCTCAGAAACCTCTTTGAAGTATAAAATGACCAAGTTACAACACAAAGGGATAAGAGATCTAATAACGTCCCAATAAATTATGTCCCTAGAAACAAAACAAGGAATAGTGTCTGCTTGGGTGCCTCTGAAGCACCTGCCACTCCTGTAAACCTTAAAATACTTGAGGACAAGCTGTAGATCAGGTCAAATGTGTCAAGGTACAGTAGCCATAACAGTCTGGAAATGAAGGAATGGGAGAATCGCAGTGCTTCGCTGTTTCTGAATTGCAGGTGAAACCAGAGCCTCTTCAAGTGAACACAGAGACCATCATTAGCTGTAAAAACCTGCAGATATACTGATTTTAGTTCCAGAGCCTTTCGGAAGCTGCTACCTAAAACGTCTCTGAACCCCAAACCAGGAGACTAATGAGTAAGACTCATGGAAGTGTCACAAGCCAGGGTCAGAAGAGACCTTAGCTTATGTGGATGTCATAGGACCTAGGGTGCCGCAGAAAATGATTTAAGGTTTAATTCTCAGGGTGGAAGTTTGGTATCAAATAATTGACTGATGAACTTTATAATGCTCAACCTCCATGTCAAGTAAAACGCCCGAGATGCCTTCTGAATCCTGAGCAAAGCAAGTGATTGCAACAAGCCCCAGAGGTGCTCTGTTTCAGTGGGAATGCAAAGCTAGCAGTGTGGCATGTTCTGGGGCAGGGGCGGTTCCAAGATGATTTAGCAGGGAAGGGGGGATTGAGCATGGAACCTGGATTTCTGGAAGAGTAGGAACCTGAGAACAGGCTGCCCCTCCAAACTTTGGAGTCATTTGTTTTATGCCTCTGAGGAAGCCATCCAGCTTCTACACCTTCAGTTTTCTCATCTGTGTAACAGGGATGCTAACTTCAGAGTCTCACTCTACAAACTTAGATCACCTTGTATGTAAACTTAGGGTCTATGCAGTAAATACGAAGTGACAAACCATTATTGACATTACCTGTTTTTCTATCAAAAAATTAATATTCAGCACAGATTCATACATAATTTTCTAAGCATTCAGTGCAAATCTGCCTACCCCAAATATGAAGCCTTGCTCTGTGAATGACAAAACAGAATAAGGAGTCAAGTTCTGTTGGGTACTTCAAGATATTCGCGCCACTCCGTATTATGAGCTCTAAAATACCAGACATTGACACCCATCATTGGACTTTAAAAACCACAGTAGGCTGATCATGATTGCAAGCGCCCTATATCTCCCCTTGCCTCCAGTTCTACCTCATATGGCTTACCTTTCCCAAGCCTCCGTCACTGACTTACGCTCAACAGACACAGATTGGCCCTGGACTTAGAAAACTCCCCTGCTTTCCAATCTGCTGCCCTTTTCTGTAGCAGGCAAGTGGCCTCTTGGCCATCCTCAAGTTCATCCCTTCATTTCTGACTTTTGTCTTTAGGTTCCAATCAGCCACACACTCTGTTTTATTTTTCATCTTGCTCTCTAGACCTAACCTGTGTCTTGAGACTAACTCCTAGTTTTAATTTTCTTCCTTCCTTCTTTCTTTTTTATTTCTTTAATTTCATGTGTATTGCTGTTTTGCCTGCATGCATGTCAGTGTGAGGATGTCAGATCTCACGGAACTGGAGTTACAGAGAGTCGTGCTACCATGTCAGTGCTGGGAATTGAACCCAGGTCCTCTGGGAGATCAACCAGTGCTCTTAACCACTAAGCCATCTCTCCAGACCTCTAGCTTCAATTTTCTAAGAACATTTTTCTACATCCCAAGCTCACCCTACACAGCATCAGCATCAACCCTGTGCTTACTCCACTGATAAAGCACATGCCCATTACGTCAACAGAAAATGTTCTTTCTGTTAGACACTGAGAACTGTTTGGTGAGCCAGAAGCAGGGCTCAGGTGCCTCCATCTTATCTGGAATTCTCTACACACACAGTGCTTTATGTATAGTGAGCATTTAGCCTTCTGTTCTTTAAGGTGAAAGACATTCGTTCCTTTTTCATACTTATTCCACCTCGACTATTCAAAGACAGATAACATTTGAAAAATAAACATTTGGCTTTTAGTGTGTCTGATAATAATGATGACTATAGAGGAAAATAAAATGAAAATTTGATCACAGATATGAAGCTCCTGAATAAAGAAAGTTTTCTATTTCAAACTTCCTCAAAATTGATGTTGTAAGTAAAGTCATGCACAGAATACTAGTGAGCAGCAGACTGCATGAGGCACTGCTGGGGACTGCCATCTAAATGAGACTGTGTTTGATGCTTATAAATTTTTCCATATAATAGAGAACTAAATATTGCATTTATGACACAGAAGATTGTATTCTGATGTGTATCCACTGTAGCATCTTTAAGGACTTTCAATGCAATGACCAGACAGTAATTGCTAATAATGTAAGAGACGGTTAAGTCCTGATAAAGGGATTTAAAATCTATTCATTTTAAGTCATGAGCTGATGCATTTGAACCTGACTTTAAAGAGACAGTCTTTACAGTCAGAAGGTGGATGTGAAGATCTGAAATGTAGAACCCATAAATATGAGAACATCAAGACACTACGAAAACCATTCATCTAAGCATGTAATAGTTTCTCCTCAGCGCCAATGCTCAAGAGGGTAGACACTGTGACACAGGGACCAATGAGCGATTAGAGAAAAGCCTCCATTGTCAGTTTACTACTCGTGAATTACATTAGTAGAGGACTCATTAAGGGCAGTCACCACGCTGGGCTGTTCAGGAAAGTCATGTGATAACCCCACCCAGTCTTAAGATCGTGGTGTGAGGACAATTAGAGGTGCTCAAGGGTGGACTTGCTGTCACAGAGGCACTGCAGACATTAAGCAGCAGCCTGTGGAAGTGCAGAAGACAGGTCTGGTCAGTGAGAGAGCTCCTAGAAGATATCATAGGCAGGCCTACCCGTGAACTCAGCAGCATGTGCCCATTTAAAATTGTTTTTCTTGATTATGAAACACACCCACACTTGCACACATTTGTAAAACATCATTTATGATATAAAGAAAAATAGAAACCACCTGTAAGTTCATCCACAGTTAGCTATTAACTTCAGCAGATAGCCTCCGGGGAGGCTGGGATCCTCTCCTTCCGCCAGCGCTTACAAACATTAAAATATGTAAAAGGTAATGAATATACTCAAGTCTGTATTTGATTTTATTTGACTTAGTAGTATGTTTTAGATGCTCCCCTTTGTTATTAATAGTCAGTGGAGATATGAATCTAATAAATACCTGATATACTATGGTGCTGATATGGTAGAGTACTTGCTGTGGTAGAGTACTTGCTAGCATAACCAATTGCCTGGGCATGTCAAGAAAACAAGTATTCCACAAGCTTTATCTGACTAGCTCCTTGTTTTTAGAAATTTTATTTCAGGTCCTTGAAATATAGGGGTTTTTGTGTGTGTGTGTTTTTTTCTATTTACAACAGCATATTTGTACATAATTACTTGTTTCAGTGTAAACAACTCTTAAAAGAATTAAATCAGGAAATACACTGTTAATAAAATAGAAATGAGCTTTGAAAAGCAAAAATAAAAGTACTAGGAAAAGTATTGCATTGACTCAAGAAATTTGTATGAGATACATGACTGCAGCACTGTAGAACAGCCAGGAGAACTGAGCTGCAGAAGCTGGCCTCAGAATACTAGCCACTAGCCATGAAGATCTGAAATGGCCTAATGCAAACAGGAACATATATTTGAAAGGCAGGAAGGTTATGTTTGTGACAGTGACAGGCAAGAAAATGCTTGAGTGACGACTCCTGCAATAGTCCAGGAGTTACCAGGGAGCGGAGCCAAACAACAGCAGCGTCTAAGACCATGGGGGACTTTCCTCCTCACTTCCGTCAAGCAGCTGCTACATGGTTCATAAATGATAGTGTTTTTGTTATTGAAAAAAATATATTTTTTATTTGATCCCAACAGCTTTTGAGTTTTAAACACAAGACAAAATATCCAAATCATGAGGTTAAGTCCACTCTAGCTATGGGTCGTTGTGATATTAAGTCTAGGTGAAGAGAAGTCAGGCACTCAGGATTCAGGTATTCCCTGTGATAATCACTGAGGTCACAGTCTTGGGGATGGAGCACTGACTGCATGATTGCTAAAGTCCTTTTACCTAAGAATGTCTGCAAGTCTACGTGTCTACGTGAGACAGTAGCAAAGGATTAGTTCAGATTCCTATTTTGACTAAAACTAAAACCAGCCATCCACATTTTCTTTTAGAAACTTAATCATGATTCACTAGAGCAAGTGAAGTGATGTCACTGCCGCAGCTCTCAAGATGGACTGGCTTCGCATTTCCCCTCAGACCACGTAGACGGCAGGAGAATACTCTCAACCCCAGTTATGCTATCTGTTTAGTGGGGATATGCTGAGGCTCCTGCCATCTCGGTGGGCCCTCCTACCCTTCCTCTCTGAGGGATAACTGAGTCAAGATACGAAAAGCATTCCAGCAAGTAAATCACACATGGTCTCTGTTCAGTGAATAAATAACTGTAATTGTTTTTATGGGATGCATAGAAATGATTTTAAGATCCTGGAATCTACACGACTTGCTGACTGAGTTTTTTTGTAGTGATTTCTTTCATTTTTGAGATTATACTATAATTACATCATTTTCTGCTTCCCTTTCCTCTTCCAAACCGTCCCATATAACCCTCCTTGCTCTTTCGAATCTGTGATTTCCTTTTTCATTAATTGTTGTAACATGCATATATATATATAAACATATATATATATGATTTTCTGTGTTTATATTTAGGAATATATACACATATATGTATGTTATATAACAAATAATATATATGTTGCACGTATATAAATGTAGCATATATGTATCATAAACACACAACATGCATATACATATAAACATATCTCTAAGATGTTTATATTTAGGAATAGATATAGCATGTTACATATATAATATAAAATCTAATACATATTTCTAAATATAGGAATAAATATAATGTGTATATAATATATATGCATACACACATAAAACATTCTCAGTCTGTGTAATGTTACTCATATGTGCTTTCAGGGCTGACTGTGCGGTATTGGATAACCATTTCATGTGACTGTGACTATTTCTGTTGCTCTCTACACTCTCCTCATCCTGATAGCCACTGACAAGGGTAGTTCTCACCCTTCATCAAGGAAACTTCTCTTTGGCGACTGAGTTTTAAAATAATCCCTGTGAAGGAGAAGTGTAGATTATTTCCCCACTTAAGAGAGAAGGAGTGGCTTGGATGCAATATGGATTCCCAAACAATTCTACATGCCCAAATGCCCAATGTGCCGTTCAGGTTCTCTGCAGAATGTCCCTTCCGTTGGAGGAGTCCAGACACCGTACTCTCATTCCCTCTGGTTCTGAACAGCAGCTAAGATGGCATTGGAGCAGACATAATATCTATGTGCCACATCACACTGCTTTTGAGAGAGTGGACCAGCAGGTGCATGGAGACAGTAAAAGAACACTTATTTGTGTTCTTCTTATAAAGTAATTTTAGAGTTTATAGCCTTTGCTAAAGTGTTTTCTAGAAGGGTATCATAGTTAAGTATTTAATGATGATTTAAAATTAGTACATTACACATTAACAAAATTTGAAAATAAGCTCAAAGCCATTAAGAAAGTAAATACATCTAAAGTGCCCCAAGATCTAAGTACCTAAATTTAAAATCACCATTTGATATCTATTTAAAATATTGAATTTCTTAGCAAATCCCTTTTAATATCAATACAAAACCAAACATTAATGATTTTCTAATATTTAATTAAATACTAAATCATGGGAACTTTATTTTACTTCCTCATGCTGTCTTAGTTATGAAAATGTTTCTTTTCCAAATGAAGTCAAGTTCTAACCCTTAATTTCACCCAATCATTTCTCTACAGCCACAGTCTAGATTGTGTAAATGTAGAAAACAGTGAAGAAATTACTCCCAGGAATTGTGCAACCTCCAGAGCTTTGGTGTCCGAGGCAGCCGAAGATACTACAAACAGATCAAAGTAAAAAGAGCTACAGAAATATTGAGGGCTGACTAAGGAAGTCAAAGAAAGCCATCATAAGGTTCTTACTGGAATTTCCTGCTCTCTTAATTTAGTCTGCAAGTTCTCAGCTCCTGTCCTTGCATCAGGTTAGGAACTCTGACCTTCATTTGACTTTACTCAGAGGCTCCATAACAACTCCAGCTGAAGGTCTTTAAATTATTGCGAGAAGTGTCTGATGTTCCACAGTTATCACAATGAGGACTGCAGGAAACATAACTAGATGGATATCACCACCTTCCATTAAGTGGTGATTCTGGCAGGAATTTCCTTTCACTGCTCGTCAAATCCTAAAACACCTGAGATCTTGCTTATTATGTCTTATGCAATCCCTGCAGGCTCAACCTGTGCAGAGGAGAGGGCAGAAGGAGATGGAGGCGAAGGGCTTAATGGAGTTGCTACAAAGATGTTGAAAATTAAATTTATTTCGCCCCAACAGCTAGAATTATTTTGAAAGAAGATACATGTTCTCTGTGAACATATTTGGCCTCACTTGTATAAAACATATAATATACTCAGGGTCTTACAGTTTTAAAAATACATATTGGTAAATACATATTGGTATAAAATTTGTGATTTCACGTAATATTGTCTAGTTTATAATTTGTTTAATTAAAATAGAGACCCCCCACTATCATCACTGCTCAGTAATTCACAAAATTTCATAGACTTATAGGAACTCTAGATAGTTTACTCACACTAAAGCACTTTAAAGTTTGTGTGGAAACAGTAAACCTCAAACCAGAAAGTGGGCACAGCCCATCTACTTCCTGCACTACTTTGTATTCTGCTGGATGACTTCCAGCCAAGTGGGACTCCAAAGGACAACGGCGCTGAGCACATAATCCCACTGATCCCTACCACTGCCTCCTAAGAGCTTCGTCACTTTTCTCATTATTATCTCTGCACCTGATTTGGGCCAGTCTGAGGAGCAAAATAACAGTAAGAGAGCCCTTTAGTGCAAATCTGTGGCCTCAGAGCGTTGTGCTAGGTGACAAGGACTGTGAGAAGGGTCGCTCTAAAGTTTCACACAACTGGATAATGAAAAAGATGCAGTCTCAAGGCAATCACAGCCAACTCGAGAAAGAAATGAGAGGAACCACTTCTTCCAAGTGTCACACACTGATTAAAAACTGGACAAGAGTTTTGCAGCACAAGATACACTGTCCCTAAGTGGGAACCTGGAGGAAATCAAGTAAGGCCAAGTCACGTTAAAGGGATTTATGGGATCTGACAGCTTGGTTGCTTCAGATGAATGGGGCAAAGCCAATTTACCCAGCCCAACCCATCAAGGGAGATTGTTAGCTCTCCCTTCCAGAAATAAATCATAGGTGGCCGCAGGAGTGAAGAGAAAAATGCAAGGTGCTGAATGTCAGTCAGTGAATGGGCATTTATGGAGCAGATATTCTGTGCCAAGTGCAAGGCAGTGAACCCAAGACACAGTCTTCCCCAAGACTGGATTCTTTTGTTGGAAGACAGAGAGTAGATTATAAATACTGGCCATTTTCAGCTCTAAAATGTGCTTCAAAGACAATGAGATAGGATCATGCCAAGTTAGTGGCAGGGAGGGATTGTTTCAGCTGGGGGGAGGGGTTCTGAGAGTGGGAGTGAAGGCTTGATGCAGCCTTGGGATGATCTGCAAGAAATCAGACACAACGGTGACACAGCAAAATCGGGTGGGAGCCTCATGACAGAGAAAACCCCACAGGTCACAAAAGAGGGAAAAGAAATCTAGGCTTGGAAGGGACTCTGAGCCTGAGGTGCAGGGTGAATGGCAAGTTGGTATCTACCCATGGAAAAGCATGAAAGGTTCCAGACAAGGCTATGATGTGTGGGTCAAAAAATAATCTAAGAACATAAGAAGTACTTAAACTAACGGGCTAGGCAATATCATTAGAAGTAGAACACAAAGAGGCAGGCACTGCTGAGCATGAGTTCTAAAACACTGTCAGTAGTAAACATCAGTATGAGGATCAGCAGAGGGGCCTGAAAGTGATAGACCAGTGTGGTGGGAGAAACTAGATCAGGACAGTGTAAGTGAAGCCCAGAAAATGGAGTTCTGAAGACAAAAGCGGACTAGCCACATCTGGCAAATGTTGCTGAGATCTCTCCCAATCTGGTCATCTAAAATTCTAAAGGTCAGACGAACAAGTCGTGAATCACCTGACAAGAAAGTGCTTTCAAAAGATGTGGGCCACAGCTGAGGCCAAAGTGAGCTTCATGCTTACAACCCAGTGGCTTCCCTGCCACCTACTTTGGGAGACATGAACTCATAGTTTAATCTATCTAACCTGAACAACACTGCAACAAGTAGTGATGGGGTGGATTTGGGAGTTCAATGGGATGTGACCAAGTTGGAAGGGGCAAGAAGCACATTGGCTAGACTAGAATCTAATTAAGACTGGATCTCTAAGACTACGTCACAAAAATCATTTCCTCAACTACTAAAATGGTAATATTTAATACTACATGCGCTCTGCATAAAAATAATTAGGAAAGGTGTATGGTCATTTAATCACAATACAGCTTGGCATCTAGACTGTAATCTCGAGTTATTCTTTTTGTCTTCAATGCCTAACAAGAAATACAAATTTTATTTTTAAACAGGGTCTCATGTAGCCTAGGCTGACCTCAAATTCACTACTTAAGATGGCCTTCAAGTACTTATACTTCTGCCTCCACCTCTCAAGTGCTGTTAGGATTACAGACATGCAATATCACATCCAGGTCATGCTCTATTAAGTTGAGATTAACCCAGGGCTTGCCGTGTGCTAAACAAGCATTCCATCAATTTCTAACTGTTTCTGTGACAAAGCTATGCAGACCAACAGACAGCATAAGGGATGAAAGGGTTTACTGGTTTAAAGCGTCAGGTAACAAGATGCAAGATGGAAGCAGGTCACATCATACCCACAGCCAAGAGCAAAGAGACTGCTCACCACGCCCTCACTTGCTTCCTCCTGTGCTCAGCCGACCTGCCTAGCTAACGTTCTCCATTCTTCCCCAGTGCCTATGGAATGGTGCCACTCACATCCACGGAGGGTCTTCCCATATCAGCTAACAATCAGACAATCCTTGTGTGCCCACAGGCCAACTTGATCTAGATAATTCTTCAAAAGAAACCTTTTTCCGAGATGATTCTCCACTGTTGATATTTACAACTATCCACACCAGCCCAAGAAATACTCTTTTCTTTCTTTGTATGTGTGTGTGTGTGTATGAGTGTGTGATGTTTGCATGAATGTGCATTTATGTGTGTGTGGGTGTGAGGGGGGGAGATGGAGGGTGGAAGGGAGAGGCATGTATGTTTGTGGACATGTGCCTGTGGTCATCCTTTGGAACTGAAAAGCAGGATGTCAGATGTCCGGCTTTATCACTGTCTACCTTATAGACTGTTGAAAGGGTCTCTCACTAAACCTGGAGTTGTCTTGTACCCAACAATCCCTCTGTCACCTCCCTACAGGGCACTGGAATGTATAGGGCCAGGCCTGACTTTTCATGTGAATTCTGGGACCCAAACTCAGGTCCTTGTGCTTGCCCAACAAGTGCTCTTACCCACTGAGCCATCTCCCCAGCCTCTAAGAAACTCTTCATATAGTTTTCCTCTCACAACTTCAAGCCCAAGCTTTTCCAATAAATAAATTAAATATCAATGGCAAAGCTGAAGTTCTGTCTGTTCAGATCATGTATAACAAACAGGCTCACTTTTTCATAAGATTTGATAATTTTAGAAAAGAATAAATCAAAAGAACAATGTTCACTCTTCTTTCTTTGAAAATAACTGTTGGTCACCTCACTTACTGTGGGTCTCAATGCAGAAGTACGTGATCTCAATTCAGGGCACTTCTGAGTGGCCATAGACAAAACGGCCAGGCAAGCCTGTTTGCAGCTCATTAAGACCAACACCTCTCTGCTCCCGAGCCTGTCTGGAATCTGTCAACACTCTGAGTCGTGTCATAACTATAAGGAAATGTTTTTAACTTAACTTTTGACCTTAAGTCTAATGAGTCCACTAATTCTACCAGTTCAATCTGTTGAAATATTCAACAAACAGCGTTCTGACCCAAGGCATTTTCCAGCATGGTGGTATTTTTGCTCTTAGATAAAGAGGAAGAAAAGCTGAGTCTGCATTCCATTGCAGCTCAACATGCTGAAAACACCTGAATACATCAATTCTTTAATTCTTCCTGGGCAGAGTGAGACCTGAAATGGGAAGCATAATGTTCCCAACTCATAATCTAACTGGTTTAATCTAAATATCTCCAACCCCTCTTCATTAAGAAAAAAAAAACGCTGTAAATAAAAGCAATGTTTGCCAGGGGTGTAGGCTGTGCATGCGCGCAAATGCCGGCCAGGAGCTTTTAGAAGCTGAGGATCGCTCATGTTTCAGTCAATCCTCCATGAATTTCAGGGAAATACATTATACAGTCATCATGGCTGCCACAACTGCACAGCTATCACTTGGATGGAAAAAGAAATGAATAGAGAAGACAGACCAGAAATTAAAATCAGGTTAGTGATCTGTCTGAAGGTTCAATTAGAATCTACGCAGAGAGTCAACCATTAAAAGAGAATGGAGGCATATTAAAATTATTGCCTTAAGGAAAATTATTTTTCCTTTAAAACTTAAGAATAGGAGCCGGGCGGTGGTGGCACATGCCTTTGATCCCAGCACTCGGGAGGCAGAAGCAGGCAGATCTCTGTGAGTTCAGGGTCACCCTGGTGTACAAGAGCTAGTTCCAGGACAGCTAGAACTGTTAAACAGAGAAACCCTGTCTTGAAAAACAAAAAGAAACAAAAACAAACAAAAACTTAATAGTGATATAGTAATCTCTTTTGCAATCAGTGGACAGGACCAAAGTCATCTAGGCTAAATCACATAGCATACAAAAGCTCACCGTGTTGTGTATAAGACACTCAGTTCATCCAGGCTCCGTCTCAGTGTGTCTGGAAGAGCACCACGTAGGGGACCAAAGGCACTGGGTACCGATCTATTTGCCACCCCTTAGAAAGTGCAATGGCCTTCACTGGGGACATGGAAAAACGTGGACATAAGACATATAGGTGGATCTAGTTTGCACTTCCTCTGCCTCTTCCTGTGTCTTTCTGGGCACATCCCTGGCCTGGCCTTTCTGAGCCTTCTTTACCCACATAGGAATTCAGAGAAGCAGCGTGACTCTGTGGTGACCACTTTGCTTTCTTCCTTTTTAAAGTCTGCACTGACTGGTTGTTTGGATACCTCCTGGAAGAGGGTCTCGGGCAGAGACGGAAACCTTTATTCTCTGAAAGACTTTTCTGCTTCCAGTCCACAGTGACGAGAAATACCCTAGGTGTTCAAAGTGTCACCGTGCACGTGGGAAATGAACATGCTCCATCCAACCTCACTTCCCAGATCCTAGCAAGTAAGTTTCAATGTTACCTGGTTGATGACACAACCTTAAACCTGTAAACATTTTTGCTGCTGTAATTTTACAAAATTATTTAGGATGGTAGGTGTTATCCTAACAAAGGAAATAATTTTAGCCAATAATTTAGCCAACCTTCCCTGAGAGCTTCTTTTCTCTTTCATTTAATAACCCCTCCACACCTCATTTGGAGGGTATGAGAGACAGACAGCCGGTGTGGGGTCTAACTGGGAGAGCCTGTTTCTTGGACTCACTTCCCATCCCCACCACCAGATTTTTCATCGCACAAACTTTGAAGCTGTTGCTATCTAAATTCCATTGTCTCCAGGAAGCTGCACTTGCCCAAGGACCTTCTGCCAAAGCCTGTGCCCCTTCCAAGATGTCACGGAGCCTGCCAGACTGGTTTCTTTTTTACTCTGCTCAGTACAAATGAGCCCGTCATTCTCTTATGTTTAAGGTTAGCGCATTAGAACTGGTTAACTGACTAGGTGTCTGGTTAGAGGTGTTAAAATGCACTTCTAAAGTCCTTGAATACCAACAGAGGCTGGGTCTACTACATCACACTGTGTTCTTGGAATTTGTCTTTTGCCCCATAGTTCTAGGCTGAGTGAGCAGGATGAGCTTTCAAATGATAAACTAGCTTTTTTTTTTCTCCTAGGGAGCTTTGGTCTTTGTCAGGTCGTGTGTGCTAAGCGGGTAGTTTTCTATGCCTTTCCACACCAGGTGCAGTGGCTAACTACAAAGTCCTCCTGAATATATACAGGACAATGCACAGACCCGTGGACTATTTGGTCATGGAATGTTGCTCCATGGGTGCCATACCAGAGTTCACTGGAATTATGGAGCATGAACCCAGAGAAGGAATGTCATTGGATGAAAATGAAGAAAAGACCCCTCCTACCCCCACCAGCACTCAAATGTCCAACAGCTTTTCCTGACAGTTTCTGGTGATAGTCACTACCCTACAAGTAGAAAAAGCATTCTGCAAAGCGAGCTGGAAAGGGGAAATCCCTAAAAATCCCAGGGCCCCTCAGCACAGGGAAGCACAGGGAGCATGAGCCTCCTTCAGGACACCTCAGTCTCAGAGGCTGATGCCATGGAGCAGGGAGAGGCTCACATTCTCTGCACAAGACTATTGGGCTGTCTCCTGGCGCAAAGTGTACCCACTGTAGCTAATAAAGCAATGGAAGCAAGTTAGAGTAAACTTAATTTCTTGACACACACAGTAAAAACAGCTGAAAACCAGGTAGTCGCCACTCTACTCCACTCTGTATGCCTATCTACGGATCCTTTCTCAAGAAGGAGCCTATGAGTCAGACATGGGCAGTTTGTTCTTTAAAACACGTATATGTATCTATGGCTACTGCCCATATACTAAGGAGAAAACACACTTTGTAGATTTATCTGGACATCATCGTTCACAGTGATACTAGCTTCTCAAACTTCAGAGAGAAAGGATTAAAGAGCATGCTCAGAGAACCAAATTTTGAAAAGAAACATGGCTTATTTATTACCTACTTCTCTTAATTAAATGCTTGTAGGCATGATTTTAAGGGGCATTTAGGCCACAGATAAGACCCTTCCAAATTAGAAGCTTGGAAGAAAATAATACAAGCTGTGTCTTATAATTAATAATGAAAAGGTACTTAATGAAACTACAGTTTCAGCTGAGAGTCATTCTAGATATTAACTCAAGAACCAGAAAGCTATGCTGGAGGAATGGGGAAGGAAGACAGAATGTGGGGGTCTCCCTGGAGCCTCTTGACCTTTATTCAAAGTGTGAGGATTGGGATATCTGTGGACCAGTGAGCATGTCGGTCCTGTAGAAGACACTTCTCAGCTCTTCCTCTGGTGGATTTCAGTCCAGCAATCTACAGGAAAGCTTCATCCCGATGGCCCCACACCTGAGCTGTGTTGCTCTTCAGAGGCATACGGGAACTGCCCGCAACTCTTCCACCTTTCCTACTTAACAATGTGACCACGGCAAGCAGTTTTCTTACTTGGACAATTGTCTCTTTACATTCAAAATTCTTCCAGTAAAGAAACTGAAATTTTTGCCTCAGAAAATAATATGTTTTCAACACCCCCACCTCAAGTATGGGGACCGAGGAGTGACTTGTGGAGCAATACCCATCTGACGCTTGTGGCAGCATTTTAAAATATGGATTATGATATGGCCCCTCTCTCTCAGTAGCTGTCCTATAGTAAATTCTCAGACACGATCTACAGATAATGATCCAACCGTCTTCCTATCCAAACTGTTTAATATTGCAGACAAACGTGACTCAGATAACCACTACTTAAGTCATTTTGCTGTCTGTCTTAGCTCCTGTGTATAGGCACACACAGCCAGCCTGCTGTTCTCAAACCACCTCAACTTTCCATGAAGGTTCTTATTATGTTCACTATAACTCAGTAGACATTGGCCATAGCACACACGTGGGCAGCCTAATACCACAGCATGTTGGTGTTGCTATAGACAAGAGACCGCTCTTAATACCTTTAAGTTGTTTTCATGAAAAATACATAAATGAAACTTCGGCTACTGTGGATCCAGCTTCTGTAACACACCTTTATGGGGACTCATTCTGTGGGGGAAGGGGGTATTCACTGCAGCCCTTATAAAAAAGCTACCAGAAGTAGGATTTTATAAAGAAATGATAGAACTTGTAAGGAAAAGCCAGATAAGGGAAATAAGGCTAGCTGCTTTTGATACCATCTGTTTCAATTTCATGCCTTATCACTTTTATAACCAAGTAAGAAAGCTGATAAAGACCTTTGCTTTTCCTTTTCCCTACAGGGCAAATGTCTAGAGCCTTAGGTCAGATTTTTTTTTAATGTGACTCTTAGTAGCACAAAAATGAATACTCTTAAAACACAAAACATATGTCCTATTCTCTCTCTCCCTCCCACCGTGAGCTGGTAAATTGGGACATTTCTACCGTGAAGAAAAAACAAGATCCATGAAAGCAGAAGAGCAGAAGGCAAGAGCCACAGTGAAGGCTGCATTGAGTCAGAAAACAGGGCACCCTGACAGCTCTTCCACTGGGTGCTGGGGACACGTGACAGCTGCAGAAGATGCCTCAGCTCCACTCTGCTGCCCCAGAAAGGCAGCTGTTTAGCATTACATGTCCACTCCCTGGTAAGAAAGACTTGAGGGTAAACCTCAGCTCCCTTGTAAGGGCACCTCAACCATTTCCTCTCCTCTCCACTTCATGCATGGACAACACCAAAGGAAGACATGAAAGCCTACAGGAATCATGCACTTTGAAGCTGAAGGTCACTAGGTGCCTTCCAACACCCCAGATAAATCATTCCATTGGTTTCCAAAGGCACAACGGGTCCTTCCTAGTTCATTTCAGTTAAGCATTTCCCCTAACTAAGAAGCCAGGCAATTGTTTGTGTTGATATATGTTGAGATATGTTTCAGTTCTTCTTGAAGAACTACATTCCAGGCACAGCATCACACACACACACACGCACACACGTGCACACACACACACACACACACACACACACACACACGCACATGCACGTGCATACACACATAGACTTGATCAGACTGACCCCCTGCCTGCCTATCAGTTCTCAGCTTCCCACAATCACTCTGCCCGATTCCATCACTGTGTTTACATCATTCATTTCTCACCTAATTCTCTTAATGCCTTCAGCTTTTCTTACTATCTAACTTCTAATCTTCCCCTCGAACAAATTAGTAGGCAAACAGATGATTTTCCTTTCATGGTCTTTCGTTCCTGACCCCAATGGTCATTATACTCTTCAAGTGTTCCCCATTGTCACATTCATCCTACTCACCTGTCTGTATGGCACCTCCCCCTCTCCTCACCAGCGTTCCTGCCATCTTCACTACACAATGCCTCCTTTCATAGAACTCCGTAACAATCACGGCTCCCACAACAAGGCCAAGTTCTCAAGATCAAGGTCCCTTCTTGACGTCTTGTGCTGTTCAATATTTAGCGTCAGTATTGCTACCCACAACTATCACACAGGCAAAGTTCTGATGGAATGAAAAGAGTCACACATTCCTTTCATGGTACATCTGTCCCCAGCACTGGGTCTTTGTTCTGGTGCTGTGTTCAATTGAGATGTTGCTTTGTAGCTCACTCTACACTACAGCTATGTCTCAGGCGCTATCCCATGGAACCTCAAGCCAGGACAAAGTCTCCTCGTTGAATTTCACAGGACACAGTTCCTTGCAGGTCTTGTCATTGTGTACCCTGTGTTTTAAACTGTCCTGCAAATGACTTACTTCTCGCCATCAAGAAGACAAGGAATGGGCATTAACTGTGGTTGTAGGTCTGCCTTGCCTGTTACACATTAGGCATGCAGGAAGCTCTCAACGTTTATTTTTTTTCAATGACTCTATTGGGAATCATCCTGTACTGAAGCATACGTATTCCCAGAGCTAATAATGAAAATATAATAAGTAAGAGAACAAATAGATGCTTTGTCATCCCCAGGGCACTCTGGGTAATAATAACAAATCACATTAAAACAGAAAATGTATTGTGATGTATCTGGTATCAGTGGGAGAGCTGGAATTAATGTTCCTGGACCCAAGAAAATTCCAAGCAAGAGGAGGGGATACTGATGTGGGTATGTGGTAAAAACTGATTGCAGAGTAGAGCCTTTGATCAGAAAGTGCTGTACACAAAGAGCCTTCAGAGCCTTTGGAAAAGTAAAATAGTCATAACTATGCCATATTTTTCATTAAAATACAGTTCCTAGGCTAGTGAGATGGCTCAGTAGGCAAAGGAACTTGCTGTTAAGTCTGACAACCTGAGTTCAGTCCCTGGGACTTACTTGGAAGAAAGAAAACTGTTACCTGTAAGTTGTCCTCTGATCCCCCACCCATGCAAGCACAATATATAGAATATATACTGTATTATAGTAATATATATATGCATATATTCTGTATCCAAAACAGTCTTGAGAGGAGCTGGATCACCACATTCATTGAGGATTTATTTAAAAAGTGGAAGTATGCAATTTGTGAGTTTTCCATCACACACCAAGCCCATTTCTCTTCCACATGTCTGCCCCTTGCCGGTCTCTGCTCAGTGGACACTCCTTCTTCAAAGGCGCCATAGGAAGACAGGGGTTTATAGTTCTGGAGAGAAATGGAAAAGGTTGTGGGTTTCACATTTTTGTTGTTATTTTTAAGGTAATTTTTTTCCTTTCTCAAAATTTTCAGAGATGGAGAATCCATTAGGTAATTACGTCCAGCCCAAGAGGCCAATTCATGATTGCTCCCTGCCGCTCACTCTCCAGCAATTTTCCAGTCCACTTCCCCAGGGAAATGTTAAAGCCATCTCTCCCACAGCTACTTTCAAATTTAGCTTGAACTTGGTACCGCTATAAAGCTTTTGACGTAAACTTTATAACAAGACCTGAGATGAAATTGCAAGCAGCCATTAAAACCAAGATCTCTCCTTTCATTTTTTTCCCAGGGGGTGGAGCAGAGTACCCAGGCCCAGGTGGAAAAGAACACATGAGACTTTTATGCATTTCTGGGTTAGTCTTGCACAAAGTACTGTATTTCTCCTTGTGTGCTGTTCTCACACAAGGTTTAACTGACGTTTTATGCATTTCTGGGTTAGTCTCGCTATAGCTGCTCTCCCAGAAGGTTTAACTGAGAAACACTTATTTCTGGTTCTGAAGAAGTGGCCAGAGTTCTAAAACCCTCAAACAAGTAGCAGAGAAGAGTGTTAGCATTTGACGTTTGTCCCCCAACCTAGAATCCCTCGTTAGTGTTATGGTGCATTTGAGCTTGCCAGGTTGCCTAATCGTGACTCAGTGTACACAGCCCTGAGACCAAGGAAGAGCTAGATTCATATCATGGATACACAATTAATTAGCCATGTGATCTTAGACAAAGTAAGTAACATCATCAAAATTCTGTCATTTCAACATTAAAATGGACATGGCAAGATCTATGTCTCACAGGAATAATTAAGAAGATGAAACAAGCTGGGTGGTGGTGGCTCACGCCTTTAATTCCAGCACTCGGGAGGCAGAGGCAGGTGGATCCCTGTGAGTTGAGGCCAGCCTGGTCTACAAGAGCTAGTTCCAGGACAGGCTTGATAGCTACAGTGAAACCCTGTCTTGAAAAACCAAAACAGGAACATGAAACAAATGTCATAAACTGTTTATCATAAAACATACTATATTCCAGAATAAATCCATAATACCATAATACCAGTGCTAACACAAGACAAGTTACCAATAAGACTCAAAGAAATACTCTACTTTGTGCTTAGAATACCTCGATTCTTTCATGTCAAATGAAATTTCTTTAGTACTTTAGTTTTCAAATTCCATGTCATTCATGCATACATACATACATACAAAGATACATGCATGCATGCATACATACATAAATACATACATACACTTATTATTTTTAAAAATCTCATTTGGAGAAATATTTGCATTATATGTGTGCAAGCATGTTTATATAAATATCAGAATTGCAAATATGCTCACATGTATCTGGAGACCCAAGTTTAACTTCAGGAATCTTTCCTGAAGATAGCCAGCATGCTCATTGGATGCCACCCTCTGAGCACTGGGACTCCAAGTTGGTTGTTTTGCCTACTTAGCATCTTACCCGGGTTCCGGGAATCGGAACTCTAGTCCTCAGGCTTGTACAGCAAAGGTTCGCAGAGCCACCTCCCTAGTCCACTGAAGGATAATTTATATTTCATTCTGTGGTCTACAGTGTCACTGTAAACACTACTCATCTTCACCTGTATCGAGATAGTCCATGTCCAAATCTGGTCACGAAAAATGCTGTTCACTTAGAAACACACTGGCTATAAGAACCAATATTGAAAATGCAGTCTCTGAGGGAAGCGAAGAGCCCTATGTTCTGTCCATGCTTGCTTTATACACTACTGAGGATAGAACTCAGGGTTTCCCACATGCTAGGCAAGCATCAACCAGTTGGATGCCATTTCCAACCAGAAATCTGTATTCAAGAACAGTTCTGCCCTCAGACTAAAGGCATGTGGATCAGAGTTCAGCCCTCTAGTTTACTTAGAGGTAAACGGTTGTATAATCTGTTCTGCTACGATGGGATAGCTGTCATCTCTACATGTCAACTATTTACATAATGAACTGTCCATAAGGTTTCACACATTCAGGGCATGTCTGTCACAGGAAATGTTGTTCCTGTAGCGCGTGGCACTTTGAAATGTGGATGGCAATGAGACCTTTCCCTTTGTTCTCTAGCAGGCTCATTGTTGTCTATCTCCCCTGACACACATGTCTTATCCATCGTGTGCCAACCTGTTCATAGTGATGCGGCTTTATAAGGTAGCTATCATTCTTATCATGCCTTTACAGAGGACACTGAGGCACAGAAAGGCTAGACAATTGCCAGCTTCAAAGCAGCTGGGTGAGGCAAAATAAGGTTCTATCCTAGGCAGCAGAATCTTCAAAATATCTCATTTGCACTGATAACAGCATCCAAATCCCATTCAGTTCTTATTCCATCATTTACTCATTCATTAAGTGTACTTTTTGAGTTTATAATGGCAGCATTTCTCCTTTCCTTTTCCTACCTTCAAACCCGCTCATACACCCATCCCCACTGACCTTCAGATTCTTTTCTCACTAATTGTGTTTACGTACACATACATAGATTCATGTGTATATGTACATACAGATACATTTCTAAACATACCCTGTTCAGTTCATATAATGTTACTTGTATGCATGTTTTCAGGGATGAGCATTTGGCACTGGACAACCAATTGGTGTGCTCTTTTCTGGGCATGATCACCTCTCCTGCTCCCAGCCTTCTTCAGTTGCCTACAGTTCTTTGTAGATCAGTGATTCTGTTCTATACGGCAGTGACAGAAATGGGGAGCCAGGACTGGATAATTGAAAAATTGGGGCTAAAGTGATAGCTCAGTTAGTAAAGTGCTTGCCTTGGCTGCATGAGGACCTGGGTTTGGTCTGAAGATTCACATGTTAAAAAGTAGGCATGGAGGAATGTCACTGTACCCGCACTGCTGGGAGACAGACATAGAAAGATGACTGTAGCACACTGGCTAGCCAGCCTGACCTCCTTGCCAACTTCAAGCTGATGAGGGACATTATCTCAAAAAGTGACCTTTTCCTCTCATCTGCACAAGCATGTGCACAAGTGCAAATGCACCTGCACACACGCAAACTCACACGCAGGCATATAAAACTGTTGATAGCTGATCTGAATTAGCTTAAGCATTCGAGTCCAATTGAGGGGAATCTCAAAGCAATCCAGGAACCTTTTACAATAGGACAAGTTCAGTTCAGAATTCATCAACAGGGAAACACTTGCAGTTGTTTTAGTGCAGGAACTCCCCACTCCCCAGCCCCCTTCAAACCTGAAGATTCTATAACACAGCAAATCTGTCCTCAGCCTGGATAGTTCACCTTGGACAGTTCAATAAACAAATTCCTCACAACGGCTGGCTTCCTTAAAACTCACTGCTAAGAAAATGGACTGAAGAAAAATCATGGCTAAGTCCCAGCTACAGTTTTGACTTTGAAAAGCTTTATTTCCCATGGAAAGAAATCCAAGTTTCTGTGAGGAAATTCTTCCTGTAAATCCCAACACTGAATAATGGCCCTTAAGCTGCCCAGTTGGTTTCCTTTCCAAGGAGCCAATAAATATGTCCTAGGTACTCCTGGAAAATGAGTACACCAGGTCAGGTCCAGAGGAAACACTCAGATCAGAGACTAAGGAATAAGGAAAATATATTCAGTCCTGAATATGTGCATACAAGCACACACACACACACATATATATACATGTATATATATATATATGTACCACATGTTGTGTGTATCTCATTATATGGATTGAACAGGTTGGGTTGTATTTATATATTTATATGTTCACATATAAATATATAAATATAAATATATATATTTAGAAATGCAGACACACACACCAATGAAAGGAATCGTGGCCATGAATTAGCGAGAAAGCAGAAAGGTGCATAGGAAGGGTTGGAGAAAGAAAACGGAAGAGGGAAAACAGTGTAATTATATTTTAATTAAAAAATCGAAGATCACAAGCAAAGCTGATAACCTGTGAAATTAAGTGTTTTACAGGATATATTTAAATATGCTAAAGAAAACAAATGTCCACTGGAGAAAGCTCCTCACAAAGAGAAGGAAGCAAATTTAAAAAGCATTGTAAAGAAGGAGGGAACAGAATCCATCCTAGAGGAGGAAAGACTGGCATATACTCATGATAGACGCTTTTGTCTCCAAAGAGTGGACACTCTCCACTCAGTATCAGGAAGTAGGAGAAAGAGCTTCAACCTTTCAGCAAGAAACCAGGACTCCATGACTCCCCAAAGGGAAGAGAATCAAGCTGCTGTGGCTTTGTGGATATGAAAGATAGGAGAATTTATCTGCGGACACTGCTTGATTTGGGCAAAAGCCAATAGGTGGAAGGAAGGTGTTGCAGTGTAGAGAAAATAGGAAGCACTCAGGCTAGTTTCCTGGTCCTAAAGTGATGAGAAGACCCTCTTAGGGAAGTGAGGTTTGTGAGTTAGTCTTCTGTCCCCAGAATCTATAAGAGGTAAGGGATCTGGCTAATGAAACAGAGAAGCCTTCTCAAAAGTATTGCTGGCCACGATTCAGAAAGAAGCAGTCTTAGTTCTGGTAGAGGAAGACTTACAAGCAATTATTTTGATTTTCTCTGCCCACCTATGTGGCCTAAGACAATAAAACCAGAGAAGTGATCTTTCAGGGCTATTATGATTTTATATGGAGAGAGCCAGGTTTGAGGACTAAGACTTGAAGGTGAGTTTCATACCAATAAGTAACTGCTAAAGTCAACTTTAAGGTCAGTGGAACCGCAGGAGACATGAGGAGAAGAGAGGAGAGGAGGGAAGGAGAAGGGAGAAGGGAGAACAAGGACAATAGGCTATATGATTTCAGTGATTCTTGCAGCCAGGTGCGTTCTTGTAGGTTCTTGGCAGACTTGGACTGGGAGAAGACTGTTTTTAATGTCACTTTGACATTCACTTAATCGTGATATTACTGGGACAAACTCACAGTTCTAGTCCCAGCTGGCAGCTGTGTAGCTATTCCTTCTGGGCAATAAGATAGACTGGTGTGGCCCAGATGGTCACAGACAAAGGCTATTAAAGCAATGACTTGGGTCCATGTGATTCTGTGTCACTGTTACTCTCCTTATGTAGATGTCCACCTTCAAGTAGAAGAGAGTCCCAATTTTAAGGATTGCTTAAGAGACATGTCCTAGGCATTGCTGCCAAATCGATTCCCTGTATTCTCTTTCCCGCCACTTGGTCAATCTACTTGGAGTATGATTTTCAACTCTCTGGGAGTCTGTAGAAGCTGCACCCAGTCAAGTAGCTTCTGAGTCCCTTATTGGTTTTGTTTGTTTTGTTTTGTTTTTTCATCATCTCAGGACCCTCTGCCCCTTTCAGGTCATGGAGTGGCAACTGAAGACAGTGTAGTGACACAGAAACCCAGGTAATTTAAAGATTTCTAAAAGTAATAAACAGTTCACTTCCCTGGGTTTTTAAGTATATTAAGACTAAGTATGAAGAAGGTGGGGTTTTCTCAGTTAAAAATGAACCATCAAACAGAACTTAAAATGCCTGCTCAGTTTGTAGAGTCTTGATAGTGTGAGGATTCGCCTCTGCAGGCTGTGAATATATTTTATTACTATTGATTAATAAAGAAGCTGCTTTGACCGATGGCTCAGGTGTATTTCCAGCTAGCTCTTATACCTTAAATTAACCCATTTCTATTAATCTATGTATCACCATGAGGCTGTGGCCTACCAGTAAGATTCTGGCGTCTTTCCCCTTAGGCAGCTACAAGGCATCTGCCTGACTCTCACCCTCTAAGATCGTAGATAATTTAAAGTAGTAGGTAAAACTAAATTAGGTCTTATCTTATCTTCTTTGTGCACATTTTTCCTTCCAAACCAAATCATGAGTCTCACAAGAGCAGACCTGGTCTTTCCCTCTCAAAATTGGCTTGAAACATAGTATCTAAGCTCTTATTTTCCTAATAAACTCTTCCAAAAGTGGAGAGTTATATGCTTTTGTGAGCTTTCCCAGAAGTTTTTATCCTTTTGAAATTATATGCCTACTGTAATTAATAGTAAAATTTTCATCCTGAAAGTAATTGCCCGAGAAGTAAGCAGTGAGGATGTTAGGACAGGAAAAATAACTCTATAGTCATAATACTAGCAGATAATATCACTTTGATAACATCATCAATTATTAATTCATTTTAAGTGCCTCCCCTTTTGCTCAAATGTTGCATTCTATACAGTTCTTCTAAATTAATAAAGACAAATAAATAGATGCTTCCAGTCACTATGAGAAGATCTGTACTACAGCTATGAGGAGAATCTTGGCCTTGAACACATCAGAACTCTCCCACTTCAGGTTCAGAGCCCTCATCAGCCTAGATGGCACCTTTCTCCATAGTAATGATGTTTGGGACAGGCCCTCCAGTGATCAGTTCAGGATCTGTGTGGCTCCCTGCGAGTCATAATACTTCTTTTTATGGAACTACTTGAGTTTTGTCTAGTTTAAGGGGGATTCCTCTGGAGCTGTGTGTGTTTACTAAATCTGTCTGGAGTAAATACCACATGTACAGTGCTGTTTGACTGATCTGCAGCAAACAGGGCTGTCTTTAGCACAGCAAACTGCCGATATGACTTTCTGTGGCAACATTGTGAGTGTGGATGTCATTTTACTAAATGGTACGGAAGACACACTTGTGCCTATAATTTCTGTTTGCAAACTCCGTAAAGAAGTGACAGCCATCGCCAGAAAGCTTCCTCTCCCTGCTTTGTCTCCTCCTTAGAGAGAAAATACAGGCAGTGGCTGTAGTCAGGGCCATGGAAATGTTCTGAGACCCCTTTTCATGCTTGCCACCAGTTCTCTCCCACAGCTCCGCTCCCCACAGCCAGCTAGCCACGTCTCACACATGGGAGGGCTCAGCAGGCCTCTGTCAGCAAAATCTATCAGTCACACACACGGTCAAAGGTAGAGTGGTGACCCTTTCTGCTTTGAATGCACTCCACTGGCAGTGAGAAATTAATTCAGAAGGAAATAACCAAATAACCTCCAAGTTAATATTAAAGACAGTCTGAATCCTGTCCTTTGTTTCTAATAGTGGACCACCAACCTACAAAGCTGGCTGACTTGCTATTTAAAGGAATGCTGGGTATCAACGTTGCATACCCAATTACCATTCTAGGAAAAATTACTATAGCTGGTCTATAGTAGAATAAAAAGTGCTTAGATGAAAAAATAGAAATGGGTATTTACAAACCAGTTTGTTTTTGTAAATGGGAAAAATGTTTACGACCTACCTATAAAGGAGAATTTAAGATGTCAAATACCTGGTTTATGTTATAACCAAAACCACCTGGATGCTATGCTAAAAATAGGAAACCTTTTTTAGGAGACTTTGCAGAGTCTCTATAGCCACTTTATATCTATGAACAACAATAAATTCATGGCTTAAACTTCTTGCACAAAGTCACAATTTTAAATGCCCATACTTGAAAGAGTGGTGGATCTTTTACAAATAAATTAATAACAGAATATTGATACCTAATACCTACACAACTGAATAAATATGAAGTGTAAAAGAAATTGCAGGTTTCTCTCAAGTAGTGTTGGCCATAGGCAGTTTAAAAGGCAGGCCTTTGAAATGAGAGCATCTGCTCCATCTTATCCTAGAATTATAGATTTGCAATCAGGTAATGAAGTCTATAACTAATTGCAAAGTGGAATCCCACTGTGCAATTAGTGTAAGTCCACTTTGGAGTTGTAAATTCTTTCCAACTCTCATATATGCAAAGCAAGAGCTTCAATCACATCTCAGATGACTGGCTAACAGTTCCGTGAGGTTTTCTAAGGTGTCTGTGCTGCCTAAAACCTGCTTCTTCAGAAGGAGACTTCTTTTGATGCCTTGGTCTGCGTCTCCAACTGAAGGAGGGGTGGTGAGCATTCCGTTGCAGCGATTCCAGTATCCATCTTTCTCAAGGCTCTCCATCAGCACACACAAAAGCCAAGAAGCCTCTTAAAAGATGTGACTTATGAACTTGTAAAACCTGGGAAGTCAATCAATATGTAATGTAGTACAGCGGTAGAAAAGAGCGCACGGAAGGAAGGCGTGCAGGTGTGGCAGCATGCTTGGTTGATGGCAATTACTGACACGCCCGGACTGAGAGCACCCGGCCCTCTGCAAAGACCTCCGCTCTGATGAACGCTGATGGATGGGTGGTACACACGGCAGGGTATGCCCCTTCACTTCTGTTTTCTCTCTGGTAACCATTTCGCATCAGTGACTCCCAAAAGTTCACCTAAAGAGACAGGAATTGTTCCTAGAATGACCAGCACTCTACATCCCGTATTTTATACACAAACTGTGGGTACTCTAATTGACTTTAAAACCAAGAATGGGTTTTCCAAAATGCCCACCAACACCTTAAAATTTTGAATAAAAACAAAATGAAACAAAAAAAAAATCTAAAATCCAGCACATGGTGAGGCCTAGAAGTCAAATTTTAGAAAAAAGTTTCTCATCTTAAATAGATTAGAATTCCTCTGTAAGAGCACATTTGAAGCTCTAAAGTCCCGTCTGTCCTGAAATGCCCCACTTCTTACATCTCGACCTCTTCCTGCCCCAGTGCAGAGGACTGAGGCCTCCCGCTCGCTAGGCAAGTGCTCAGCTCCTGAGATGCATCACCAACTCCTGCTTCACGTTCCCTGGGAGGCTGAGTTTCACTAAGTTGTCCAGGAAACGCTGAATTTGTGATATTCCTGCCTTGACCTCCTTAGTGCCTGGGACTGCAGGGAAGAATCACAGGTCTGCCTTCATTTGGAGACCAGTAATGTACCTGCGTTGTAGGAATTTATTTTGCCACCTGAACAGAATTTTAGTGCCAAATTCCACGGCTCATTAGCATATGTGTGGACATGTCACTTTAAAGTAGGGAGAGTTGAGATTTTACATTTAGAATTCAGGTGTTTTCCCATCAGCTGTTCTTTTTCATTTTCTGATAATATGCTTTCCATAGTGAAAATATAAATAAATAAGTTTGGGCTAGAGCTTTCAACTTTTTCAGAATTTTCTTTCTGATGTTTTAGTATTTAGAATATTCATAGATGTCAAGTATGGATCAAATTTGCACAAATTTAGTCAAGAGGTAAATGGGTAAACCTTTATGCATCTGAAAAAAAAAAGGCAGATATCAAGTTCAGCACGCCCTGTCCCCATTCTAACACCCTGTCCGTGTCGTCTTTCACACTCTCTTTTGACCGTTTGGAGCTGGACGGAAACCAGGCAGAGGGTCACTGCACCCACACAACACAGGGCGCCCAGCATGGGGTGTGCTGGTGTGAGCGCTGACGGGTGAGGTCGTTTCTAATGTTTTCTCGTTTTTCCAGTGACACGCAAGAATGTGAGACACAAATACAGCCATTGTTAATAAGAAAACTCTGTGACACAGACCAATTTAAAATATCATTTCTTGTCTCAGTGGGAGAAAGAAAAGTATTAAAATCATCAAACATGAAGAGACAAAAAAAGAAGTGGAAAAACAGGGAGGTATTTATTTTCAAAGATGGAGCTGCTGCACGGAAGCCATTTCTATCACGCTCATCATACTGTGTTAGGACTAACATAACATGTTTATGGGGAATCGTGATGTCCCTATTTATGTGCACACTGTATAATGCTAGCATTCGGTAATTGGCTTATCCATCATCCTTTAATATTTCTTTATGGCTGATACATTCAACCCCCCCTTTCTACCTATATTGAGATATTCATCATATTGCTGCTAACTTTATCCTATTACGTAAAGATCCCTAGCCCTTAGTCTTCCTGCCTGTTGCTGACACGATCGCTCTGATGGGCCGGCCTCCTCTCTGCCCTTGACTCCTAAGCACACTTTAGCTCCCACTGCGCTCTGGTCAGCTTGTTTGGTCTCCATGAGTGAGATCATGAGATGCTTGACTTTCTGAGCCTGGCTTATTTCACAGAAGGATGTCCAGTTCTGCCCATGCTGCTCCATCCCTTGTCAAGGCTAAGTAGTATATGGGCCACAGTTTCTTTATCCCTTCACCAGCTGAAAGACATTTATGTTGAGCCTATTTCTTCAGAGGTGTCTCTTCAGTGCTGTGATTTTAGTTTCCTTGACTCTGAGCCTAGTAATGGGACTGCTCTCCCATACGGCTCATGAATTTTAATTTTTTGAGAAACTTCCATGTTGTGTACTATATTGGTTTACCAGACACACTCCACAAAAACAGTGAAAGAACCTGTCTTTTCTTCACCTTTTCATTAGCAACTTGTTTCGTTCAGTCTTTGACAGCAGCTTTCCTAACTGGGCTGTGATGGTGTGCATTTCCTGTGACACTATGCAGCTGAACATTTGGGTGGCAACTTTTAAGACATGGTGATTTGTTCAGAGTGCCCAACTCCACGTGGAGCATCTGTGTACATCACCCCTCGCCAAGGTTCAGGGAAGCAATCTCAGATGTGAAACTGTTTTCTGGACATAACAGGACCGGTGCACACATGAACTCACAGGAGCTGTGGTGGAATACACGTGACCCACATAAAATCACAAAGCCGGAATTCCAGCATGGACTGGGGAGGAGCTCAAGAAGTATCCCCTCCCCAGCCAGCAGGTGAGGCACTATTGAAAGCTGGGAGTCAGCTTTCTTCAGACATGCTGCCAGGGAAGACGGCCTATGCTCCAGCTGAAGACTGATATCCACAGATCTATGGGAAGCGCTGATTGGACTGAAATTGGGAGTGAGTAGTGAGGGATCTGGGAGGCACTAGAGGTGGAGATGACAAAAACACATTATATATTTATATGGGGTCTTCAAAGAATGAATTTAAAAATGAAATGTCTATTCCAATTTTAAATGTTTTTTTTTATTTTTGGAGAATGTCATAGAATATATTTTGATCTTATTCTTTGCCTTCCCCCAACTTTTTCCATATTGCCCCCTACCAACCCACTCAACTCCATGTTGTTTCTCTTCCAAAAATGGAGTCTAGCTAGTGCTGGCCACCTACTCCTGCGCATGAGGCCTGACGTGGCACGTGACTGATAACCTAAGGTACTCTATTCAAGAAAAAGTGTCTCCTTTCACATTAGCTACCAATTACAAACAGCTTCTCGTCTTGTGTGTACCTTCCATTCATGACATTGGGATTTTGTCTGGACTGAATGTATACAGGTCTTGTGCAAGCTGTCTCAGTCTCCTGTCCTGTTGTGGCTGGAAAATGCTATTTCCTTGGTGTCATCCATCACCTCATGGCTTTTCACAATATGTGTGCTTCCTCTCCTGCTTAGATCCTTAAATGAGGATCTAAGGGTTTTATAAAGGCATCCATTCACAGCTGACCGCTCCAAAGTCTTTCGTTCTCTGCACATCGACACCTACTGTAAGAGAAAGCTTCACTAATGGGGAGTGACACACTGATCTATGGGCATTGCAGCATAGCAGAAGGAGTCATTTTATTACTCTGTTTATTTAGCAGAATAATAGTAGTAGGTTTTCCCCTAGGTTCCACAAACTGTCTAGTCTTAGGTTCTTGGCCTCATTAACAGTGTCAGATACTAGTTCCAGCTCATGGACTAGGCCTAATCCAATTTTTTAAAATGTGTTTGGGTATATCTGTAGTAATGAGAGCAGTGGCCCTGTCCCGCCACCCGGCTAACTTAAGCCCCGAAATAACCACACGGAAATTGTATTAATTAAATTACTGCCTGGCCCATTATATCTAGCCTCTTCTTGGCCAACTCTCACTCTTGATCTAACCCATTTTTATTAATCTGTGTTCACCACGAGGTCGTGGCTTACTGGGAAAGATCCTATCCAGCGTTAGTCTTGGGCAGGAGAACCATGGTGTCTGCCACACTGCCTTCTTCCCAGCATCCCGTTCTGTCTACTCCACCTGCCTGATTTCTGCCCTATCAAAAGGCCAAGGCAGTTTTCTTTATTCACCAATGAAAGCAACACAAATACAGAAGAAGCTCCTATACCATACATCTATAACATTTTTGCCACTATTGCATAAGCAGGCATGTATTGCAGCTCACAGAGTTCATAGCTGGGCGAGAATGATGAATCCTTCTCTCCTCTTGTTATATTTACAGTGTGTTCCAGCACTATGAACGCTACTCAGTAGGGAGTGAGGCTTCTGGTTGATGAGTACTTTGATTTCTCCACATTTAATGAAATAGCACATGATGCCATCAGCAATAGGGTCTCACTATGAGGCTGTGGAGAGTAATCAATAGTCTTAGCAATATCCTGTTAGGGGAGGTCTACAGGATCCCTGTGGCCAACACCTCAGAAAGATGTAACCATTCCTGGTACTTGGGATTTTATTTGGTTGCATATAATGTCTCATTGGGGGTATTGTCTCCCCTATTATATGGTAACTCTGCTTAAATTCTTTTCATATATGCATCATTTTAAGAAGTTGCTTTCCAACTTTTCAAGAGACCTTTAGGACTAGTTATCAATCTCTACATTTGTTTCTCTCCCAGGGAGAGATCCCATGCCTTCCCCCATTTAATCCTCCTGTTCCACTTTCTCCTTTTCTAACACTATTTCCTATTTCCCCTTCATTGGAAGAGTCCCCTCTTCCCACTTTTACTACAGACCCAACTTCTGTGGCTATTCTAAACAAGACACACATATTTAGATTTTAAAAGTTAACTTCTACACATAAGAGAAAACACAAAAATGTTTGTCTTTCTGGGTCTGGTCTCTCTCTTTCCCTCCCTCTCAGAATGAATGTTCACTGCTCTATCCATTTTCCTGCAAATTTCATTTTCAATTTTTTTAACAATTGAATGACAAACATTCTGAGAGAGAAGGGAAACAATGCTGTTTACAATGACTTCTATTCCAGCTTTAAAACATTTTTAATCAAGTTTTTTTGGTTTTCGATATTGCCTTCTAAATGCTAGATGCTGACTCAGATATAGTCTTTTTAGTATATTCTTTCATTCTGTGTTTTGTCTTAGATCCTTTGATTACTTTCTTTGCTCTACAGCTATTATTTTTTTTTGTTTGACATAATCCTATTTGTAAGTTTTTGCATTTCTGACTCTATTTTAGGGCTACATGAATACCTTTGCACATGCCAACATGTGGGCATGTCTCACAATAACTTCATAGCATTAATCTAATGCTTTAATCCTTTTATGAATTTATATATGAGAGGTGGAAAAAGGCATTTGTTTCATAACCTTCAATTTCTATTTAAATGCTAAATATTGAAATCATTTAGCTATTTCCTGTATGGACTTGCTTTTATTTTAGTTATTTATTTATTTTTGAGGCAGGATTTTGCTATGTAGTTCAGTCTGACTCAAACTGGAGATCCTTCTAGCTCAGCTTTCTGAGAGCTAGAGTTACAGATGTGTAGCCCTCTGCCAGGACCTAAATGCTTTAAATTCAAGTGAGTCTGCTGAACATATATAAGATAATTTGTTATAAGAAGGAAGACTAAGAGAGGAGCTCAAACACTTTGCTATTCAAGTGCCAGCTTCCTTAAGGATGCCTGTAACACAGAGTGACCACCAGTACATGCTCAGCGATGCCTAGCAACCTGCAGTGCCTCACAGGGGTTGGGAGCACTGTCTTTCATGGAGGAGGGTCACTCTAAATAAAGAAAGGACGTTTGTTGGCTTTTTAATGGTGGAACTTCATTCTCTCTCCTAGAAGAGATTTTCTCTTGGCAACTTGGTTTCTCTCATTCATAGGGCAACCATGTTCAATCATATAGGAGGCTTGTGCTCTCTCTCTCCCTGTCTCTTTTCCTCTCCTGTTTACTAGCTCACTGTTCTGTTCTTGCTCTTCTTTCTCTCTCTTTCCCTCCTTCCCTCTTTCTCTTCTAGATGAAATTGGAAATCATTTCCCCCTTGGATTTGAAAATGATAGACACAGAAGTCAAGTCACAAACACAGACATACTCTCACTTGTCTGGAAATTTTCTTTATGCTTCTGCCAGGTGGAAGAATGAGACTGGAAATACATCATAAATTACTTAAATGGTCACAGAAGCAACGCAACACACAGACAGGGGTGGATGAACACAAAAGCAAGCAAGAATCAGAATCACATCAAAATACAAAGAGAATATGGGATGTAGCTGGGAAAGGCAGAGGATGGTTGATCCTGCTAAGTCAGGAGCAATCTTGGCTCTGAGATCCTTTCAAGTGACTTCACGATCAACCCTGACTAACCACATAACCCGCTCACCTTAACTCTACTTCTGAAGCCCAGGACTACACCTAGGCCTTAAGCATTCCTTAAACTATCGCATCTCTGAAATCACTAAGACATCCCAACATCCTTCATTGATTTTAACTTTTCTGTAAACATCTCCAGCTCCCTCTTCCTTTCAGACCTGTTCTTCACCTGCGCCAAGATGTCTAAAGCCTGTAACAATGCACTGGTCATTGCTCCCTTTCCATTCTCATCATAGGTCTTTTACATCAGATCATGTTTTGTCCTTCACCCTCATTTTCTGACAACCTGCTATTCTGAGTAACTCCTCAGCTTTCTTCTCCATAACTCCTAGGCTGTCATGGACTTAGGGAATGTTCCCCAGAACAGTGTGATGCATGTTCTAATAAATGAGCCCTTACCCATACCCATCCCTGAGACTCTCCGAGTCAAATCTGCAGTAATGGCCGGTCCTGTTGCTGGGACAACACACCTAAGGCAATCAGCTACAGTAATGACTGGTTCTGTTCCTGTGACAGCACACTGTGGGCAATCAGCCTAGGGAGAAAAGACTGATTCTGGCTCACAGTTCCAGAGGTTTCAGAGCTGACTTATATGGCTCCATTACTTTGGAATCTACAGAGAGGTGGTACATTATTGTGGTAGCTATAACATACTGCCTGCTTGCTTCATGGTGGCTGGGAAATGCAAAGATGGGCCAGAATCCTAGTATCTCCTTCAAAAGCATGCCCAGTCCCCAACTTCCCTGACAGTCCTCCTCATGAAGGCTCCACCACTTATTTCTTTTATATTTGCTGTGCAGTACAGACCCTTATCCATTTCCATGCCCACTGTGCCAGTGCAGACTCATCCATTTCCATGTCCACTGTGCAGTGCAGAATCTTATCCATTTCCATGCCCACTATGCAGTGCAGAATCTTATCCATTCCCATGCCCACTGTGCAGTGCAGGCTCATCCATTTCCATGCCCACTGTGCAGTGCAGACTCCATTTCTCTGGGATCTCTGCTTTGCCCCACAAATGTCTTCAGTCCGCCCTGTTTTCTCATAGTCAGTTGAGATCTCTCTTATTTTTGCCTCCTCCTTTCCTGCCCTTCACATTTCTTGTGGGGTAATCCCCACCTTCATGCCCACTTTGCAGCCTTGTAGCACACAGGTTTCAGGCCCACAGAGTGCCCACTGCAGATTTCTAGCCCACCCCTGCCCTGCTCCTTGAGAAGGCTGTTTATTTCCTCCTTGTATCTTTTATTTCCTTCTTTTCAGCACGGGCTTCATGGATCCCGGAGGAGCATTTACTGAGGTGGCAATGAGTTCTCCACCCAGGCTTCTGTTTCTATCCATCCTTTCCTCTTCTGTCTACAACCATGCTTTGCTTTCATTCCTGGACCCAGCTGTGAACTTAAGTTTAGCCCCACCCCTTCCTTTCCTTCACTGCCAAAGTTCTTGGAGGAATATCCAGATCTCTGGCTCTGGCCTCTTCCTCTGACAGATCACCTTCCCTTCCACCAACTCACTATGGCTACTCAAAAGTGATACCTCCCTAACTGTAAATTCAACAGTCTCCTTCAGCCTCACCCACTCGTGTGCCTATCACTACCATGTGATAGGAGACTGAGTTGCCGAGGGTTGCCTATCCCACTTTCAGTGAAAATCTGCTCCCCTTGACCTCCCACCATCAAACACATGGCTCTTCTGTCCTCTGCTTAAGTGTGGATTACCCCCAGACTCCTGTCCAGGTTCATGTTTCTCACCCTCAGGCAGATGTTGCGAAATTTGCTGCCCAAACAAGTCAATGACCAAGAGTTGCAATAAAGTTTTATTGAAATACAGCCATAATACTTCATTTATGTATTCATCTGTGGCTGCTTTCAAGCTAGAGAGGCAAATTAAGAATTAGTCATGATAGCATGGCCAAAAAGAATACATGTTCTCTCTGGGCCTGTATAGAAAACACATGCCAGATCTTCTCTATAGCCATTACCATGGCTCCAAAAGGAGGCCCTAAAGTAGCAATATTGGTGCTCCTCAGAGCCTTTAGAATAAACAGCCTGTGAACTCTATCCTAAACCTATTAAATGAGAGATTAAAGAGTGGGACTCTGAGAATCTCCTTCCAACAAACCCTGCAAGTAACTGGTGCCTATTAAAACTGGAAAACTTCTGAAGCATCTTTAGGGCCCCAAGTACAGATACATGGTGCTGATTCTTAAGTCAAGCTGAACTGCTATGTGGCTAGTGTCTCTGACTAACCACTAAACATTTCTACTGGGCTTTGATTTAGTCACCCAGAAAGCCCATTTTAGTGCCCTTTGTGAAATAAGATGTGATCTATGTAGAGGACATTTCCATGGGCCAATTGGGTCAATATGATACAGGTGAATCTTCAACTGGGGTTGCCTTTGCCTAGGTGACTGTAGTCTGTGTCAATTTGACTTGCCAGAATCTACAAGCATGGGATATAATTCCCTCTTCTAGACTCTGTAGGCACCACATTCCTGTGTATATATGCACACATATACACATAATGCAGACCGTAAGGTCTGTGGTCTGTGCTGTTGCCGGAGGCCATGTGGATGTCAATGGTCCGTGCTGTCTCTAGAAACCACATGGAAGTCCATGATCCATGCTGTCACTGACTGTAAAAGGCAAGGAAGCTTCTGTTGCAGTAGTGCCAATGACTGCAGACTCACAGTTGAGAGACATAGGAGGCTTCTTTGAAAGCCTCTCTCTATTCCCCCCAATACCCCCCAAAGAAGCAGCCTCGACAGGAAACCATTGAAGAGAACTCTTAAAAGTTGTGACGGGGGTCCTGAAGTGTAGCTCTTCAGTTGATGGCTTCTTGCAGAGGGCTAGGGATGGGGAAGGACTCAGTTTTGTTCAAGGGGCTGGATGCTGGGAATTTGAGCATGCTTTATTGAGTATATGGGCAACACAAATTAGACTTAGCATTTTTTCCTTTTCTTCTTTTTTTGGGGGGGCGGTGGTCACAAGGGAGGGAGGATGGACCTTGGAAGACTGGGAAGTGCATTATGAGTACATTATGTGGAACTGTCAAATAATCTATAAAAATATTATGATGGGAAGAAAGAAAATGGATTCTTTCCAAAGGGGATAATCCAGTGGGAAGTGTTGAGGCTGAGGGACTGAGTCTGTGCAGGGTAAGGGTTGGGATGCAAGCCCGGAGTCTAGGTCCTCCCTGCACCCTGAGCACAGGGAGTAGTCACATAGGTGAGGGTTTCTATTGTAAGGCATTTTAATGAAGCTTGGTTCTATTGTCTAAAAATGACTTATAATCAATATCCCATGATTTGGAATCAGGATCTATAGTTTAATTCAAGACACTGTTGCAATTCTTCCCATGGCCCATCTGGTAGCATTTTACTGCATTAGTAGGGTAAGGGCCCAGGAAGAAGCCTTTCAGGTTGCGTTTGCTAACATCCCTGACAACAGAGAGCATAAGACATGCTCACCAGTGCTCTTTGAAACAAAGCAGCAGGCTTCTTCAATAGGCCAAGTGACATGCGAAATGCTTTACCTACTATTCTTTCTGAAGTTTTCTATTTACAAAAAGACAAATTCCTAAAACATAAAGCAAGCCTCTTTTTTTTTTTTTTAAATCGAGTCTTCTGCAAAGAAACATTGCCATCTAATTCTAAGCAAACTCATTTTTAGAACGTATCCTCATAGCCCCAAATGAAACCCTGTGGCTGATATAATTCACCAAGCCGGAACACATCCAGCGAAGTCATTTGTGGTCATGGAAACAAGAACACCCGAGAAGGGTGGAAGGCATACTTTACTCATTTTAGCTACCATGGACTCTCAACTTTGTCTCCCCTTGTTTAAGCAGTGTTGGTGAACTCTTGTCTGACAGACCCTGTGTCAATATCAGAGGGGAGCAGAGCAGGACCACAAGAAGGAGAGGTTGCCAGCGTCAGGATAATATGTAGCTTGAATAGAGAACTACGCTTGGATTTCCAAACATTTAACACTGTCTTAGGAGCTCAAAATTAAAACTCATATACTGTGTTTGTTACTGTAGAATAACTGGTAAGTTTTCTTCAGAGCAGTGTGTGGGTCACCGCGCCTTTATGCCGGTTGAACAGCCATTTCCTGGGAGTCTCATATCAGATATCCTGCACAGCAGATATTTACACTATGATTCATAACAGTAGCAAAATTACAGTTATGAGGTAGCTACAAAAATAATTTTGTGGTGGGGGGGGTGTCTCCTCAACGTGAGGAACTTTATTAAAGGGTCGCCACAATAGGAAAGTTGAGAACCACTGCTCTAAAGGAAAAGATTTGTCCATGCTAAGGGGACAAAAAAAAAAGCCTGCAACTATTCCTTGTCTTTATCTAGAAAATACAACTAAATACGACGTTGTCTCGTTGTCTTTCAGTGTTATTCCTCAAAGGTGGCCACTTTGTTTCCTGAGAGTCTTTCACTGAAACTTGGAGCTTGCTGTTTAGACTAGACTCACTGTCCAGCAGGTCGCCGGGATCCACTCGCCGTCGCCCGTATCCACTCGCCGTCGCCGGGATCCACTCGCCGCCACCTGTCCTGACAGCGAAGCGTGTATCATGATCCCTTTGTTTCTGCGGTGAGCTCTGCCCTTGAACGCAGGTCCTCACGCTTGCAAAGGCCAGGACTTTCCTTTCCAAGTCCTCTGTTTGCTTTTGTTCATCCGTCAGCTAGCTTTGAGGCAGTTTCATTTTGTGCCCCAGGCTGGTCTCAAACTCATCATGTTTCTGCCTCAGCCCCCTGAGTCTGGGATTCATTACAGATATACCGAGTCATACCAAACTTTACTTTCCATTTGCTTTTTTCCGTGCTGAGACAGGGCTGCACCTTCCTCATGTCTAGTGTGGCTGAAATGCAAGTGTCCCATAATCCTCTGAGTTATCTGTAGGTTTTATCTCATTCCCCAGAAGTTAAGTTCCTTGAGAGCAATTGCTTTACCTCCTAGACTCTTCTAGGGCCCAGCAAACTGTCCATGCAGAATTCTTCCATTCTACTATATGCAGAGTGAGTCAGAAAGAAGCAGGGTAGAGTTTGGGAGCCAGACTAAATGGTGCCTTTTAACTTTTACTTCAAATGTTACACTTACATGGCCATTTAAATACTGTTTCACTACTTTAATCATTAGTCATTTTCTAATGCCCTTCATCAAAACTGTGGAGTAATGTCCCCTCAGCAGAATTCAAGATAACCTGTCTTTACCAGCTATCTGAGCAGTTCTTCATCAGCAGCAGACACTAAGATAAGATACTTTTTGTATGATTTATAAAAGCCAAGCATAGTATCCTGAATGAGTTTTGTATATATTTCTATACTTAGTCCAGAGATACCCTCTTAACTCTTGAAGAATAAGTCAGATGCTCTTACTAGAATGCTGTGTTTAACAAATCACCCTTGAAATCAATGTGGTACCTCCTCTTCTTAATGTGAGGGAGACATTCTAGTTCCTAAAGCTTCATATCTGGTAAAAGCCATGCTTTACTCTAGGCACAATGCCTGTGCAAGCCAAGAATCTAGACATCTCCGGGTCTGCAGGTGTACAAATGAAATTCACTACTAAAATAATGCTAATTATCGCAAGTTAACCATCTTAAACAGGGCAACTTTGCAAGCTGAGAAAGACTCATTCAACGTCAATTACAACAGGAGATGGATGAACCCCTTAAAGAACACACCCATTTGAACTTAGGATACAGCTCCACGGTCAAGTGCTTCCCTCTCATACATAAGGGCTGGAGTTCAATTCCCTGTATTATGAAGAGAAAACAACAACAAAACCAAAGCTACCTATTATACAAGTGAAGGCAAACATCGATAAACAAACACTAACTACTCAAGCAGATAAGAGTCCCAACAAGAACCTGAACTCAGTGCAAGTTCTCACTGAACTGAAATTAGATGCCAGCATCTTCACTGACTACTATCAATGCTCCTGCCAAATCAAGTAAAATAAAATTTGAATTTCAGATGATGTGATTTAAGTAATTTGGGAACTTTTCACCAGCATTGGCACACAGTTTTCTATAAAAAAAAAATCTGTGAGAACGCCTTGCAGATGTGAATGAATAAAATACCGATCTAGAATTACATTATGCGATAGGGATTAAAACACTTGATGCAGTAAAAGAAACTTCACAAATGAACTTCTGCAATCCCGTCTTTGCTAAGCACAAATAATTGCATCTTAGAAGCATGGGCTCTCTAACTTCTACAGAAGAGCGTGGAGAGGAGGTTCCTGAGAAGAAAACATCAAAGTGCTGTGAAATGCAACAACCCCAAGCAGCCAGCCCAAAGCCAACAAAGAGTTAAATGCCCAGGATTGCTCAGTAATGAATGCTTAGTAAGTTTGGCCAAGGAATATCAAGTAGACACTAGGGCTAGAGCAACTGCTAAAGGGATGACCTCCTTGAATCTCATTTGCATAGCAATGAGATGCACAAAGCACAGGGGCTGGACCAGCATTGCTGGCCGTCTCTAACCCCGCTTTATTTTGTTGTGACTTTAGGCAAAACTGCTCTCCGAAGTAAATACAAAATTATTTCAGCAGTGGGTCTGGCTAGATGTATGTATAAAATGAACTGCATACCATTTGCAAAGACCCACTGAGCCGTTCCGTGAACAAGATCAACGGAAAGGAACAGTAACACAAACTTTCAAGGATGATTCCAGGTAAGTTGCCAGCTGTTGTATGTTATTTGAGTCAAGGCTAATGCATGTCTACCCACAACAGACAAGCCAATATATCAATAACGAGCCAAACTCACTCGCAGTATATCTGTTGCAGCCTGGGGCTGTTTTCTATCATCATGCAAAAGCTTTCCATCACATTCAGGGTTTGTTTTTGTTTTGTCAACTTTATTCTAAGAACTGTGCTGGCAAGTATTATTATCATTAGATACTAACAAGGGAGAGGGGAAATTTTCACCCCTATGATTGAAGAATGCCACTGTTGTCAATACACTGATGAAATCACCACACACAGCTGAGGTAACAAAAGGGATAAGAAATAGCATCATTGTACAGACAGTGACAAATGGCAAAGGAACTCAACAAAATACTCAAGCTCTGTGTATTTTTTCAAAAGATAAATAAAGATGCTTCCAAGCTTAAAATGTCATGAGTTCACTTCTTTCCCAGTTTTATGCATCAAATGCAATGTGCAACTAAAAGAAAAAAAAAAAGATCTGCTTCATAATGTCTTAGACATGGAACTTACCCTGATAAGATTATTTTAGGAAAGAAAGGAATGCAAAGGTGCTTGCTCTCTTCTGTGTCAAGCAAAGGTCCTCAAAACCCTGTGCTACCCTTCCAAAGGCATAATAGCAACTTTTACGTTAGTGATTTTGATAGGACCTCAAATTATTCAGCAGACATTATGAGTCTACTTCAGGCAATGAGATTAATATTTCAGTAAGTCCTCTCCTATGAAACAGGAAGCCTTTTAGAAATGACCTTGGACCAGATAAGAGGAATTCAGAAAAAGCAGGGTCTAAAGCCAGAGGGCAATTGTGTTCAAAGATTCTTTTATGCAAATAAGACCCCTAATCAGGCTAATGCAAATTTCTACATTTTTATTTTCCAACTTTTTATTTACCTTCATCTGAGAAGTCAACAACAACAACAAACCCCCCACAAAACTAAACCAAAGCAAAACAAAACAAAAAAAAAACAAAACAAAAAGACAAAACAAAAAAACCCAACCAACCAAACAAACAAAAGAAAGCCAAAACCCAGCAGATTTCCAGCTTCCTACAGAAAAAGATTACAGTGGATTACAAGTCACTGGGAACCTGATGGCTCAGTTTCAAACCAAAACCAGAATAGTTCTAAAGCCAGCCTATCAGGTGGTGAAGGTCCTTCAGGTAGAGTGGACACCATGTGTGGCAGAGCCCCTTTCCCTTCCTATGGCCTTTTGCGTTGTCACATGACCTGGAAGGGCAAAGTCATTTTCAGAAGAGAGCACCTGTACTGTGACTCTCTGCGGGACTCCGTGGGCTTCCAGCTGCCCTGGGTGTACACTCAAAGTTTAGAAAATTTTTAGGGCTCAAAACAGAATACCCCAAAGGACAGTGCTTGGAAACGAACTTGTACTTGAACGAACTGAAAGAGTCTTGGAAGGGAAGGTCTCTAAATTCCTATTATCTCTTTCTTTCCCCAAGTAGGTCACAGAAATTGGACTCCTCTATCCCAAGGTGGTTATGGAAAGTGTATACTTTATTCCTCAAAGTTAGTTTCAAAACTCAACAGTATAATTCTAACTTCTTCACCTTTCCATGTAGGACCTGGTCATAAAGGATTTTTCTGGTCTACATGGAGATAGAAGACCCTCATTTCAGAGGGATCCTGCCACACAAACTAAAGGAACACAGAGTGGAAGAGAAGAATTAAAAGAACTAGGTCTTGCTGGGTATACCTGATTCAGTTACCTACCATGAGATACAAGGCCACAGAGTTGTCCATTCTTAAGCAATGCTGACTTAGGAAGACAGAGAGGGGGAAAAAGGGGAAAGGATGAGGGAGCAGGGGAGGGGGAAAGAAAGACAGGAAGAGGGAAGAAGGAAAAAAGGGAGGGAGAAAGATACAGAGAGACAGACAGAGAGAACTTTCTCTGGGTCTTTGGATACTGAAGCCTAGTTTCCCTAGGAATACTGTACCTCTAGTCCAACTAAGGATCTACTAGAAACCCAGTTCAGAAAATCCAGTTTAGCATCGTTACTCCAACACTTCTCGAGCCAGGTCATCGTCCACGTGCCACTCATCAGCTGATCAAAAAACTATAACTTCTCTGTCTTGAAGCTAACTACACATCTTAGCATTAGAACTCAGACTTTGCCCACCGTCTCCCTGTGTGTTTCGGTGCCCCATCTATAAAGCAGAGATGGAATAATATAAACCCAGACGGGTTTAGGAGATGGACTAGGGAATGCACACAGAAGACCCCTACCACTATTAGTTGCTGTTGTTGATAAATGCAAACAGCATTGGAAATGGTACAGAGGCAAAGTCCTAAAGTCATGAGTCCCTGTATCGCTCTTTCATGAACCCCTTTTCCAGTTTCCTAGGCACCAGGCTCCAGCTGGCTAATAGTTCTGCTGTTCAAGATTCTTAGGCACATCCTCCCTTACTCAAACTGTCTCCTGTTAGAGTTGGTGCAGAGAAATTGCTCCTCAGAGTTAGCTTCGGACAGCGTTATTCCTATCTTTACTTCATAGATGGGACATTGAAGCACACAGGGAGAAGGTGGGCAGAGAAGTTCTTCTTCATGATCCCCATGACTCCTAGGATCAGAGCAGACTAGCCCTGTGCAGGCTTCCTGGTCTCTGATTTCCAGGAGCTACAACAACAGACCTTAAAGTTATTGGTCACCATAGGGTCTCCTTCAGTCGCTCTGATCAGATTGCGATCAGGTCTTTCTCAAGATGTACTTGAGGCAAGTTTAGATGGATCAGTTTTACTCAAAAGCCTTGGGGATAAAACTGTATTTTGATGGGTTAGGAAATTAAAGTGTCATTCTTTCTAGACAAAGACTATAAAATTACCCTATTTCTTTACAAAGGAAAACACTCAATTCTCAAAAATATCTCCAGAATAACCATTATCACACTAAGTTACTGTCCACAGATGTCCTAAAACAATGGTTCTCGAAAGACCTAATGCTGCAACCCTTTAATACAGTTCCTTATGTTGTGGTGACTCCCCCAACTGTAAAATTATTTTTTGCTACTTCATAATTTTGCTAATGTTATGAATCATAATGTAAATATCCGATATGCAGGCTAATAGATGTTAGCTCTGTGGGGGTCATGACCCACAGGTTGAGAACCACTGGAAGAGGTTAAGGCATTTGAACACATACTGAGCCTCATTTTAAAGGATGCATGCTCAATATGACAGTAATAGAATTTATTGAAATTAGAATCTTCTTAAATTTCAAAATTATACTATAAGATAAGCATTATCCAAAGTCCAGACTGATGGTGCTCATGGCCTAACTTTTAGCTTTCTCCCAGATTCTGAGAGAATGTTGTAGTTCACTTACTAGAACGGGGGTTTTATGTGGACAAGAGCTTTAGGATCAAGTCTTGACACTGCCAGATAAAATGTGTATCCTTAAATTGATCTCTACCAATACTGTTGTCTTTAGTTATCAGTTCTACCTCACCATTGCCTACTGGGGTTCAGTTCTGATCAGAGACACTAACATTGAGTGTCTCTTATTAGCAAGAACATGAAAAATAAAACGCTCCAAACCAAAAAATAGGGAGGACTTCTGTCAGCAAAGCCATCATGAAGTGGCTTTGGTCTCAGTCGTCACTGAGCCACCGACACAGCCTGCCCACTGCCCTATATTCTTTTTCCAGCTGAGTGATAACATTGATCACACCATTTAGGCACAGCGCTCAGACCAGCACAGCCTGCCCGGAAATGTGCATGGAGGCCAAAGCTCAAATGCCCTTTCGTGGAAAGACCTGGGAATTAACTCTCTGCCTTTTTAATTACTCTCCATTACTTTCCCAGTATTTATAAGGATTTCTTTCTTTCTTTTTTTTTTGCATAACAAAATCCAACTCTAATCAATACACGCTGTATATCCCAGCTGATTAGTGTAATTCTTGCTCCAGCAGGATGTTGGCGCTCTGCCAGGCTTACCTAGCAGACAATTAAGTAGCTGTAATGCGTGCTGCTGCCCAGCAGGCTTCATGAGTTAATAGGGAAAACTGGGCCTGGCACTTGCCTGTTCCAGCCCCTGTGTGCCCTCTCTCTCATGCTCATCTGCTTATGGACACGTACAGAGTATGGCTCAAAAAACACAGACAACTACACCAACCCTAGAGGCACAGAAGTGTGAAAAGCTGATCCTCGGAGTCTTAACTCACCATCTTCTCATTCCAGTAAATCCTCCCAGAAAGAACAGATCCATCTCCCCACCTACAGTCCTGACCCAAGCTAGGAGAAAATTCTACACACAACAGACTTGGGAATTTAAACTACCTACATCTACTGTCAGAAACTATGCTTGGTGATCTTCAAGCCAAATCTCAATAAACACAATTCACCTAAAAAGAAATTAAGAACATTACATATTTCTCATGCTGTCATGAAGCTGATGTTAAGGAGATTTTGTTAAGCTCAAAAAATGACAAAGTATCTGAAAGACAATCTTTTCCAATTTCCATTCATTCAAGGAACAGTTATTGAACATTTATATAATATAACATTCCTGAGACACACACCTGTTTGTGTGTTGATATGAATGGCCTGGCCCTCAGATGACACCCATATTGAGGTATAATGTTTAAAAAGTAAAGATCTAAACTGTAATAAGCTGTGAATTTTAATGGATCCTCTTATTAACCGCCACGTCACTGCTGGAATCATGGACACGGATGAACTTAGAGAAGCACAGACACGGTATAGTCACCCCACAAATCCTGGTTCTGTTGCCCACAATGGTCAGAATATGAACTCACAGTGTGTACTGAAATGTCTTAACCCCTTATGGGGTGTGTGGAGAGTAACTTAGTATGATACTAGTTATACCACAGCATTTACAAGTGTTTCAATGTTTAAATACTAATTAGAAAAGGTCTCAAAAGGTCCTTGTAGTAACATTCTTGATTATGCGTTTTTTGTTTCTTGAAAGAGAGAGAGCTTGTCTCTGAGAGGTATTCCTGTTTTATCTTTTTTGGGCATCGAGCTCTAGAAAAACACACTGTGACGTAGATAATTCTTGAATCAGGACTTTCTTGCAAGCAATGCTGCACTCTTGAAAGGTAAGCAATCACAGGCACATGCCTCCTGGGTTGTCTTCATCACACTGAGTGAGAATATTCAGGGAAGTATCATGGTCCTGACTGACCAGTCAACAAGAACTGAGTATATATGCCGAAAGACTTTTCTTTCAGAGGCAAAATGTGGACTTCAAACAGCTATCCTAAATGGAACAGGATCCTAGCACCTCACAGGGATAAATTTTAATATCTGGCCTTATACATTCAATAGTGAAAGTATTCAAAATCACTGCCTAGACTGAATATAAATAATCATTTAACTTTAAATATTAAATGTTGGCCAGGTCTAGTACTAATAAGAGTACAGAGCCAAACACTGGAGAGATGCCACTGAATCCCAGAAATGCTGCTTCCTGCAGAGTGAGAGACAACAGCTTAGCCTTGCAACTATGAAAGCTGCAGAAAAAAAGCTCTTGGAATAATAAAGTTGATGGTGCTAAACCTGAACGATTGACATTCTCCAAAATTTTGATCTTTCCATGCTGATATAACACTGAGAGTGGAAAATTCTGCTCCATGAAATGTTATTCCATGTATAAAAGAAAAAAATTAATGTACTCCAAACCTGAAATAACTAGCTCTTCAGATCATGCATGTTTGATCACCATTTACTGAGGACAATGGGGTCTGAGTGCAGAGATGCAAGAACACAGGATGCGAGGTGCAGATACGACCTTCATGGGGGCATGCGGATTATCCAGTGACCACAAGACTTGGGGGTGGACATGGGAGATAAGACACAGGCAAGACCATCTAGAGGGCATAGGCCTCCAGTCAGTGACCGTGGGACTTGGGAAGGGACAAAGTGACCAAGAAGCAACTATGAAAGAATTAGAGAAAGAAAAGAACAACTCTTCCAGAAGATCAATATGGGGTTTCCACAGACTAAGATTGGCATCAGCCTTATGATGTCTTCACAAGCAACGTGACAAGGCCAGAGATGTAAGCCTGGGATAGATTATCCTGGCCCAACTCTCCAGGTAATCTTAAACTTTAACATTTTCTCAATATCAAAACCAGGTGGACATTTGCATATTATTTTCTTTCTTTCTTTTTTCTTTTCTTTTTCTTTTGAGACAAGGTCTCCCCACACAACCTTGGCTGACCTTGAACTCTTTTCATAGACCAGTCTGGCCTCAGACTCATAGAGATCCATCTGCCTCTGCCTAGGATCAAAGTGCTGGAACTAATTCTTCCCCAATTGCCCTTTACTCTGATGCTTTTCTTCAAAGCAATATAGAGGATAAAGGTCAAACTCTTTCCCAATATCATATATTTGAAGGAATGTATATTTCCACAATGCACACACTCTTGTTTCTTTTTAAGAAATCTGATGTCCCAACCTAAACTTAAGAAACAGATGGATTATTGAGAGACAAAATATTCCTCACTTAAAAAAAGAAAAAATTTTCAAGACAGCGAGGTCCCCTAATTGAATACATTTAAAGAAAGATTTGCTTTGGGAAAATGTAAATGTATACTCAACATCTGAAAATGTAGCTATTGTATAAAACAATCTAGACTTATTCGCTTTGATTATTATTATAACCACTGATGAGCTCTGAGAAGGAAGAAAATCTCACAAGTACTGACATCTCCCCCTCTCTCTTTCTACTATATGGAAAACTTAGCAGAATGTGTATACTGCTGTATACAATTTGGGGATAAAGTGATTAACCCAAGTAATTCCATGCACACAATCTACTCTTCCAAACTGAGAGATAATGATCTAATCTCTGGATAATTTAAGGCAGCCTCAGAAATACATGTTACCTTACATATCCTGTTCAAATGTTTACATTGCCCAGTTTCCTTACTCGAGTGTAGTTACTCTCTCTGAGGGAACTCTCAGGTTTTCCTGTCTCCTTGTAAAATTTAAGCAGCTTACAAATCTATGTTACTTCAATTCACCCTCTTCCTGAGCATGTTTACACACACACACACACACACACACACACACACACACACACATATTTCTTTCCTTTTACCTAACTGACAAATACCATACAGAAGAGAAAGATAAATTTAGAAGAGTCAGTAGCCACATAGTTTAATATGTACAAGGCAAAAAATTATCACCAGAAAATAAACCCACACTAAATACACTTTTCCCAGCAATGGTGCAGTATGAAGAGCCAGCACAGACCATCAGCTTAGCTAACAGTGTGACATGTTCTTAGTTCAGTCAGACTGTAAATGAGCTGTTATGCCAAAAAATTATGGAATTCCAATATATTTTTAAACTGTTCCTAGGTAGAGGATATCTCTGGGATCAACTGCAAACTGTTTAAGAATTAGCTGTTCACAGTAATGCCAGTGCAGAGGGCATGAACTTTAAGACTAGAAGGGGCCACTGAAAGCCTTGATGGCTCTCTATAAAGCTTTCTCCTTTAGTTGCTAGCATCCCCAGGATTTCTCTTCACTAACTGCAATATGCTCAAACATTTATGATCATCAAATGCAGTTCAAAAAGAAATACACCCTACAAGGATAAAAGAATAAGAGTTTTCCAAACTCCTATAGAACTAGAAAATTCTTCTCATCAATAATCAGAAATAAAAGGGATTTGAACCTCTAAACCACTGACCAAAAAAGATAAAGGACATGAAAAAATGTAAAGCTATATATAAATAATACCACTAAATAAATCTAATATAGAATCTGTCATTATTGATATGTAATTATTCCCACAAGTTACCTGTGATCTGCTAGAACAAAACTTCTAGCAATGTTCCTGCCTTGCCTTGCACCCTGCTTAAAGGCACTAGAGGTGCCTAGAGCCCTGTGGGTGTTCATAGTGATGGGGGCCATCTGTGCTTGCTGTGTGGGTGTAGGAGGAGGGATAGAAGGAAGAAACGAGAGAACACACTATGGAAGTCATAAACACAACGTGACAAATGGTCAAACTGAAACCGCTAAGAAGATCCAAAGATAACAATGAGCTTTTCCTGAGTGAAGTGCGCCCCAAGAAAGTCTTTCTGTCAATAAGCCCCAATCCTTGTTCACTAGGCAAACATTGTATACATCATCCAAATATGGACAGCAGACTTCAACATTCTTTCATTATATTCAATTCTAGGCATATTTTCCATTTAATGGACTTTCTGAGTCCTTTTACAGTCCTGCCAACTGATATTAGGTTTCCAATGGAGATACCGTACACTTCTGAATTCTGATTTATCTGATGGCTACATTAAACATTTTTACTTCAAGGATGGGAAAGAATCACACCTTTCTCTCCCTACCATACCAGCCATACAATAGCTATATGCATATGGCCCAATTTCATGTGTACATTTTTTAGAAATGAGGTTCTCCAGAGAAAAGAGAGGCTGAAGACACCTTGGCGGCAAGTTGCTACTTGACTTGTGTGAGCTGCATGAATATCCTGCATCGATTTTCCACAGATGAGGTCAGCCACTACCACCCCTCAGTTCCCACTGATGGTCAAGCACAGACACCCAGACACACCTAGAAATAGATCTTAGAAGTCCAAAAATATTCCTCATACATTTATACTTTAATAGCCAAGAGAATGTCACCTGTAGTAAATGTTCTAGGTTTCCAAAATATCCAAGAGGCTTCTCCTACCAAAACAGCTTCATTAGACTTTTAAAGCAAACAAAACCCCCAAGAACTTACGTTTACACAAGCAAACAATTAAAAAAAAAAACAACCTGACATTTGTACTGTCACTACTCACATTTACCCTGAATTTAATGCCTGCCATAAGGTAGGATTTAAGATGCTTCTAAGTGTTAAGTAATATTTGGTGATATTTAGTGCTACTGATAATTCGGGGTACATCTAAAACACGAAGCATCACTTAGCTGCTCCAGAGCTCTCATTTGACATTGTGTGGTAATGAAAAGACTACAGGTTTTCTCAAGTCTTTGGAATGTAATTTGGTGACCATCCTTAAGAAATTAATTCTTTATTTAGTTAAGTCTCCATGGTTATGCCTCCCTTATCTATTGTGGGCACTTGTCTCTAGTATAGCAGAAGAATAAAACAGAAAAGGAAAGAAAGGTACATGAGAAGAATCCTATGTACTCCTGTTATAAAAATTTGCAGTAATAACAAACTTGGAGATCCTCCTCTCATATTCAGGAATTGGGATCACATGGCAGTCTATTTCCTTTTCTTGGTTTTATTTATTGTTTTGTCCTGTCAGCTTCAATATAAGCAGCAAAATTAATCTGTGAGGTATAGAACACCTTCAGAATTCCCTGTGCCATAGCTAGCTGTTTGCCTATAACTAAGTCTCAGATATGGAGAGGTAGGGCTCAGAACACACCGTGTACACTTGCATTCAGGCTTCCAGACACAGTCCCAAACCCCCAGAGTCCTGTTTGAACTTGGCAGTGTGGAGAACCACAAGAGGATAATGGAGAAAGGGTTGGATAAATTCTGGAATCCCTCATAGACTATCAAATAACATGTTTAGGCTTCATTAAGATTAATAAAAGTCTGAGGTTCAGGCCTGACCAAAAAAAAAAAGATTAATAAAAGGAGATAAATGGTGGGGAATATGATCAGCTCACTATTACTGCAGCTAAATGTATATAAATGTGCAATATATATGTATATACATATACAAATATATATATGTGAAATTGTGATAGCAAACTCATTGAGAACAAAAACTATACCTCTCCTAAAAATTTATACCATCTCATATTCACTCCCCATTCTATTCGAGGCACTGCTTATTGTCACTCATTTTTTCCATAACTGCAAATATGTTTTGATTTACAGGGCAGATGCACGGCTGTCTCCCACTTTACCAATGGAACAGTGAGTATTCAAAGCCACGAAGGTTGCTTTTAGTGGTCAGTATGGTAGGATCTGGAACACCTAGGAGCAAGCCTCAGTGAGGGATTGGCTAGATTAGACTGTGGACATGCCTCTGTGGGATTTCCTTAATCGGATAGTGAGATGGGAAGACCCATCCCGAATGTGGGCAGAGCATTTCATGGTCTGGGCAGTAGACTGAGTGAGCAGAGAGGCAGCTGAGCATTTGTTGGTTTCTGCTTGTTGACTCTGGATACAATGTGACCAATTGTCCCTAGCTCCTGCCGCTGTAATGAGCAGGCCTATAACCTGGAACTGTGAACCTGGTAAATAGTTTCTCCCCTAAATTGCTTTGGTCAGATTGTTTTTATTGCTGCAACAGGAAAATAAACAAAGATTCAATACAATGGGTGTGGCCAGCTATTCTTTAAATCTTATGAATTCTGGGCATGGTGGTACTAGCCTTTAGTCCTAACACTTGGGAGTTAGAAGGAGGAAGACTCTCAGTTTAAAGCCAGCCTGGCTACATATGAATTCCAGGCCACATGGCAGGGTCTTATCTTTTAAAATAAAAGAAAAGGTGTTCAAATGATATAAGCAACAGTGAAAGATTAAGTAGAGACAAATGAAAGTAAACTCAACTTGTAAAAAAGAAGAACAAAAGGGCTAATTACCTTAAAATCTGTATGGCTTTGCATAATGAAAAAATAGAAGCAAGCATTAGTAAGTTCCTTCATTAAACATAATCTATGGTTTACCATATTGAATGTTTGAAGACTCAGAAAGTTAGATTTGAGACCTATCCAGGTCCCCAGAGTAACCTTTGTATCTAAGAAGGCATCATCTTCAGAAGATAGTATCTGAGGGAAGACAATGCTTGACCTTACCCAGAAATCTTCCAAGGTTTCTATATCAGCGCATGACAACAGAATCAACCAAGTAGGGCTCATAGGGACTCAAGGAGACTGAAGCGACAAAGATGCAGCCTGCATTCATCTGTGCTAGGTCCTCTGCATATACGCTGTGGTTGTTAGCTTGGTGTTTTGGTGGAACTGCTAACAGTAGGAATGGGAGTGTCTCTGACTCTTTCACCTGCTCTTGGGATCCTTTTCCTCCTACTCAGTTGCCTTGCCCAGCCATGAGACTAGGATTTGTGCCTAGTATTATTGTAACTTGCTATTCTGTGTTTGGTTGATATCCTGGAAGGCCTGCTCTTTTCTGAAGGGAAAGGGAGGAGCAGCAGATCTTGGGGAGAGGGGAGGTGGGGGTGGCGGTGAGTGGAGGGAAGGGAAGCTATGGTTGGGATGTATTGTATGCAAGATGGGAGGAGTAGGGGGGGATGTGGTCAAGATGGAATGTATTCAAGAATAATAAACAAATCAATCTAATCACACCAACAGGAAGACTGAACTAAGATTGATTATTGTGTTCTGAGGTCCAGTCTCCATTTCCTTCATTTTCCATGATCACCCAGGAATTTCACTCTCAAAACTTCTGCTCTTCCTACTGAATTGGGGGTTGGTGAGAACTCCTAAGGTGGAAGAGGGTAAAGTTGAATCTAACTTGGGAATTCCACTTCAATCCATAATCTCTAGAGTGGGTAATTTGTTATTTTCCTTGTGACTGTCAGAAGCTGGGACAGAGGAGTTCAAGCCACCAGACAAGTCCTCCATGCCTTCTCAATAAAGCCAATCTGTGGCAGGAAGCTGATTGGTTTAAAGTCCAGCTCCTCGAAAATATTCTTGGAGAAAAATGGAGAAAGGAGTCAAAGAAATCACTGTGTTTGAAATACCAGTGGAGTCAAATGAACACACGGAGAAAAGCTTTCTACACCCAGGCTCCTGACACTGTGGGTCTTCACATCCTGTCCTCACAGTTAGATAGAAAGAAGCAGATAACGATGTAATCAACAGTGAGATAAAAGAAGGGAAGGAAGAAGAAGCAAAGAGGAGGAAAAACAGAACGAATGACAGGGAGGAAGGAAAAGAGAGAAGAATGGCAGAAACTTGTTAACAAACAGCAGGGCTATGTATGTTCCTCCTTTCAGTGTTAGTAAACATATGCACATCTGTTGGCTTCTCCTGGATGGAGAAACTAGACAGGAAACTAGTCTTTCCCCTTGGGCTTATTAGCCCTCCTCGTTTTGAGACCCGGTTTGGTTTTATGGTTCAGGCTAGCCTAGTAGCCTAGAACTCACTTGAACTTCTGATCCTCCTGCCTCCACAACCTGAGCACTGAAACTGTAGCAGATCCCTTGTTTCTCAATGCCCTTTCCAGTTCTAGTGTTTCCACACTCAGTAAAGATGGGGGTTCATCAATACCACTTTAGTAATTAAAGAAATCAATGTAAAGGCGCAAGTCCACCTCTGCCTAGGACACGAACCCTACTCAACGTTCTTGCAGCAGGAAAACACTGCGGGCAACTAGGAGGGAAATACCAGACATACCCCGCTAGTATACATACCCCTGTCACCTGGATCCAACAGAGGCACACCAGACCTAAGTCAATAGTATCAAGAAAGAGTCACTAGGTTGCTGGCCTTTGAGGAAACATTAAGACACCTTAGCAACACAGCCCCTCACAGACCACCCTCTGTCTGGGGGGTTATGATTAAAGACCCTATTCTTGATGGTGGTTGCCTATTTCTTTCCATTTGACATAACTCATTATCTAGATTAGAGCAGGCCCTTTCCCAGCATGGGAAGAATGCTGGGATGATAACACAACCTGCCACTGTTCCTGTGTGAGCAGTCACAAGAACTCTGGCCTCACAAAAAGTCGTGAGCTAGCAAAATACCCACATACACACAGGCCAGTGGGCACCGCACCCCTACCCCATTCCCGTTTATTGCTACTAGTTTCATTTCTTACTAGCTCAGCACAAATTTAATTGCTACTTAACAGAATGACTGGGTCCCGACTATTTAAAAATTCCCAAAATGTCTCTGCCAGAAACCAGAATAAATAAAAATTGAAAGGGGCAAGGGTGGAGGCACGGCTGGAAAGCCAATCCGTGGTCAACACATCCTGGCTGTGAAAATCCTGCAGTGATGAGGGATTCAGCCAGCTCAGCAGCTGACCAATTTCTGATCTCCCAGCCAGCTGTCTCTCAGGCAGAGTTCTGTGTGGCTCAGATATGAAGACATTAACTGCGTGGACAGTTCTGGGAACTTTCTCCTTCCCGAGCATAGTACATAGAAACCAACTCCAACATCATTCATTGTACAAGTTCCGCAGACAACAGAGGGGACTTTTGATTGAATTGGTTTTAACTCTGGTTTAATTCTAATAGACAACTTTTCTCCCTATACAATGTTAAGGGGAAAAAAGCAATTGAATTCCTCACTCACACCAACCCTACTGCATAAAAAGCATGTTAAGAAGCAGAAGTTATTGCGCATTTAAAAAACTCTTTGTCTTTTGGCTCCCTGTTTTCCTTGCGTGTTTTTTTTTTTTAATTCTCCCCGTGCAACTGTCTAATTTTGGCATAAGAACGAAAACGGGCAAGAGTTTAGGGTGGATAGTAGAAGTAGTCAATGACCAGAAATTCTTAGGCGCCCAAATCATTTCTATTCTCAATCTCTTTTCCCTCCTCTCTCCCATCTCCTCCCTTTCTTTCCGGAAGAGATTCAATCTCCACATCATGCCGAGCCCCTCCCCCACTCTTACTCCGCCCCCGGGCAAGCACTGGATAACCCAGAGTTGGGTGCCTGCAGCAGCCAGGGATCTATGCTCTCTCCATCCACGCTGTGGTGCCGGCCTCTGGGTCCTCAATTCCTAGATGGCAGTTAGCCCTTTCCAGCGCCTGAATCAAAGAAGCATCGCCTGCAGTATGTCTGGCCTGTTTTTGTCTTTCTACATTTATTTTAACTCGGCCCGGGCGCAAGCAAATCCTAGCAACAAAGCCGGGAGCTCAAAGCCACCGAGGTGGACTGGCGGCCAGTTCCCCGCCCCTCCTCCCACCACCCAAACTCGTCTTTGAAAAGACAAGCATCGGGCCAGAAAATGAATGTGCCGGTGGAAAGGAGGATAAAAGACTGGGACGCGAGTGTGCATGAGTGCTGTGAGCTTTGCAGTTTTCTTCTATATACCTTTTAAACATCAAGGCCTAAAAGCTAGGAAAGCACTCCGTATTGCCGTGCGGGAGCCGACCCTGGTGGGCGCAAGGCTCCCGTCCTGCGCCCTCCTCCATCTGACTGAGTCGGGAGAGCGGGTGCTTGGCCGGGTTTGTCTGACACTTGTAAATGGAAGTGGGATCCAACTTGGAAGCAAACACACCTAGTCTGGGGGCGGGAGGAGGGGAAACCAGAGAAAGACTCTCCCATTCTTCTCCTGGTCCAGTGTTCCTCCCTCATGCCGCTGTATACCGGGTTCGGGAATACCCCAAGCAAGATCCAGGTCCCGAGTGCACGCGGCGGCGAAGTGGGGCTCCCCTAGGGAGGCTCGGAACACTGGCTGACCTCGCTCCGGGATGCCAGCGCTTCTTGCTTCCGGGATACTCCTAACCTCCACGGCCACCTCACTGTCTGCAGCCTATCCCTACCTTCACGTCCATTTGTGGACAACCCCATGGCCGGGCTTGCTCGTTATTGTATTTCAAGGTGGGTGACACCACCAGCACGCACACCCAAGAGCGCCCCCTTTCCTCTGGTAGCAGGAGCCAGGAGATGAGCCTTAGCCCGCCCGGGAACACCCGGCACTCTGCATCCCATCCTCTCTCCAAGCATACCACAACACGCAAAAGACGGGCAGAGAAAAGCAGCACGAGTTGCTTTCTGCAGAGTCTAATCCTGGTCAGTGCTCAAACAGTTTCGAAAACACACGCGACAAAAGTCAGCTAGGGAAAGAAACGGTGAACGTGGTATACTGCTAAAAATACCCGGGCTAGCCACCTCTCATCAGCCCAGCCCGAAGCATTTTAGCTCAGCGACCCCAGCTGGCCAAGTCCTCTTGCTCACCGTGAGCCACGCGAAATCCATCCAGGACCCCTCTGCCACCTCCAGCCAGCTCCCTAAGATCCCTAACTGCACTCTGGCGAACCGACAGTCCTGCTCAGCACCCTCTGACGGACTCCGGGCGCGGAACAGTGCGCCTTCAACATGCCCACGCGGAGCCCCAAGGGCCCTTCGGCATCCCTGGGATGGTCAGACTCGGGCTATTCTCTTTTCAAATAGCAAAGCCCGTTCTCCCGCCCGCCAAAAATCATGTTTTCTCCCAAAGGATTCGGGTCCATCTCGTCAAAACAACAGGGGTCATCTCCTGACTATTAGGCCGAACTGTCGCACCAGTTTAAAGTCGGCTGTCATTCAGTACCTTTCACCAACCGACAAGACTCAAACGTGGGGAGAGGACCGGCGAACAGTCTGGGCTACCGTTCTTGCCCGGTGGAAGTGGAGGCTGTGTTCTCTGCTCCGCTCATAGCCGCCTCTAGTAAGCACCCAACTTGCCCCTCTGGGTCGTGCAAGTGCATCCACTGGCATCTGCGCCTTCCCACTGAATGCTACAAGCGCCAGCTACCAAGCAGACTCAGACTCGCCACTTGATCAAATCCACCTGCAGCCAGCCGCCACGGATCAGTGAGGACCCAGAGCAGTGTGCAAGCGTGCAGACGCGCAAGCCCTCTCTCCTCTTATCCCTAGCCCTAAACTTGACCAACTCCCGTACTCATCTCCTGGCTCCTGACGCAGGGCTGAGTCTCTCTAGGTTCTAGCTAGTAGCGGTAATGACCACAGCTCCCGGTAGCACCCAGGCAGGAACTTTACAAGGTGAAAAGTTTCCCCCACGTTTTCTGATGGCTTTAGCTTGCCAGAGGCCCCATCACAGCCTCTCTGTAACCTGGTAGCTGGGGCCATACTGAGAAAGGTGCGCTCCAGCCGGTGCACCATGCAGCCAAATAAGCACGCTAAAAATCCTCACGCACCCTTGCCTCGGCCGGCGATGCTCTCCTGCACCAGACGCGTCCTCCGTGGTCTTCCTTTCCGGCCTAGGGCGTGCTGGCCACCCCGCCGCCACCGCCGCAGTGCTCGCCGCGTGCTCCCGGCTGAGGCTGGGGCAGCGAGTGGAGGTGCCCGGCGCTTGGCGCTCAGGACGCCGCCACCGCTGCGGGTTGGCGGGCGGAGGAGGGGAGTCGGAGGAGGATGGCGGCAAGAGGAGGGGGACCGGGAGCGAGGTCCCACCGCACAGCCCAGATCACAGCGCAGCCTGCCGGGAGGAGCGATTCTCGCGTCTGCTCTCGGCAGCCTGCACCGCTACTGCTAGTCTAGGAGCTGCTCCGGGTTCCCCTCGCTGCCGCCGCCGTACTGCCAAGACCCAGCTTTGCTGTCTCCTCCTCCCTCCCCGCAGAGCTGCGTCCTAGTGGGGGACGACCAGTGATCTCCCAGCGCCACGCGCAGACGAGGGGCGCGGGTGGGGGCCGGGGAGACGCGGCGGCCCGCAGCAGGATGCTCTGGGCGCCTCTCCTGGAAGCTGGACTAATTTTAGAGTCGAGGCTTCCTCCACCCCTCGCTGGACTGAAAGAACGCACCAAAGTGCGGTGCAGAGGCAGTAGCGGGGAGAGCTCCCTGCCGTTTTGAGAGCGTGCGCGCACGCACCACATTCAATCTCCCTGGTGCTGCATCCCGCTGCCTAGAGTGCACTAGACTTCTCCGGAACAGATGAGGAAACGAAGTCACGATGAGGCCAACATGGTTTACCCAAGCTTCTCAGGCTAGTTGAAAACGCAGTGGGCCAAACTATCAAACGTTATACCTCCTGCTGCCTACACTGGACTATCATTGCTTTCCCATGTATTTCAGATCCCCGGGATCACTTTTGTGTGGGAAGGAATCCGACTAAAGAGTAACATGACTCAACACCCCCACCCCATCTGAAACAATGTGGGATGGGAAGGCATTCAGGATGGGGAAGAGTGAGTGATCTCTGGGGAGCTAGGTGATTTGCAACGCCAACTGGAGGCCCTTTAGTTTCTATAACTTCTGTGACACACTCATGAGTCCAAGGATTTCTGACAAATGTCACCCCTCCCCCATCACACTATCCACTGCTGCAGTTGAGCAAGCACTTCAGCCCTTGCTCCAGGCCTGCGAGCTTTGAAACAGTCCCGCCTAACTACACCTAACTATGGGGCCAACGCCTCCGCCTGAGCCCCGCCCCCATTTGCCTGAAGCAGGTGCTCACCCCAAGGAGGTGCTTGGAACACCTTCTCCCAGGCAGCTTCTCCAGGACACTGGGACGGAGCACTATCACCGACAGAGGTGCCCCAGGTCTACAGGTTTGCTGTGCAGAGAAAATCGCTTTTTATTTTGACCCCTGATTTTCTCTTTGGGGAGCTGGGTCTGTGGCAGCTAGAAGTCTTTGTCCTCAATCGTGCCCTTTGAAGCGCTTGTAGAATTTACCTTCTTGGTCTTCAGCTCCCAAGCCTGGGGCCTTCGTGCTCTAAAAAGCCCTCCACTCTTAGTAGGTGGGACGTTCCCCCTGAAAGCCTTCTGCAGCCTTCTGCACTGCTGTGGCTGCCCCATAAAGCACTCTGCATGCTCGGTTCGCTTGCCTTGAGCGGTTAATGGAAATACTAAGGAATACTGACAGCTCCTCATACATCAACTAATTCCAGGCCAGAAGCATGATGGTGTCCAGGGCTTCACCGGTACACGGGCCAGAAGAAAACTTACCTGCTCGCCGAAAAGTTGTCATTTGCATAATTTAATTCTGATTTTATTTTTTATTCAGGCACTTTCCTAGGCATTAAAAGTTTATTGTCATATAAATATGCTCCCAGTATGGTGTATTCCTTGTGACTGACCCAAGGCAGCTAACATTGCATGAAAGGTTTTAATGAATCAAGCATTTCTCATTCCAGTGTTTCTGTGGAAGGAATGAGGAGGAGAGCTACAGCCTGAAGCCAGCACTTTGGGCAGAGTCAGCTGGTGGCTGGTTGGCTCCTGGGATGCTCAGGGAAGTGATGTTGGCATCAGGATAGGCCATCTTCTACCTCCTTCCTGGGAAGCTGGCCAGGTAACCAGAGGAACACGGATGCTATGGGAGTCCAGCTTTCTCATGCCTCAGAGGCACTTTGCCTATAAGCGCAGAAATCTAACTCTCTGCCTCCTGCCCTCAGGCACTGTGTAGGTAGTAAACCATCTCTACTCTGAGAGCAGAAATAGGTCATGACAACCTGGGGGTGAAGAACTCTCTGCAAGGGGGTAGAAAAGTTTATTCAGGGGAACACTCTCTGGTTGGCTTATATTTGGGGGACCAAGAAATGCTTGTTGATATTAGAAAAATATCTATTTCATCATAACATAACATACTATGTACTTGTGATATTGAGGTCACATCATTGATACAACTATCTACTTAATGGATGAAACCAACAGATTTATAATACTTAAATTTCCACCCACAGAACCCTGTATAAATCCTCGTGTAGTGGATAAATTCATTCAACAAAGAATAAACAAGCAAAGAAAGCATGAGAGCTCTCTATTAGACATGATAACAACACAGAAAAAAACACTAAACTGAAAAACCAGAAATATGTCGTCTCTGGGCCTTATTTCTCCCCTTAGGTCACTAAACAAACATCTTCCTCTTCTGGATTCAGCAAGCTGTACTGATTGGGTTGTACCCTGAGCCTCACTTGTACCTCACCTCCCACCCAGGGGTCTTTTGAAGTGTTCAGCGTAAATGGAAATCTAGATGTATAGGAGATTAAACATTGAGAAATCTTTAGCGAATAGGAGATGGGTAGATGGGGGGGTGATGTGTTCCACACAGCTTTGGGGGGGCCTTGCAGCATAAAGCAGTAGTGGGCCTGGGTGTGCACACTCTCCTTCCCTCTGGCTCTGGCCCTCCGGCCCTCCTGTGCTCCTGGGATCACAGTCATGCCTCTCCCTGAGAAGTTTTTCCAGTGAAATATTTAAAGATTCATTTTTACTATTTTTATTTTCATGTACCTATATGCATGTGAGTATATGCCACAGGATATCATAACCTTTGGAGACGGAGGCAATTGGGAGCTGCCTGACATGACACAGGAACTGGGAACTGAGCAGGGTCCTCTGGAAGCATGTGATTTGAAGCATTGAGCCGTTTCTCCAGCCTCTCCAGCAAGTCTGTCTGCCACACTGCACTTTCTGGCCATCCCAAGCTCATGAATGCATCTATTGCTATTCCTTTTCATTCATTCTTTCTTTTTTTTATTTATTCTATGTGATGTTTACATCATGTACTTTGATCCCATTCATTTCCCTGTCCCTTTGCAACCAGCCCTCATCCCTGCATCCACTCTCCCCCCAAAAAATGAAGCAGAATTTAAGAGAAGAAAGGGAAAGGAAAAAACAGGGGGAAAAATGAAAAATTTCATCATGGAAGCTACAATGTGACACAGTGAGTCAAGCGGTAACCCCTTGTCCATACCCGATCACCATTCATAGTCGCCGCTTACACTAAGCAACTGCCAAATTATTATTCAAAGTATCTTTTAAATATCATATATGGATATACAGAGAATTGATCACACACAGGAATACATAGATGCCCAACTTTCTATCAATGTACTTATAAGACTTCTCTCAGTGATCAATTCTGTCTCTCACATTCTACCCAGACTTGTTTTTATTACTGAGTTTGTCTCTGTGTCCAGGAAGATTTTTCTTGTATGTCATCTGAGGTAATGCTTATCTTATTGTTAACCCTGTAAATATTGAATTATGGTTTTTATTTAAGAGATATTTTGATGACCAAATAGGTTATTTAAGGAGGCGCTAGCATTTCCTTCCCTGGAAATATTAAATCAAGCACACATGACTTTATCGTTATAGTGGGGACCAGATAAAGCCATGCTGTATTGTGTGCTTCAGTTTGAGTGTGAAGCTTCTCACAGCTCATCCCTCATTTCTGGTGCTGATTTGGGAGGTGGCAGAAGTGTTAGCCATTGAATCCTCACTGAAGGAAGTAGGTCACTGCTGCTTTGTGGAACTGCAGTAGGTGGTAATTCCAAAGCACAAACTGACTTCTTCCCGAATTTTCCACCAATCTTTGCACGACATGCTATACGCTTGTTTTCTACCTGGCTAAGATGGGAGCATCACATCCTTCTTTTGTGTGCAAACACAACTATCTTTCTTGCAAAAGTTTAATTTTCGGCAGTTTCACACGTCTGTAATACGTTGTGAAAATAATCACCCCATCACTCTCCCTCATTTCCCTCCCAACACTTCAGGCCCCCTTATTGTTCCCAATTAATTTCCTCCTACTTTCATGCCTTTGTGTGTGTGTGCTTGTGTGTGTATGCAGGTCTTCTTCAGGTAGTCCCAGCTGCCATGTGTTCAGAATTACACTGAACACATGGCCTGTAGAAAACAGTGCTTCACCGAACTCCTCCCTGTCCTCTAGCCCTTCCAATCCACCCATCCCTTTGTTCCTGTGATATTCCCTGGGTCTTGTTGGGAATGATATACATGGCAGTTTGTAAGACTGAGCATTCAGCAGTCACTTTAGCATCTTAACTTTGATGCGGTCCTTATTTTCAAAGAGCATCCAGACCAGACATGGATATATCTAACTACATGACTTTCCTCAAAGGAATTTCTTACCATCTGACTTAATCCTCCAAATTTTATTTTGTATCTGTCTCGGGGTACGACTCTCTCTTTGCCAGGCTAGTAGACTAATCAACATTTTTTTAAACTTTTTAACTTGTACAATTCTGTCCCTTTAGACATCCCTCTTCCCTTTTCATTCATTTGTGTTCATTGATCCATCTATTCATTTCAACGTTATTCTTGGGCAGCTGTGTACTTGGCTCTGCTCAGCACTGGGGATATAATGAGTTATCTGCCCTCACGGGTCTTGGGTGGATTTAGAAATCACCATTTATCAGAAGACATTTTACAATAATGTAGCAGTGGCAAGGGCTGTGACTTGAATGGGTTGGATTGTTTAGTTACCATGACTGCTGCTACCCTAGTGAGGAGGAGGGCTCTTAACTCACCCCATTTTACTCATACGTTAAATCCAACATTACCCACAACTGATGATAATAAGAGATAATTGGGGTAGACTTACTCCATACTAAGTCTACAGTACTGAAAGAACAAATGCTCTCCTTTACCAGAGTATGGCCACCTCCAGAGCCCCACCTCACTGCCTTCACGTTCTCATACAACTCTCCAGGCCTCTCACTGAACTTGTCTTTCCTCAAGCATTTTGAGGATTTTTTCTTTCAAAATTATTATCTTAAAACTTTTTTGGCAAATTGATGTTTTTTTTTTTAACTGTTTGTCCCTACAGTTCAGTACAGTGACTAGCTTATGAATGAGGTGTGCTTGTGTGCACTAGTTTTCGGAGGCCACATTTGCTTCATTCTTCTATGAAGAAGCATTCAGAGCTTCACATAATGCGTGTGGACTTTGGATGGGACTTGCCCATTTGCCAATCAACAGGAAAATTGCTAAGCAACTTAAAAATGAGCTAATCATATTCCTAAAATCTTAGAAAAGAAATTAGACCTATTCTGTCTTTCCATTTTCCAATCTCATAGCCATTATACCTTCAGTACCTATTTTCTTCTCCAGCGCAACTACTTAAAAAGATATCTTGGGTGCAGATAAAAATATGTCTACTTGTTAAAAAGAAGAACGGCATTATTTTCTTCATCATTTACGGTTACACAAAGTTAAACAGAAATACATCTAAAACAGGGGTCCTCAAAACCAGAGGATGAAAAACCATTTCCACAAGGTTGGTGAAAAAAAATAAAGGAAAAAGAAAATTTAAATTAGACTGGTTGACTTTCTTTTCTCTTTTCCTCTTCATTCCTTTCTTTTTTCTTTTTCTTCTTTTGGAGATAGGGTCTCACTATATAACAGCCTGTGTGGCTTGGAGCTTGCTGTACAAGCAGGTTGGCGTAAAACTCACAGAGATCTGAGGCTGACTCCCAACTACTGGGATTATGAGACATCATGTACATCAGACAAGTTCATTTTTATTTTATTTTTAATTGAGTAACCAAGCTATTATTAAGTATCAATATCATCAAATTGCCTTAAATAACATTTTAATGCCATTTTCATTTTTAATTCATGAAAATGGCCATTTGACTTGAAGAATATTTTTGGCTAAATCATTAGAATCCATTTCATTTTGCCAGTCCAAATGTTAGCCATGCATGCCAAAGTAAATGACATCAAGGTTTTTGCATATGGAGACTGTCACTGTGGACAAGCATCTGAATGCCTGTGGCATTGTTGCAGGAAAAGAGAGCACAGTACCTTCTATCTCTTCTCTGATAACCTACAAGTCACTAGTAACCAAATAGGATGTTTTTGTTGTTGTTGTTCATGACTTTGCAGAAATTCTGTGTTCAAAGTGTTGATAATAGGATTCAGATTTGTTTTGTGCTGTTTTCACTTACATGCTGTGGCTCACCACATCAAGTAAGGCAGTCAAGACACCACAAGAGACATGTCCATAGGCCAGCGTGTTCTAGAAACAATCCCTCATGGGCACTCTTTTTCTCGGGCAGTCTAGGTGGTATGAAGCTGACACGTAAAGCTAATTATCACAGGGCTGCAGCCTGAAGTTTGCTTTCACTGAGTCTTGGAGATTCTAACAGTTGCTAAAATGTGAGAACTTCTCACCAGGATTGTTCTGTTCCTTGTAACACACACACACACACACACACACACCACATATACACAGTAACCCACACACAGATACTACAGCACATACATGCACAGCCACACCTCACAATACACACACTGCACATTGCACACAATACTACAGAACCATTAATAAAAACCCAGAGACATATATTGGGGTTCAATCTGAAGATCAGAAAAACAAAGCGGTTGCTAGAGAGCTCTTACCTCTTTGAAATCTTCAGACTGAAAGTGAGCATGTTTCTTTCTCATCACGCCTTATATTCCTCTCTAGTGCTGGGATTAAAGGTATGCACCATCACTGCCCAGCCTCTATGGCTACCTAGTGTGGCTGCTGGGATTAAAGGTGTGTCCCACCACTACCTTGCCTGTATGACTGACTAGTGTGGTTGTTTTGCATTCTGATCTTCAGGCAAGCTTTAGTTATTAAAATAGAAATGAAATATCACTACACATATCACACACACATCACACATACACAACATATATGCACAGTTATCCCTCATACATACCGTGTACATGTGGTCATATGTGACACATACCACAATACATATATATTACATGCACACACATACACATCACACACACCATATCCATGTAGTCACACTATACTCATAAACACATCTCACATACACATATTACACACACATGCCACACGTATGCACATTATACACACACAACACATCATATTATAAGTGCACGTGCGCGCACACACACACACACATACACTATGAATGCTCACAAGTTAACCATAAGCCCTGCTCTGAAGTTCTCAAGATGCAGAATTACACTTTTTTTTCCTCACAGCTTTAAATCTGTAAAGAGAAAGTACTCAACCTGACTCATTTGGCAAAAATTGCAAATTCTCCAGGTTGCTTTTGGATGGGGGTTGTGATTGAGCCTGAATCACCAGGCAATTGCTTCTATTAGCCAACTCATTTTGCCTAGGTAGGCACAGCTGGAAGTAAACTGCCCACAGTGTCCTAAAGCTGCATAGCTCTGCCCGTCCGGGTTTCAGCTAAGTAAAGAGCTGCCGAGGAAGTGAAATCAGACACATGGCCCCTTTCTTCCTCCCATGGTGTATGGGATTTTTACGCTGCAGTGTGGCCCCTAAGTGATAAAGGAAAGGCTTTCTGATCTGTGTCAGGTGCCTTCGGAGAGCAGGGGCATCTGCCTCCTATCAGACTCCTAGAGGGAAGCGGATTACTAGGACAGTCTGTGCCCAGCACCTCCACGGCCCTGGTTGCCCTGGTGTGGGTTTGCATGGATGTGAGCAGAGATGTTAATTTATGCATCTTTAGAAAAATGTCGTGATGTTTCTGAAACCTGGAAATAGGAATCTGAAGGCAAATGATTGCGTGCAATCTCTACTGATATTAAGGAATAGTCAAATTACTTAGAAGGATTAAGCACTCTGGAAAACGAAAGCTGCTTCAGGAGTTGCATAAGAAGTGTTTCCATTCTTTCCAATTGCATATAAAATCAATAACATATTTTACCCATTTTTCAAGTGTTACTCTCCATGAAATATTTGAACTCTGGTGCCAATAACTTTTTATTTGCCTTTAAGATGAAATTGACTGACTTGATAGAGCCTTCTATCTCTTAGAGTTGGAAGGCTCAGGGGAAGAAATGTCTGTAGACATTTTTATTTCTCAGTACATTTTTTCTGAGCTTGTTTCTGGAATGACAGCAATGACTTTGCAGGTATTGAAGGGATGCTCTTTGTCTGGTAGGGAGGGCAGAGTTGGGTGGAAATCTGTCAAGTGACCCCCAGGTCCTGAAGGAAGCACTGAGCTCTCACTAGTCTTCAGAGTGTGTGGACTCAATCCTGATCTGATGCTGGCAAATAGCATTTGAAGATGACAGTGTAATTTATAGCCAGAGCTTGAGGAAGGGAGTGTGAGTCCCAGGAAACATTCTCGGTAAGCGTGTGCATTTCAGCCAGTAGTGGTAGAATGTTAGAGAACTATAGAAAATCAAAAAGCGTGCACTTTGTTTTGGTGTGTGTGTGTGCGCACACATGCACATACGTGTGTGCGCATGCACATGCGTGTGCATGTTGTGCCTACTTTCTAGTGTAGGTGTGACCAAGTGTGTGAACGTGCATATGGGGGACAGAACTTGACATCAGATGTCTTTGATTGCTATTCATTTTTATTTTTTGAGCCATGGTCTCTCATAAACCTGAAGATCTTGGATTTGGCTAGGCTCTCTGGGCAATGAGCTTCATGGATCTCAGCCCTTCTCCCCTAAGTACTGTTTAGAAGTGCACCACTGCACTTGGCCTTCAACATGGGTGCTCAGGATCTAAACGCAGGTCCTCATACTTGCTCATCAGATACTTTATGATCTAAGTTGTCTTCATAGCCCCATGAATTTTTAATTACTATGAGTTTGGATGTTATGATAGTTTCAAAGGCTATATTAATAATAGAGGACTAATCCTGTCAATAAGAGCACAGCAGGAAAAGCCTGCTGTTTTTCATTTAGTGGGCAATTGTGCAATGGCAGATGCATTGCACACACACTCCTGAGTGTTCCTGTGTTACAGAAGTGGAGGGACTGGACATTGACGTGACATACATTGCTTCTGCTCCCAGGAGTAGTTGCATCTAAATTGTCTCTACTGTCTTCAAAAGACAGGTGTCACTCAGAGTCATGTTTCTACTTTTTTCCGTTCCAAAGTGGCCATCCATTTCAGAGCATCTCTGTCATGTTCAACCTGCTTTCATTGCAAAGAAAAGGTAAACATCTTTCTAAGTGAACGATCACCTGAAAATTGCTTCCAGAGTGCCAGTAGGATCTTGAATTTGCCTGTTCCACATGCTGGGACCTCACTCTCATTCCTGAACAGTCTCTAGGGGACTGTTCCAAATATTTCCTCTTGAAGCAACTGGAATCCTCTGAGAAATAGGAACAGCTGTTGATAGGAGATTGCTGTGCACAAATCATTCTCCTGCCCTAAAAGGATTAGGAATGGCTCTTCTGAGAATGGACTCAGGCAGCTCTTTGCTTATTTATTGCAGTGGTAGATGGCAGTGGAGCAAGAAAGCATCTCTCTGACCTCCCCCACAACACTGCACACGTTTAATAGACAAATGACGTTTTCTTTCCCATTGGTTAGCTTGGAAAGAAGCACAGAGCTCTCTCAGACTGAAGGAAGACTTCTGTGCCAGGAAGGATATCCTCACGGTTCCTAATGAACATTAACTTGATGATTATTTTTTTTCAACCCTTCCAAATTATTGCCTTTCAAAGTGCCAGTCCCTAGCTAACTTATTGTTCTGGGGTCTGTTCTTTCATGGCCCTGTTGAAGGCACAGATAAAGATCTCCTAGCAATAACCGTGCAGTGGTAGCCACCACTGAAACACCCATCACTGAAACATCCAGTGGAGCCTTTTGAAATGTAGGCGGTGATCTCGACATCTCAACTCATCCAGGCACGGGGCCCTGGACTTGACTCTTCATTGTCAGTCTCTGCTCTGCAGCAAAAAAACAAGGCCCTTCCCAACAGAAAGAGATAAGGAATGAAGAGATGAAAAGAGAAGAGATATTTTACAGTAACAAGAAATGCATAGTAGGGGTGGGAGAAATGGGTCAGCCGTTAAGATGCTTGCTGATCTTTTAGAGGATCTGGGTTACACTGATAACCACCTGTAGCTCCAGGTCCAGGGAATCCAATGTTATATCCTCGCCAATGTCATATGCCTTGGCCTGGCATATGCACACACAGACACAGATACACACACACAAATACAAATAAATGTTCAGAAAAGTAAACAAATGATAGCTCTGTTAATAATTGTTCTCCTAAAACAATAGTTTTACATGTTTATATATCTGTGTACATAGATATATATGGGATGTATCCTATCTAGCTATTATACCCTAACCAGTTAGTTGCACTAAGTGTACTGTTAGTAATTATTTTTTAACTTTAATTAATTAATTAATTAAATTTTGCCTAGATATAGGTCTGTTTACCATTTGCATGCCTGGTGCTCTCAGAGGCTAGAAAAGGGCATTAAACCCCCCTAAACTGGAGTTACAGATGGTTGTAAGATGTCATTTGAGTCAAACTCAGGTCCTCTGGAAGAGCAGCAAGTGCTCTTTCGGCTGGATCTCTCCAGCCCCATCCAGCAGCTCTTGCATGCTGGATATAGTGTTTGCTGTGGCGGCTCCACAAAGTTGGTTTAGTCATGGCTGTTGCTCTCAGTGTGTTTTAGCACTCTAATAATGGAGCCGAGTGTTACATGACTAATAAACACTGTTGATTGCAAGATACATTGTGCAAAGGTCTAGAAAGTAGGACAAACAACAGGAAACACGAGCCGTTTGCTGCTGAGGGAGCAAAGCTTCACTGGGAAGGAGCAATGTGGCATATGATGGGGTCATATGACAGAAAGAATAAACTTATAATTTTCTGTGACATACAAAGGATGTTAAAGCGAGGGATGCAATACACAGGCCATTCTTAAGGGTCAGTGAGAGCCATGGGCTAGGGCTTCCTTGTGGCGGCATTAAATGTGTATTTTAATGAGAAGGCCAGAGTTATAGGACAGTCTGAATGTCTTATACAGGTGAGAGACATCAAGGCTCTCCAGCTGAGAGGTGACAGGATAAGAGGTAGGAAACTGAGAACTGATGGTGGTAACAAGGAAGCTATTGCAAGCGGAAGACTTAGAGGCAGCAGAACTGCTGAGTGAAGCCAAGGCTGAGGAGGAGGCCACAATCAGTAATTCCATGCTTCTGTGCTTCAGACTCGGCCCCATCATTTCTGGAAAAGTCACCTGGCTTTCCAGCTTTCCACACACACAATAAAGATAGCTAAGAACTCGTTCTAGGCACCATCTAAGGCGAGACCTGACCTCATCCTCACCAACGCAGTAATTGAGGAGGTCTGAATGTAATAATCATAAATAAATATATACACACATAATATTAACATACACATAGATATATAACATATTAACATATACAGTATCCATATACTATATATGCATATTCATTAATATTCTATATATTTATATGTATATTTGTGTGTAATGTATGTATATATTTTAATGTGTGATACACACACACACACACTCTCTCTCTCCAGCAGATGTTCAGTAAAGAAGGATGAGAAACGAGGTTGTGGAAACACTCAGGGAACAAGTAAATTACAACGTGTTTTCCAGAACTTGGTGTCACAGAAAAAGCATGGTTTTTCACATGGAGTGTGGATCCCATCCCATGGCTCTTTCTCAAGGATGCATACAATAACAATTAATGAAAAACAGAGGCCATGAATTTGAAGGAAAGGGATATACAGGAGGGTTTGGAGGGAAGGGAGAAATGTTATAATTATATAATCTTAAATATCTAATTAAAAATAAATGTGGTTTCTGACCTTCAATTAAGCTGGGGAAACTGTTTCCAGACAGAACTCATGGCCAGCATGCATAAAGACCCAGGTTCAATCACCAGCACTGCAAAATAAGTAAGTGTAAAAGAAAGACAACCTGTATAGCTTGATCCTTTGGTACCTGCATGGGTGTCGCATGATGGTCACAGGCTCCTCAGGACAGGCTTAGACATTCTGTGTAGACCCTTCCCTCTCTCTCTCCAAGGGGTGGAGGAGCCACTGCTCCATGCTTCATCTTAGCCGGAAGCAGGAGACTTTTCAGCAGTTCCCTTACCTAATTTCTTTTCTCCTGACAGTAAGCCCTGGACTTTCCTCCTCGGTAACTTGTGTTCAGCCTTACTCTCCAAAAACAAAATGTATCTTGGAAGAACGTGGCCACTCTCTACGAGCACCCCTAAAATATTTGTCACTGTGTAGTTGACCGAAGAAGCAAATGGTGTTTAATATCTTTAAGGTCCTCCAAAGCAATGCTAAGCAAAGCATCTTATTGTTACTACACATTAGCAACTTGTCTCTTATTACTGCTTCTTTGACCTATGCTCTGAAAGAATCACCAGCATATTATACCCTGCAGGGCTGCTTAGAAAACAAAACAAACAAATCTGAAGGATAGAAAGTCAGTATCTTAAAAAAGCATCCTGATAGCAAGATCGTGTTATGACTTATGGATGCCAGATAGTACAAAAAGAAATTTGAAAAGTGAAAAGGTATCAATGTATTGTTGGATGAATCAAAGCCATACAAACCCTATTGCTGAAGAATATTTCATAAAAATGATCTGGCTAATGTCCACAATATTAAAACTGAACAAGAAACAATCCATCTATTCTCTGAGCTCCAATTGTATATGAGATATGTATTTTTGCACATAAAGTTACAGAAAAGAAATCAGTCAATATGCTGACCATGTTATTTGTGGAATCTTGTTATGAAGGAAAATCTTTGTCTTTCTTTGTAGAATTTTCTTTAACTTTCTCAGTTGTCTATGACCATGCAGTACCTTTAAAATAGGAGAAAAATAATATAGGAATTAGAAATGAAGCTAAATAGCCAATCCTTTCTTCTTTTAGTTTTTTTTCTACTCCATAGAAGTAAATGAGCACTTCTGCATGGTGAAGCAGTGACGTCTAGACCCTTGTCTCTGTCACAGATCAAGGTTCATGTATTTGAACTGTAATTAAATTACAAACAGGGACCCGGAGATGTCTTCTGTCTCTAGGTCTGTGGGAACTGCCACTTTGACGAGGTTGAGTGCACATGGATGGAGGGAGGATGATGGTAACATGGAAATGATGTGCAAGAACACCGAATGAACACAGACAGCGGAAGGTTTCGGCTCTGGATTGGATGCTGCCTTATAGCCTACACCTAACCTGCATCTCCATAAAGCTTCCAGACAGCCCTTGACATCATAACTTGTTGGTAATTGATAAGGAGAAATGACCACTGAAACCTCTCTGGTTCTCTCCACATCAGGAATGCTTTATATCTAGGTAAATAGATGGGTGACTCCACAAAGTAGTGGGGACATTGAGCATAACCCCTAAGGATGTAACAGCCACTTCATATTCCACTATTATTTCACTGTGATCAATGGAGCTGTATCTACCGCCAAGTTAAGCAGAGTCCTCTTGATATAATTCTTGGAAGACGTTAGCCCCTTTATTTTATCTTAAATATTATGTTTTTTCTTTCCCAAACAACTAATATTAAGTTGAGAACACAAGAGTAAAAGGAATGCTTTGACTACCCTATGAGAGCAAGCTAATGCTTTCTGTAAATTGAATAAAGAGCCTGCAAAGTTCCCAGTGTACTGAATTGGTGTGTTTACTCTGTTAGATGCAAAGTCCATGTGTGTTCTCCTTCTAGTTCTTTCCTGTCCCCTGTATCCATTTCCTTGACAATGTGACTATAGTTTTGTTTTTAAAATCTGAAGCTGGCATTATATCTTGCTTTGGCTAATTTGATATGAGTAGAAATGCTATTGCTGGGTGATTTTTCTCTTGCTCTGTTAGTCCTTTGCTAGACATGGCAATGTCTCCAAAGGCCATCAAGAGAAGAAAAACCCTCAGCAAGAGACATGAGGACAGTGCCTCAACTGGCATTATGCTAGGAAGTTGGCCTGTCAGTTTCTGCAGATAAGACAGTCTAGCTTGCATAAACCCGAGTTATTTGAAAGAATGCATTACTGGTTTCATAAGCCACCAAGTTTTGAACTATTCATTATAATACACTGATAAAAAGTTTTCCCTAATCTCATTGTGTCTGATAAAAACAACTTGGAGTGCTTTGAAGGCAGAAACTTTTTTTTCTCTCTAGCAGTGTGTTCAGCACACCATATATAATAATGTCTGTTGAATGAATGACTGATTCAACATAGTTGTCACCCAACCATTGCAACCTTTACCACAAGTTGCAGAAAGAATTATGGGCTCTGTTCAGAAGAAAGATGGACTGAAGTCCTAAGTTCACAGTGCCCAGAACGTAAGTATATTTGGAAGTGAGACGTTTACAAAACAATTTCAATAGACTTGTTGGATTTGACCCTACCCCATTGGGATTTATTTTCCATTTGAAAGGGAGAAATTTGTGTTGTAGAGATGCCTCAGCAGGTAATGTTCTTGTCATGGAAGCACAAAGATAAGTTTGGATTCTCAGAGCTCATACAGAGATAGATGCACTATGATGGACTGGGGATGGAAACGGAGACTCTCCTGAAGCTCATTCTCCAGTTGGGCTGTATTCACAGTGGAGAACAAGAACAGATTGAAGACTGAAACTGGAGGTTTTCCTCTGATTTTCACATGTCGACCATGGCATGTGAAACAGCACACATACACCTGCACCTGTGTGTGCCATCACACACACACACACACACACACACACACACACACACACACACACACACAGAGTAATAAGCAAATATATAGATAAAAAAGGGAACACAAAGAGACAGAGACTGACAGCCAGACATGGAGGAAGGTGCAAAACCATACACAAAGAGAAGATGGCCACCCTTGGGATGGTCGTCTACTAAAGTTAGGAGACACCTCACACCAAGAAATGTTGGAAAAGCACCACAAACTGTGGAGCATCAGAGCTTGACTTTTCCTGCAGCTGTCTGGGAGAATGTGGTCCTGCTGAGACTTTGTTCCGACTTCAAGCCTCCAGAACTATGCTACTTTTCTAGTTTTAGGCAGTCAATTTTTGGTACTTTACTGAAGCAGAGAGCTGTAGGAATCCAGTATTTCGCTCTTTTATTCTCCACTTCCTTCATCACGTGTGGTCCCTTATTCCTCAAGCATGCAGCTCCCTCTCCCCAGGATCCTTTGGTTTCTCTTCTAAGGAAATATTTTCCTCTTCATTTTTCAAAACCAACAGAGAGCTCGTCTCTTCCAGGAATTGCCACACAAATTCCACAGGAAGACTTAATTTCTCTTCTTTGTGATTATCGTTATACAAACTTTGACTTCTACAACAGTTTCTGGATGTTGTAGATAAACACTTGCTGACTATTTTGAGGGCTCACATTGGAAATCAAGGCCTGAGATATGGTCAGAGAATATATGGATGCTTTGGTGTCTGGAAAAGGACAGCACAGGACTTAAGAAGTGGACAACGGTTTGGTAGAGATGGCTACTTAAATTCCTCCTTTTTCCTCACCTTCAGATAAAACTTAAAATGCACTTCTTGATATGGTTCATACACTCACACCTGAGTAGCTTTATTGGATGTTCATAAGTAGAAAAAAAAAAAAGAATTCCCAGAGAACTCAGAGGGCTCAACAAGTAAGAAGCTTGTCTTACAACCATGATAGTCTGAGTTCGAATCCCCAGAATGCATATAAACCTAGGTAGAGTAGCACATATGTATAAGCCCAATGTTCCTGGGGTGACATAGGAGTTGGAGACAGGAGGAAGTTTACCAGCATCTAACCTGTTTTGAGACATATTAACTTTCCAGGCTAGTTTTGAACTGGTTCTGTAGCCCAGGCTATTGTGATCCTATTGTCTCAGTCTCCTGAGTAGCTGGGATGACAGGCCTATACCGCTAGCCCAGGCTGGCATTTCAAGTGATGTGAAGCCATCATTTCGTGTGTTTGCCATGCAACGCTCAGCAAGTTCGCTTTTATCTCGCAAGGACTTGGCTATTCAACTTTTGGCAGTGGAGGTGGTGATCTCTGCTTGTAAGGCTGGAAGAGTGATCGGCTGTACACTGCAGAGAAGTGAGCACAGTAGGTGTTTATAAATGGCAGTTTTCTCGTTTCCAGCTGAATCAATTAATAACTGAACCCAGAAAGAGTGTGCTCGCTCCCTGAAACTTAGACAAGGGATCAGAGGAGTTTGATGCCCACATCAAACCAGTTTACAGTGCAGCCATCACAGTAAAATATGGGCAAGTGATCAAAGGGGAGAAAAAACTGGGTGCAACTATACCACCCTGAAGAATTTATGTCAAGTTTAACCTTTTATACAGTTTCATAGACAAGAAATTTCAGAAATCAGGGTTCAAATGAAAGTGGACAGACTGTAAACATGAGCTATAAAAGGGTCATTTTGTAACGATGCAGGCACAGTAATTCTGGGTTAAATTTTATCAGGTTTCTCGGCCTTTTAACTGCCGGATAAAAATCGCAGTATGGTACCTGGATTCAGGAAAGAGTATAAATACTATTATAAATGCCAACAGTTTTGTGGTCTCATTTCATACCTGTCAGCTCCTATTAGGAAGCACATCTTTCTGTGAGGATTCAAACACACTGGTTTTCCTTCCTTCTAGAGCTCTGTCTCAACTTCCACTGTTAAAACCCATCCTGAGGCAGATGCCTGTTCTTGAGTTTTGTGGGTCCCAACAGCTATCTTTGAATAAAGCAAAAAATTACTTCCATGGGTTTCTTTATAGATATATTTATGTTATTAGAAGATGTATTTTGGCAGCAGAACATGGAGTCAACATCACGTTGACAATTATGCCCATGTTGGAGACAATTGTTCCAATACCTGTGATGACTCTGCATTTAGAAGGGCAACAATGAGGTCACTTTCCATATGGACATTTTCCAGGTTCAAACAGAGAGGACAGACAGGGACTCTCTTTATCATGAATATGAATATATTTAAAATATGCTTCCCCTTGGAGATTAAGATTTTACTGTGTGTAACAGAATAGGGGATTTAGTGCCTCTCTAACTAAATCTTTATATTAAATTGTTTAAATTACATATGAGAAGAATAAAGCTGAGAAATAGCAGTATAAATAACAAAACTGAAAAGCCTGTCTAATAAACACCTCTGGCCCAGAAGAGCATATAAAAATAATATTTTGAACCTTCTGCTAATAATATTAAAATGAAAATGATGAAAATTAATACATACCATGCTGCTATTACCCTCCTGCTCACAAAAACTGCTTCTCTGATGGTCTTAGCCAACTTCTAACATATGCTGTACATTATAAAATGCGCAGAATTTATTTCTTCTAATTTGTGTGGAAGCCAGATCACAGGGAGGCTTCCTGATGTAAAACCCCACACGACAGGTTTACAACTGAACTCCGCTGAATTCTCTCACAAGAGGTATCTTGTTTGATTCTAGTGGTAATATCTACTTCCCACATCCCTGTCTCCTCTGTCCACATAATTTATATACCCAGATAAACTATCATTTAGGAATTAGAGCAAAAAAGTGGTAAGTTCAGCTATTTAAAATTCTAGGGATCATCACACCCAGAATCTGCTTGAAACAGCCCCTGAGAAAGCAGGGAAATGGAACCAAAGAGAAAAATGCAAAACAAGTGTTGCATGAGGAGGAGCGGGCTGCTTCCGCCTGGCTCCCGGCTGCCGAAATAATTACACAGAAACTGTATTCATTTAAACTCTACCTGGCTCATTAGTTCTAGCCTCTTCTTCGCCAACTCTTACATCTTGGTTCAGCCCATTTCTAATAATTTGTATTCACCACGAGGATGTGGCTTACTGGCATGAGTCTAACCAGTGTCCATCTTGGGCTGGAGAAGCATGGTGTCTGCCACAATTCCCTTCTCCCTAGCACTCTGTTCTGTCTTCTCCGCCCACCTAAGGGCTGCCCTATCAAGAGGCCAAGGCAGTCTCTTTATTTAACCAATGAAAGCAAAAGAAATACAGAAGGACCTCCTATACGATTTCCCCTTTTTTTGTTTAAACAAACAAGAAAGGCTTTCACTTTAACATAGTAAAATTACATATAACAAAACAGTTATCAAGCAAGAACTACAGTTACCATATTTAGATATATTTTATCTTTTATCATAACAATGGAAAACTATAACTATCTATCTATTCTTCAACTCCATCAAAGACTCCAGAAGGAGATAATATTATCTAAGTAAATGAGAAGTAATCAACTTCCAAAACTCTAGAAATGACAGAGACATCTCACTGCCTGGATAGTCACCCAAAGTTCTTCTGTACCGTTGGTGCATCCATCTTCAGCCTACAGGCCCACAGTATCCAGCAGACATTTCCATGAAGCAGGAAATTTTAAAGACAGTTCAGTCACTTTCTTTTGTGTCCTGCAGAATGCTTCGCAGACTCTTTCATGCATCAGGAACCCTGAAGGATCATCTCACCTTTAGGCAAGTTCAGCAGTCCTCTCTCTGCGGGTTCTTCGTGTCCAATTTATGCAACAGTCCAGGCAAGAGCAGTTTCTTGCCTAAATGGCTAACAAACTCCATAAGGAGCCTCTTCAATGCCCATCCTCCTCTTGAAGTAGCTTGGTGCTACCAGGAGTAGATGTATCTCATTGTCATGAAAAGTCCTAAGTTATTAAAACATTAAATGCCGTATTCTGTAATCTTTGAAAGATATGAAGAATGCCTATCTGAAATATATCTATGCACATCTAGAAAATCTAACTAACATGACTACAAACTTGACTATATCAATGATTATCCATTAACAACCTATATTTTCTAACTATACATTTTTCACAATACCTTAATCAAGAGCAGAACAAAATTGACCTTAAATTTCTATCAACAAACCAAAATTTATACCAATGTAAATTATTCATTACTATATCATCTTCCCCTTTAAATGTAAAAGAACATTTATAAACAATATTTGGGAATATGGGTGTATTTTTTTTCCAAACTTCTTCTTGCTGTATGGGGGCTCTGTCAATCAGGTCTTTCATGGTGTATCCTGTGTGGTAGGTTCCTCTCAGTCATCAGTTGAGTGAAGTAATTTTCTGAAGGTGTTCACGGTGACCTTTCAGGAGGGCATGGTCTTTCATACCATATTGGTGTAGAAGGAATCCACAGGGTCTCATCCTCTGTGAAAACAGAAGAAGAACCTCTTTTCCAAAGCATCATATCCTTAGACCCAAATTTTGAAGTAATAATAACTTTATAATATCTGTGCTGGTTTAGCTTAGCAGCCCAGACAATGAAATGTCTCTCTGTACTTAACTCCTTTACAGTCAAAAAATTCAAAGAAAACACAATACAATATATAATCCAGACATTCTGTGAATTTTCCATTTTTATGTGGCTTATTTTTCTTTATTTTTTATCTATAACTCTCTCTACTCTGTCTCTTTAAACACTTTACCCCTTTTTTAAAGCATTAACTTTATTTCATGACTCCCTATAGTCTTTTTCTTTTCTCTCCCAAGCCTACATACACCCATCCAACACTGTGACCCATTTAGAGGTCTTTTATGTCTGAATCAGTCCTATTGTGAATCTGTAATTTTTTACTATCCAGGAGCATTTTTTAAAATGCTAAGCACTTCTTAAAAACTTAAGTTGTGCCATGTAGTGGTAATACAGTGCCGCCTGTATCCTGCCCAGTCTAAACCTTACTGTGCTGTTATTATAATAATTACGATATTTCCTGCCTGAGATTAGCACAGTTCAGCATGAAGGAGCCCTCCTGCCTCAGAGCCATTGGCGCCCCTGAGCCTCAAGCAGTTCCAGGCACATAGTGAGTCCACATTGCCTTCAAGCAAGCCACTTTAGTCAGAAACCCCGTCCAAATGCTCTGTCTCCAACAGGAACCAGAGATGGCGCTGGCAGGATAGCCCAGAAAGCTGGCATTTAAAAACTTCTAGGGCTTTTTTACTGTTGCGGCTGCTCTGGATTTTTGCTCCACCTCTCTCTAATTTCAAAATGGCAGACGTACCACTTCTGCTAGCTCTGGAGCCATCAGGCAGGAGCTGTGCTCCGCACACCAACCCGGAGAATGAGCATGCAACATATAAACACTTTTTATCTGAGCTACAGTCAAATCTGCCATGCAGAGCACTGTGCAGTCTGGAAACATCTCTCTGTATGGCGGCAGAAATCCGCCATGCTCTCCCGCCTGTGCATGCCTAGTAGACCTGATCGTGCTGCCTGCCCAGGCAGGCGCCAAACCACAGGACAAACTTTGTTCCCCACCTGAGCGGGCACACAAACATCTGGGCACACAAATGCTCCATAGCCATAGTCTGCACCGGCGGCAGGGCCCAGGAAGCCTTGTTTTAAAATGGCGCAGCTTTTTTCCTGCTGCTATTGCTGAGCCAGGAAATCTCTCTGCAGCATGCCCCAGTAAACAGCAAAAAGTTGTGTTAAAATCTCTCTCTCTCTCCTTTTTAAGCCTTCTCAGGTTTTTAAGTGGATTTAGCCCATCACTTTGAGGCACCAATAGCCTTTAAGATATCAGCCCACTGGGGCACCAGATGAAGGCATAAATCATAAAACAATCCCACACCAGTTTGGAATTGTGATTAATAAAATGGTTATTTATTTAAAGGGAAAAAATTTACAGATCACAGTCCCAAACAACAGCCCTCTGCATGATCAGGAATGAAGTCTAACAGCCGGAAGACGGAAACACGGCTACCACTGCTTTTTAAAACTAAAGAGACCACGCCCAGTGGGCTGGTATCTTAAAGGCTATTGGCTGAAGGAGCGGAAGTAGCTCCTGCAGCAAACAAGAACCATAGCAGAGCAGGGGCTGGTAATGTCCTGGGAAATCGGTCATCCGAGTCTATGCAAACTTGTTTCTTTTTTACACTAAAATGGAGACAGTAAGTAATTACAATAAGGGAAGGGAATGGTGGCTGTCAGGAAGAAGCTCTTCAGTGAGCAATTCAGTGATATGTAAATCAAGGTCTTAAGCTAGTCAGGAAAGCACTAAGGGAGGCAGGATAGGTGCATTTGTACATTTATGACATAATATAAGGGTAAGGCAAATTGTGATGGTGTTTTTAATCTCCAAGCTTGGGGAGCTAAAGTGAGGCAAGAGTTCAAGGTCAGCCAGGGTTTCCTAGTGAGCCTTGTCTCAAAACAAAACCAAAACAAAAGGTAACTAGGGGAATGCAGATGAACGAAAAATTACATAAAAATATGTTTCTTCAAGCACAAGGCAGGAACAGAAAACTACACAGACAATAAAAATGATGAACCCAGAAGACACCTGGCAGAAGTCTAGTTTTCAGAGTCACTGAACATATGTGGGGTGAGGTTCCAACTGCTTCTACAATGAGAAATTTAGAATATGTAAAACTGACATCTCATCTAACAACACCTGCCTTACCCCCAAAATCAAGACACCCCTCCCTCCCTGTATGTATGGTTCAGACAGAACCTGGAAACTTCCCACTCCTTTGTTACAGTGCCTATTCAGAAATCAGCCCTCTGTCTGATGTGGGGTTAGTGAAGATCTTTTCCCATTCTGCAGGCTGCTGTCTTGTCTTGTTGACCATGTCTTTTGCTTTATAGAAGCTTTTCAGTTTCAGGAGGTCCCATTTATTAATTGTTGCTCTCAGTGTCTGTGCTACTGGGGTTATATATAGGAAGTGGTCTCCTCTGCCAATGCATTCAAGTATACGATCCACTTTCTCTTCTATGAGATTCAGTGTGGTTGGTTTTATATCCAGGTCTTTGATCCACTTGGACTTGAGTTTTGTGCATGGCGATAGATATGGATCTATTTTCATTCTTCTACATGTTGATATCCAGTTATGCCAGCACCATTTGTTGAATATGCTTTTTTTTCCATTTGATATTTTTTGCTTCTTGTCAAAAATCAGATGATTGTAGGTGTGTGAATTGATATCTGGGTCTTCCATTTGATTCCATAGGTCTTCCTGTCTGTTTTTATGTCAATACCAGGCTGTTTTCAGTACTTAGCTCTATAGTAGAGTTTGAAGCCAGGAATTATGATGCCCTGAATGTGATGTTCCATTATTGTACAGGATTGTTTTGGCTATCCTGGGTTTTTTGCTTTTCCATATGAAGTTGAGTACTGTTCTTTCGAGGTCTGTGGAGAATTTTGCTGGGATTTTGATGGGCATTGTATTGAATCTGTAGATTTCATTTGGTAAAATTGCCATTTTTACTATGTTAATTCTACCTACCTAAGAGCATGGGAAATCTTTCTCATTTCTGGTGTCTTCTTCAATTTCTTTCTTCAAAGATTTAAAGTTCTTGTCATACAGGTCTTCCACTTGTTTGGTTAGAGTTTCTCCAAGATATTTTATGTTATTCGTGGCTATTGTGAAGGGTGATGTTTTTCTGATTTCTTTCTCAGACCATTTATCATCTGTGTAAAAGAGGGCTACTGGTTTTTTTGAATTAATCTTGTATCTTGCTACATTACTGAAGGTGTTTATGAATTGTAGAAGTTCCTTTGTAAAACTTTTGGGGTCGCTTACGTAAACTATAATATCATCAGCAAATAGTGAGAAAAGTTTGACTTTTTCTTTTCCAATTTGTATTCCCTTGATCTCCTTTTGTTGTCTTATTGCTCTAGCTAGAACCTCAAGTACTATAGTGAATAAATATGGAGAGAGCATATAACCTTGTCTTGTTCCTAATTTCAGTGATTTTTGTGTGTGTGTTTCTCTCCATTTAGTTTGATGTTGGCTGTTGGCTTGTTGTATATTGCCTTTATTATGTTTAGGTAAGGTATGTTCCTTGTATCCCTGTTCTTTCCAAGACTTTTATCATGAAAGGATGTTGTATTTCCTCAAAGGCTTTTTCAGCATGTAATAAGATGATCATGTGGTTTTTTTTTCTTCAGTTTGTTTATATGTTGAATTATATTGACAGATTTTCATATGTTGAACCATCCCTGCATCTCTGGGATGAAGCTGACTTGATCATGGTGGATCATTTTTCTGATGTGTTCTTGGATTTGGTTTGCCAGTATTTTATTGAATATTTTTGAGTCAATATTCATGAGTAAGATTGGTTTGTAATTCTCTTTCTTAGTAATGTTTTTGTGTGGTTTGGGTATCAGGGCAATTGTGACCTCATAAGAAGAATTTGGCAATGTTCCTTTTGTTTCTATTGTGTGGAACAATTTCAGGAGTATTGATATTAGTTCTTTTTGGAAATTCTTGTAGAATTCTGCACTGAAACCATCTGGCCTTAGGCTTTTTATTGGTTGGGAGACTTTTGATGACTGTTTCTATTTCTTTAGCAGTTATAGGTCTATTTAATTTGCTTATCTTGACGATTTAATTTTGGTAAGTGATATTTTTTCAGAAAATTGTCCAATACAAGTTTTCAAAATATGACCTAATGATTCTTTGGATTCTCTCCATGTCTGTTTTTATGTCCCCATTTTCATTTCTGATTTTGTTAATTTGGATATTTTCTCCCTGTCTTTCGTAGTTTGGAGAAAGGTTTGTCTATTTTGTTAATTTTCTTGAAGAACCAAATTTTGTCTCATTGATTTTTTCATTGTTTCTATTTTGTTGTTCCCAGCTCTTAATTTGATTATTTCTTGACATCTAGTCCTCCTGGGAGAGTTTTCTTCCTTTTGTTCTAGAGTTTTAAGGTTTTCTGTTAACTCATTAGTGTGGGATTTTTCCAGCTTCTGTATATAGGCATTTAGTGATATGAACTTTCCTTTTAACACTGCTTTCATTGTGTCTCATAAATTTGGGTATGTTGTGTGATTATTTTCATCAAATTTTAGGAAGTCTTTAATTTCTTTCTTTATTTCTTCATTGACCCATTGATGATTCATGTGAGCATTGTTTAATTTCCATGTATTTGTGGGCATTCTGAAATTGGTGTTGCCACTGAATTCTAATTTTAAGCCATGGTGTTCTGATATGATACATGAGGTTATTCAATTTCTTTGGTTTTTGTTGAGGTTTGCTTTGTTACCGAGTATGTGGTCAATTTTTGAGAAGGTTCCATGAGGTGCTGAGAAGAAGATATATTCTTTTACGTTCAGAATGAATGTTATATAGCTGTCTATTAAGCCCATTTGAGTCATAACTTCTGTTAGTTCCCTTATTTCTCTGTTCATTTTTTGTCTGCCTGGCCTGTCCAGTGATGAGAGGGGCGTGTTGAAGTTTCCCACTATTAGTGTGTGGGGTTTAATGTGTGACTTAAGTTTTAATAGTGTTTCTTTTACATATGAGGGTACCCTTTTATTTGGGGCATAGATGTTCAGTGTTGAGATTTCTCTTGGTGAATTTTTTCCTGTGAGTAATATGAAATGCCCTTCTTTGTCCCTTTTGATTGATTTTAGTTTGATGAAAGGAGATCAGGAGGATACAAATCGGAAAAGATGTCAAACTCTCTTTATTTGCTGATATGATAGTTTAACATTCCCTTAATGTCAGGCCTTTATGTAAGTGTAAATTGTATCCTTGACTATTGTCAGTAATGGTAGACTGAAGTTACTACCATGATTGTAACATTAACTGCATTACTTCCAACCTATTCTTATTAAAATGTAGTATTTTTCATTATGATTTATAATATACATTATATATAAGCTAAGTAGTGCTATAATATAATAAATAAATACATGTGTTGTTCTATGCAGTCAAGCAATGTTTTTATCTTGGAGATTGATGTCAAATAAACATGGAGCCCTTACAAGAAGCAGGTACTAAACGGGGTGAATTTTGGGGTACATGGAAGCTCTTCTGAGGGATGAGTACAGTAATACTCCCTTCAGGAAATCAGGAATGAATGCTGAAAGGCAAGATAGTATGGATGATCTCTTTCCATACAGGAAAAAAAATATTTTTATACAGTGTAGTCATGGCAGTCAAATGCACAGTGCAAAGAGATTCTAAGTTCACGCCTTCTGATCCTGGATTTCTTCGAGAAGCAATTGTATATAGGTTAAACAAAGAAATAAAAAGATCAAAGACTTTGGAGTCAGAGAGACTGAGGTATGACCTTCAGTAATGTTACTTGTTTGATTAATTGGACTAAATATCTGCTATTTCTCTTCTCCTTCTTTCATCTCCTTATCCTCTTCCCCCTTCTCTTTCTCTTCAGTCTCCTCTTCTTCTCTATAAAAAATTAGAATAGTGTTGCTAGTATTAATGGTGGGTCTTTGCTTCTGGAAGCATCCAGAGATGTATTTTCATGGTTATCTAAACCCTGTCATCTTGACATGGAAGATAACCATCAAATCAACCAATCAGGGTTTGTCTCACATCCTTTCATTCAGCATCCAAGCACATGTCTCTATGAATTCTTTTGTCATGGCCATGGGATGGGTGCATTTCAAAGTGTCCAAGTGCCTCTTCTAAGTAGCAAAAATGCTAGGAACAACAAACACCAAATCTCCACGCACCTTGACCTTGATCCTAGGTTTCTCCACCTCTAAAACCATGAGAAATCAATTTCTGTTGTTTAGAAGCCACTTAAGCTGTATTTTTCTCACTACAGGAACACTCACACTCTTTATCACAGTAAAGAACTCTGCTCCAGGCACTGGACTGTAATCATGTCCATTGAGATAAATGATCAGGTGTGGAGTGATAGGAGGAGCCCTATTCATCCCTGCGCTGAGATTTTCTCATGATAGGGTTTAGCGAAAGGTACTGTACTTCTCTGAGTCTCAAATCTCATCTACAAAAGGCAATATGACATCTGTCTTGAGTGAGGGCTGCAATTATCCAGTGAGATGATGTATTTGGGGTCTAGGACTGTAGCACAGTTTGTAGAGTGTTTACTAACACACAAAAAGTACTGTGCCCAAACCCAGCACCATATATACTAGGTATAGCCGCAAAGCCCAAAAGACAAGAATAAAACCAAACTGAACAAATAAGTGAAGCCAACATGTCTGAAGTACCAGGCACAGCACCTACACACAGCAGACAGAACAAATCTACTGAGCTTTCCTCACTGTTGGCTCCCCTGCTTCTTGACATTCTTATCATTTTCCAAAGAGCATTCATCATCCATGTTGGAGTCCTTTGTCTCCCTTCAGACCCTCGCTGGTGTTGCATTGCTGATTCTTTGAGCAGCCTGTGTCACCTGCTCACTTCTATAGGGGGCAGGGCAGAGAGGGAAAAGTTAATAAGCACAGAAGCCAGAGCTCTGGTGTCACTGAAGGAAGATGCCAGAGGAAGGATGGAGAAGGACAGAGTCTTAGAAACAGTAACAATGGGAGTTTGGACTATTTTTGCTTTAATTTTTATTAATTAACTTCTTAATTATCACTCTAAATTTTAAGTTGATCACCGAAAAATAATTATCAATCCCAAACTATATTGACTAGAAACAACATTGCACACTTAAGATTTCAACATGACTAAAGAAACAAAACAAAAGAAAGCAAGTAACTAGAAATAGCATTTATTACGTGACCATGACTCAAGGCTCTGAGAAGTAATTGTAAACCAAGAAACTTTTTTAAGAGAGGAGGCCAAGAAATCCTAAGAGATCTGTTACCTGGGTTTTCTTTTGGACTTAAGATCAAGTTCTACTTTCTGTGACATGGACAGAGTCCCTGAGAAGTCTTGATAAAGTCACAGATGAACATCAGGGAAATGGACTAGGGCACACCGTTTTCTGATGTGACAGGGTGGCCACAACACCCTTGGGGACCACAGTCAGGCAGAATCTGCACAGCCCATTCACATGTAGAACTATGGGAACAGTAGTGAGGATTAAGAGTAAGCATCCACAGTGTGTGTCCTTCCTGCTTTCACAGGATATATATTATTCAATCCTCACAGGAAATGAGGTAGGGATATAGTATGGATCTCATGTTGACACCAATTATGAGTAGCAAAAATAATGAGAGAGTAGGAAGTCACTTATTAAAATAAATAACATTTCCTTAGTGAATTGAACTCTCCCCCCTTTACCCACAGTAATGTCAATTTGACACTACTTTTATGTTACAGGGCAATGATCTTTAACTATTATCTTGGATTTACTGTTCATAAAATTTTTTGTGAGGGTCCTGTGTTGTCATTATAGAAAGACCTTCCAAAGAAGGACAGTCACCCTTAGGACCCCTCGCCATCTGTGGCATTTCTTAACATTGCAGTTGTCCTTTGGGCTTTGTAGTGAGGTCACTTGTGCATCTGTCTCAGAACATTTAGTTTATAGCCACCAGGTTAGGAAATAAAGCACTTCCTGTAATTATGTCCTCATGAGGATGTATTTCCTTCTTTTCCACATTAGTGATGGAAATGGCATTGAGGGGGGCTAATGAAGTGTTGTCTGAAGGTAGATTGCTGCCATTTTACAACACGAGATTTGAGAGAGGGTGTCCACTGACCACCAACCAGTTCATGCAAGCACAGCTTCACCCAATTCATAAGATGAAAGGGCTTTGTAGTTTTATCCATCATACTTATTAGCACAACATTTTCTACTATACTGCTGATGACCTGTGAGTGTTTTGCCTGCATGTGTGTTTGTGTAGCAAGTGCTTGCCTGGTGCTCATGGAAGCCAGAAGATGTGATGAGTCTCCTGAAACTGGAGTGACACATAGTGTTGTGAGCTACCATTTGAGGGCTGCAAACAAACCTATGGTCTCTGCAGAAGTTAGTGCTCTTAACTGACTTCTCTGAGTCATCTCAGAAGCATCTATGGCCTTACTTTTATTTTAAACACAAGCACCAGTAGCTAGACTCCTGATCCCATGCACTTGCTATGGCTTGGTTTCCCAGGTTTTTTTCTTTTTGTGTGTGTGTATGTGTGTGTGTATGTGCGTGCATGCACGTGTGCATTCCAAAAAAGGCTTGGCCTTTCAGTTTCAAATTCAGATGTAGAAGTAGCTCAGATTCAGTGGGCTGGAATTTAAAACCCAACTCTCCAAGAAAATAAAAGGACCTATATTATTCAATTTATTCATATGAAGGTTATACAGAAAAATTTACAATAATAATAAAATATGCAATATTTTTCATAGTAAAGTCTATGTAGTCATTGATTTTTGCAGAATGTTTTCATTGATTTTGCTGAATTTCAGTGCTCATAGACAACATATGGCTGTAATTAACAAACAAGTAGAGCTCAGGCACATAGGGGGTTGATATGTGGCTTGCAATCAAGGCTATAGCGTGGTGTTGGAGGTTCTTCTGTCTATGTGTTGCTTTCATTGGTTAAATAAAGAAACTGCCTTGGCCTTTTGATAGGGCAGAACTTGGATAGGTGGGGAAAAGAGAACTGAATGCTAGCAGAAAGAAGGCAGGCAGAGCTGAGCTGCCATGAAGCTGCCAGGTCAGACATGCTGAATCTTTCCCGGTAAGCCACGACCTTGTGGTGACATACAGATTATTGCAAATGGGTTGAATCAAGATGTGAGAGTTAGCCAATAAGAGGCTAGAGCTAATGGGCCAGGCAGTAATTTAATTAATACAATTTCTGTGTGGTTATTTTGGGGGTTAAGCTAGCCAGGTGCTGGCAACGCGGCCCATTCGTTCTACAACAATAGCAAAATTTAAACAATGAAAATGTATGTCAGAACCTCACTTATTTGACTATGATAAGAGGAACTCCTTGGCTAGATTGAATAATGATTTATTTCTTCAATATTCTGTGCTACAATGCAATAGACACACAATCAAATATAATCATTTACATTATTAACATACTTCTTCATTTCCTTTTTATTTTGGTTATTTTCACCTCCCTTATCTGCTCTTGTCTATCTCATACTCTTGTTGATCCCCAACAAGTCCACTTCTCACTTTTATGTCTTTTCTTTTGTGATCTACTGAGTCTGAGGTTGCTTTCGTGAATCTGTGTGTGGGTACACACGGGTGCTTTTGTGTGTTTGTGTGTGTGTGTGCATGTGTGTATGTATCATTATGTTGTGGAGCAATACCAACTTATCAGTGTCTACAATGCTGAAGAGAATGACTCTCCTCCTCCTCCTGGCTACCATTAACTGCCAATAACCCCTTAAGCTAAGGATGGGGCCTTACAATCCCTTATCCATCAGAGATGGAATATTGACAGGTCTCAGTTTTTTGCAGATATTTGGTAAATAACTGTAGCTGCTATGAAGTCATGTGCGTAACAGCCATGCTGTGTCCTAAAGATTGTCTTTCATAAGATTTTCATAAATGTAAAGTTTCTGGAAAAAAAGTAGTTTTCTATTTGAAGGTGTAAATGTGAACACAATTGTCAACTTCAAAGCTATGAAGAAGGCATTGCTAAGTAGAGCGCTGGTCAGAACTGTGCAGCAATGTGGGATCTCTACCAATCAGGCATGAGAGGCCGAAGTAGCTCCAGGTGAAAGCAGAAGTCATTGACTTGATGAACTTTGAGTATTCATTTCTTTATTTCTAATAAAATTCACTTAAATCTAAGATTATACATTTGAATTTGTAAACATGTTTACATTTAAGAGTTAATTAAATTAATTAATTTAAATTAGAACTTATGAAAATTTAAAAATTGGGTCTTAAGAGGCATTATAGGCTGTTATTCCTAACTCCTCCTTATTCTCCACAGAGTTCAACTTTAAAGCCTCTGATTTCTTGCCACTGTTAGTATTGGTGTAGTGTTTGAGATGTGCCATTACACTGAATCCGGAAACGAACTATCCACCTAAGCTGGCCTCTAACTCACAGCAACCCTCCTGTCTCAGCCTCCTGAGTTCTGGGATTGCAGATATAATCCATAACAGTTAGGGAAAATCCTTTGTGAGGTACTGCTGGTCAGTAGAAGTGGAGGGAACCTCAGGTTTTCCAAAAGGGAAGAAGTCAAAGCTATGATTTCTACTGCATGAAGATAAAGTAACTCTTACTCAGAACAATTAAGTGTTACATCTTCCCACTTCAAAGAAGTGGTTTTGTTCTACACAGAATAACCAAAGGGCCACCAGAACATCTCTTTCAGACAGAGGTCATTTGTTCCTAAGACAAACTTTGGTTCCTACACTGGGAGTCAGACCTCACTTCTAAGCTTTATATAGCGCGCCTTCTTTTTTTTTTCAAGCAGGGTGGTTTTAGAAAGCTTGCATCCGCTGTCCTAATGGGTTCAATCAGATTGTAAGTGTGAGACTAATCACACTATAAATGCCACTCACTACATCCAGCATGACATTCCTATTTCACTTTTCTAATATGCGTATTATAAACATTTGCCTATTATGTTTGTAATTTCCGTTTTATTGGCTGCATGTGAGCCAGCACATTTCCTATTCACTGCAGTAATCTTTACCAAAGTTCATGCATTAGCATTTAGCATTAGGATGTGGAGAACTTGCAGGGCATGTGTTTGCTACAGGCCAACGATGGATCTCTGATGGCCCCTTCACATAAATCACCATCATTTAGGGAAGGGAAAAATTCTCCCATTCACAACTGTATACAGGTTGGGATGAAAGCTGGGGTGGGAGGTTTCAGTCTGATGTCACCAAAGGCAAACTCACACATGGTTTGGCAGCTCGTTTTAAGGTGACTAGATTTAGACCATAGCAGAATACAATGACATTTAGCAGGAATACAATGGAAGGTGGTTTAACATTTTAAATTACACTTTTATTTAGTGTGTGTGTGTGTGTGTTTGTGTGTGTATGCATGTGGGTGGTGTGAGCCATGCTTCATGTGTGGAGGTCAGAGGACAGCTTTTGGGAGTTGCTTCTCTTCTTCCCCTAGGTGGGTCCCAGTGGTGGGAGTCAGCCACCGGGTTTGGCGCGTGTGCCTTTGCCTGTTGAGTCACCATATCTCCAGCTTCAGCTTACATTTTTGGAAGCCTCTTGTGGCTATTAGTTGGAGGGTGGGCTGAGAGGGCAAGAGAAGACAGAGAACAGCAGAGGGATACTTAGGAAGCAGGGTTGATGCTGATGGTGTGGGAGAAGGTAGTTTCTGTGGTGATACAGGCGGTAGAGACAGCTGTTGCTGCTAGAAATGTCAGGATGGAGAGGTGATCTTATCCATGGGCGGTTGGAGCCATATGCTTTGTAAACAGGAACAAGCCATAAAACCTGGCTGCTGCCCACAGGAGCTCAAATAATATGTTTCATTTACTTTTAATCCTAATGGGTGGGATCCAATATCTTGTATCCATTACATCAACTCTTGGGAGGCCCGAGTCAGGAGGATCACGAGTTCCAAGCCAGCCTGAGGAATATAACTCAGTGTTACAACACTTGAGTACCTTGCATGATGCCCTTGTTCAATCCCTGGTGGCTGCAGAAAAAAGGATTGTAGGCTATCCTGGAATAAGCAACAAGACTCCGCCTCATAAAAACAAAGCACGCTTCCCCTTCCCAGATGGCAGCAAGAATAAGGTGAGCAGACCGTGTGACCGTGTGGCCACTTTCAAGTGTAAAATAAAGCAGATTTGTTTTTTGCTTATTTCCTTTTCTAGTGACTGACATAAAAATAAATGAGAGACCTAGAGAACAGTCAAAGTGCATACTGGATAACAAGAGAGGCAAGAAACAGAAGAGCTTAGGAAATCATTCTATGGAAGGAAGAGGGGAAGCTTAGAGCTTCTTCCAAATAAGGATCATGGCAAATACAACAAGTTATGAAACTCTGCAAGGCAGCCTAAGATGATTGGAATTCGGTAAGTTTCATGGATGTGGATTTCTCCCAGCTTATTAAGATTGGCTTTTCTTCACACTAGAATGGAAGCGTAGCAGCTAAGCAGTGTCATAGGGGAAAACGTGGTTATAAGCGACTTACCGCATATTGAAGTTTCATCTCACAAAATCTCGAATTATGAAGCATATGAATGAGCCTCAAGAACACCTTTAGCTTCTTTGTTGAGCTCTTTTCTAATATGACATCACAAGTGTGAACAAAGGTAGTGCAGTTGTTCTAGTCGGTGCTGTTTTCCTGATCTGTGCTCCTTTTCTTGTCACGGCCACAAATCCAGCCTATTTGGCAGCATCCTAAGATTCTCTTTAAGGAAAGCATCCTTGGTGACATGTAGAAACCTGTGAATTCAGCTACTGCATTTGGCTTCATAGCATCATGACATTGGAAGGGGGGGACAGCCTTTCTTAGCTTCTTGACAGTAGGACCTAATACACAGGAGTGCTTGTATATTGAAAGGCATTCTGTTTGTAGCCTGCTCCATATTCCTTTGCAGAGGATATTTAAAGCTGGTAACTACTATGTAATTTTTATTTACTAAGTGTGTGTTAGCATTCTGTGGTTGATAATAAGCATTTCCAGGTAGGATGGGTTGAAATCTTCCTTCTTGTGTCTCACTGGGCTTTTGTCCTCCTTACTTTATAGGCTGGTGCCTGATTATCTTATACTGTAGTGGAAATTTATCTCACACACACTACTGCAGACTGTGTGTTTACTGTATCTTCACTAAACGTGGCCAGATGTCTGGAAAGAAGCGTTGCTGCCTTAGTTTCGGTGGAGGCCCCAGTTCAGGTGTGCTCACTGTCACGTGATGCACCAAGGTATCAGGCCATCTGTGCTATATTTGCAGACGAGGATCCAAACTCCAGTTTGATGATTTTTGAATGTACATCAGCCCACTGAAGGACCTGGAGGCAGCAGGTAGAGGTATATGGAGGAGTGTGAAGAACCAGAGCAGATGGCCCCAGTAAGCAGAGGCAAGGTCAAACCTAGCAAGCCTGAAGTTAGGGAACTGTGGTTGGTTAGATGTACTTCTATAACAGTGGGGAGGGGTGTGGTGGTTTGAATAAAATGGCCCCATAGGCCCATGGGGAGTGGCACTATTAGGAGGTGTGACCTTCTGGAGTAGGTATGGCCTTGGTAGAGGAAGTGTGTCACTGGGAGCTGGATTGGAGGTCTCAGATGCTCAAGTTATGCCCAGTGTGGCATTCTCCTCCTGCTGCCTGCAGATCAAGATTAAAAACTCTTAGCTCCTTCTCCAGTACCATGTCTGCCTGCACGCTGCCATGCTCCTTTCCATGATGATAATGGACTAACCCTTATCCATATGCCAGCCCTAGGTAGCTTCTAAGAGTCACCATTATCTTGATTCTCTTCTTTTATTTCTATAAAACTCTAACTAAGAGAAGAGGTTTACTCTGAAAACCCAGAAAGTTGGGATAGTGGAGGTTAGGGGTAGACCTGTTCAGGTCAACCCCAGGGGTTCTGAAGGAACCTCCACATGGTCTCTATAGTGACTAGGAAGATTCTGACTCCTACCAGAGGGATATAAAAGTTCCTGTTCCCATCATATCTTCTTTACCTTTTTTTAAAAAACTGTTTTAGTAAAAATTACTGTTCTATCTGGCATGAGCTGAGATGGAATTTTAATTTGCATTTGTCTGAGTATTCAGAATATTCAGTGTTACTTTTTCATGTGTTTTTGGCCATCTGTACTGTATTTTGAGGGATTGTCCTCTCATTATCAGCTCATTTCTTGTTCAGGACATTTTGTGTTTTTTTTTCTCATTCTTTATATATTATAGACATTGATCCTCAGATAAATGTTTCTGTGCTTCAGTCTTCACAGTTCTCTGCTTTCTGAAATGAGCAAGTGATATCTTACCCTGTACTCTAGGTCATAGGAGAGAGTGGCCAGTGGCAGATGTTACTAGGAATGAGTAGAAGGCAGCAAGGGGGCTTCAATATTTAAACCTTGGGTCGCTCTCTGCAGAGTCTCTGTAGTCTGGTTGTTCCATTAAAACATAGGGTACTGCCGTCCCTGAAATGATTTGTACGAGTGTCCTGTTTCCACATAATTCTCCCTATCGAACTCTGGCTTTTGAAGATCATCAGAGAGAAGACTAAAATTTACATCTTCCTACCACATCTCCATCATATAAGAACATACCACATCTCCATCATATAAGAACATACCACATCTCCATCATGTAAGAACATACCACATCTCCATCATGTAAGAACATACCACATCTTCATCATATAAGAACATACCACATCTCCATATATATAAGAACAACATCTCCATCATATAAGAATATACCACATCTCCATTATATAAGAACATACCACATCTCCATCATATAAGAACATGGTACTCTCCATCATATAAAAACATACCACATTTCCATACATATAAGAACTTGACTACAGAAAAATGTTCCTGATAATTTGAAAAGGAGAGTTGAAAAGTTTTAGGACCAAGCCAACACTATGGTTAATATTTATTCTAGACCAGCAGACCTGAGAAACAATGCCTATAAACCATAAAAAGACAATTATTCTCTAGGAAGAAAGACCTCATGAGAAGGATTAGAGTGGGCCAAAAGCCATAGAAAGAACTAGAATAGCAAAATTAGTGAATTAACAATATTATTTTTTCAAGAAGTTAGGCAATTACTAAATTTTGGAAAGATGACACTGGACCAAAAACATTAGGCCAAAAGTCATGGTGCCAACATGAGAAAAATAAAAAGCATTGGGTTAATTCACAGCATCATTGGCTGAATGTGGTGGTACACACCTAGAACCTCAGCACTTGGGAGGAAAACCAGAGGAAGTCTTGAGTTCAAAGCTAATCTGGGCTGCATAGAAAGACTATCATCTCAAACAAACAATCAAATACAGGATAACAACAACAGAAGAGAACAAGAATGAAATAAATACATAGCCCTGTGTGACTGAGCACTGAGAAGCAGGGGTATAAGGACAGGAGGGAGCAGGGACATATTCACTGCAACTTGAAGTTACTTTCCAAAGTTGATGAAAGAAAGGCAGAAATGTTTATAGCAGGACAAAACCAACTGTAACTCACTAACGGTAACTAATATTTTGAGGTGGTAATATCTACAAATAATTAAAAATGGCTTAGGATAGTTTAGTGGCTAACAGTCCTGCAACGAAAGTAAAGGACTGGCTGGAACTTTCTGATGAAATACTTGTCTCTGTCTTGTCATTTGTGACACCATGGTAACGGGATAGGTGCTGGAGTTCAATAAGATGTTTTAATTTAGTAGTCATGGCCTCATGCACTTATCATTTCTTCCTGGCAAGATGGTTTGAGCAATTTTCTAGATACTTTGAAGTATGTAGCATATTATTTTTGGTTATGCTCACCTCACCATGCAACAGAACATCAGCATTTATTACTGTTACTTACATGTAACTTTATGCCCATGGACTGGCTATAAAAGACAAATGAAAGTAAAATCATAGGGAAGCAAGCACTTAATTTTTGCAACTCTAGCAGGGCCAGTGGTGCATAGAAGACTCTTGGGAAAGATAGATCTATACTAATTAGTTAACAAAAGTGTTATGGTTAATTTCAAGAGATTATGAAATTATGGAAGGTGTGTATGGCTGTTTCTTAAAGGGTAGTCATGGCTTGGTGCACAAAATTTGGAAATATGTAATGTGGTGAAGGTGTGGCATAGAAAGCCAGTCCAGAGCATCCAAGTTACAGAGCAGGCTGTTACTGGGTTGAGGAGTCCATGCCTTTAGACATGTGAAGACACTCAGTTGAAGCATGTATCCAGGGAGCTGCTTATTTCTGACCTTCCAATCACGTCATAGTGACACTAACTGGGGGCAGGTTGAAGGTCAAGTGAGAGGCATCCACACCAGGAAAGTTCAGAGCCACAGCAAAAAAAAAAAAAAACCAGACCACAGCAGAAGTGAATTCTCATTCTATGTAGCCAGTTAGAATCCACCCAACTTCTAATGCTTGTGGCTGCCTGAAGCTTTCCTGAACTTAATCAGTTTAAGTCAGGAAGTCTTGGCTGTGCTTTCCCAATCCCTAAACTCAGCTTTATGTACTGGATGTAAGAGTGGTTCATTTTCTTATTTCAACCAGGTCTTTGCTAGGCTTGAGCCAAATCTATCAGTTTATTGCCATGTTTATATCAAGTATTTATGTTGCATTGTGCCTGCCCCAGTCTGATAGGTACTTTATGGATAGCGTGGGTTGGAGGGTCCTACTCTAGGCAGGCGCCCCACGGCCGACTTCAGCTTTCTCCACTTGAAACACCATAGGAGATGGTGGCTAGTGTGCGCTACAGAAAGCCTTCCATTGTCAGGTGGTGGCCATTTCTTCATGTTCCTCCTGCCTCCTGCCTTGAGCTGGTTCATAAAACAAAGCTAGCATCTAGTGTTTGTCATTTTAAAACCACAATACTTAGACAATTTATTTTGATGTCACTATCAGTATGGGTATCTTCAAATACACTTTACACAGTTTAGATTTTTCTGATTTATTCCTTGTTTTTTTATTGACTTTTTGTTTCCTTTTGTATTTGTCTGAATATGTTTTAGGTTTTTTTCATTTCCGCTTGTCTTTTTACTAAGTATTTTAAAATTCAGTGTGATGGTTCTAAGATATGTATATTTAAAATTTTTATTTTACCTAAGATATAACATTATTTTCTCCAGCTCTCTCTCCTCTCCAACTCCTCCAATGTCCCCCTTGCTTCCTCTCAAACTCACGGCCTCTTTTCCTCTCTTTAATTGTTATTGATTTTATTGAATGGCATATATGTGTGTGTGTAGGTATGTATGTGTATATATGTACATATTACACACAACCTGCTGAGTCCATCCAGTTTTGTTCAAATGTATATGGTTTCTGGGATGATCACTTGTACTGGATAAACCAATTAGCAGACCATTCCTGGGGAAACAGACACTTTCTCTCTCAGCAGAACCAACCACACCAGACTATACCTACCACTTCAAACTGGTATTAGAAATTGTAATAGGATATTTCTATTTCTTCCCTATTGCTTCTTTAAAAAGTATTATTGCCATGAATTTTAGCTCTCAATTGACATACTCAGTCATAAAATATGATTCTTTTTAAAATTAATGACTTATTTTAAAAATCTTGTTTTTCTCAAATAAAATGATTTTTTTTATCATGTGTGCTGAACGTGTGAGTGAGCATGAACATGCAGAGTCAGAGGACAGTTTTTTGGGGGGCTGAAGTCCCTTCTTTTCCTGTAGGATCTGGGGATTAAGCTCAGGTTTGTCATGCTTGTGTGGCAAGTGTGCTTTACCAGCTGAGTCATTTCACGCACCCTAAATCTAGTAAGACCTTTAAATGTCAATATCTATTTCCATTTTAACATGCAGGCTGCTCTACTTCTCATCATTAGTTAATGTCTGAACACTGAAGCTGAAGTAACTCCATAATTATTATTCCTTAGATAGACTTATTTTATTCTGGAGATTGGCCTGGTTAGTTAACCTGTCACAACCACAAGTCACATTCTTCTGTTTTGTTCTTAAAGATACTAATATTTAGACATGTGGGCCAGGGCATATTGTACCTCACCTCAAAAATTCATAGGCATTCAGAACGCTGGCCGTACAAGGCATGGGTTATAACTTTTGGGCTGTCATCTGCTTGTAGTAAATCTATGAGCTAGAAATAGATGGTTCACAAGAAGACATTAGTACCAGGCTGTGATATGTAAAGGGACAGATACACTGAGAGATTTGACATTTATTTTCTTAATGTCAATTGTCTGGTTATATACTTTGTGATAACAGAAATAAAGTAAAAGAATAAGGAAGAAGTCACTGGAGGAATAAAATAAACCTTGCTTCTATGTGCTACCTGCCTCACGTTCCCCGGTGAAATACTGATTCTAAGCAGCCTTGAAATGCACAGAATTCTTTTCCCTTGAGAGTGTTAGTTGCAAAATTAGGGAGAAATAACTATAGCCTATGTTACCAAGGAGATTAGGACCTAACGAGGATGAGTATGTCGATGAATACCAATGAAGGCATCAATAAACCCATGTGGAAAACTTATCCATACGCATAGATACACAGAGGGTGTACCTGCTTGCTAAGAAGCAACTGGCTTAGAGCTGGTTAGTTAGGCAAGAAGTCATTCAAGGATTAGTGCCCTCATCAAAAAGGGAATGTGAGATGAATAAATACATTTTCTTACCTAGAGCTTAGGTTTTCAAATCAGTGTCTTTCCACAAGTATTTCCATTGTTGATGAGTTTGATGTTGCTTTTTTGTTCATTTGTTTGTTTTGTTTTCTGTTTGGTTTTGTTTATCAGTCAGAGTCTCTTGTAGCCCAGGAAGGTCCCAAGAATTCATATACAGCCAAGGCTGGTTTGGAACATCAGATTTTCGTATCTCAGTGATTAGAGTATAAGTGTGCACCATCAACCAAACATATACAAATATAGTATCTTGTTTTCTTGAAACACAGAGGATCTTGCGGATCCTAGACTAGCTTGGAGAACTTGATTTATATGGATGGATGGCCATGAACTTGTGATGCCCTGCTTCCACCTCCCAGTGCTATCCTTACATCTTTTCATAGCACAGTCCCAGATGCTATCAATATCCCTCAGAGATGCCCTTCTCAGGATGGTGCCATTGGTCTCTAGCCCTTAAGAATGTCATCGAGGAAGGGCTTCCAGCTTCTTCTTTCCCTGAAGAACTGTCTGTGCTCAGTGGTCAAGCAGTAATTGTGGATAAAGCTTGCTAAAAGTGATAACAAACAGGCTCATTCCAGAACCAGAAATGTGTGTGCTTGAGTGTGGGACCCCTGAGCTCTACCGCAGCAAGCCTCCTGTTGGATGCTGAGTCACAGTGGGCACTGAGAACCGCTGCTCCAGCTGACAGAGCTACTGGTTGTTTATGTCGCTGCCTATCCCGGATGTGTAGCTCATGACTAAAGCAGAGAAGAAAAGATCCAACCTGCTCCTGTAGAATCCTAACGGTCACACCTTACAGAAAGACTCAGTGAACCTCTGGGCCAACTTTAACCCAGTTTGTAGTTTTGTAAAGTTTCATTAGAACAAAGCCAGGCTGTGTATCTTACTGTCTGTGTCTATGTCAACGCTACACCGTCAGGCATGTACACTCAGCCTGTCTTTACAGGAGTTTCACACATCTGGAAACTGGCAGGCCAGAGCAGGAGGTGATTGCTGCTGCATCCTCACATGGCTCAGGCCCTTCGCCATCGTGCTCTTTCCTTTCTTTGTATGTTGTTTTTCTAATGTCACCCCAGGCCACGCTTCCAGAGCATCCCACAGGCATGCTTGCACCCCTCCTGTTCCTGCCATGTTTTCTGTGTTTGCAGTGACTTTATTGGGGAGCTATGGGACCTCTTAAATGACTTGCTATGACTGGTCTTCTGGACCAAAGTTCTTCATTTCAAAAAGGAGAGGATTCTTTGTCTCCACTCTGCTTTCGTTCTGCTCTGTCTGTAGAGCAGGGAGGGACCAGGGACAGCCTGCAGCAGTTTGCCACACTGGTTCTAATATGCAGCTCTCTCATTGGGATTTACAATTTACAGGTTCCCGAGGCTCATATGGTATTTCCCAAATCATTATTTATTCAATATCCTCTAGTACATATAAAAGGTAGATCATTAGTTTAGGCCTCCATGATGATGGGGAGAGGAAGATGAAGGTGTTTCCACAACCCATTAAACTAAAAACAAGATAGAGAAAATCTGTAGGCTGCAGCTTGCTGAAAGTCCTACAGCAGTACTAAGTTGTTTTAAAGCATTACACAGTTCCGCAGCCTGCTTCGGCCACTCAGGAAGTAGACTGCAGCACCACGTAATGCTTTAAAACATGAAGCCCCACAGAAATCTTTCAGCAAAGTGACATGCTATATGCAGCTGCTATTGAAGCCTAAGGAAGAATGCTTGTATCCTATGATACATTGGGCTTTAAAATGTTTTCTTGCTTGTAAGCTAAAGGAAACAGAGAAAACTCAAAATTGAATATATATTCTATACATATCATGTATATATAATATGTATTATATATGTATTACACACCCCATATATATGTGTGTGTGTGTCTGTGTGTATTCTTTTATGGAAGGGGAAAGAGCAGACATGAGAAGAGAGAATCAAACAGGATTGAAATGCTGAGGTTGCAGTTAAATATTGGCTGAGGATTTGGGTTGCAATGAATTGAGGAGTCTATTCTGGTTTGCATTTAGAAATGGTTGATCACTTCATAAAGTGTGAGACTGATTCTCAGGGCACAGACAAGAACAGTCAGTCTCCCTATTCACTGCTTTTGACAAACCCTCAAATAGAAAATCTCTGCCTGTGGATCAGAGGCTCACTGTGGGGTTTCAGATGGATAGCTTCGGGTGAACCTGAGAGAAGAACTCTAGGCATACTGCAATTCCCTTGTCAGAATGTGAACTTTATGAGCTGAAAATTACTTTATAATATACATGATGAATTTCCACATGGTATTTTATGTCTTAGAGACTATTGCTAAAACACTTGGACTTTTCTGTTGGTTAAAACTATTGTTGAACAATAATAGAATAAATAGTTAAATAGTGGATCCGTCAAGATTTAGAGCCTTAGGCTTACATATGGTTCTTGATTTAAAAGCAATAACTCACATCGATCACTATAAAAAAACTAACATTTTTTAAAAGTTATCTATTAATGTTTATTTCAGATAAAATAAATCTCTCATATTTATATATCATTGAAGAATTCTTTCAAAGTGCTTCAGTTCTCATTTTTTACGCTCATGATAATACTGCAAGTGCAAAAAGGATAGATATCTAATTACCTGAATAATAAATTTAATTATAACAAGGCGGTACTGTTATTATAATTATTAATTAAATACTTAGGATAAGCTGTAGAACTTAAAAGGACTGTGTACTTTAGACAAATACAGAAGTAGAGGTTTCAAATATCAACTCTATTATAAGCTCTGAAATAACACGAGTTTTATTTGAATCACCTGAACTTTATCTTTCAGCCAGGACATTCGTTAACAAGAAAAGGAAGGTTTTGTTGAGCTTAGTGGTACACTCTAATCTAGCACTCAGTGGTAGAGACGGGCTGATCTTTGTGAGTTCAAGGCCAGCCTTACTTACAGAGTAAGTTCCAGGTCAAGCAGGGACACATAGTGAGACTCTGTCTCAGAAAGAGAAGAAAACAAAAAAAAATTCTAAAGTTTTATAAATGAATTAGTTTACATCAATGAAATATTCAATAAATTTAGTTCCATTTTGTTATAGAATTTGAAAAAGCTTTTGTAATTGGACTTTCTTGCCCCTCTGCCAGAACATAGAGACTTATTATTAATTATGAAAGCCTGGCCTTAGGTTTTTTCCAATTAACTCTTATAACTTAAACTGTTTTTATTATTCTATGTTCTGCTATGTGGCTTGTTTACCTTCTCTGTACCATATATCTGAGTATTCCTTGTCTTGCTGGCATCTTGGCCTCTCCCCAGAGTCCTTTCTCTCCCTGGAAGTCCCTCCTATTCTCTTCTGCCTAGCTATTGGTCATTTAATTCTTTACTAAACCAAGAAAGATCCTCAGGCAAAGACACATATTTAGAGCGTAAACAAATATTCCCTAACAAGCTTCTAACATTGCTTCCAAACTGGGAGGGTGATGGCACACACCTTTAATCTCAGCACTTGGGAGGCAGGGGCAGGCAGATCTCTGTGAGTTCAATGCCAGCCTGGTCTACAAAATGAATTCCAGGAGTGGCTTCCTAGCTACTGGGAGATCCTGTCTCAAAAAACCAAATAAAATAAAATAAAGTTGCTTCCAAGTGTGGCCCATAAGTTGGGTACATGGTGACTGGAAGAGAAGAAATTGCCTAAGAAAAGCATCAAGAACATTGCCTGAGGTGAGTTAATCTCTAAAGTATGTATATTTGCAAGAATCTAGCTCCAAGTTTCCTGAAACCCCAGGCAGAAAAGAAGCCTCATTAGTTACCTAATATTCATTCAGACCAAAGAAGGTACACACATTTAGGAGCAGAAACAGACCTTTTGTGGAATTAAGTCAAATGAGGTGAATTTCTGTAGAACTTATATTTGCAGGCACTGCCTGCACCAGCTCTGCAAAGCAACAGACACCATGAAATGTTTCATATCGACTTCCTGCAAAGGCTCAGGGCAAAACCTCAAACCATCAGTCAGGGAGAACGTCCAGTGGAGAACTCAGATCATTTGGTCCAAGTACATTGCTTCCTGATGATCTAAGAAGTCTAGAAGGAGGAGCGTTTAACCTGCCCACCAGAATGCCTTTTGCAAATATTAGATGCCGTAAGCTGGCCCCGGGCGGGTGATAGCTCAGATAAATCAGGAGGGACGTCTTCGAAACCCTTGATGCAGCTATTCTGTGCTGTTGACTCACATGCAAGCTCTGTCCCTCAGATTCCAGATACATGCGTGAGGCAGCATCACTGTGCTATAGAGCTGATTGACCGTCATATTTGTCAAGTGGGTCAACCCAGTTTGTTGCAGGCTTAGCAAACACTAGTATCTAAAGGTAAAGTTGCTTCCCTCACAAAGATGCTCTGACTCTTTCCAAGCTTTTGCCAGAAGTCCTTGCATACATTCCCCATGGTCTTAACACATAAAGCAACTGTTGCCGTCACAAGTGGTGGCTTTCCTAAGGTTGCCTGCACAGCGTGACATCATTAGAATTTTCCCCCAATCTCCTGTATCAGAGTGGTTTATGGTAAACAACACATATTACCTAAACAAGTGAGGGAAAAAAAAACTAATCATGAGTGCAAGCATGTGGCTTCTGTCACCCTTTGTGCCCAATCCAGTTTAGACTAAACTGGCATTTATCTCAGGCCGTGGAGACCCGTGTCCCATGGCTGGGAACTTTTCCTCTTTACTGGCTGTGCTGAAGCTAATGTGCATCTCTAAGAACTTTGGCATGAATACATAAAGCCGACCTGGATGAAAATCATTTGTTACCTTGTTCTTAGGAACATCTCTGTTTCTTTTCATGACTCCTCTTTAAATTCCATCATTCCAAGATGTGGAAAAGAACATGCTTTGCAAGTTGGAAGTGAGATATACTACTCACGTGTGTGGATCTTGCTTGAGAGAGTAAGCCTTTAATTCAATTATTGGCTTTCATGATTCTTCAGCTGAGAATGCCATAGTCTGCACGGTATAGCTGTGACAGCCATAGCCACAGGAGGTCAGGGCAAGAAGATGTGAGTTTGACTCTGCACCTGGGCTCTTAGTGTAGCTCTGTATAACCACTCATTCTCTGTAGGAGAATACCTGCCAGACATGGAGCATTCTGAGAGTTTGAAAGAGAAATGGCCCTCGCTGGCTCACGTGATTGGATATTTGGCCCCCAGTGGTTTGTGCTACTTGGAATGGTTGTGAGCTCTAGAAGGTGAAACCTTATGGAAGAAGTCCATCACTAAGGTACAGCTATGAGAACGCTTAGGTTGGCCCAGCTTCCAGCTCATGATGTCTGTTTTTTGAGTGTGGATGAAACTGTGGTCAGCCATCTTCCTGCTCCTGTCTGCGTGCTTCCCTTGACTATTGCCGTACCCTCCCTCACTGCAATAATGGACTCCATGCCTGGAACTGTAAGCTAAAATAAACCCCCTCCCTAAGATGCGTTTGGCCAGAATGTTCTTATTGCAGCAGATGGATGAAACTGAAACAATGATAAATTGTTCTTTAAAAAAAAATATCACCAGAGAATTAAAGTTCGGTGGTCGTAGTCACCATCTTTTTTACCCTGCTATTATAAAAAGGAAAGCCTACATTGTAAAATATTCAAAGTACAAAATGAAACTTACCCACTGCACTCTCATTCTCTTGGCAGTAAATATATAAACACTTTGACATGTAACAATTTTCCATAATTCTGGTAAATACTTCTCAGTGATTTGGGATCCATCACAAAGGAATACACTGGTAAATATATCGACTCAAAACGCTATATAAGAAAGACTTTGGGGTAAAAAACAATACTATTTTCTCAGTGACATAGTCTTAAATTTGTGGATCTGACTTTAAACAATAAATAACAAAACATAAAAATAATTAATTGTATAAAATAATGTAGTAATTATTTATTATCATAATTCATTTTTCTGGTTTATTAAGTAAAGAAAAACAGAACAAAGGACAGAATAAAATACTTTGGAGCTCAGCGATGTAGGGAAAGGTATTCATGGTCTCTGAAAAATGTCTCCATCAATAACTCTGCATAGCTGAATTATTTGTATAATTTTATGTGCTCCATAACTTTTCAGCTGGAACTTGTGTTATTTCAGCATGACTCACAAGTAGCTGCCAGTGACATGTAGCCCTACTATGTGCTCCAGAAAGCACTTTTGCTTCCTTTGGGGTATGACAGGCTTTGAGAATGAGCCAGATGGGAAGGTGTGGGAGGCTGCTCACTAGGTAGCAGAGTCTGAATCCATGTATACAGAGCACCAGTGGAATCCCTGACTGGCTTTGAAAGACAGTGAGTGAGGTGATTAACCGGAAGATGAGCTCTAGAGAGAAAATCCTAGCAATAAAGCCTTGGAATAGGTCTAGAAGAGAGAGGAAGAGCTAGACCTGGGAAGGTATGGAGGCATACAACAAAAATCTTCCAGAAAATAATTTGGGGGATAAGCAAAAATTATTGTGTATGTACATATAAAATAAAATGTAATATACAAACATATTTATGTAAACTGAATATGTTATAATCCATCTACTATATTTACATAGGGTAAAATTATATCTTTAATATATCACAAAATTAGTAAACATATAATCTGAAAAGTATAATTTATGCTTAATGGATGATATAACCATAACGTATGTTTATTGTAATATATGAATTAAAAAATTAGTAGTACTTATATAAATAAATTAATAGAACTTATAACACATATATTCAAATACACTTTGCTGATTGATGTGGGAGTCTCCTTTGTGCTGTGATTACCATTAATGAATAAAGAAACTGCCTTGGCCTGTTGATAGGGCAGAACTTAGATAGGCAGGGAGGACTGGACTGAAGGCTGGCAGAAAGAAGGGCAGATTCAGAGAGACGCTATGGAGCTGACAGAGTCAGACAGGCCTAATCTTCGTGGGTAAGCCACTGCCACATGGCGATATACAGATTAATAGAAATGGGTTAAATTAATATAAGAGTTAGTCAATAAGAAGCTAGAACTAATGGACCTGACAGTGTTTTAATTAATATGGTTTCTGTGTGGTTATTTTGGTTCTGGGTGGCTGGGAAGAACAAGTGGCCTCCTTCCAACAGCTGATCAAGTATATTTCAAAAGGAGTTAGATTATATTCTCCCACACAGTGATGAGCTCCTTACCTCCAATATTTCTGTGGTTTGATGAATGAATGACTGAGTTTAGAGACTCTGGACCTTGCAATTCTTAGCTTTCTCTAGTATACAAATTACTCCAGGAACAAGAGGTTGTCTGAAATCTTAGGAATCTTAACTTATAGCTTCTGAATACAGTTAAGAACTGCCTTCTTTGGGGGGTGAGGATGTAATAGGCTTCATCTCATATGTGTAGGGCCCTGCATTCTATTTCCACCACTGAAACAAAAGCAAGGAAAACACTCAGTTTAAAATAGAACTAAGACCAGGACAATTAGTCCAGAGTACCAAATGAATCCTCTTTTAATATACTAGAATACTCCATGCTGAGAATCTCCCTAAAGAATCAATAATCTTAAAAGGCACTTTAACTTTATAAAATAAACAGATTTAACATCCATGCACCCCTATTTTCACACTATTAACTAAGAAGTATGTGGTCAGCAGACTCTGATCTGCGCTGATGCTTGTTAACTCTTTGTAACCAGGCTCAACTCTTAGTCTCTGAGAGTGCCAAGGATGAATTCTTTTCCTTGAAATCCACGTATTTTCCCTAATATCCCTGAGCATCTTGGAGTATTAATTTATATATGTTTTCCCCTATGATAACTGACTTCTACCAACATGGAAGTTCTTGGCTGCTCCTGTAAGGACCTCCTTCGACACCAATGTGGGCTTAACTCTTTTTGTACTGACAGATGTCCTTGAAGCAATGGACTGACACAGACCTGAGGGATGCAAATTTGTTTCATTCACTAGCTACTCACCCAGCACTTACTATATTCTCAACACCCAGGAGGGTTTGTGGATTAAATTATAAATAGCTTTCATCCTAATCTTTGAAGATTTTGTCAGTTGGTTGGGGAAACTGTGTTAGAACATGTGGTTTACAAGACGGATTGTGAAATGAAGAAGATAAGTAAAGACAATGGCTCAAGATTAGCTAAGGTTAGACCATGACAGTGATCCTGAAGCTTAAGAGAAAGTTGCACATTGGCATACTGGGATAATAAGCAATCTGGAAAATATAGAGAATTTAGCCCTAGAAACAGGCCTGGTCTTCTGTCCTTGGTGATTTGAACTGGACACCTAGCATTCAACTACTCTTAACTACAGTCCTATTGGCCTGATGAGGGAAATTTCCAACATTTAAAGTCTTAACATTGGGAATTAGTTGATGCTGTAAAAGGTTTTGAGGTGAAATGCTTGGGACATGAGACCACCGCAGTCCCCACACTGAACTGCTGCAGGAGCTCCCACTGCTCTCTAGTCAATTCAAATACTCACATTTATGTGGTTGATGGTCAGTTACTCAGGATTTGGAGGCTTGTATCTGTTCAAAGTCTTCCTCCGACTCCTTTGTTTCTTCTCTATACTTCTATAATTCCCATTTCGGAACACAGGTAGAAGAAATGTCAAAATACACACTCTGAGCATCCATTCAACTTTCCTTGGAATCTCTAATGCCCCCTCAGCATCCTCCTTCTCCTTGGCATCTCTAGCACTGTCCTTGGAAGCCTGGCATCCCCAGATGCAGAGAGGTACAAAATTTGCACTATCAGAACAGAGTTTGGCACACTAAAGCTAGTATGCTGAGACGATGTATCACTCTGATGGGAGTAGGAAAATGCAGGGTACATTTAAATTGTGATGTTTCTGGTGTAGTGTCTTGTTTTTGCAAGGGACTTCTTGTTCATCATCATTTAATCATCTAAACTCGAGTGTGGAAGTAAAGTGGGCGAGATGCTTATGGAAGACAGTTGGTACTGGACATTGCTAGCTTCTAGTTTGTCAATAGTCCTTTCAAGAGTTAATTACTTATTGAATAAGCAAAAGCCTCCAACTCAATATTATTTAAAATATCAGGAGATATTTTAAGTTTTATTATATACTTAAACATTTTCCCTCAATCTGGATTTCAAAGAGAGGAAAAAAAAACCAGAATCCTCACTCTTACCATATCTGAGGGAATAGTTTTGGGGTAAAGGCTACATCAAAGGTAGTGACTGAGCTCTCTAAAAGGTCTGAGCCCTCACCCTGGGTCCAATCTTCCTATGCTATCACCTGCATTCATAAACACCCAGCACCCAGGGCTGTATTTGTACTTTCTCTGAACAGAAAACACCAGACAAGAGCACTGAACCACAGCCTAGAAGTCATGGAGGTTGTGTATACTATGAGCCAGGTCAACCGGAAGGCCTGTGACTTGGGGTTGGAGGGTCTTACAGGTTGCCATGAAGCCTTTTTTGATAGGGTCATTTTCATTGATAGTTACCAGAGCATTCTTAAGAGTTAGTGTTAAGAGAACAATGTATTGGAGACTACAGAGATGGTTCAGTAGTCAAAACTGCTTTTCAAGAGGACCTGGGTTTAATTCTTAGGAACTACTTGGTGGCTCACAATTATCTGTATCTCAGGTTCCAGGAGATCTGACACTCTCCTCTGGTCTCTGCATGTACCAGGCATTTTATTTTAAAATAAACTTACTGCATCATTTATGTTCTTTGGAACATATAGGTGAATTAGCACCAACAGATTGTCTGTAAGTAACTCACTCTGCCTGCAATTGTCTTTCTGGCATGTTTGTAAAAATATCCACTTACATGGCAAGAAGAACTGTGCCTCACATCAGCTAAATACCGATTGCAACATGGTTCAAAGACATTTTATCTTTGTGTTAATGATGTGTCTGTTTACTGAACACTGTACACCATCCACAGTTTTAGATGGTTAATGAAACAATGGCTCTTGTGGGAAGATGGCTTTCATCATTACCCAATATGCAAGAGAATGAGAAAGCTTGCTTTTCTTCTCCTTTGTTCAAAGTTCTGGGCTTAAGAAAACCATAAACTGTCATTTATAAGGGAGAAAAAAGAAGCTATCACTTCTGCTGCAGGCAATGGGATTTATTAGGAATAAATAATTGCTAAATGTTCTAGTTTGAAATCCCACCTCCTGAATTACTGACTTGCAGAGACTCCCACCTGTGCAGTAATATACTGGCAGGGAAGCTGTTTTCACAGACTAACGCTATGCTTCCGACATACATGACTTCAGGTATCATAATTATATGATAAGAACTAATTATTTTTATTTTTTGTAGGATATGTACACGTGTTTCTTTATGTGTGTACACACTTGTGTGTACATGTATGTACACATGCATATATATGTGAGTGTAGGGGGCAGATGATAACATTGTGTGTCCTTTCTTTATCACTACCCACCTTTATTTTTTAGGGGCATGGTCTGATACTGTGCCTGGAGCTCATAGACTCAGATAGTCTCACTGGTTAGTGAGTTCTAGGAAGGATCTGTCTGTCTCTGTCCCTTTCATCCTAGCACTAGGGTTTCAGAGGTGCATCGCCATGCCCAGCTTCCCAGCTTTTCTCCTTCCTTGCTTCCTTCCTTCCTTTCTTCCTGTTTATTTTTGAGGTTATAATTTAATCACAATATTTTTCATTTCTTTTCTTCCCTCCAAATCCTCTCATACATCACTCCCTGCTCAAAATTCATACCCTTTTTCAACTTTTCAGCATGTATGTGTGTGTGTAAAGAAGGACGCTTAAAAGAAATCCCACACTAGTTCAGAATTGAATATAATAGAGAGTATTTATTTATGGGTAGATGCACAGATCACAATGCTCTGCTTGAACAGGGAACAGCAACCAAAATGCCGCAGTTGGAAGAGAGAGAGTGGACGCACGCTTTATATCAGCATATATAACATATGAGGGCCTGCCCAAGTGGGCAGGTAACTTAAAGGCCACTAGGGGCAAGAATTCCTACAGCATGTGTGTATATATGTGTGTGTGTGAATGAAATATATGTATATACATATATGAAATATATATGTATGGGAGATATATGTACATACACATACATATACACACATATATAGTGTTACTTGCATGACTGTTTTAAGAGCTGACCATTTGGCATTGAACAACCCATTGTAGTGCTCTTCCCTGGGGATGGTCACCTCTCCTGCTCCCAGGTTCCTCAGTGGCCTGTCATTCTTTGTGGAGGGTTAAGGCCTTGTGGGCTTTTCTCCATCAAATTTGCATGCCCAACTTTTCAAAAAGTTACTGGGGATGTGGACTCAAGTCCCTCATGTTTATATTGCAAGCACCTTTCTGACTGGGCCATCACCCCAGCCCTAAGAAACAGCATCTTTCTGTAAGTTTCTGGTACTTAGTTGGAGAAGTTTAAGTTAAAGACTAGGAAAAAAGTTGGTTTTCTTCTTTTGAGAAAACTGCAAAGAAAACAAAGTTCCAAACCTAAGAACTAACTGCAGCTATTTACCAACAACAGACTATTATTTCCACAACTGGTAGATTCCTTAGGTGTCAATGCTCAGATCTCAGTGTATCAGAGTGATGATGGAGGGTCAATGTGTGAACTATGATTTCTAAGCCGAAAACTTTTAGAAACAGCAGGATGTTTGCTTCTATGCTGAGGTCTTTGTTGTGCTGTTAAGAAAATCAGGGTGACTGATTCACCTTATGCAGGGTTTGGATATGATGCCTGTGAGGAATGCATGAGTATCTCAGTAGTGTAGAAATGCTGATTACCAATAACAACAGTAAGAAGCAGCAAGGCAGCCAGCTGAGGGAGGCAAAGGCAAGACATTGCCACATGGTTTTCTCATAATTAAGAAATTGGCTTTCTTTTGTGTGTGGTACTTCCTACTGTGCTGGGGGATAATAACAATTGTAGGTGCTGTATGAGATTGTTTAAGGGGTTCTTGATGATGATAGACTTCACACAATGTTTAAGTCCTTTCTCTCACTGTCTGATTTCCAACAGTAAGGTCTTTAAGAGATAATTTGCTTATTTTTAATGTAACCTCCGCTGAATTCTCTTAGATCATCATAGCAGAGATGCAACCTACAAAGAGAAAACATCCCCAGGTTTGCTTCAAGCCACAGTCTGATTTTTTTCATTACTTGCATATATATATATCCCACTTTTCCAGCTTTGCAGGAATTAAAGATGACATGACAAGAAGTAGGAAGAGAGGATATTTCACTTATATTTTGAAAGTTTTAAAATTAACAACAGTATAATAGTGTCAAAGCCAAGCATCCAGCAGTCTCCGGACTGCCTTTCCACAAATCTTCAAAGGAAGGTTCCAGCCTTCAGCTGTGTGAATTGGAGTCAATCAATGACCAATATTTGCATCTCTCTACCATATCTGCCTAAATTTTCAGTTTATTTTAAACACGGAATTATTTCAAAATAGAATATGAAATTTGTGTGGAGGGAAAATTTTAAATATTTCAAGATATTTTATGTACATACTGTGCTTTATGTGTGTGCATATTTTCCATGTGAAAGAGATTTAGAGTAAACCCTATTGATTTAACAAAGTTCTTTCACAAAGAGCAACCTTCCTACAGAAGAGAACATGCCTCAAATAATCAGAACACAGGGCCACGTGTGAGCTTGTGACTCTGAAGTCTAGCCTTCACTTGCTGAACACAGGGAAAGGCAGACACTTGTGATTACAGTGGGCTCTGCCAATGCCAGAGAAGTGCTGGAAGTCGGAGGTTTGCCTTCTGTGATTAAAGTGCAGGGCTAACCAATGCTCTCAAATGCTTGTGTCTAAGGCGCTTTTTAAAGGAAGATCAGACATCAAGTTACCCTGGAGGAATTTTGTTTTTGTTGTTAAGCAGTTTCTCCCAAGCCTGCAATCTCTAATAAGCCACAGCACCAGGGAAATGTTACAGACAGGGATGCATCCTGTCCATCACAGCTTAGATTGGTTTGGCAAAGAATTCTAATGATTTGGAAAATTCCAGAACTAGCTTGATGTCAGGATGTTAGGAAACACATTATCCTGAGGCCAAAGAAGTGACTTTGAACCTCTAGGGGTGGTCAATTACCCAACTGAACTACATATGTTTTATTCAACACACTAACTTAAGCCCTCAGAGAGGCACATTGAGAATTATATTCTCTACAGTGTCTGCTCTGAAAGACCTGATAGCTTAGCTGGAGAAAATTTAGAAATGCACGGAAAATGAGCAGAACACGGCAATGCGTGTGAGCGTGCCCAAAGCGAGCGCATGTCAATGTTCAGAGAACTGTGAATGGCTTCAAGTTCTTATGTCAACGAAAAGATGTTGGATGGCTTGGAAAACAATGAATTTATCAAGACACTTTTAGGAATTAAAAATTGGTGAGAGTTCTTGAGAATTCTTGGCTCACAGACTTGAAGACATCCAGATCAGAATGACCTAGTAAGGCTGAGAGAACCTAGAAAGCATCCTTATAGAAGGTGCTGCGAGGCAGAGGTGTGAGCAGTACTGGCAGCTGAATTCAGGTCAGAGCTCGCTAGGCTCTGGAAATCGGTCATCAAAAGAACAAATAATCTAATAAAAAATTGAGTACAGACTTAAACAGAGAACTCTCAACAGAGGAATCTCAAATGGCTGAAAGATACTTAAGGAAATGCTCAGCATTCTTAGCCATCAGAGAAACGCAAACCAAAGCATTTTCTAAAGAGTTCATTCAAACACTGCTTAGCTGGTTCTACAAATTTGTCACTGCACTTGCTAATAGTGGTAGTTTAATACTGTAATTTAATAGTGTCATATGGTAATTTAATATTGTCATCCAGTTTGTCTCGTAGGTGATTTGAGATTGTGCCAATTTGATCTTGATCTTGAACTTAAGCAAGATCTTGAGCAGCCTAGGAGGCAAACCTCTGGAGATGTCTATGAGAGATTTTCTGGATGCAGAAAATTGAGGTTGGAAGATCACTTTGAAGCAGCCTTCCATGGGTGGGGTTCTCAGACAGAAGAAAGAGGAGGACAGCTGGACCCCAGAATTCATTTCTCTCTCCTTCCTGACTGGGGTGGCAGTCTGATTAGCGGCCTAAAGTTTCTGCTGCCATGCTTTTCCCGCCATGGTGTGTTGTACTCTTCAACTGGCCGCCAAAATCAACTCTTCACTGACTACTTTTTTTCAGATATTTTGTTCTAGTAAGAAGAAAAGTAAATGGCACATTAGCTGCACAGCAACCCTAGGCTGGGCAATCAAATTTCTCCATCAGAGACGCAGTTTCTACTTCTGTAAAATGATGTCTTTACAGAGCGGACACGAGAATCATCCACAACACCAGAGCTACTCCCAAGCTTATGGCAGCACCACAGCTAACACCCTTTACTCCTGTACCTATTTGCACAGCACTAAGATTCAGGAAAGCCCTGGGAGTTATAGGAACATTAATGACAACAGCAATCATTTACAGAATGCATCTGCCATTCTTTTTTCTTTTTCTTTTCTGTTTTTTTCTTTAGCAAGCTTATGGCAAGATAGCATTATCAACTCCACTTCTACAGAGGGGATGACAGGATCCAGGGTCACCCATCTGAATCATTTTTTGAGCTAGGATCTAAACCCAGCTCTGATGAACTCCTAGGTCTTTCTTCCTTTGAAGGCGACAAGCTGCGTGAAAGGAGTGATTGCCACTTCAAAAATCACACTCAGCCTTCTTAAAATACTGCTGTTCTTCAAACGAAATGCCTCTGTCAGTTCTAAATCTGAAAGACTTAGGGAATTAGAGCTCGCCGAGATATTGCTGCAGTGCTTTGTAATACTGAAACCTCAGATGCAAGGGTTGCTCTCCCGAGGCAGCTGCATTTCACTAGTGGGTGCGTGGTCCGCTGTCATCTATACTGTGTCTGGGGAGTCCTGCAGGGGAACAATGCTTACAAATCGGTGTTTCTGCAGAGGACATATTTGTTATCATTCCCAAATATATTAACTCATTACATCTACACCTGTTAAGAAGCATGTGTGGCGAGTGTTATGGAATACACACATTTTGACTCTGAACTAGCATCTTAGATGCATCCAGCTATCAACATGGATTTTAGCTATAGTTCCCTGTCAGATGTAACCAACGGCAGAAAATAAATTTGTGGATATGAATTTTAAGGGGAATTGTAATGTGAATGAATAGGGCTGAAACAGAAGTCTCTGACTAGAAATTGGACTCTTGCCAGATCTCAACTTCCGAGAGATCTGAGACCTGGGGAAAAATAGCCAAGTTATAGAATAAAATTTCCTTGTGCTTTTGCTTTATGTCTTGAAGTGCAGTATACACAGGCAACCTCACCATGGTTAAATCTTATCAGAGCTAACTTGCTTAAATATTTTGCAATACTGAAAATATTTAGTAGAATAAAATAGAGAGGCCATTTTGCACCTTATTGTGAAGAAAATCCAGATTGTCAGGGGTAATTTACAACCTTTTTCCCTTCCTTCCATCCTTCCTTCCTCCCTGCCTCCCTGTCTCCATGCCTCTCTCCCTTTCTCCCTCCTTTTTAGCTCCCTCCTTCCCTAGCTCTCTCCCCCTCTTCTTCCCCTCTCTCTTCCTCCTTCCCTCCTTTCCTTCCTTCTTCCCTGCCCCCATCATTCTCTCTGTATCTTTCTGTCTCTCTTTCTTTCTTTCTCCCTTAGTTCCTTCAACCTGTATCAATCCTTGTAAAGAAACAGAAAGAACTGTGGTAAAATGAATAAAATCAGAAGTAATGTACTCTGCTTTTCCACAAAGCTAAACTTCTTGGCTTTATAAATACACACACAGTCTCTGCTTTGATAGCAAATGCTTGTAATTTTTCTGACTTAAAATGTTGTTCTCCTTATGAAATGGTATATTGAAAAATTTACTTTTAATGTTTCTTACAAGTTCTTACATAACTAGTTTTATTTCTGTTTGTCAGTTTTTGTTTGTCTTTTATTTTCTTGCCTGCATGATGTTATTCTGAAAGCCAGCAGTATGATAGAAAGATCACAGCCTTTAATACTGGAAGCCTCTGGGCTCTCATTCATGCATTTGTCACAAACCGGATGCTTTGGGTTCTTACTGAACTCCGTAGAATCTGTTTTCTCCATTTGTACTATGAACACACTGGCAAAGTGTCTAGACGGTCACTGCACAGTAGATGGGAAGCTATCGTTCATCCTCTTGTTATTCTAGAGGCAGAGCTCACAAGGAGAGGCAGAAGGTAACCATCAGCTGAGATCTGGGAGGTGCAGAAGTAAGGGAGACAAGTCACCAGAGGAAGCAAATCTTTTTTCCAGAAAGCATTCTTCCCACACCAGCTAGTGTGGAGAGCAGGCATTTTTTATCTTTGTATTTTTAGCATGGTTCTGTTGTGGGGCGTCCTTCTGTCTATGTGTTGCTTTTACAAATGAATAAAGTACTGGCTTGTCCTATAGCATGGAAGGAGGAAGGCAGAGTCAGAGAGGTGCTATGGTTAATGAATAAAGTACTGGCTTGGCCTATCACATGGGAGGAGGAAGGTGGAGTCAGAGAGATGCCATGGAGCTGCCGCTGCAGATAGACATGTTGAAACTTTGCTGGTAGGCCACAACATCATGGCGACATACTTATTAATACAAATGTGTTAAATTAAGATGTAAGAGTATAAAAAACAAAACAAAACAAAAAACAACAACAACAACAACAACAAAAAAGAATTAGCCAATAAGAAGCTAGAGCTAATGGGCCAAACAATGATTTAAATGATACAGTTTCTATGTGATTATTTCAGGGCTAAGCATCCGGGAACATACAAGCCACCCATGTTGGGCACCAGTTTGATGGAGGAGGATGCCTTCCTCCTCCCATGCTTTAGGCACAGCCAGTTCTTTATTCATTAACCAATAAAAGCAACACATAGACAGAAGGACCTCCCATACCACTTCCCCTTTTCTGTTTAAACAAAAAGGAAGGCTTTAACTTTACAGTTACAATATTTATATCTACTTTATCTTTTATCATAACAAAGAAAAACTATAACTATAACTGACCATTCTTCAACTCCATCAAAGACTACAGAAGGATATAATATTACCTAAGTAAACAGGAAGTGCATTGTAAGCAACTTCCAAAACTCTAGAAATGACAGCCATATCTCACTGCCTGGGCAGTCACCCAAAGTTCTTCTGTAACATTGGGGCATCCATCTTCAGCCTACTGTCCCATAATATCCCACAACTTTTCCATGAAACAGGAAATTTCAAAGACCATTCAGCCTATATTGGCAGTTTGTCAGTCACTTCTGTGTCCTATAGAATGTTTGGCAGTCTCTTTCACATAGCAGGAACCCCAAAGTACCATCTTACCTTTAAGCAAGCTCAGCAGTCATTTTTCTGTGGGTCCTGCCTGTCTAGTTTATCAAGCAGTCCAGACAAGAGCAGTTTCTTGCCCACATGGCTAAACAACTGCATAAGGAGTCTCTTCAATGCCCATCTTCCTCTTGAAGTAATTGGTGCTGCCAGGAGCACATGTGTCTCATTGTCATAAAAAGTCCTAAATTATTAAAACATTTTAAATGCCATATTCTAAAGGTCTCTGAAAGATTTGAAGAATACCTACCTAATTGAAATATATCTCTATACATCTAGAAAATATAACTAACATGACTACAAGCTTGACTATTATAAGTGAAACCTATTAACTTATATTTCTTAATTATATATTACATTTTTAAGTGAGCTACACAAACACAATACCTTAATCAAGATCAGAAATACATATACATATAACAAAATTGATGTTAAATTTGTATCAATAAACCAAGATCCATATCAATGCAAATTATTCATATCTATATTATATCCCCCTTTAAATGTTAACAAACATTTATAGACAATATTTGGGAATATGGGCATAGTTTTCTCTATACTTCTTCCTGCTGAGTGTTGGGCATAGTAATTGGGGGGTGTTCATGGTGACTTTTGGGGCGTCTTGCTCCATCAAACCACACCAATATGGAAGCAATCCATAGGTTCTCATCTCTGTGGAAACAAGCTCCTTAGACCCAACTTTGGAAGTCAGGATATCTTTATAATATACATACTGGTTTAGCTTAGTAGCCCATACAATGAAATGTCTCTCTGTACTTAACTCCTTCACAGTCAAAAGATTCAAAGAAAACACAATAATATACATAATCCACATTCTCTGTGTATATTCCATATTTACATGGCTTATTTTTCTTTACTCCTATTAATCTACGGTTACCTGTACTCTGTCTCTTTAAAGACTTTGTTTTTTTTAAAAGCATTAACTTTATTTATTTTATGACTCTCTTTCCTCTTTTCCTTTTCTCTCTCAAGTCTATGTACATTTATCCAACACTGTGACTTGTTTAGAGTTTTTTTCCATCTGTATTTGTCTTTATTGCATATCTGTAATTCTTTACTGTCCAGGAGTGCTTTTTAAAATGCTAAGTGCTTCTTAAAACTTAAGCTGCCCCATTACTATGGTATATACAGTACTTTCTGCTTACCTACCCAGTTCAGCATGATGGAGCCGCTTGTGCCTCTGAGAGCCATGCACATAGCCCCATTCTCAGGCACATAGCCAGTCCATGTCACCATTAAGCAAGCTGCAACAGCCTGCTCATAAACCCCACTCAAATGCTCAGTTTCCCTGAAAGAGTCAGAGTTCATGCTAGCAACAAGGCCCATGGTAGGGAAGCTGCCATTTTGAAACCATGCAGCTGCTACTGTTGAATCAGGAAGACCTCTTTTAAAGGAGTTACTGTGTGCCACCATCAAAATGCTGGCTAACAAGAAGCTGTGCTTAACTGTGTTCTTTTGTGTCTAAAATTACTGTTTAAGCTTTCTCAGGATTTTAAGTGGATTTAGTTTGCCACATGGGTGGCAATTTGTTGGAGGAGGCCACTTGTTGGTTCCCAGCCACTTAGCCCCAAAATAATCACACAGAAACTGTATTATTTATATCATTGCTTGGCCCTTTAGCTCTAGCTTCTTATTTGATAACTCTTACATCTTACATCTTAATTTAACCCATTTCTATTAATATGTGCATCACCACGAAGTGTGAAGTTAGTGACTTTGGCTTCATTAATATGTCCTCACATCCTAGACTCACACAGTTATTAAACAAGGTAAGCAGAGGTCCAAGGTCATGGTAACCTTTCTGGTGATGCACCACAGACTTCCCAAGGGAACTCGGCAGTGTTAGTGTATAAAAGTCTTCATAGCCTAGTGCTGACCAATGTTGTGGTTAATTTCTACTAACTCCAAAATAGATTCATTCTTCTACTTACTTCTTGTGAGGACTTGCTGATCCATATGAAGTCATTTCATGGATACCTTCAGATACTTCTGGCAGATCTACACATGATCAGGAGTCATGCTTAATCTGAGGTGTCCTTCAAATCAGGCAGAGCAGTCAATCTTCAGTCATACTCCTTCCAGTTGTCAGGTAATCCTGTTCTAACTGATGGGGAGGGTCTGGAAACTGGAAGCTGTGTAATGCTCAGTTAGACAAAGATAATCATATCACCTGTTCATAATCCTTAACAGATGTTTCCTAAAGAAGCAAAGTAAGGAGTTGAACTTCCTACTTCCTCCTTACTTTGAAATTTAGACAATAGTAAACACAAATTTCCTTGTGCCCACCATGTAATGTGGGATTCCCCTATGTTTGCTATGAACATGTTTTATTACCATTGGTTAATAAAGATGCTGCTTTGGCCTATGGCAGGACAAAATAGAGCTAGGTGGGAAAACTAAATTAAATGTAGGGAGAAAGAAGGCAATGTCAGAGAGATACCATGTAGTTGCTGAAGGAGAAAGACTCCAGAACCTCACCAGTAAGCCACAGTCTGTGGCAATACATAGATTAATAGAAATGGGTTAATTTAAGATATAAGAGCTAGGTAGGAATATGCTTGAACCATTGGCCAAACAGTGTTGTAATTAATATAGTTTCTGTGTGATTATTTGGATCTGGGTGGCTAGGAAACAAATGTGCAGTCTCCGTTTACAACCATATGAGATCATATTGCAGCTTGAAGAAGAAAATGGATATAGAAACCCCATAATTTCCCTATGCAGGGAGGGTATCACACACACCCTATGTTCTCTTCTCCTTTCTAGTCTCCCCAACCTCTCCTTTCCACTACAGATCCACCTATGGTAGCAATTTCAGCATGCAACACAGGGGTATTTTGTTTGTGCTCTAACAAATAAAGTTTGCCTGAGGATCAGAGTGTGGAGCTACCCACTAGTTAGCCATAGAGGCCAGGCAGTATTGGCACACACCTTTAATCCCAGTACTCAGGAGGCAGACACAGATGGATCTCTGTGAGTTCAAGGCTACCCTGGGCTACACTAGATTGATCCAGTCTCAAAGAGAAATAGAGCCAGGCAGTGATGGCTCACACCTTTAATCCCAGTACTTGGGAGTCACACACCTTTAATTCCAGCATTTGGAAGGTGGAAACAGGAAGTGCTGGGTGGAGAAAGGAATATAAGGTGGAAGGAGACAGGAACTCAAGGCATTCAGTCTGCCCATTCAGTCTGAGGATTTGTAGAGACAGGATACCCCATTCTGTTTGAAGATTTATGGAGGCAGGATATTTCCCACTTTTGTCTGAGGATTCCATAGAGGTAAAAGGTCTCTCTAGTGGCTTGTTTCTTTACTTCTCTGATCTTTCAGCTTTCACTCTGATATCTGACTCTGGGTTTTTATTATTAATACCAATTAGGATTCATGCTACCAGTATGCTATTTCCCTCTTCCTTTCTAGGCACTCCTTTCTAAATTTCGGTAGGCATTTTATTTATTGTCCCCTCTCTCCCCTTTCTGTTCTTTTATTTCCCTTAGAACCAACCAACACATGTTTAGCCTTTGCCATTTTAAAAGTTTGCTCCAAATATTCACCTCTAACCTGTCCATGCATGTATGGTGGGGAGTGTTCTTTGTATAGATTGAAGAGGCACCTCTCCATGGCCTATGGAAAATGCGCTGCTGCTGAAGGTTATGTTGTGAATGTCTGTGACAAAAGTGCTTCCCAAGCTCATGAGACCCAAGTGTTAAAACATTTATGAGAACAGCTAGACCAGAGCCACGGCAGTCTGGGTGAGAAACCAGTGGTCTCCCAGAGCTCTCTTCTGTGTGGAAGCCATGGGAGGGCTGACATTTTGCCTGCTTCTACACAGAGGTGCAGATGGCTGCTAAACCTATTTCAGTGAGTACATGAGGAAAGGGTGGGGGCTGACAGAGCAGAGCCATGGTTCTGTCCCTGGAATCAGGATGCTAAGTTCTACAGACAATTAAAATTGGATAACCTGAGGAAGGGGATGTGAGGAGACCAGGCCTCATGAAAAACATAAAAAACGTGAGAAAAAAGAGGAAGAATAATTCTGATTTTGCATTTTTAAAATAGGGATTTTCCTGAAGGCTGCCTCGATCTGCGTGGGGTCACTGGGGGCATGACTGTGCAAACATAAATCGAATCAGACTTCAGACTCCCTATAGTGTTTTCCTTTAAAAAGGAGCCAATAAATTTGTAATACTGCCAAGCTCCAAAAGAACAGACTGAAATATCCACTGTTATAAATTCAAATTTTTTTCCCCACTGAAATGGCATTTTAATTTCCTTCCATGAAATACCCCGGGGGTGTCATTTTAAAGATACTTTCTGTGTTTGATTTTTTTTTTTTCTTTTTTTGGAGACGTTCTAGTTGAAACAGGTACAGACACTTAACTGGATTTGATTAGAACCCACGTGGGAATCCTTAGCCAAACCCCAGAACAGAAATGGTATCCATGTGTGAAGATAGATTCAGTTAAAGGTGGGTTGATACTTCCTGTCAATCCAGGGCCCATTTATGTCCTATACATGCACCTTATATTTATTTAAAAATATCCTTATTGTTGTTTTTTCCTAACTTATCTTTACAGTATAACGTGTAAGAAGGTAATCTGAGACCCTGACTTGCACTTAAAACTCAACCTATCCATCACTTGCTACTTAAATGACTTTGTGTGAGCTCCCTCATTGTTCATAGAAAGGGTTTTTCTTTTTCTTTTCTTTTTTTTTGTCTTCATAATCTTGAGGCCATTCCCTTTATTTTTTCTTTTTTTCTCAGCAGATTATTGTTTTTATTACTTTATAAATAATACCAATCAAAATTTCCACTTCCTCCCCTCCTCCCACTTCCCTCCCGCTCCCCCACTCACCCTCCCCTCACCCTCCTCCAGTCCTAAGAGAAGGTAGGGTACCCTGCCCTGGGGGAAGTCCAAGTCCCTCCTTCCTCTATCCAGGCTTAGGAAGTTATGCATCCAAATAGAATAGGATCCCAAAAAGGCAGTACCTGCAGTAGAGACAAATCCCAGTGCCATTATCATTGTCTTCTCAGTCTTCCCCGATTGTCAGCCACATTCAGAGGGTCCAGTTTGATCCCATTCTCTTTCAGTCCCAGTCCAGCTGGATTTGGTGAGCTCCCATTAGCTCAGGCACACTGTCTCCTTCTGCTCTTCAACTGCACATTGGGTCTCTGTCTCTATCTCCATCCGTCACTGGATGAAGGTTTTATGGTGATATTCAAGATAGTCATCAGTCTGACTTCAGGACAAGGCCAGTTCAGGCACCCCAGAGAGGGTTTTTCACACCTGCCCTTAAGATCCCTACTTGTGAGAATGATGTATGAATCAATGGGAGTATCAGTGAGGATGTCACCACGATGACAGGAAGGGGATCTCAGCCTTCCCTTAACTGCTTCATCACTCCACAGTGAGGCTGAGAGTCTCTGGTGCATGTCCCACTCACCAGCCTGTGTGTGCCTACGCTCTCCACACTCCTTCCATAGCCACACAGCTCTTTACTGCAGTGTGTGAGGATGTGCAGGGATATCACTTGCTTTTACAGGGGAACATACTTCTCTTAACAAGTTCAAGGGACTAGCTTTGATGAAGCAAATGGCAAACACTTAGCACCAGCCTGGCTTTGTGAGACTGGAAGAAGGTATAGGATCTTCTCCCTCTGAAGGGGAAGCAGGCTGCGGAGTTCTAAGTACTAAGTGGCACCCACACAGACACCATACCACCTGATTGGCTTACTCTTCCTCACTGAAGCCTATCATGTATAAATTCACAAAATATAAAAATATAAATATTATTCTAGAGGAGTTGAATTTATTTTATAAAAAGACAGCAAAATCAGACTTCAAGGAAAATTTAAACACATAAAAAGTAACATGATCTTATGAAAGTAACACAATAATTTTCTGATGGCCCTCCAAAGAACAGATCTGTGAGCTCTCTAACAATGAATCTCGAATAGTTTATAAAGAGAGCAGTTAGCTACAAATGAAGTCAGACAATCAGTACATAAGGACACTGGGCAAGGGAAGAAGAAAGAAAGGAAAGTGTTGAGCTGAGGGATATAAAAATGGAATTAAAGGAAATGATTTTAAGAACAGACTCATCCAAGCAGGAACATCCGAGAACCAACAGATACATCCATGACCAGTTCACTTCAATCAGAAGCAGACTGGAAAAGTGGAGAAAGCCTGCTATGTTTATGAGAAATTATTAAGACAACCAGTATATGCAGTATGGGATTCCAAAGATTCAGTATGGGATTCCAAGGAGAAAAATAGAGGAAGAGGGAAAGGAGGGATGAAAGTGAGAGAGAGAGAGAGAGAGAGAGAGAGAGAGAGAGAGAGAGAGAGAACCTGTTATTAAAACAGTTATCTCAAGTCTCTAGGCAGAATCAGCCCAGAGAATTTTACACTAAACATGATAGTACCAAGTCATCAAAAGACAAAGATAATTTTGAAAGCAACAAGAGAAAAGCTGCTCATGACATACAAGGGAACTTCACTATGCTGCTGGTACATCTCTCATCAGGAACTCTGCATACCAGAAGCATTCAACATGCAGAATGCAAACATGGATGGCTGACCAAGAAATCACATGTGAAACATTTGTTCTTTAGAATGAAAGAACAATAAACATCCTCAGAATTACCTTCCGAGATGCTAAAGGAATTCTTTAAGTTAAATAAAAGGATGCAGATGAGAAATATGAAAAACACAGAAGTGTAAAAGTCAGTGAACTCCTATATCCTTATATGTAAACATACTGTTTAATTCATAATCCCATTCTATTGTTATGATGAGACAAGCATCACTTCTAAGTCTGGCATAAAATAGAAAGGACAAAATTATTAAAGATACATTATCATTATAACAATTAGCAATTACATTGTTTAAAATGAGTTGTGTGATCAGCACTAATTTCCAAATAGTATATAATTAAAAGCATTAAGTTTTATGTGCAAGCAAAACTAAGTTGTTATCTGAAAAGATGTGCTTTTATAACCATGAGATGTTTTGTGTAAATGATCAGTGATAAAAAGTAAAAAAATTCATGAATAAGTACATTGAAGTGAAGAGAAAGGAAGTAAAGAGTGCTTAAAAAAGAATAATCAAACCATAGGGACTGTGGCAAATGAGAAAGAAAGTAATTACAAGACAGTCAAACCACATTTAGAAAACAGTAACAGTAAGAGGGAAGTGGGTGGCAGTAGACTCCTATAGCAATATACCATGGGTGTAGCTGGCATCAGTCTAATTAGATTCAAGGCCTACCTATTATGAGGGAACTTGTGTCTTGTACTATAAACCTAGCCAAGTATGCATGGTTGGAGTTATCATCGGCCCTAGAGAAGAATCTACTATTATGGTGCTGCTAACCCAATATAATTTGGTGCTAGGTTTTGACTCAGCATAATTCTAGCTTCTGCCTTCTTAGGAAAGTATTATCAGCATTGTCTCACTGACAGCCAGATTCCTATCTGTCTTATTTTGAATAAATTATTCAATTTCTTTCCATGTTTACTTTATTATCTCAATGTTGGGAGAAATAATCCAAACCCACATCCCAGAGTTATGAAAACAAATGTGTTTTGTTTATGCAATAACAAGGAGGGACTGATTACTATTAGCATGGAATTAAGTCAGTTGTGTGGATGGTGTAGCCCAAACCAGCAATGGCTATAGGACTGAAGGGGGTCATAATATTTCTTAATTCTTCAAGTGCTGTGCTGAGAACAGGCAGATAAAGATAAAAAAGGGCTCATAAAAACCTAGCTATTTCAGCTGCAGTGTCTTAAGAAATTGCTAAAGCAGTAACAATCCCACAGTTCAGAACCCCACAGCTAACTTCTGCAACCCAAATTGTCCACAGCCATGTCTCTATCAGGGCTGATGCTATGGCTGATGGCTTCTGGACCACTGGTCAATGGATTCCAGACACCATTCTTCACAGGCTTAGAAGTAATTCAAAATGCATGGAAAGTGTCCTAATATTTTCACAGCCCACAGCCCATATGAGTTCTGCAGTTGGAGTTGACTTGGGCGGTTCATTCCTCAGCACCCGGTTCACCATGCACATTTGTTTGAAGAACCATGTCTGAGTAAACACTTGTGTGGACAGATCCCTGAACCCTGTGCCAGCTTCCCTCAGAATTAAAAACAACATAGAACAAACAGAAGTTAAGGACTGGTACTGCAAAGTTCTTGGAGCTCATGCGCAGGCTCATGTGGATACTGCAGTGGCCTCCATGGGGTAACATTGGTAAGCACTGATGGAGAGTCAGGGTATATGGGCACCGTCAACATCACTTCTTCAACCCTCTCTAGTTATCCCACAGACAGAAGAATCCACGTGGAAGAGGCTTAGAGACTGTGGTGTTCCTTCCCTTGCTTTTCAGGAGCAGAGAGGACACGGGTAAGAGCTGCCGACATAGGCAACATGCTGGACTCCTGACTTCTGCCTGGACAAAAACCACATCTGGTGAGCTCCCTGGAATTCTTGGAATAGCCTCTGTTCATTTGTAAAACTGAACTAACCAGAGATACTGTTTGAAATGAAAGAAAATGAAGAGGCAGGTAAAGATGCATACATTGAATAAAAACAATACAGCCATTTATTTTCCATGACTTTTTTTTCCACCTAATATGTCCTATCAGAGGAAATTCTAAATCAAAGACCATTAGAGGAAGGGCCACGCGCAGGGAGGCAGGCACAATCTGCTTCTCAGACGTGAGGCACTTGGTGAGCATGCTCCCCACTTGGCATCAACCGTTCAGTTGTCAGGTAGGTACTTACACTCCCACCTTCCAGAAAAATAAGCCCACCGCAAGATTGTCAGACATCCAACCTGACCAGTGTAGCAGGCCAAAGGTCCTGGATTTGAGCCTAGCGTACAGCAGGGAACAAAATACTCAATCTTGCATCAGGTGATCTTCGTTCAAACAGCAGCAGCACAGCTGTTGGGTCCTCACTGTGTATTAGCTCTGTGGGGCCGGAGCAGTTCAATATGAGCTAGTATCTGCAGCAGGATTGTTTCCATTTCCTGTGTCAGTAGACGTTAGCTACCAGGCCTCTTGGAGTTCACACAAGGAATAGTGCTATCAGATTAGGTCCCTTGCAACCTGGATGCAAAAACTTTGCTCCTGCTTATATATGGTATCACCTAGGGCTAGGTTAATCTCCGCTGCATTTGATCATGACAGTTCTCTAGTGTAGACCTGAACTTATTAATTACTGAGATGAGAAAATCATATAGATAAACTATAAAATCATTTCTGTGAGTATGATTCACAGATAGAATGCATGCTGCCATGAAAATCCCTGAAGACCAATCCCTGCCATTCAGGCCCATGGCTTTTCCTGATTGTTCAGTGAGTCCATGGGCAGCAGCAACTATGAACTTTCTTCCCTTTATCCTGGGCTGATAACACAGAGCTGTTTCTTGACTCCCAGAGACAAGCATTGTCTTTACTGCAGGGGTTTTCTGTTTTCTGCTCTGTTCCTCATTTTTCTTGTAATTTTCTTGTCAAAGTTGAGCTGTCTTTCAATGCAGGCAAAGTCAAAATATATGTGGTGAAGAGTTGCAGAGGCAGAAGTCGGAGTGTCTCCAGGCAAGGTCTTGTTTCAAATTTAGTATGAAGGAAATCTCTTTGTGCACCTTTATCTTCATTAAAAGATTGACCCAACAGAATTTTAGTCTAAAAATTTAAGGTTATATACTGAATATATATCCCCAGGAAAACAGTGTTTCCTGGGGATTTTACTTTATTCCACCTTTACAGAAATTTAATTTACAACATTTAATCAAATGGTGCAATAAAAGCCTAGCCATTCCATGTGGCAAGAGCAGATTTTCAGTGAAGCAGCCCAGCCCTGTGTCTGTAAGAAGGAACCCATGTCCTCATTGTGCCCTTCATTTCTATTTGTAGCATAGACCCTTAGAGGATCTGAATAAAATTTGACTACTCTACAGATGCTCACTCTCATTCAGTTTAGCATGAAATTTTAGGAACTCAAAGCTTATGCACAGCAACAAAGAAAGACAAATGACCAAATGACATCATCTCTAAGGCTTTAATTCTTTTTCTTTTTTTCTATTTTTGCATCCTTAAGATCTCTCTTTCTTTCCTAATTTTTCTAATTTATTTTTTCTCTCACTGAGGTAAAATAATAGCATCACAGTCATGAGATGACCAAATAACCCAACAGAATCTTCCCTTGGGGCCAGATCCAAGTGACCAGTAAGCACTGATGCATGTGTGCGTGTGTGTGTGTGTGTGTGTGTGTGTGTTGTATATAAACATGAGTGTGGGAATGCATACATAATAGGGTCACAGCGGAACTTCTGTGTCCTGTGCTGCTGCTTCTTCTTCTTCTTCTTCTTCTTCTTCTTCTTCTTCTTCTTCTTCTTCTTCTTCTTCTTCTTCTTCTTCTTCTCCTCCTCCCTCCCTCCCTCCCCCCTCTCTCTTTCTCTCTCTCTCTCTCCCTCCCTCTTTCTCTTGAGATAGGGTTTCTATTTGAACATGGAGCTAAGCTAGTACCCATCAAGACACAGTGACCCTCCTATCTTTTCCCCAAACCACAGCACCAGCTCATATGACCATATCCAACTTGTTTCTATGGGTTCTAATCATTCTGTTTATGGTTTCCATGCTCACAGAGAGCACGCTTATCTGCTGAGTTACCTGCCCCCCCCCCGCCCAGCATCAGTGTTGACTCTTGAGAAAAATAAACTATGTGTACTTCTGAGTGGGTTTCTAAATTGGAATGGAAGTGCTCATAGAACCCAAGGATGTCAGCTATCCCCTGGTGCTGGAGTCACAGGTGGCTCTGAGGTCCTTTTTGTGTGGGTCTTGGGAACCAAATTTGAGTCCTCTTGAAGAATAATAACTACTAATCCTTGGCTGCATCTTTTAAATGACAAAGTGTTTCATACTGCAAAAACTTAATAATACAATTTTAATAAAAATTATATTTGTGAGTCCAATTAGAAAAATTTAAATTTTGTTGAGCAAAGTCCTACCATTCTTTTTAAAGGAGGATATTGGGGCCTACCCTCATTGTCATTGCATTTTGCTACCCATTGCTGTTGTGTGATATTTTGCTTGTGTTCTGACAAAATAAAGTTTGCCTGGAGTTCAGAGCACAGAGCTAGTCACTAATTAACTTTAGGGGCCAGGAAATAGTGGCTCACATCTTTAATCGAGCACTTGGGAGGCTCACACCTTTAATCCAGCACTTGGGAGGCTCACACCTTTAACCCCAGCACTCATAGCTCTTGCCTTTAGTCCCAGCACTCATGAGGTGGAGACAGGAAGTGACAAGGTGGGATGTAGACAGGCTCTCAGGCCTTTTTGGACTGAGGAAGGACATAGGTGGCAAGCAACTGGCAGCTGCTTCTGGTTCTCTGATCTTCCACGTTTTCGCCCAGTATTTGACTCCTGATTTTTTTTTTTTTTAAGACCAATTAGGGCCATGCTTCACAATGCCTCCCTATTGAGAGGGCTGGCTCATAGCAATGCAAAGCTGTTCTGATTCTAGAAAATTACCTATTGGCTGAGAACTTCTGCTTTGCATCCCATCTCCAACACAGCTCATTACAGACTTCAGACCACAACAGACTACCCACTTGCCTCAAAGTGGGACTAAATCAGGTACGGTGTGTGTTCTTGTTGTGCAATATTAGTTTAAGATGTGTCACATTTGTTTATGTTGTAGAGCATTTGTTTAATGATCAAACAATGTGTTGCATTCTTTTATGTTGTATATTTTTAACTCTGTAAAGCTGTGTTACTTTACCTGTCTAAAACACCTGATTGGTCTAAGAAAAAGCTGAATGGCTAATAAAGAACTAAATAGCTATGCAGGAGAGGGATAGGAAGGGCTGCTGGTAGAGAGAATAAATAGGAGGAGAAATCTAGGCTGGAAAGAAAAGAAAGGAGCAAGAAGAGGAGAGGACACCAGGGACCAGCTACCCATCACACAACCAGCCACAGAGTAAGAAGAAAAGAAAGATACATAGAATAAGAGAAGGTAAAAAGCTCAGAGACAAAATGTAGTTAAAGAGAAATGGGAAAATTTAAGTTAGAAAAGCTGGCTAGAAACAAGCTAAGCTAAGGCCAAGAATTCATAGTAAGAATAAGAATCATGTATTTATTTGGGTGGTGGGCCCTCGAAGAGTAAAAACAAACAAACAAACAAACAAGCAAAAAAACAACTGCATACTGCATGTTCTATGTTATCAAGGAAAAGTGTGTCTTTATTTGCTGGAATTGTCATTTTTACTTGTGCCCTGACCTAGAAATGACTGCTCTTGCATTCTTCTTGATAACGTTCTTTCAAGCTTTGCATCTACAGTCAAGGCATTTGGTACCACAAATATTCCTGGGAAGAGGTTCTGGGCTTAGGTCCTTCATCGGCTAAGTGGAACTGAGGAACCCATAAGTCTGTGATGAGTTAGGTCCTGAAGGTCTTTGTCATGAGCTAACAGCACAGTTTCCGAGATGCATGGCCTGGGATAGAACGCACGGGAAAGGACGCCTCTGCTGCTGCCACATTTTAGGCAGTCGTGATGTGCAAGGAAACAGAAGCCGTAAGGACTTACAGGATTCGGTATCTAGAAAGAATTTCCTTTTAAAGAGAACACTGTCTTCTGGAGATGGAAAACACATACAAGAGTCAGGAGGAAAATATGTGAGAGTCAGAAGCAGGACTTAATTAGAAGGCAACTTAACTTCCAAAAGCTTAAAATTTGAGCCTAAGTGAGGCTTGTATGCCTAAGTCAAGGCCATTATACAGAGGATTCTGAGATGTGTGGCGGAGGTGGGAATGTCCTCCAGAACTTCGAGTCTGAAGTGTTCTCTGGTCTCTTGAATCCTGCAGAGTTAACTTCCTCCACTTTGTTGGTGATGGAAGACCACAGTTGACACCACTGTCTGAAGGCTAAGGCATTCCAAATAAGGCAGGATACCCTACAACTGACAACAGATCCTCGGGCCCTCATATGGATAACTAAGTCCAAAATACAGCACAACCCAAATCTTCTCCTAGTGTCTTCATCGCACAAGCATGTGCTGGCTGGAACTGGAGAGGTGGTCTCTGAGTGGCTCCCAGTAAGGCTGTGTTGAGGAAGTAGAGAGCAGGAAGCTGGATAAGACAGCTCATATATTTTGGAGACCCTCTTCTGTGACACAAGATTTAGTGGAAAACTGGGCTAGCTTTCAGAAGTTTGGAAATAAAATTAGACAAAACTCCAAACCATGTAGGAGACTTGTTGCAGCAAACTTTCGAGAGAGGGAAAGCACTACAGGAGACTGGCAAAGTTAAAGATCTGGGCATGTTCTTCAGGGAAAGTCTAGAGGACACTATTAAAACATGGCAAGCACTGTGCTGCTGAGAAAGGCACTAGCATCACTGGCGATACTTCTAGGAGACCCAGCTATGGAACTGGGCTTTGTTAGCAATGACGGCAGCATCCAGAGCCCATAACCAAGGACTGGGGATGACAATCAGAGTCAGGTAGGTGTTATCACTACTGGGGAACAAGGCTGCAAAAGCAGGCAGTGGGCATCATGAGAGGTGTGAAGATACCACAGGCAACACAGTGTTCTTGATGACAATAAAAGAGAGCATCCAACAGCTTTATTGCACATCTACATCTCTATATCTATCTATTTTTACAACTACAGGATCTCAAGTGGGTGATAAAAGGATGAGGTCAGCTGACCCAATGAAAACTGCATTCCTTACTTGCTTTCCCAACTGAGGTAGTTCTCAGAATTGAAGGCTATTCACAAACTGCTGAAGAGATAACCACCTTTGATGAGGAACTTTGAGCCTTTGGTGATAATGCCCAAATGTGTGAAAATCTTGCTCCTGCCAAGCTCCCATTAACAGATATAGACTATGTGCATTGGTTATTGGTGATCTAATTAAGCATCACCCTTTAAAAATAACACGAGGAAAATTAATTAATTAGATATTTAATCCTGACAGAAATCTGCCCTGCTGAGACTGACTGGTCTATTAGGTCACCTTTGTATACTTGCGGTGCTCCAGTCAAACCCATTCTCCAAGACATCACAGAACGTCTGATTCATGGGCTCTCCAAAGCACTGGCTACTCTGCATCAAAAGAGATATTGCTGCGCTTCCATCGCTAGAGCATCCACTGGTCCTCCATCCTATCACAGCATCTCAGTGAACTCTTGTCACGGCTAAAGGATCAGTTTTGATAAGCCATCATGGAAGGCAAGGACATATCATCTTAAACCATTTATCACTGTGTGATTTGGGGGTGGTGGGAAAACTATGTAGATTGTACCACTACTATTCACGTCCAATATTACCTTGTTCAGAATTGCTGCTTTCCACTTCTGAAAATTTATTTATCTGTAAGATAAGATATTGTGGGGGTCAGGGGAAGAATGCTTCCAGCAGGAGCTACAGCAAAATTGTTCTTTACTGAAGTTACAACTGCTACCTGTCTGCCCTGTCCATCATGAACATCACAAACCGTCAACAAAAGAAAAGAGTTTCAGTAATTGCCTAGGTAGCTAACCCAGGTTATCATGAGGTAGTAGGGTTTTTCCTACACAACACAATCAAGAATTAGTATTTGGATACCTTAGTAATGACACACTGGTAAGTTGAACACTTATAGCCCAATAAATGCATAGCAATCAGGGACTCACAATGCCCTTGGAGACAAGAATTCAAGATAACTATCAGGTAAGTCACGTAGACAAAGAGCAGACATGGAGGGGAGCAAATACGAATTGGATGTCAGAGATGGCAAATGCTAGTTATACCTCCATTGTAGAGTAGGGGCAAAAGCTAATTCCAGTCTTTAATACTTTATAAGTTCTCTAAAACAACGAAATCAATCAGGATGGAATGAACTTAAAGTTAGAAAGACAAGTCTATAAGCAGTACAGGGGTGAGCGTCTAGGGCAGATTCTGCTGCTGCTGCAGCCAGGGCTTTAAACCAGCTGGCCTATCTGTAACTCAGCGGGTGGGGATGCTGGCTAGAACTAATCTATAAATGTTCTATTTTTCCCCCCAGAATCTCCTTATGCGAAACTCAAGCCACTGAACTGTGGAGGCTATCCCATCTTTCTCCTTTGAGATAATCTTCATTAAAGACATTGGTTTAGGGATTTAAAAGGTAGGTAATCTGTCTCCAGGTGGCATGAAGTCAGTGCTACAGTGTTTCCAATGGCATCAGGATGGATCATCTCCAGCTGAGGCATCTTGTTCCTGTTCCTTCTGTCTAACACAAAATCCCGTTTCCCAAGGATTCTTCCAGAATAAGACAATTGAACAAAATTTTAGAAACCCTTTGCCAACACACCCTGTAGCTATGATTCCTTAGTTCTTTTTAAAACTGTGGTCCTTCAGATAACAAACAAATTCTTAAAACACAAAGAAAAGAATGATGTAATATGGTGTATTAATGAAAATGCATTTCCCACCGTGAGGGCCCCTTATGCTCACCTTGAATTCTACTTCCTTGTTCTCTGCCCACAGTTCTGGCTTAGCTCTAAGATGGCTACAGAGAATGGCCTGAGAAACTTCTCAGGCCTGGCATCACATTTAGGTTTGTGAAGACTTCCACCTTTCACTAGGTACTGCTCTGCTTTGACCCTGTGCTCCACTTCAAATCACTGAGGTACAATTGCCTACACTTGAGACCCTGATTTGACAGCTCCCCTGCACTCGCATCTACTCAAGACAGAAAGTTCTCCAAGTTCACAGGAGTCTTGCTGTGAGCTGCACTTCTTGCCCTATGCCTTATTTTTACACTTGGTGTCTTGTTTCACGTTGTGAGCCCCCACATATGCTAACTGCTTTGTTTCCTTTGTAGTCTCCCCTTGTTCCTCTTTAAACTGGCTTGTGATAGTTCATCTTCATTGGCAACATGGCTGAATTTAGAGCTACCTAGGAGATTGGTATTTCATCTGGACTTAAACATTGCCCTCTGGAGGGAGGTTCATGTGACTCAGAAAGCTAATGGGACTTACCAGGGCTCTGAAGCCTCTCTAAATGTACAAAGTTCACAAATCCCCTCAAGGTTATATGAACAATAAACAACCGTGGAAGGAACATAGACGCTTTCATGGAACTGCCTTCAAATTAGGCAAAGAACTCTAGGAATGTGACATTGTAAGTTGTCACTCATGTTAGGATGGACTTTGCAGGGTTGCTCATGCCAAGAAGTTATACTCACTTCTGTAAAAAGTGCAGTAAGTGCATACCTGCATGGAGTCATCTTTTCAGCTGGTCATTGGTACCCTGTCTGGAGTAAACAAACACTGGCCATGTCTCTCCAGGAGGAAGCTCTGCCTTGAGTATGGGGACTCCAAACTATGTGCTGGGTACTTAAGTGGAATGAAACGGAAGAGGAGAAGCCAGCAGGGGAAGTATAGAGTCTATAGGCTTTCAGTCTGCAACAAAATTGAGGGCTTCTAAACACAGGGTTGCATCCAGAGCCAGTATGTGCTCTCTTGTCACTATTCTTCATGCTGAGTTTCATTTCAGCTCTGATCTGTTAAGAATCGTGTGACAAGGTTAGGGAGATGGCTCAATTGGTCAGGTGCTAGACACACAAGCTGAGTTTGGATCAGCCATGGTCATTACCTTTTGTTGGTATGCTGAGCATGTTGCATGAAGATCTGTGGATCCCCAGAGCTTGCTAGTGAGGTAGCCATTTTAACTAACTGGTTTAGTTCATGTTCAGTGAAAGATTCCATCTTATAAAATAAGATGTATAATACCTCTAACCTCCACAAGTATGCATAAACATACATGAACATCTGCACATATACAGGAACATGCACACACACACACACACATACACACACACACACACACACACCAAGAATCTTGTTCCCAAGAATCTGCTGAGAAAGGACTTGGAGGATAAGATAATTAGAGGCAGGGAACGCAGTCCTCCTGCAAAATTTGTATATTGCTCTGTTGTAGGAACTAACAATCTCCAAAACGTGGTGCCTACAGTTTCCTTTAATAAAGGCATGCTGAGAACTAGACCATAGGCAACTTCATGCAATATATTGCTAAGATTTTCAATGAAATTAAAATATAAAAGTCAGAAGCAGAGATGGACCTGGTGGAAGAGACCTTGTCCCAAGTGCTCTAACTGTGGATGTGGATGCTGAAATAAATTTCATCTCAGGACTCTTGTCTTCAGCCTTGAGATACCTCTGTAGAATCTGAGTGAATGGTCAGTGCTGGCAGTTCCTATACAGAGAACCAGAGAGATGCAAGGATATCCATTGCTGCACTTGTGGAGAAGAGCGAGGTTGGGATGGAAAACTGTGAGCAGCTCTTGCATCCCCAGGGCCTTCCTTACATGGTCACAGGAAAGGTATAGCAGTGTGATGTGTTGCAGAATGGAAAGAATCCTCCATCAACCGTCTGCTCATCATAGGGGGTGCTCACAGTTGTGTGGGGAGCTTATTTCACAGAAGGTTCTGAGTACTCAGAGAGAACTCCAAGCAATAAGGGAAGATTTTGTAGACTCTGAGTATGAACTTAGAGAGCCCTGGCTAGGGAATACTGTGGAGCTACCTGGGTTGTTCTCAGTTGTCATCTGTTTTACCTGAAAAATATACAGGGAGTTCAGCACCACTGAACACCCACAGCATGTAGGGCCCCATCTGCACTCAGTTCTGTCAGTCAGAAGGAGGTGTGCAATAAGGGTCTTGCATGCTTCATGAATTACAGGCCCCTAGAAATGCCCTTCATAAGACCTTCTGAAGTTTTCTAGCAGAACAAAGATACCAGGGCAGCTTGACACCAAGGCTTAGCCCTTGAGGCACAGAAGACCTGAAGCACACACACATTCAATATAGTTCTTGAGGTCCTAGCTAGAGCAATAAGACACCAAAGGGAGATCAAGGGGATACAAATTGGAAAAGAAAAAGTCAAACTCCCACTGTTTGCTGATGATATGATAGTTTACATAAGTGATCCCAAAAATTCTACCAAGGAACTTCTACAACTCATAAACATTTTCAGCAATGTAGCAGGATACAAGATTAACTAAAAAAAATCAGTAACCCTTCTGTACACATGATAAAAGGACTGGGGAAGAAATCAGAGAAGCAACACCCTTCACAATAGCCACAAATGGCATAAAATATCTCGGAGTAACTCTAACCAAACAAGTGGAAGACTTGTATGACAAGAACTTTAAATCTCTGAAGAAAGAAATTGAAGAAGACACCAGAAAGTGGAAAGATGGCCCATACTCTTGGGTAGGCAGAATTAACATGGTAAAGCCGGCAATCCTACCAAAAGCAATCTACAGATTCAACTCAATGCCCATCAAAATCTCAGCAAAATTCTTCACAGACCTCGAAAGAACGGTACTCAACTTCATATGGAAAAGCAAAAAACCCAGGATAGCCAAAGCAATCCTGTACAATAAAAGAACTTCTGGAGGCATCACAATCCCTGACTTCAAACTCTGCTGCAGAGCTACGGTACTGAAAACAGCCTGGTATTGGCATAAGAACAGACAGGAGGACCAATGGAACTGAATAGAAGAGCCGGATATCAATCCACACATCTTTGAACGCCTGATTTCTGACAAAGAAGCAAAAAATATCAAATGGAAAAAAGAAAACATATTTAAAAAGTGGTGCTGGCATAACTGGATAGCAACATGTAGAAGAATTAAAATAGACCCATGTCTATCACCATGCCCAAAGCTCAAGTCCAAATGGATTAAAGACCTCAACATAAAGCCAGCCACACTGAACCTTATACAAGAGAAAGTGGGAAATACTACAATACTGAGAGTCAGAGGCAATGTACATCTAGTGCCTGGGCAAGCAAAGACAAAGCTAGGTGGAAGATAGACAGGGAATTATCCACTGCCCAGTTGTGGTTCTTTGCCTCCTTCCCAAAACGCTACAGGATAGACTTGTTTGCTTCTGCAGAAGTGATGAGCAGCTTCCCTGGGAGTCTATGGCCCTCAGAACCTGGCCTTCTTGCTCTCTGGCCCTGTGAAGAACAAGTTTTGTCTCTCACCTAATAGCATTATTCATGGAAGAGAGCCCAGAGTGCCTACAACCTATGAGCAAATGTGTGAGAAGAATTGGCTTGGAAGATTAGGGAGCCGGTTACGATTTTAAGGTAGGAGACGCAGGTCACATTGCTGTACTTACTGGCTTTTAGGTCCATGGTAGTGGGCGGTGGCCCCCTCTGGGCTTGAGTTTTCTGATCTACAATCTGAATAAAGTGTGTTAAGCTAACTCCGTGTTCACTTTCACATTTTTAATTCTTGGAAACAGCCGAAGGCAGGACAGAGGCGAGACTTGGCTCAGCACCTTCGTACATTTAAGCTGGTACTATCTCTTTAGAAAGGATGGCCTGGACACAGGGATGGATTGTATTCAGAGAGGGTTAAAAAAGTGCACCTGCTTCCTCCCGCAATGGAAATGACTTTCTAAGCTCTGAGGGGAATAGAGAGGATGCATGCTATAAAGCTATTTTGGGGGTTGTCAGCTCCAATAACCATGTGGTGCAGAAGTAAGAGCCAGGCACTAAAAGCTTTGGGCAGAATTCTGTCCCACAGAGCTTTGTCACTTGGCATTGTGGTGGCAAAGCACTCAGCTACAGAAGTTTCAGGAGGTTTTTAGAAAGTTCTCAGGAGAAACAGATTTTATTGTTTAAAAATCTTATGGACATATATTTCTTTAGATATAGATATTGATATCTGAATATACCATTGCCTGTGTCCTGGCCTGATACATTCTTTTGAATGAAAAATAAAATACATCAGAGAATCTATATCAATATACACTTTGAATTCAGCAAGCATTCATTCTCTGGATACTATTTGAATTATCAGTCCTTTGAATGGGTTCCTACCTTAAACACATGGATGAAGTCACCCAAGCATCCAGGTGATACCAATAGTTCTCTGAAGGTGACATGCAATGACCACACCCCAGAGTCTCATGTCTAGAGACAACAGGTTGGAAGATAGCCACATTGCTCTCAGAATTTTCTATTATCTAAGGTCCCAGGGGTGGTTAAGAGCAAAGGGAGGACTGAGCTTAACCTGATTCTAGTTCTGTGTGTTTCCTTTTGTATTGTCCTCTGTATACCAATTTTATCTTAGAATGTCGCACAGAGAAGCCTTGACTAGGTGAGATGTGGTGTGTTCTAGTTAAAGCTGCTATAATTCTTCATTTTTTCTTCCACTGTCTCAGGTTTGCCAAACACCAACTATCTTTGTTGCAGTCCAGCTCATTTTGCCAGGGATTAAAAGGAGACCCAGGTTCTAACAGTAACACAAGGCCCTCTTACAAAGCCCTCTCCTCTCTCTTGCATTCAGACCTGTCTCAGGCACTCACCCGTCACATTATTTTGTGATGTTCTTTTACCGTTATGACTCTTAAAATGTCTGAGACGTTGGGGGCAGCATCAATAGTGCACTCATCTTTTGGCATACTTTGGCTCTTCTTCCAAGAAGTTATTTTTGTATCAACTGTACCTCCAGATCTATTTATGAGAAAAGCACTGCTTGCGTGCTTGCCACCAGTGTTAGAAAACTAATGGTCCTCTTCCCCACACACCGTGTATCTTGAATCTCTGGTCTGGGAGGAGCGCCTTTGGGAAGGGTTATTGGGAGATGACTGAGGGTTGGTGTGGTCACGATGAAGCAACACTGGTGCTATAGGATTAATGCTTTGAATGAAACCAGGGAATTTCTTTTTACCTTCTTGCCTATGCAAAAAATCTGAGGAGAGACAATACAGCAAAAGGGAAGAACCTGCAAACCAGGAGAAGTTGCCTCACTAGACCCAATCAGATGTCCAATGTCTAGCCTCTTGATCCAAGAGAGAATAATTCCTGTTGTTTAAACTACCAGTCAATGATTATTTGTTATAATGGCCAGAGCTAACTAATTTATTATGTAGTATAATTCATTATTATGAAAATCAATGTCATCCATGAAATTACAACATTCAAAGGTATGCAGTCTGGCTGCAAGCTTTAAAGTTCTGCTGAAATGAAGCCCTTCCTTTTGCCGTCGTCCACCAGTTAATAAAAGACTGGATAAATTGAACAGACTTTGCTTGGATAAGGGTTGTAGTTTCTTGTGATCAATGCAATGTATTGGTTCTCATTTCTGGAGGCTGGGAGTCTGAAGTCAAGGTATCAGCCAGACCATGATGTGTCCAAGGCCTTGGCACCTGATGTGGGGCTATACATCTTAAGTCTAGCTCAAGTTCTGTGATCATGCTTTCTCCTCTGTTTCTTTTTTTTTTTTCTTTGCACAGCTCTATCTGTTTCTTTCCCTCTTTTAAAGACACAGTTGTCCTGGATGCAGCCTACCCTAATCACCTCACGATAACGTATTTGTAGAGAGCTTTACAATAAGCAAATATTGCTTATTAGGGCCTTAACAAACATTTTGGGTCTACGTATAATCTAACATAACAACAACCTTTACTAAAATAGCATTTTTTTCCTCCTGCTTGCCATGATCGTGTCATCTATTACTAATTGTGACTACATATTATGTACCAAACATGCTGCTTAGCATTTAATTGTTTCAGTTTATCTTACCAACAAGCCCCAGGGGTCGAAAGCATTGTATTGTCAATGGCTGTGAAACTGGGTCTCAAGGAGGTTAAATGCCTCACTCCAAGCCTTACAGTAAACGGAGGAGCCAGAATCCAACCTTTATGTTCATTGATTTCAGAGACCATGTTTTTAAACATTATGCAACTGTTCCCTCTCCCCCATGGTCCTATAAGCTGTTTTTCTGCTTTCTATGTCTTATAACTTCAATAGCTCTTATTCCAGAACTGGTATTAAGCTACTTCTCTTATCACAGTAGCATTATCCTAAGAATCTACACACAAGCCCTGTGAGGCTCCCTGAGGTTCTCTCACCCCATTCTGCATTAGGCCATCTGGCACTGTCTTGTTTCTTTTCTTTTTTTTCCTGGTAATCCATGTCATCCTTGGAACCATTTCTAGATGCTGAAGAGAAACTCAATGACTCTCCATAGGACCTGCCATCCCGGTATTAGCTGTGGTTAGTCTATGTTTTAACAGAGCCCAGCATTTGTCTAGCCCCATTCAGTCACTGCATCTTTTTTTTTTTTTATAATAAAGGATTATTTATTTAGGGGAAGACTCACAGATCACAGTCCTCTGAACAAACAGGGAACAGGAACCGAATCACACCATATAGTATAAGAGGCCATGCCTAAGTGGGCGGGTAACCTAAAGGCTACCGGCTGTAGGAATTCCTACAGCCGATTCCTGATAGTTTGCTTCCATATGATTTCCTCCAAGCTCTTCTTTTTCTCTGTCTCATGAGATCAAATATAACAGTCACTGTATCTTTAACACTGATCAAACATGGACTTTGAACAAATGTCCTGGATCTGGAAGCTTAGCTTCCACTTTCTTAGTCCACATTTTCCTGCCCTTGTTCCCTGGTCAGACACATACCTGTGTGCCAGCCTCACTTAGCTCAGCATGGACTTTCCCAAGACACTTGGAAAACTCGACAAATTATTTGTAATTGTATTTCTACAGTTTGGAGCTGTTTGAAAAATTCCAGATTGATTTTCAGCCAGGCAATGCAGCTTCAATCCTAATAAGGTTCAAGCTCTGAAAAAGTGCAGTGATGAACCATTGATTAAGTTGACACTACAATCTATTTTCCCTGGCCCGGTCAGGCTAGGCTGGCTGCTTGTACTTGAATTTGTTAAATGTTCCAGACTTTGTCTTTGTGAATAATCTTGTCTGAAGCCAGGGATGGTCCTGGGCTTGGTTTCTTGCCTGGGTATCTGTCAGTGCCTCATTCCAGAGCTGTGAAAATGAAAGACGAGGAAATTAAGGAACTGCACAGGGAATTCTCTAATCTAAAAACTCAGTGCGTGGCTCTGCTACTGTGCACGGTCTCAGTTGTAGAGCTGGGAAGGAAGATGCTGGTTGGAAAATGAGCATATCCACTGGGAAATAACAGCAGGAACACACAGCATGGAGAGACTGTCAAGTTTAGGGCACGGATGGCCTTTGCACATTAGGGAAGTCTCTCTGGACAGAGGCAGCTGTCGCTTACATAAATCATCAAGATACACAACACCATATCCCCCTCCTGCATGTCAACTCACGGCCGTTTTCAGCTTCTTTGAAATAATGTGCTTCATGTTGAGTCATAGCTGTGAAAACCTGCTTTTCTGTGACCTTGGTAATGATGCCAAGCATAGCCTCCATCTGCTCATCCCTAAAATGGGTATTAAGCATTTATTTCCTGTGTGGTATGTTCCCAGTAACACAAGCTGGTGGCCATAAGGAGTCTAACATACAGTAAGTGCCCTATAAATTAAATTTAGGTTTCTGTTTGAGATGGACAAAAACACACTGAAAGAAAATCAGTCCATATCAGCATATATATTTTAACATATATGTATAGACGTACACATATATTCATTGATCATACTTCAATATGTGATAAAGAAGTGATATAGTTCATTATGATAATGGGGATGATGGGAGGGAACAGCCTTTTTTGAGAGACTTTGTGGACTAGCTCCCTCTAAATTGAATAATTCCCTCTTGGAGAAAGAAGGGGACTCAGTAAGTACATAACAATTCCAAGTCTCAAGTTCTTTTGGAGCTTACAGGATTCAGAAGGCCCTCTTCAAAGTTGTACAAGTTGTAATAATTTCTGGGAAGGTGGACTCTGGCCTGCTTTGGTACTGCCTGTAAGTAGTGCAGAGAGCTCCTTGGTTGCAGCACTTGAGTCCTAACCCAGGCTGGAGTGGGGTTTTGGAGATGGAGCTGTCTTAGAGTAGGTTACCCCTGCTACATAATGCTGACATAACCTCAATCAGTACACTCGTTCATTGAGGTAGACTTTGGCGGGATTGTTTCTTTGGTCTATTATGGTACTCTGTCCGGGGAGAAGAGAAATTTGTATTTATCTCCCTGGGAAAGAACATATGACACACTCCCTAGAGAGCCAGCAGCCAGGACCACAGGGTCATGGACTACTTTCTACACCACCAGTTATGAGATGAAAGTGCATGAAAACCCCATTTTACCCACTTTCTCCCATCCCTTGCAGCTCTTACTTAGAAAGGACAACCTCCCTGTTCTCCTTTCCTCAAAGTCATCTTCAGTCACAGAATGGTTGTTCCAGCATGGTAAACATTAAGTCTTTCAGATCTAAAGTAGATGAATTTTAATCATGTACATGGAGTAAATAGCACACAATCTTACATATACATTTTCTTCCATGAATATTTATAGGGAACTTATAAATGATGCAGGCACAGCCTTTCACATTCTGGGAGGAGGGAGTTGTATGCTCTTCTTTGCTCTGTGACCTCTCCACCCCATCAGAATGCAAATAATCTAACCCTAGACTTGTGGTTTTTCAGATACCATGAGCCTTCAAGAGCCAATTCACATGTGGATCACATATCCCAGACATTCCTATCCGTCAGTTTCTTCACTGATAGCCCCTAGGCAGTTCTTACCAGCTCTGAGCCTGCTGTCAGATGAATCTGAACAATCATAGCAGCCATGATTGTGCATTTGAAAACACAGATGTATGCTGAGGGGAGCTGGGGTTAGAAGATGCTGCATCAAGAGCTCAGATCGAAAAGGTTGCTGAAGCAACACTGCCCAAGAGAACTTTCTGCAGGAATTAACTAGCCAACCACGACAAAGTCAGAGATGACATGTGGCTCTGAAGCTCTTGAACTATGGCAAGCATGAGCAGGGTGTTGAATTTTTAATTTAATTTAATTTAATGTTGCCCAGTTGAAATTGAAATAGGTATGTGCAACTGGTGGCTGCTGTTCTGGAAAACAGAACTTCTAAGAGATAAGCATCACATATCCTAGTCCTAGGGAGAGGCTTGGCCAGTAGTAGAGATCAGAGAACAAATTGCGATTCAAGGACACACAGAAAGAGGTTAAAGCTCTTCATCCATCTGTTGACAGACACCTAGCCTGGCTCAGTTTCTGTGAATCGTACAGCAAGAAGCAGGGATATGCAGGCATCTGTACTGAATGCTGTCTTAGAAGCCTTCTCAAATATTCTTGGAGTGGTGTAGCTGGATCATGGGGTGGCCCTCTGTGTAGTTTTCAAGGAACAAAAAAAATGACTGCACTGGTTCTATCAGTTCAGTTCCCACTGACAGCATGGCAAGCTTCCTCTTTCTGTCCATCAAGGCAAACCAAAGAAGAGACTATCAGAAGAGAAGATTCCTAAGAGAGGAAGAAAAGTCATGCTGGGGCACACTGGGGAAAGGAGACAGAGAAGGACAGAGGGAGGATACATACCCACGAAAATACTGCAGGGAAATCCAGTAACTTCAATGCTTATAAAATAAATTTTAAAATTTAGAAAAATTTTTAAAATTCCAAACCTCTAAGACCTTATTTTCTAAAATATCTGTGTGGTCTACTTTTGGAGCCATGAGGATTAAGATTTAAAAGTGGCATCAAGGTCACTGTTCACTAATGGTGAGTTCTGACCTGTCACTTTCCATCTTGCTATACACTCAACTGGGGCAGAGAAATCGAAAACCAAAACAACTCAGAATCTTCCCCCAGAGTACGTATATTCAGAGCGTCAGGCACACACAAGCACTACCTTAAAATATGATGCTGTGTGTGTGTGTGTGTGTGTGTGTGTGTGTGCGTGGGGGAAACAAGGTCATCAGATGTCCTGGGATTGGAGTTATAGATAGTTGTGAGCTATCCAACTTGGGTGCTAGGAATTGAACTTTGCTCCACTGGAAGAGCAGCAGCAGACTTCCTTAGACTCAGGGCTATCCCTCCAGCCCAGGACAGACTTTTATATTTCATGATGGAAGAACAGGGGCGAATGGTAGGCAAAGCTGCATTGTGTTCTGAGAGATGTAAGTTTGTGTGGCTGTCTTGAAAACTCAGTTATAATGGTTCTAAAAAACGTGAGACCTGACTCTCTGGAGCTATCACCCTTGTTATTTAATGATAACCAAGTGCTCAGGGATATGTGTCTCCAATTCCTTGGTCATTTCAGTTGCCCTGGATCTGGCCAAGGTCAGGTAGAGCAGGTTGCCCTTCTTTGTGGTATAAACCTGGCCCCCGAGGGCTGTGTTCTTGGGGTTCAGAGCCCAAGATGCCTGTATTATTACTATATCTTGTTACTCTATTTATAGCCCCCCACTAAAGATCCAGGAATGAATGCAGTGTGTACACAGGCTGCCTTCTTGAAGATAAATCAGAACTCTAAATATTTATAGACATGTTAGCCTGTCTGACTGCATCCTGGCAACAACCACTGTCACAACCACATGAGCAAACTCTTTCGTTTTAGGGGACAGTGTGCTTTTGCTTTGTTTTGTAAATTAGGAATGTCCTCCTCTTTCTTACCTCTTGCCTTTATTTATCTACTATCAATTATCATGTCCTTTGCATTTGTCATGGATGGGTTCACAGAAATGCACAGAATTATGCAAGAACTTCCTCATTTGCCAAGCACATGGTGTAGCCTAGTAGTCAAGGTGACGGGTATTAGGGTAGGCTCAGCATCTTCTTCCTTTATCAGTCTCAGAACACAAATTAACCATTTCATGCTTCAAACGGAGACTGAAAAAGAAGAGGATCACACAGTGTAGAGCTCTCAGGACCTAACATTAATGTTAGTTACACTGTGTGGTTATAGTATTAACTTCCTGTGGATTTTTAAGGTTTAGTGCTGAATTAGATAATGCACCAGAATGCTTTTGTTTTAATTTGTTGGGAGTTTTAGGAGATGTGACCTTTTCTGGAGGAAGTTTGTCACTGTAGGCAGGCTTTGAAGGTTTAAAGTCACTTCTGGTTCGTTCTCTCTATTCCATGCTGTGCCTGTGGTTTGAGATGTGAACCTTCAGCAACTGCTTTCAGCATCCTGTTGCGTGCTGCTTCTGCTCCATCATCATGGACTCTTGTCCCTCTGGAACCATAACCTTTTTTCTATACAGTGTCTTGGTCATGGTGTTTTACTATTATTAGGGTTTAGTGGTATAAGGAGTTCTGTGGTGGATTGGAGCCAAGGTATGCCACAAAGATCACACCACACAACAGATCTCATGCAACAGATTTATTAAAAGAGTATGCAGAGGCTGTCTCTGAAAGAGGGTGGATGGGGAAGAGACAGAGAGGCAGGCAGACAGACAGACAGACAGAGAGAAAGACTGGGAGGCAGAGAGTAGACACAAGTGTCACATTTGGTGGCTGGTGATGACATGGCTGCTGGTGACAAGTTACTGAAGGCAGACTGGGGGAGCCCCTGATTCCTATCACTCCTCCTTTTTGTTTATTATAAAAGTGAGAAAATAGGAAGGGAGATGGAGAGGCAGGATTGGGGGGTGCCGTGCTCTTTAGACTATTTCCTGTTGTCTGGGGGCATTGACATTTTTGGGGACCCAAAAAAGTTGGGATGATGGACAAGTTCTGGAAGAGCAGGCTGTTTCACTTACTGTCCAGGCTCTGTGGAACCATTTGGGGCTAGGGACTTGCAGGCAGTAGTTGGAGTAGTTTGTATGGCTGGGCCACCTGGGGCTAGCCGCTTCGAGGCTGCCCATGATGCAGATTATGAGAGAACACCTGGACCTGGAAAGATATAGGAACATATATATTAGGGGTAGAAGATAAAGTTAAGGAGTTTAGGAGAAAATTTTTACTTAGGTATGTTTTTTGATGCTTTTAGGTTCATGGCTCTGGTACTTGGGGAAGGAGAGTCCCATGAATAGGGAAATGGAGGGGGGAGATTCTACCCTCAGGAAAAAGCAGAATAGGCAGATGGGGAAACAGGATATTGATTGGTAGGATTTATCTGGAGTCAGATAAATACACCCATGAGAGGTGTATTCAAGCCAATTTTCTGAAGCTTACAACAATTTTTTTGAGTTTACAAAAGCAGTGTTTTAGATTTGCTAGCATTACCATTGTTTGTAATCTGTACTGAAATCCACATTGTAGAAAAGGCAGTAGACTCATGCTTTGGAGTCACAGTGGGAGCTTGGGGACCCAAATGATTTTGGGTTAAAAGTATGGACCCTCTTTCTTCTGACCAGAAGACTAGGTGTATATAGATCAGACAGATGCTTTTAGGATGCTGAGAAGTGTTTTTAAGTCTATACTCAGAAGATACCAAAGGGAAATTAAAATCTTGAGCTTGTGGCTATGATAATAGCAGTCAGTGATTACCAGAGCTAGATTAATAGTTTGTTAGAATCCCATTGGTTATATGGTTTATCAGAACTTCATTGGTTATTACAATTCTGAACTTTTAAAGTCTTAATATAACAATTTCATAAAACAAGAAAGAAATCTGAAATATATTTCATTTTTATATGTACCCGAAATTGTTTTCTTATACCTGAACGAATTGCCTTTATACACCTTAATGTGTTTTCTTAGACCCTTGCAACTTAAGCTTTCACATCCTCAGGCCTTATAACTTTCATTTACATATCTTAAAACATTTTCTTAGATCAATACAACTTAAGCTTTTATGTCCTCAGACCTTACATAAACTTTACACATTTTTCCTACCAAACCACTTGCCATGATCCAGGTGGCTGATTACTGAGGGCAAGCATGGTAAAGTGAGTTTCTTTAAATAGGGGATTAGTAATAAGTTACACTGAAATCTGTTTTGTATGAGTTTGGTAACAAGGTAAACTGTGTCTATTCTTAGTCGCAGCTCTGGGAAAATGAGGCAGTGTCCGCTTCTTACATTTGAAGAGAAGCGAGAAGGTAGCTGAAGCCTTGGTGCTGTTGTTAAACTGGCAAAGTACTCACTGGCCAACACCATCAGGGTTATGAGATGGACGAATTTTACCTGAGTAAGCAGGAAGTCCAGGTCAAATAGCTCCCAAATCTATTAAAATTTACCTGCTACCTGAACAATCACCCTACGTTTCTCCATGGTTGTTGGAGGCAGAGGTCCCAGGGCAGTGCCAATCTTCAGCTGCCTGGCTCAGAAGAACCAACAGACATTCTTGTGGAGGAGGGATTTGGGGGGACTGTCCTTCCTTGTACAGGCGAAGCAAGCTAAATAAACCTTATTCATGTAATTAATTATGCTTGTACTAGCGTGGCTATAAGAACAATTATGGACACATTAAAGAATTGATAATCTTTAAGGTGACTATTAACTTGTATGTTTTAGCTATTATTCTGATGAGGTCATCAGCCAAGATGGAGGAGAACCACATGGTTACTATTAACAAAAACATCTTCCTAACATATGTGTGTATGTATGTGTGTAAAATGAGAGTTGAATCCAAGTTATATACACATATACACACAGTGTTGAATTCAAGTTACACACACACACACACACACACACATCCTAAACAAAAGATGAGTCACCTATTTAGATGATGTGGGAAGTCCTTCTGCATATGTGTTGCTTTTGTTGGTTATTGAATAAAGAATTTGCTTTGGTCTATGACAAGGCAGAATAGAGCTAGGTGGGGAAAACTAAACTGAATGCTGGGAGAAAGAAGGCAGAGTTGGAGAGAAGCCATGCGGCCACCACAGGAGAAAGACGCTGGACTGAACCTTACCAGTAGGCCACAACCATGTGGCAATATACAGATTAATAGAAATGGGTTAATTCAAGAAGTAAGAGATAGCTAAAAATACACTTAAGCTTTTAGCCAAACAGTATTGCAAATAATATAGTTTCTGAGTGATTATTTCAGGTCTGGGCAGCGGGGAACAAACAAGCAGTCTCAGCCAACATTTGGGCATATACCCATATATAGATTTTTAATAATAAGCCTTTGGTTATGAGCTTAAAGCCAAATTTCTGATATATAGTTTACAGCATAGTCTTAAGAGACTTTTTTTTAGAGCAAGGTACAAAGAAATCATGGAGACTATATATTTTTAAGAGTGAAAAGTAGAGAAAGCATGGAGGAGAGCAAGTTCAGATATAAGATATTAGAGGATCATTTGTCTGTGCAGCAGCAGTTGTTATGGTTTATGAGAACTTAGAAATAAAGTTTGCCAATTTTTGCTTATGGATCTGTACTGGGGCCAAGCTGTTGTAATAAAATCTGAGTCTGTGGAGGAAGAGAGAGAAAGGGTCGCATTTGGAGCATCATGCGGGTGCATTCCTATAAGCTCCAAGACAGAGCTGAGAGCTGAAGTTGTGGTACTGCAGGCTGGAGACAGAGACATCCAGGATAATGCAGAAGAAAAAGGAGCCAGTAAGTGTGAAATGATCTGATGCGAGTGAGAAGAAAACACGAGAGGCGAATAAACCCACTTAGGAGTTTATTAGAGGGGGAAAGTGCATGCAGGCCTGAGAAACAGCATACAGAGAGAGAAAGCACAGATGGCACATCCAGCTTTTAAAGGCTGCCTAGCACATGTGCACAGAGGGATGACGTGACTATGTCACACGCTGATGATGGGTGACCCACACCTTGCACATGCACACAGAGTTTGCGTGACTACATCACACACTGATGATGCAGATGGTGGGTGACCCACACACGCACAAGGGTTTTAGTTGAGTCACACGAGGAGGTAACCACGCATACGCGCGCATGGGGCACGCGGGCCCTTTGTTCCCAAGGGTCTGCCCACATGTGCCTGTCTTTAGGACCTGGAAGTGCAGCCTTATGGGTGGCTGAATAATTACAAAATGTCTTTAGTAGAGATAGTTACTGGGGTGTAGAAGGCCAGAGCCTAGAGGGAAAGTTGTCCTTGTGATGGCCACCTAGAAGACATAGAAGTTGACTTGAGGAGCCAGAGAGACAAACATGACAAAGGACAAGTAGAGTAAAGGCTTAAGGATGACAAGAAATAACCAAGAACTGAGAGGCACAGCAGGCAGCTCCTAGGGGAAGGCAAGTGAATTTACACAGTATAGGCTTAGGACGGCACAAAAAGAGATAGAGCAGGTAACTTCGAATGGGAGGAAAGAGTCCCAGGCTGCCTTAGGTGGAGACTGAAGCTTCTGGACCAGGATGCTGCAGGCAAGACTATAGTTCCTAGGGGAAGGTGAGAGAAAAGTGGCAGAGAGCAGGAGAGAAGGGAGATGTCCACATGAGTACAGCGGGCAAAAGATGCAGCAGGTTCGAGGAGCCAGGGAAACTCATAGGTATCCAGGTGGAGGGCACAGCAGACCCAAGGGAAGCAGCAGCTGAAGATTGGACTCTAGAACCTGGGATCAAATTCACAAACAAATGATCTGTATATACCTTAGAAGAATCAGTTCCAAGTGAGCAGTAGGGGAGAATAGATGTGTGCACACTCCAACTGGCCTGGTGCCTGCCCTCTCCTGCTACTTATGGCTCCCACTTTGCAACAAACTTACAGATTCATCAACCATAACTCAAAGACAGGACATTTGTAACACACACACACACACACACACACACACACACACACACACACACACACGACCAGACCCAAACAGACAAGGCTTTGAGCAGAGAAAAAAGAAATAGTGAATGGGAAGTTTCTTTCCATTGCCCCTAATGCTTGCAGTAATTGTAGAGATCCATAATAATGTTGGAACCTAGGGTGCTTCTGGGCAGTCATTTTGATCAATTATCTAAGGGGTATGGAGGCCAGATTTAACTACAATGGCAGATAAGTTTAGAGGCCTTTAAGTCGGGCACTATGTAGATGTAGTGGAGGTATCTCAAAGGAGAGCCAGGAGAGACGGATGACAAGGTGAGGAAGGATATGTGTGTATGGGTTATGGTCTAAAGTCCAAGGCACCACAGGACACAGAAAGGAACAAAGAAGGAACCAAATGAGGAAAGACACAAGCTGTACAGTGGATTGTGACCTTACCTGTCCAGGGCCAGAGTTAAAAGTCCAAAGAGACAGAGGTGCCTGGTACCAAGACTTTTGAATGAAGACAAAAGGTGAAAACTGAGTTCAAAATGAAACCTCACCCAAAGAAAATGGTTCAGAGATTGGGTCAGTTAAGAGAGTCAATCATAGCCTTAATGACAGTGACTGGGGGTATCTCTGCCTCCAAGAATATCAGAGGGGTGCTAGATGCTCAGGGATTCAGGGAAACATTTATGCTGACCAAAGCTAAAACTTACCAATTAGTGCTGTTGGTTGGAGTACCTAGGTGAATCTGTTGTAGGTGGTCTGAAGATAAGGGATAGGTTACCATTGCAGCATAGACCCACCCCCCAAGTGGGTAGCACACGGGTACTGTGATATCCTAAGGAGTCACAGGAATCAATGTTTAGTGGTAGAAGGAGTACCTTGGCAGGCTGGGGCCAAGGTGTGCCACAAAGACCACACCACACAACAGACCTCACATGAGAGATTTATTGGGAACTGCCTCTGAGAGAGGGTGCAGGGGAAAGAGACAGAAACCAAAAACTAGAGACAGAGAGACAGACAAAGTGAGACAAACAGACAGACAGACAGGGAGACAGAGAGCAGGCCGTGATGGCAGGGACCTTTTAAAAGGTATGTGTGTCACATTAGGTGGTTGGTGATGATGTGGCTGCTGGCTCTGAGTCATTGAAGGCAGACTGGATCTAGCAATTATAGCAATAGAAAAGTAATTATACCACAGGCTTTAGAGTTGTGCTTAAATTACTTTTATGTTACATATACAAGGTTTTATCATGCATACCTATCTGTGTAGCATGTGAATACCTTCTGCCCAAGGAGGCTAGAAGAGGTTACTGATTCTTCTGGAGCTGTAGTTACAGATGGTTTTGAGCCATGTGGTGTCCTAGAAACTGAATCCTGACCCAAGGATTCAGCCAGTACTCAGCTCTTAATTGCTGAGCTATCTCTCTAGCCCCAATAGTTTTACTTTCCCCAAGGATTTTATGACATCAATTTTTATGAGAATGTTGTCAGGTAATCATGAGAAAATCATGTCTACTTACAGAGAAAGGCAACTTAATCATGCAGACCCTATAACTTATTGCTTGAATCTTAGGAGGTATTAAGATTTCTATGCCTCAGTTTCTTTACCTATAAACCACTTATGTTAATGGTTTAAGTTATAAAGTTGTTTGAAAACAAGAGTATGGCAGGCAATAAGAACTCAGTAACTGTTAGATATTGTTAGCTAACATTAAATTAACGTGAACTATTTAAAATTATAACTGCAGTTCCTTTCTGTGGGCTCAAAGAGTCTCAGTGTGGTGAGAACTGTAATCCCATTTCTGCCTGCGTTATTCTTTTCTTGAGACAGGGTTTCCCTGTAGCTTTGGAGCCTGTCCTGGAACTAGTTCCTGTAGACCAGGCTGACCTCGAACTCACAGAAATCCAGTTGCCTCTGTGTCCCGAGTGCTGGGATTAAAGGTGTGCACCACCACTGCCTGGCTCTGCCTACATTCTTAAGAAAACACCCAATATAGAAGTTTAAAATGTAGGCTTTGTTGCTGAAAAATCCCTATGTAAGTCTTTGAGTTGTAAGACCATGGAGAAGTCATTTACTCTCTTAAAGTTTTAGTTTTCTCAAAGTAAAATGAAGTCAGTGATTTTCATCATAAACTTTCATTCTCAGAAATGCAGATCTGAGTTAAGGACTAAATACTGAGGGTTTGTTTGGGAGAGGCTCTACCAGAGCACTGGGAATCAAAGAGGAAGTGTAGCTGGTGGTGAAAGAAGACTCTACGACAGAACGCAGAAATCTGTTGGCCACATGGCAAATTGAGCTACAAAGAGGTCAGCTGGCCATTTTGTAACTGCTCTAGCTCAGCCCCCAAAATGCTTTCAGAAAACAATATAGGTCTTCAGGTTGATCATCCCTGGTATGAGGCCGAGGGTATTCATCTGCTGGCTTCCTGCTCTGTCCTGTTGGCAACTGGACCTAGTTAGTTCCTGAGAAGAACTGACTGTAGTTGCTGCTCAGAAAGTCAGACCTCATATTCTGTGGTTTGGTACTTCATTGGAGTCTGGAAGTGAAAGTGGCAGGGGAGGTGGAGATTACAATGATGGACCAGTCAGTGTGAGCAGGCAGATCTCAGTAAGCACTTTTCTTGGTCTGGGAAGGACCATAGTAAAGCAAATTAGTCAGAGGCCCAGGACTCTAGCTAGGCAGTGAGAGACACCTGTCATAAGACTGCGAGAGAACCCAGAGCTGCACACTCGTTTTGGTACACCTGGTGTACGCTGATGGCAACAGGACTGTGGGCTTGCTGGAGTGAATTCTAGAAGGCAGTTCTGATGTCCTTATGAGCTGTATGCTTTCATATTCTCAGACACTAGTGTCCATCATGTACTCTTTGGATGCAAAACGAGCAGAAGACTTCATATGCAGAATTTTATTCCCTTAGTTGCAACATTGACAGGTGGCTGCAAAGTAAATAGTTACTATCAGCAAAATTATGAAACTTTCACTATTTGAAAATGCTTATAATTTTAGATCCCTCTGCCCCTGATAGTGCATTTCCCCCAAGATAGCCACACCAAGGCGTCATTCCGCCAGATGTTGTCAAACAGGATACTGGTCTTCCTTTGCAGAGGGATGAGGTTTCTGTTTTCACCCTTTAACACTCAAAGGTCTTTGTTGCTATCTTAGTCAACAGAACATAGAGGCAGTTTTCCAGAGCGGCGTTTCAGAGGATGAATGATCCTGCCTTGGTGCTCTCTTGGGTCAGAAACCTTGAAAACCAGAATGAACTAATCACAAGTCCAGGGCCCCAGAGGCCGCATGTTGGAGACATTATGTAGGGATCTGTTAACCAATGCACTAACCTGGATGCTGCAGCTGTTGTAGCTCCAGGCGTCAGGTGCAGGAGTCATCTCTCAACCTGGGCACGAATAAACTGATTAAAAATATCTTTGGCATGACCTCCTTCTGCCCCTTCTGCCTGCAGCCTTTTGAGAGCCCAGAAGCCAGAACCAGAACCACCCTGCTGGGAAGTACCACATTCCTGAACTGTAGAACCACTCGACTGTTATTGCTTCAAGTGACTATGTTTTAGGGGTAGTTCGTTTGCAGCCCAAAACCAGGCACATCCGCGGCAGCCACCATGGCCACTCCACCATTGCCAGTTTACAAGTGTTTCCTTTTCTCTTGTTCTAGTCAAAAGTCTTGTGTGTGGGGGGTATGTAGTTGTATGTAGTGCATGTATTGCATGTTTACTTTCCTGTGGATTTTTGCTCATATGTTTTGAGTATGTGTGCATGTATGCATGGGTGTATATGAAAGCCAGAGGTCAAGCCTGGGTGTCTTCCTTGATCTGCAGCTTAAATTTGAGACAGAATTTCCCACTGAAGCTGGCTAGTCTAACTGGTGAACGAATGCCAAGAATTGACCTTTATGGCACCTGACTCTTAACTTGGGTGCTGGAGATTGAACTCAGTTCCCACTTTTGAATAGCAGATATTTAATTAATGGCGTCATTGCCATAGTCCCTTCACTTTTTAATTAATGATTCCACTATCAAAGATGACTCAAGACAAAACATTATCAAAATACCCTTTGTAATTTATGATAACATTTCCAGTGAAATCTTAATCATTTTATTCAGAAGCAAGCTTTGTTGAGTGTCTACTCTTTCCCTAAACTGATATAGTGACAAGGGATAACATAAGAAATCCAAATCCATGACCTTGCTGTGAGGACAAGATGGTAGCGAGACCTGGAAAAAAGGGTGTAACATCAGGGCCACAGACATGGCATGTGTTTGCTAAAAGCTTTTCTCCCTCTGGAGAAAACTAAAATACTTCTGGGCCAGGAAGGAGCCTGACTATACAATGATTGAACTTTAAGCCTCAGAACAATTCACTTGTAAAATACTGCTTTCAATATCCTGCCAGCTACAATAGCCTAGAAACACACACACACACACACACACACACACACACACACACACACACACGCATGCTGGGTCACACTTAATGCTTAGCAATGTTCTCCTTTGACATCCTCATTCCAGATCTGGGATAGTTTCCAACAATGCAATGGCTCACTAAACTGTCTCAACTGGTGCCATGAAATAAAGTTCAGAACAAGAAGTGGGACTGGTCTGAGAGCACAGTAACCCTCTCAGATCCAGTCATCAAGAACTAAAGTTCTCCTCAGGGAGAGGAAGGAGCAGCAACTGTGGAGTGAGACACTGGTATGAACCGTCTGGACTGGAGACAGACACTGACATGTAAGTCAATGCTTCAGTTCTCTGCTGCCTGGGTGCAAAGAACTGATTGGACCTAAAAGATGCTCAACAGTACATTGTGTAGTGTGCAGTTTTGAATGGACAGAGGGCTCAGATTCCAAGGAATCCAAACATTAGCAAGGTGTTTTTATCACTTTAGTGACAATTCACCAATAATTAAGAATATGTTTTCCAATGTGGTCTTGAAAAACCAGGAGTTAGACAGATTCCCTGTCTGGCAGACAGAAAAAGGAACTATGGACAGGTCATAATGGTAGTGAATTTCCAGGATGCCTGGCTTCTTCCCCACCCACCTGACTTGAGACAAAAGTCTAACAGCATCAAACAAAGGCCTCGTAGGCTTTTGTCTTTCACTAAAAGGCCCCTTGTTGATGGACTGGCCCAAGGTTCAAGGCCTGCTCAGGACTCACAACAGTTTGAGTCCAATCAGCCATCAAATTTCCTTCAAACTGACTAACCCTAAATTAGAGGAGTAAAACTCCTCAGAGTCTTTAAAACCCCAACCCTTGAGAAGCTATTGGATTTTGTTTTCCAAGTTGCCCCTTGGCTTGCAGAGTCCCTTTCCTCAGTGTGTCTGCTGCTGTGTGCTTGCTCACCCCCAGGATGAGTCCTTCAACAGCTGGTGAGATCTCTCTGCTGCTCACCATTGTGCTTCAGAGTCTCTCTGCTTTCTAATTCTCTTACTAACAGATAAAGCAAACCTGTGAAGACCCCCAAGTATCTTTGCCAGACTCCTGGACTATATCAGTAAGGTGGTTCATTTTTCTGTAACTGGATTATTAAACAATTAGAAGCACATTCTTTATGGGTTTTCAGAATTCATTCTTTCCTCTTTGTCAATTGCTGCCTAGGATATAACCTGAAAAAAGTATAATTTCCTTCTTTAAGTAAATCAAAATAACTTTTGTTAACTCAAGTACATATTTGTTTTCTTTTATTATGTTATTAATTTTTACACTAATTTCTAATATACATTTATAAGCAATTAAAAAGAACAAAACACACATTCTGTGATGTCTAGATTCTGATGTAGAGGTTTTCCTTTTTAAAAAATTTATTATTACTGTGATTTTTGAAAATGCACTTCTATGAGTTTTGATTTTGACTGAATTTTGTAATGCTGTAACAGGACACCAACCTTAGAAGGCCCCAAGACCTTAGTACAACTGACTCCATGATAGAAATGCCATTTAGGCTGAAAAGCTCAGCATGTTGGCAATATCATCTGCCAAAACTAAAACAAAGGCTTAGTCCATCAAAGTACATATTCTGGGAAAGCCTCAAAATGTACTAACCTTGCTTTTTAGCTTCTGAAGATCCGTTTCTAGCTAATTATGCTTGTTAACTGAAGTATGTCAACCCGGAACACAGGTGTTTTGCTTTCACTCTGAGAAAGGTCTGGACCTATCCTAGAACCCTGAACACTCAATGTAGTTATTGGTGGGCTAATAAAGATTTTTCTATATATTGGCTTTATACGTTACTTGGCCTTTTTCCTTTGTAGCTCTTAGTCCGAGATAGAGTCAGAGACCCACATTCACACCAGAGCAATGGATTGAGCTCCCAAGGTTCGGTCGAAGAGCAGAAGGTGGGAGAAGATGAGCAAGGAAGTCAGGACCGCGAGGGGTTGGTCCACCCACTGAGACAGTGTGCCTGATCTAATGGGAGCTCACCAAATCCAGCTGGACCGGGACTGAATGAGCATATGATCAAACTGGACT